>JBBCBC010000021.1:28168667-28840443 GCA_037126765.1 Stenogyne calaminthoides
GAGACTTATTTATGCAATATGATGAATTGAAGATATACACTAAACATTACTTTTCAAATAATTCATTTGATTTTTTCGCTCAATATGTACCCAGAATTCCATTGAAGGCAATATAAATTTGTTGGAATTTGGGAGGCACATAAACACACGAATACATGCGCAATTAAATAAACAAATACCAACAAATGAATATATAATTGCATAAACGACATACAATGAATCATAACAAGAAAATCTTACAAAGAGGTAATAAATACATTTCTCAACTATGGTATCCACGTAATCCCCGCGATGATTTTACTGCATTCGCGTTGTTGAATCCGAGACTTTAATTGCTAGGAAAATTCCTAATCTAGATTTTTATGGAGAAACCAGTTTTCTTTAAAACAACGCTAATTAATGAATCCCAAGATGTCATATATATAGGGAGATCGACTTAAACTTCAAGCAATCTTTTATTAGGAAGATAATCCCTAATCTTGCAAAACAAATCTCAAAGATATATTTTTTCCTGCCGTATATTTTTCCTATAATAATATTCCATAATATTAATTTGTATTCCTATTTAATTAAATCTAATTTAATTAAATAGTAATAATAATTAATTCTAAATTAATATATTATTAATTTCCATAAATTAAATATTAAATTAAATTTAATACTTAATCAATCAACCATAATCCGTATTAATACTAATTACTTGTCAGGTAGATCATATGTGCCCTCATATATCGAAACATTAATAAAACTAACCGGCCTTAATTGAATCTTAGACAATAAATCGTACATTCTCAATATATGAGGTAAGTTAAGTAGAAACGCAACTACCGAATCGTAATATGGGCTATTATGATTACCTCCTTTCATTCACTTAATATTCTACTAGGCCTGAACATAACGGGTTGTCTATTCAAACAACTTAATCACTTTATCTCTAATCACTTAATTGATCACTTATGTAACACTCTGGCCACAAAGTCCAAGTGTTGTGCATTAGCCAAATGACTTTTGATCTAATTATGATGAGGAAGGTGAGTATTCTCTCTAAATCCATTTTGAGTGAACGAATCCTTTTCGTTCAACTAACACGCGACATGCACTTTTGCGGATGAACCCAATTCGCTTATATCTACCCATAGACAAAGGTGCAAGCAATCCATGGTCAAAAGTTCATTATTCCATACATACGCGATGAATTTCAAGTCAAAAGGAGTATCGACGCTTCCCATTAACCGAGGCACCAGAGACATATATAGTGGAACCACATCAAACAGCTGTTCGGATAGTATACCAATACCCTCTAAGGTATTTGTGCATCCATCACGAGATACCTAGTATGTCGCAGTTAAGTGAGATCTACAACACCTTTTTAAGAGTATTGATGCAGATCGCGACACCAATCTCCATATCAGATCATCAATATCCCATTCTTGATGATCCGCAGATCGGGCTATTTGAGAACAAAATAAGGGGAACACAAATAAAGAATAGATGTAAACAATCAAATATAATATATGTAACCTCATTTGGTATCGAGATTTGAGCGATTCGACATTATGCCTCTTTAGCTCTCTCATAATAAAATCCGAGCCCTTTCTCGTAGTGATTTTCGATCGTTGATATGTTTTATAAATTTTGAAAATTTTGTGATTTTCATATTATGTTTTATCAAGTTACACTTTATTATTACTTCCCTTTTTGATATTTAGTGGATCGTTGTCATCGATTCATGAAACCATTTAATATAGAATTTCGCCAACATCTAAGCTTGACATATTTTCGCTAAGCTTACGCTTTGTATACATCTAAAGTTTCTGAATTTCAATATTGCAAGGTACACTTTTATTTAATTACACATTATTCTTTTGTTTGTTTATGTCATTTAACTTTTTATTTTATCTTAAATTGAAAATATTCATGTTTTAATGTCCACAGATGATATGTAGAAGTGATAAGGGTGGTTTTCGAGGTAAAGACACTATCTAAAAAGTAGTAGAGGTAGAAGCACAACCATAGGTACGGGAAGCATTTGAAAAGCATCTCAGAGGCACTAACTCAAAAATTATATCCACCAACCTTGTCAACCAATTACCATTTGAGAGAGCTTCTTTCGACATAACCCAACACACACAATTTGAGGGAGCTCCATCCGAGAAAAAACCTATCGAAGAGAGAGACTATACACCATCCGGAGAGAGCTCCATCCGTGGAGAGACATACACCATCCGGAAGGGTGATTACAATTATCTAAGAGAGCATCCGCAGATCCAATACACCATTTGGAGAGACTTGATTGCTCTTCATCAAGAACTCTAAAACAAGATCAACACTTAGAAGTCGTTGATTCAAAGCCAAAGGAAATGAGTAAGATATTCAAACTACTTGATTTTTTAATGCATTTACTTAATTAATTTTCATAATTATTGCAATGATTCTTCCTAGAGAAGAAATTAAATTACTCCAAGAAACCATCAAGAGTAAATACTGTAACAACCATGGCTCCTGGATGAGCTTAAATTCCAAATGATGTGAAACATATGTGGTTTTTACTATTTCGTAATAAGCTAAACTTATATAAATATTTATTTGTTAAACTTTTTTCAATAATTTAAGAAGTTATTTATTTTTGGCAGAATAATCAGATGGAACATGAACATAACAATGAAATTAAACTTATATGGAAATATAAAGCGCCGTTGTTGTTCGATAAGCTTTGAAGATATTCGAGGAAAAAACCAAAGGAACATGGTTCTTGTTGGAGTGCTTGAGGCACTTCTGTGCAAAATGGAAGACAGCACTAAAGAAATCGGTTGGAACGTGGATGAGAACTTGACTTCCATAAAGAAGATGATCAATGCAATAATCAAGACCATGATTCATTCATCTTCAGCGCTTTTCATGATGATGACATGGCTAATGTTTGGTAGTCATATGATGATGATGATGGTGATTTTGTGGATTTGATTAGTTTTTTTATCGGTGATAAGAGTAGGAAAAGATGATCAACATTCGTACTTACTTAATATGATTTTCGAGTTTATTTTTTATGTTATGACGTTATTTATTTTATATATGCACTTGAATTTTGAAATTATTAATATATTTGATTAATAGGATTTTATATTTGCATTTTTGTTGCTATTGTGTGTTATTTCGATTTATTTGATATAATCTTTTTCATGATTTTTTTCTTATATAAAGAATGTAAAAGTTAAATATTTTAAAAAATAAATTCAAATTAAAAAATATTTTACATTTCTATTACCTAGTATTCCAATGACAAAATCTGATGGAATAATTCCAATAGAAAATACTATTAAACGATATCGAATTTGCCACCTTTAAAATTCCAACAACTTGGAAAATCCAACGTCACATATTCGCTGAATTTTTATTCCAAAGTTAAAATTTTTTCCGAGGAATTGACATTGAAACGCTGTGATGAATAATTTTCAAATTATTGAAATTCCAACGCCAAGAAATATAAGTTGGAATAAATCCAATGGAAATATACCGTTGGAATTATCAATTCAATTTGCATTTAGTAAAAATCCAACAACCCAATATTCCAACATTCATGTGTTCTTTCTTGAAAATTTTTTATCCAATGAAACTTTACCATTGAATTGGGGATGGATAATTTTCCAACGAACAAAAATTGTTGGAAAAAATTCCAAAGACTATTTTATCGCTGGAATTTACGTTTGGAACTTGTGTTGGAAGATATTTCCTGTTGAAAACCCAACGATTTATTTATCCTTGAATGTCATAAGGAATATTATTCCATCTAAATTTGGCTAATTATTGTTGAATTTTGTAATTCCAATGCATTAATTTTCCAACGCTGTGGGTGATTTCCATCGAATTGTTGTTGAATCAATGATTCCAACTCAGGGCACCAAATTCCGCTGGAATTTTACCATTGGAATTTTAATGTTTTTTTGTAGTGTAATTCCGCTTTAAGTAATATAAATTTATTAGTTTTTTCTTTTGTCAAATAATTTTTATTCTAATTATATAACTTTATTTCTATTGATTGTTATTTATTTATTTTAGTTTTCAAGTATACATGATGATATTATTTCATCATGGATATGCCATTAAATTCAAGGTATACATTTGTTAATCGATTGTCAAGATATGATATTTAAAAATAACTATCATTAGAGGTTGTTGGTACTTTTACCGATGGATGGAAAGAAATTGAAGAACATTACAATCAGGCGCTGGTGATTGGCATAACATTTTGCTAAGTTTAATTTGTGTAAAATTTATATTAAGGTTTGCCATCTAAATAGTATCCTAAAAGACGTTGGTAATCTCAATCTTATATAAGAGTCTTTTTAATGTATATGGTGAGCAAAGATTTGACCTACATGGGGGCCAAGGGGTCACTTCCCTATATAAATTCATATGAGACTTAACCTCACAATGAGACGGAGTATAAATCAGGTTTTAACGCTTTTAATATTAGGTTGTAATTCATCTCATGTATGTATAAAAACTGCCTCATACGAAGTTTTTTTGCTTATTAGTTATTTATTGTTAACTTGATGAGGTTAGAGTTTTGATTAATTTCAAAGTATGCCTTCTTTTTTCCCATATTTATTTTCTTATTATCCTTGTTTTAAAAAAAAATGTAAAAATATAGAGTTAAATATGTATAATTCACATTTTAAATATATATATATATATATGTATGTATTTGACTTGCTAATATAAAGATATTTTAGTTCAAATAATTTTATAAAATATAAAAAATTAAAAAATGCATTTAACTACACTATATTATAAATTGGGCCCCATCTGAAATTCTCTCGGTCCGTCCTCGATGGTAGAGTATATTCACAACAGTATTTGTTCCATTAATCTACATTGATATTTTTTGTTCTTAATAATAATAATAATAAAAATACAGAGAGATGTGGAAATTATTTTATTTCCGATTTTTTCAAATCTTTATAATAATTTGTAGGTTTTTATGTCTTTTTTATGTTCATATATTTTTAATTTATATTTATTAACTTTGTTTCTACTTATAGATAATTCCTTAGATGTGGACTGATATTCATGGTGGAAAGTTTTAATCTATATATCTAGGAAAGATTTAATAAAGATTTTTGATTATAAAACTAAAATTTTTAAATACACTAGGTTATGCATTTGGTGATGGTTGACAATCATTTGTTGATTCTTAAATAATGTTAACAAAAATTATTTTATTTCTACATATTACATGACTTTAAAATAATTTGAATTAAAATATATTCACAAGATGGTTGTTTTCTTTTTTAATATTTTCAAACAAAACACATATTTAGATTCAGGTATGTAATTTATTGGTTATCGCTTTTGTAAAATAAAAAGAAGTTATCAATTTTTTTAAATTTAAAATCTTTAGGATGTATTAAATTAAATAAATTTTATAATATTTATTGAGTATTTTTATATATTTTTTTAAAAAACCGAAATAAGTGTTGTCTTACTGTTGAAGGTTTAATTTCAAGCAGATATGGTTTAGTCTCATTTTCCCGCTTTGATTAGTAAATTCAATATTCATAGAGTACAATTGGTAAGAGTTTTTAATATATTTTATTTATATATTTATATTTTGCAACTTATAAATATATTATATTTTTTATTTTTTATGCAAATTATTCTAAAGTATTTATGAGAAGAATTATAAATGGCATTCAAATCTCATCTTTCAAGTGTTCAACTGTGTTTGTTGGTGAAAAATGTTGAAGGTTGGTGTCAAAAGGAAAAGAAAGGATTAAACTCGGGCTTCAAGTGATGATATTGATCGCATAATTTAAGTTTCAATTACCGTATGAGATGAATGATAAACATTACTTTGAAGTTGTTCGTGATTTTATGATGCATGGTCCTTATGGTCCAATCATAAGTAAATGTCCTTGCTATAACGATTTAAGGTGAATGATGGCTAATATCCTAATTATAGAAGAAACAATTAAAAACCGTGAAAAAAAAAAAAAATGTTGTTTTAGACAATAAATATGGTGTTCCTCATAACAGATATCTTCTTTTAAAATACTATGCACATATTAATGTTGAATGGTGCAATTAATCTAGAGTCATTAAATACTTATTAAAGTATGTCAACAAGTAGGTCATGATTGTGTGATCGCTACTTTGTTGAAAATAATGAGGAGTCTAATCACACAACAAATATTGATGAATCAAGATGTATTATGATAGTAGGTATATTTCAACCGCAGAAGTACAGAGATTATTTGGTTTGAAATTAACTACGTGTATCCATATGTTGAACGCTTGACATTTTATCTTCCAAAAAAAGAATGTTATGTTCGGGAGATACAAATTCATTAAATTGCGCTGATGCATCAAGTGTGAAGACTAAGATGTTTTTAATTTCGCTTCAATTGAATAAGAATTTCGATAAAGTCATAAATAAACATACACTTAAATTCCTCATTTTTTTAAAAAAAATCTAGGACGTGGGGAACCTGTGCAAGTAGGGGTTTGTTTGTTGGTCGATTTTTTTTGGAAAATTTGTAGTTTTGATGGAAGTTCCAAAATAATTGTTATAGACTACCAAACTCAAGTAGTCGATCGATGAATTGTTAGGGAAACCAAATTTAACATGTTAGGACACCGGGATGAATTAGATTAGATCACATATTGAGGAACTCAATATGTATAAATGAAGATCGTCAAGACCGTAAGATCTACTCTAAGAAGACATCAAGCAGAGTCGATAGGTTGAAGCTAAGACAACCATATCGTAAGATCAAGGTTATCGATTGTTTGTAAACCGACGCGTTGAAGCTGTTTAAAAGATAAGCTTATCTACTTATCCAAAGCAGACGTTGCTTATCGCACCGTAAGAATGTTTAACTGATGGCTTTAAAAGGCGCTTTAATAAGGGTACTTTGTTACCACCAAGAGGTCGGGTCGACATCGCATGTACCTGGATCCGGACGATTGCAGGATACGGGCGATCAAAGCCAACGATCAGAAGGACAAAATTGTAGACTAAGACGGCATGGGCTTTTTCGAACATGTCAAATCAAGCCCGCGAATCAACCTAAAATAGGATCGAGATTCAAATTTCTTCCAACGGTTCTTTGATTTCAAGGTCTATAAATACGGATCAACCTTCTAGAGTAAGATTACGAAATTATCATCAAGCTCAAGCTCAAACAGATTTCCTCACCAAGAACACTCACATTTAAGATTATCTTTCTAAATGTTCATCTCATAGTTCTTAATTTTGAATTTTATCCGCTTTTTAGGCTACTTAAACACTAGGATAGAATTCCATTTGAACAAATACAAATCTTATACCCAAATCAAAAGTTAGGGTTAAGTTTGTTAAAACAAGATTCCGCCTAAGGTTTTAGATCTGATTTCGGGATTGGTTGAGTGAGAACTTCAAACATCTCATGGTTGTACCGGTGTTGACTAACACATTAAACTAAGTCCGCTTTGTTTAGTTGGTGTCCCATCCGGCAAGGAATAAAGGGACGAGGGACAATTTGTTCCAACCACTATAAATCTTGTGTGATTTATCTATTTTACACTTTACACACCGTTGACAAATAAATAATTTACGATTCTAATGTGGCTTGTTGAATTTGACCACCAAACAAATAATTAATCGAATGAAGATTATCAAGGGAAGAACCGTAGTTCTTCCGTAAATGCGGGAGTAGGTATATGTGGAACGAGGGAAACATTCCGAAGTTTTATTACAAATGGCGGTGAGGTCCTTTATATAAAGAGGACCAAAGACGACAAATCGTGGAAGCACGATAAATCATGTGCATAAAGCATGACAAAACATACGCCGTACATGATAAATCACTAAGCTAACGACAAATCTCTAAGCACGATCAAGATCAAGGGTCTCGGTGGGACTGGGCCGATGTGTGATAATTCTTCCTCACGACGCGGTGATAAACGGGTGATGTTGACATGTGATAAACCGGGTGACAACAATAGCCCCCAAGATCGGGCTATGACGTTGTTCGTGAGCTCGATCTTATTTCATGTCTCACCAGATTTTATCTTTTGTTGCATCTGGCAATATTGTTTGCTTCCGAGCTTGCGGGCTAAAAGATGAGATCTTGATCGCTCGGAATGAGCCCCGTATAGAAGATCTTTACCTTCATCGCTTCATCTAGTCTCAAAGGCTCGCATCGAGGTATGTTCCCATTATAAGCCCTTTTCAGGTTTCAGATTTTGAGCCCCACTGTCAGATGAAAGATTTTTTCAGGTTTCAGATGGGGGAAGCCCCATTGTATGAGTTCTTTTTTCGTGGCTCAGACGGGGGGGCCCTGGGTCAGACGAGTCTTTTTCAGCTCAGACCAGTGGGGAGCCCCATTGCATGTCTTTTTTCAGGTTTCAGATTTTTGGGGTGAGCCCCATCGTGACGAGTATTTTCAGTCAGATTTCTCAGGGCCTCACTGATGAAGTCTTTTTTTAGGTCAGATTGGGAGCCCCTTCAGAGGAGTCTTTTTTTCAGGCTCAGACGGGGATTCCACAGAAGTTTTTTTTCAGGTTTCGTCAGACTGGGGAGCCCCATCAGATGAAGTGTTTTTTTTTCAGAGGGGAAGCCCCATCAGATGAAGTTTTCAGGCTCAGATTTCTTTGGGGGGAGCCTGTCAGATTTAGAAGCCTTTTTCAGGCTCAGAAGCCCTGCCCCATCAGACGTCTTTTTCTCAGGATTCAGATTTTGAGCCTGGCCAGACGAAGTTCTTTTTCGGATCAGATTTTCGCAGAGCCCCATCAGACGAAGTCTTTTCGTCAGATTGGGGAGCCCTGGCTGCATAAGTCTTTTTTTCGGGGCTTGTACTTTGGGGGGAGCCCCATCGTGACGAGTTCTTCAGGTTCAGACTGGGGGGGAGCCCTGTCAGATTTAGCCTTTTTCTCGGTCCAAAGGAAAACGGTTCGTGCCAAGTTCCTGGAGAGAGCAGATGGTATCCCCGCGGGATGAGCAGATCTTTTAGAGACGGTTCGTGAGAGAAAACGGATGGATCCCCTGATGAGAAAGTTCGTAGATGGCTCGTTGGAGAGCCAGATGGGATCTCGCTTTGATGAGCAAAAGTCTTCGAGTTAGATCATCGAGAGAGCTAGGGAGGACCCCGCTTGGACGAAAGGTGTCTTCGTGAGACGGCTCAGTTGGAGAGAGCCAGATGGGATCCCGCCTGGATGAGTGGTGTCTTCAGAAGTATTCCTTTGAGAGAGTAGATGGGTGATCCCGCCGATGAGCAAAGTTCGCAGATGGCTCAAAGGAGAGAGATGATCCTTCCGCCGACGAAAGCAAAACTAAGAGTCGCTCCATCGAGAGAGCCAGACGGGGATCCCCGCTGAGATGAGTACAGTGTCTTTATAGTTGGCTCAGAGGAGAGAGCTGATAGATC
Organism: Stenogyne calaminthoides; assembly: GCA_037126765.1. Lineage (NCBI taxonomy): Eukaryota > Viridiplantae > Streptophyta > Magnoliopsida > Lamiales > Lamiaceae > Stenogyne > Stenogyne calaminthoides. The sequence continues at coordinate 28,178,075 of JBBCBC010000021.1, forward strand.
CCGGCTTTGATGAGGTGTTCTTTTGAGATGGCTCGTTGGAGAGAGCCAGACGAGATCCTTCCTGATGAGCAGGTTCTTTCTACAAATTGCCTGCCGGAGAGAGAGCCAGATGTGATCCCGCCGAAAATGAAGGTGTCTTCAGAGATGGTCGTCTGCTTGAGAGAGCCGACTGGGATTCCGCCTGGATGAGCAAAGCCTTCAAAAATGGCTCGCTTGGAGAGAGCCGAGATGGGATTTTGCTTGGATGAGCAGGTTCAGAGTTGGCATTGGAGAGAGCTGGGGACGGGATCCCGCCCTGGATGAGCAGGTTTTGAGAGATGGCTCGCTGAGAGAGCAAGATAAGATCCCCGCCGGACGAAAGCAGTCTTCGTAGAGTCGCACTTTTGGAGAGAGCAAGACGTGATCCCGCCGGACGATATGTCTTCGAGATGGCTCTGGGAGAGAACCAGATGATCCCCGCCGGATGAGCAGGGTCTTCGTGAGTCTGCTCGCTGAGAGCCGAACGGGATCTTGCCGGGATGAGCAGGTCTTCTCGAGTTGGCCTGCAGGGAGAGAGCTCGATGTGTTCCTCGCCGGACGAAAGGTGTCTTCCGAGATGGCTCGTTGAGAGAGCCAGATGAGATCCTCGCCGGATGAGCGGGTGCCCCGAGTCGCCCGCTGGAGGCGCCGCGATGTGATCCCCGCTAGGAATGGAAGAAAGTCTTCGAGATGGCTCGCGCTGAGAGAGCTGACCTGATTCCGCCTTGATGAGCAGTTTTCCGTGAGATGGGCCTGGAGAGAGCCGATGGGATTCCTCGGGATGACGGCTGTCTTCGTGGTTGGCCCATCGGAGAGAGCTGGGGATGATCCCGCCGGATGAGCGGTGTCTTCGAGATGGCTGGCCCGAGTTGATGCCGCGGATCCCGCCTCTGGATGAGAGCACCGAGATGGCTCGGCTGGAGAGAGCCAGAGGATCCCGCCGAGAGAGCGGTGTATTCAGTTGGGCCGGAGAGAGAGCTGCACGGGATCCTCTGCCGATGGAGAGAGCCGATCCCGCCGATGAGAGTGTGTCTTCCGAGATAGCTCGCAGAGAGAGCTGGGCTAGATCCCCGCCAGATGAGCGGTGTCTTCAAAGTTCGGGTGGAGAGAGCCAGATGCGGATCCTCGCCGGAATGAGCACGCCTTCGAGACGCTCATCGGAGAGAGTGAATGGATTCGCTTCGGGATGAGCGGTACCAGAGATGGCTCGGCCGGAGAGAGCCGCATGGGATCTCGCTAGGGATGAATGTTCTAGAGTTGGCTCACGGAGAGAGCATCGGGATCCGCCGGGGATGAGCAGTGTCTTCTAGAGTCGCTCGCTGAGAGAGCTGATGGGGATCCCCGCCGGGATGAGCAGGTGTCTTCGAGGATGTCTGGCCAGAGAGAGCGAGAGGATCCCGCGGGATGAGCAGGTCTTCCGAGATGGCTCGCCAGAAAGGAGCTGATGCGGATCCCCGCCGGATGAGCAGTCTTCCGAGACGTGCTAGAGAGAGAGATGTGATCCCGCTGGGGATGAGTGTGTTCGTGAGTTGGCTCGTGAGAGAGCTGATGATCCCCGTCAGATGAGCGTGTCTTCGTAGATGGCTTATCGAGAGCCGACGTGGGATCCCCGCTTCGATGATGAGCAGTTCGGGAGATGGCTCGTGAGAGAGAGCTAATGAGATCCCGGGCCGGAATGTGTGCAGTTCAGAGATGGCTCGCTTTTATAGGAGCCGAACGGAACCCGACGGATGAGCAGTTCAAAGATGGCTCATCAGAGAGAGCCGAGATACTGTGGTTTAGGGAGAGTTTATGCCGTCACTCACTTACGCCGTAAGTAAATTTTGTGACTTTTTTCTTCCATCTATATCATTTTACCAAATTGGTGGCGATCTATAAGAGTAAATTTGGCGCTGTCGCATCACTTACGTGCCAAAGTTAGCTTTTCGACACTATACCCCATATAAATTGTCTCGATTGATCGTGTACCACAAGAGGCCAAAGTCGGCGAAGGCGGTAGGTTAATGATAGAGGCGGACCGGTCACACCGAACAAAGAGCCAACGCCGATAGGCTGGGCAGCCGACGCTTTAACGGGCGATGAATGCTGGCAAGGCGATCTGATTCATCGCCGATGGTGAGGAGCGCCGCCGTGGAATATTCATCGCTGATGCGAGGGCCAGCGCTTAAAAACGGGCAGATTAACGCCAGATAGGCGAGAGGATTTCGCTAAACGGGCGATCAGATATCACCGGTAGGGAAAGGGGACGCCGAAGCGTTAAGGCGGTCGCCGCCAGAAGGCCGACGTATATCGCCAGAAGGAGAAGAATCGCTAAAATGGGGGATCGACATCGCCGAGGCTAGCGGAAGTCGGCGGTGAAGGCGGGCTGGTCGCCGCCGAAAGGCCGACGATCTCATTGCCGCCGAGAAGGCGAGAATACTTCACTAAATCGGGGAGGACATCGCCGAGGTAGTGGAAAGCCGACGCTTAAATGGCGGGTTGTCATCGCCGTAGCGCTAGGCTAACGATTCATCGCTTGAATAGGCGGAGAATACTTTTGCTAAAATGGCGATCGATATCACCGAGGTAGCGGAAAGCCACGCCGGTAGCTGGCCGGCTCGGCCAGAAGATCGACGAGATCTATCGCTGAGAAGGCGGAGAATATTTTACTAAATTCCATGACCGACATCGCCGAGGTAGCGGAAAGCCGATGCCGAAGGCGGCTGGTTGCCATCAGAAAGGTTTACGCATCTCTATCGGCCAACAGAGGAGAATACTTCGCTAAAACGGGATCGGAGACGCCAGATACGGAAGTTCGACGCCGAGAAAGCGGGTCGGTTGCCGCCAGAAAAGGCCGACGATCTCATCACCAAAAAGCGGAGAATACTTTGCTAAAATGGCGGATCGACATCGCCGAGATAGCGTAAAGTTGACTCGGAAGGCTGGGGCTGGTCGCCGCCAGAAGGCCGATGATCTCATCGCCGGTAGCAGAGAATACTTTGCTAAAACGGGCGACCGACATCGCCGAGATAGCAGTAAAGCCGACGCCAAGAAGGCGGGCCGGTAATCGCCAGAAAGGCCGGTGATCTCGTGAGTCGGTGAAGGTGGAGAATAATTCGCTAAAATGGCAACCGGACATCGCCGAGATAGTGGAAAGCCGACGCCGAGAAGGCGGCCGGTTGCCGCCGTAGAAGCCGGCGATTCATCGCCAAGAAGGCGTAAATACTTCGCTAAAACGGCGGATCGACATCGCCGAGATAGCGGAAAGCGATGCCGGAATGGGCTGGTCGCCGCCGAAGCGCCGATTTATCTTAGCGCCGAGAAGGCGGGAGAATACTTTTGCTAAATGGCGATCGACATCGCCGAGATAGCGAAAGCCGACGCCGGAATAAGTGGTCGGCCAGTAGGTGGGCATAATCGCCACCAAAAGGTTTAGAGTGTCAATAGGCAGGGCATAATCGTCGCCGGTAAAGGTAATAGCCATTACGAAGTAGCAGCATAATTGTTTCGAAAAGCGCCAGTGCCGCCGCCGAAGAGGCGGGGCATAATCGCCGCCAAAAAGGCGAGAAGCTGGGCAACGAATCGGCGGGGCATAATCGCCGCCGCGAAAAAGAGTGCCAGCGCGAATAGTGACATAATCGCCGCCAAAAAGTAGAAGGCCCAAGATAAAGCGCATAATCGCATGCAGTGGGCTTTTTTTTGTAATTTGGCAGTAGTGTTTTTTTTCTGAATGAATTTGAACATGATCAGCGGTCTATGTTCCACCCCGACTTTTTGGTTTTTTTTTATTGTCTTGTTTGAGGTGCAATCAAGGTTGATCGCCTTATTTAGTCAGCTTAACTGACGTGGGTTAACTTATATGCAACCCCCCTTTGTTTCGTTTCGTGATCGCCTTTATTTACCGGGCGATCACTATTCTTACTCGGTCGCCTTATTTAGTCTGCGACTCGCACCCATCACTTCGCTTTTGTCATGGGTATCGAGTCTATTTAACTTTTTTGTCAAAAGCGGAACATAAACTTCAGCTCGCTTCGTTTTGTTCATGGTCGCCGAACCTAAAGCCATTCAGTAGGCACAACCAAAATAAATGATCGAAAGAAAAGACTCAGATTGAGGTGAGCCCTCGTTGTATGAGTCTTTGTTGTGCTCAGATTCGAGGTAAGCCAGCTATACGAAGTCTTGTCTCAGGTTGCTAAACTTGATTTTTTTGGTTCTTTTAATGGCCTTTTTGTACTTTTGGCCAATAGTGTCATGCAAAAAAAAAAAAAACTTTACTCACCGTGACGCTTTGTGCTCGACTTGACTTTTTATTTGGTCGTTTTATTTCGGGCGCGACCATGTACCCGATCTTTCGCTTTTGTTCACGGACATTTGTAAGACACATTCTTTTCGTCGAGGAGCACAAGGTTCTGTTTTGTTTTTTTTTTTTTTTTTTTCTTTTTTTTTTCGGTCGCCTTATTTTAATGCGACCATAGTAAAGAGCCAAAAATACAAAAAGGTCATCTAGCCTCAAAATGAATGAATGAGCTTAAAACCACTAGGGACATAAATATAATAAACACAGTGGGGGTGGGTAAAAGGACTACCCAGAGATTCTTTTTGAGTTGCTCTCGGTAGACTCCTGTACCCCGAAGCATTTTCCTTTTTTTTCCCAAACCGCCAAGTACTCCATCTTTTTTTTTTTTTTACTATCGGGTAAAAAAACCGGGCCCATAAATAAATCACCCAACAAACCAGCCCATACATTAATCAATAATGTTCTTAAGCCCCACTATTAATTAAAAACCGAGCCCACCTCATGCAATCTAAGCCCAACAACTCAAATTTGGTCAAGCCCACCCTCATGAAGTCACCCCAAACCCACACTCATGAAATCAGCCACCAAACGTATTCCTCGCCCAAGAATTTTTTTTTTTAAAACATGTGCCTTTCTTTTTGTAAAGGGCCCAACCTTACGGGCCCAAATAGTCTTTAAAAGCAAGCATTTTTATTTAAAAACCACCGAAGCCCAATAAACCTAATAATAATAGAATGAGACCGCCCAAAAAAAGGATAAGATCAGCGCAAACCCCACGCCTCTCTTATTTTTCGGCCGTGCAAATCACATCTATTCGACAATAAAACCTCGTGGTTACGTGGAGCAACGGCGTACAGCGATGGCCTTGGTGCGACGCGGCGAGGTGATTTTCAAGACATCACGGCAGAAGCTTCTGTGTTGATGGCAGCTCGTTAGGATTTACACACTGGGCAGATCTTCCCACTCGCTCCTCCGGAGTTCCACCTTTTCTGGGCCGAAACAATGCCAACCAGCTTATGCCACCATCTAGGCCGTATACGAGGCTGCGGCACCGTGGGTTTTGGGGGGCGAGGCGGTGACGCTGCATCGATTGGGCAGAGGCTACAGGCTTACGGCCACGATTTGAGGCGCGTGAGGTTTCCGTTTCGATGTGGGAGTTATGATTGTTTACACGGTTGGACAAAGGCTAGGGCACCAGTGTTTGAACAGCCGTATGAAAGTATGCCGATTTGATTGTGACGGTGGGGGGCAATTTTGCAGAGGCGGCTTCAATTTTCTGCCGCGTGGCGGTGGAGGTTCTCGCAGAGCTTACGCCGATTTGAGGTCATGGAAAGTTAGCGGCTTTTCTTGTAGGGGCGAAGTCGGAGTGGTCGCCCAGAGCGGCGCTGGGCCAAAAGCCTGAGGCTCCACGACCTAATTCATTCTTCATCTTCCTCATCTTTTTTTTTTTTGTATGAATCTATATATGTATACATGGGTGTGTATGTGATTTTTGAGGAATTATTGAGGAATTTTTGTTGGTGGTGTTTTTGAGATTTCTTGGTTTTTTGGATTTCTTGTTATTCTTGACTTAACATCGACTTCAATCCTACCCTCCTTCTAGCGCCCAATTTTTGACAAAAAAAATAATTTACCATTCGATGTGGCTTGTTGAATTTTACCACCAAACAAATAATTAATCGAACAAGAACATTGCGGAAGAACCGTAGTTCTTCCCTGAAATGTGGGGTATAGGTATATAAGTGGAACGAGGAAACATTCTAGAGTTTCTTTACAATGAAGGGAGGTCCTTTATATAAAGAGGACCAACACGACAAATCGTAGTTACCACGACAAATCATGTGTATAAAGTATGACAAAACATATGCGTAATCTACGACAAATCACTTCTTACACGATAAATCTCTTTTTAAGCACGACAGATCACGGGTCTCGGTGGGACCTCGCCGACGCGGCGATAATTAATTCCGCTAACGTGTGATAAACCGTGATGCCGACGCAGATAAATCCGTGACAACACACACTACTTGTTTAAATCGCATGCATTTACTTTAGTCCGACCAGATTTGAATCAAGCAATCGGATCCGACATTGACTCTTTCATTATCCGATCAAAAAACCGACATTAAGTATCTTATTTGAGAAATGGTTTTCACACGTTAACTTATCTTCCGCGACCATCGCTTAAACCGATAGACGCTTAATCGATCTTTTTCAGCGATCAAGAAGTTGGATATCAACCGCATCGATTCACACGCAGACTCGATAAGAAAATCCTCAGATATTCACACCGATCTCATTTAAAATTTTTAGAAGTCTATTCACCCCTCCCCTATAGACTCCCTACCCTCACTAACCTATTCGACCTACAAGTGGTATCGTGAGCAAGCGGGTTCTTCGCACAATCGACTTTGAGTATCATCGGTTCTTGAGGAAGAACCTTGTGGTCACTTGAATCGATCAACACGAGACCATCGGGAGTGATAAGCAATGTAACGACCGAGATTCTTGAGATAGGACCGATCTTCATCTATCACTATAATCTAGTTAAAGTTAGAGATCCTACTCAAACCGGTTGGAGCAAGGATCTAAAAGAGTCCCTCTCTCGATGGACGCAGATGATGAGAAAATTGTCCAATATGGATATCCGCCGGACATCTCATCATGAAGACTATAGATACTACTACGCGTGCGGAAAAGTGAATTACCCGAAGACAAGCTAAGGAAGTATGGATACTCTTAACGAAATCGCAAAGGAAATAAACATATTAAGAACAAAGAGACAAAGTTAAGCCGGGTGATCTTTTGAAACAAGCTTGATCAATTTGATGGAAGGATCACCGTGGAGTCAACCGACTTTCGTGATTAGGACGCAGTAATGTCGAATAAAGATATCAACTACAAGATTCTAAGATCACGACCAAGAAATGGGATACTAAAGTCATCGTGGATCAAGGACTGCCAAGATATTGCAACCATGAAGCCAAATGATCTAATCTTCACCTAAAAAGCCCATGAGTCGACCTCGATTGAGAGGACAAGGATCGATGATGTCCCCTGGGGTTAATGCAAGTTCTACTAAGTCTATCAGATTCCGTGCAACCAAAGAGTAGTTCACAAATTGTTGAACCGGGGCTTGAAACATCATCACCAGCCGAACCGGGATTGACTACTAATCTAGAAAGCTTGAACTAACAAATGTTGATGGGTAAATACATAAAGTTTTACGATGACTATCGGGCAAGAAGTTATAAGAGATCGAAGATCTTCCGACGGATCATCACAAGAGAGATATTGTTCTTTAGATGATAGGGATAATGTAAGAGATGAACTAAAAACGATCACAAGAGATGAAAGGAAAGATGATCGTGAGAGAGGATCGCAAAGAGAATAGACGGATGAGAGATCGATAGGAGAGGTTCTTGTTGTGGCCTAGATTTTGTATTCAGACAACGGATAATATGAATGGGATCAAACAGATAACAAATAACAACTATGAAATATGGTTCGATTTGGTTACCCAAATTGCCTTTTGAATAAGACTACGCCTGGGGCTTAAGCCAGAGTGTTTTATTATATTTTCTCGCCTAAAATGCTAGAGTTTTTCCCCTTTACAACGAAAGTGATACAAGTTGTATTTATAGAGCGTAAACTAGGTTTACTTCTTCGTGGCTTTCTCTAGCGGCTTGCAGCTTTGCCAACCGATCTAAGGTTCCCCAATGATCGATCCCGTGATTTCCGTGATCCGATACACTTACCTTGCTTACTCGGCGATATTCGTGGTTTACGCTATCCATATCTTCTCGCTAACTATAACCGCTTGAGGTCGCTCCGACTTGCGGCTTTTCTCAAGGTCGAATGCGATCTTCTCCTTCAATCGCTGCGACCTTCTTTTTAGTCATGGGGAGGTCACGAACGACTTCCCCTGCCAAAGTTGAAGCGCCTAATGTCTCCTTACCGTAGGATTATTCCATGGTACAAAAAATTACATCGGCTTCAGACTTGATCCATAATCGAACGACTTGGGGAGAATCGACGGAAGCATACCCGAGATGCCCAGTGGGTCGTGGGAAAGTTGACCATTGCGCCGATTTGTGCGGTATTCGATGGATTTTACCATGATGATGTTGCAGGCGGATGAGGTCATGCACCGCAGGCTTCTCCAATCGGTGAGCGTGGTGTCGGTCACGCGTGTCCCGTGCGACTTCATTTCCTAGAGAGGGGTCCGACTTATGTCTTTATTGCACTGCCCCCCCGCTTCTATAAAAGGGCTAGGGTTCCACACTGCTGTTATTTCCTCTTCGCGATTGCTCCAGCCTTCCCTCATACTCAAGCTTCTTCGTCTCCGGTGAGAATCTGATGAGATCACACCCATGTAATTTTCCCCTCTTCTACTCTCTTCCTATAGCTTTCCTTTTTACCCGCAACGCTCGTCCTCCGTCTTTCGGTTTTCCGACGAGACAATCGCCGCCATAAATTAACTCCAACAACTCGCGCCTCTTCCGCTCGCCGAGGCAGCGGGTTCGGGTTCGCGTCATGACTATCCGGACGATCATCCCGCGATAATCGACGGATTTAACGCGTTTTCTTCAAGAGTTGAAGGATATTACCCATCTTCCCATGGATGTTTGCATTAACTCGCCTTGGCCGCGGCTGAAGGAAAGGAGAACGGCCGATATTTCGGCTCCCAAAGGATTATGGGGCCTATATGACGCCGATACCAATCCTACTTGCCAAGGCTCATACAGAAGTCGGGTTTGCTCTCAAAGACATGGCCTCCCGACTTACCCCGCAGATAGGTCGTATCTTAACCGATTTCAGATAAAAGTGCCCTCTACCGATTATACAAAGTGCCCTTTGACGCACTAATTTCTATGGGGTGACTTCGAGGAGAGTGCCAACCAGCCTGTGGATGATAGCCATCAACGAAAGCACTCAACGGAGGCCGGATTCGCTTCCACTTCATCCGGACGATCTCCTCCCACCAATAGCGTTTGGAACCATTCACCTCACTCGCGACATTCAACGGCCGAGTTATATTTTGTCGACAATGACCAATCTTGGTCCGCCGAGCTACATCGGATGCCGACCCTCGCTAGATCTCTTATGTGATGTCGCCGATCTTTCAAGCCGGGCGGTTATAATGCCGCGGCGACTTCGCAAGGGGCGGAGTTGTGAGTGGGATCCCTAACAAAGTCACCGACCGGCATCGAAAATGGTGGTTCGTTAGGGCTTGGGAGTGGCGGACCCTTCGAGCACATTGCCTATCCGGGTCCCCATGGTTTATGCACCCCGCCGAACATGGTAAATTCTTATTTTCATATTTCTAAGGTCGTCTCGATCTAATTCTCCTTTTTTTTGCAAAGATTCGCGCCCTGACCACGAGCACGCTCTAGACTTCCAAGAGGCATTCAGGATCTGCTTCGAACACCGAGGGACTTTCAGGACTTCAACGCCTCAACTCCCGAGCTCGATCGACAAAGTTGGGCTCTACACTTACCCCGCCACTTGAACATCCTTGTGAGAATTCGCTCGACTTGGTTTTTTTATTTTTTTTTTTTTTTTTTTAGTCGTCGACCTTTTTTTAAATCGCACTCGACATCCCAGCATATTATCGCCAACCTTCGCAGCAGAATGAAGGCCTCCAGAAGAAAATGGGTCTTGGGGGCCAAATGAACGATCGTGGCGCCCGACCTTCCTCCGGAAGCCCTGCCGGCCCCTCAACTACCGAGTGAGGTAAGAGGAAGCAAAGTGAGCCTACCTCGAGCCTACACCAAGAAGAGGGTAAGGGAGGAGCCTCACCGAGAGACCTGGGGTCGCTAATCAAAATCCTCTTCACAAAGCCCACTCGCCCCTAGGAGGGATCGACTTCAGGAGGATGACTCATGGTTGGGTGGGGCGTCGGCCGACCGCCTCAACCCAGTAAGTTCTTGATCAAATTTCCTTTACATAGCACATATCTCTCTTCTCTTTGCCGACCCGATTTCTTTTGCAGCCTGGAGTCGACAAGATAAGTTCGCCCGAGGCCTGACCTTCTTGAGATCTGCAGGAAACATAAATCCCCGTCAGGGGTTCCTAAGAGTTGGCTTCTTTATCTCCGGGAGGGGGTCATAGAACGATTCGAGGGTGGACATTACTGCACATAATAGTAATGCCCGCAAAATGACAGGTAATATATACTCGGCTCTTGCCCACTCTCAAGTGTCCTCTATCTTGAAAACCGGCTGACTTTGGAGAGACCGAGAGGAGGAGCTCAGAAGTCCCAAGCTTGGGTGTGCCAACCAGCCAAGATGTTGGTCGGCTAGAAGATGTCCGTAAGAGGTCGAGTCCTCCAACTCCGACCTTCTCAAACGACTTTTCGACGCCGAGGGGCGCATGGCTGAGGTGGAGGGGGAGTTGAGGGCTGAGAGGGCGAAGGTGGCCCGCCTAGAGGGCTAGCCGGGCCGAGGGCCGGAGGATAATGCCAGAGAAGGAGGGCTTAATTTCGGTGAGGACTCGCGAGCTGAACGCCACCTTTCGCTTTATGTGATGGCCTATGTTGGAGCCATCCTGCTTTCCACATGAATCCTCGCGAGCCGACCTCACCCTTTTGTCGCCGAACCGGGTGGACTATGTCCGAATTATCCTACCGCTCCTACGATCCTTCTAGAGATCAAAGATTTGGAGGACATGGGCATCGATCTCTCCTTCTTCGCCAATCCCTCTCGACCATGCGCTCCAAATTCGAGGTGGAGGTCGCCGCCAGGGAGTCCTGGCTCTAACCGAGGCTGCCATGAGGGGGTGTGGAGGGAGGGATTCGGGCGGGCTTTGGAGACTTTGTTTTATTTTTGGTTCGATGTACGGGCCTTGGGCCTTTTCCATGTACTTGCCCGGTCCCCCTTTTAAGTAATTATTAATGAAATTCCTCCTCTTTTTATCATATTCAGGTCGATTTGATTTTTTACGCCGACTTTTTTATTTATTTGTCCTTGTCGCCTTATCCAGAATGCGACTTTTATTGTTTGGACTTCATTTTTTCGGGTCATCTTATAAAGTCTGGGGTTTCATACCTCATAGGGTAAATTGCCGATTCCCCCAGATGTCGAAAAGTCGCACCTCGGGTAATTTATATTTTCTTTTACATAGTCCCTTTGGGTTTCACACAATGATTTCGAGATGAAGGAAAAAATATTATTAATAACTTTGATAAATAACTATTTACAAGAGTATAGTTTCACCGATAATATTTCCTCAAGTGCCAGATTCCACGGGGTATTGAGCCTTGTGCCATCCGCCGCTCGAGCTCAGATGCTCCATTAGGTAAGATCTTTGAGACCTTGAACGGGCCCTCCGGTTGGGGGCGAGGGTCCCTTTCGATTCACCGAGTACCTTCTTGAGCACCAAGTCGCTTTTCCTCAAAACAATCAAGTTGCACTTCAATTATAGTACTTTTTCGACCTTTGTTTGTACCTGGCATTCCTCATGTTAGCTTCTAGCTACTTTTACTCGAGCATATCGAGGTTTCTAGTTAGAGCTTTATCGTTTTGGTCAAAGGCTAACACGGCTTAAAGGGAGATCGGGAAATCGGTTTCATGGGAACCATCGCTTCGTCCCGGAAGGCTGGGCTTAGTAGGGGTTTCGCTTGTTGAATTTCTGCAAGTCGTTCTATAGGCCCACAAAACATCCGGGAGCTCGCTAGCCCACTTCCCCTTGGCTCCCTCAATCTTGGCTTTGAGAGTGTGTTTAATAATCTTATTAACGGCCTCGACCTGGCCGTTTGACTGTGGATGATATGGGGTCGAGAAGAGTTTGGTGATTTTCCATTTTTGAAGAATGCTTTGACCTTGAGGCCGTCGAATTGTTTGCCATTGTCCGATATGATTACTTGTGGTAAACCGAATGCGATATGATATTCCACCATATAAACTTTGATGACTTGGTTCGATCTATGGTCACTAAGGTGCCTCAACGGCCCATTTTCATGAGGTAATCTATCGCTACTGTGTATGATTTGATCGAGCCCGCGCGCTGTTGAGGGGCCAATGGTGTCTATCCCCTACTTCGCGAATGGCGGGGGTAATGAGAATACTTGTGAGTTCTTTCGCTCTTGATGGAAGGGCATAGATTTGGCACTTGTGGCACTTTATGCTTAAGATGATGGCGTCGGCCCTTAATGTGGGCCAAAAGTACTCTTATCTTGTGGTCTTCAGAGGGCCGATTCTCCCCGGTGTGGTTTTTGCATACCCATTCGTGTATTTGGCGTGGAATCACTTGTCCTGCTTCGTGTGACACAATCAAGTAGGGGGATGCTGAAACCACGCTTTTGTACAACCCATTTTGGATCATTGTGTATCTTGTCGCCCAAGAATTGTAGTTGCCGAAGCTTGGACCCTATCGATGGGGTGGAGACCCATTGTCAAATATTCGATGATGGGTGTCATCCGTCCGACGTGGGGCTTTCTAGATTTGCGACCTTTTAAGTTTGCGGTGGAGGGTGGGTCAATGTCGGATGGTGACATCTTTTCATCTCCGGTGATCCTTCGAGGTCGCTAGTCATGCTAATGCATCGCTCATGAAGTTTTGTTCCTGGGATCAATTTTGACATGGATTTGGTCGAACTCGACATAATATTTTCACCACTTTCTTGGTAAGCCGCCATTCGGTCGTTCCCTTGCCTCATATTCCCTCGAGACTGGGCAGTTACGAAGCTAGGAATCATGTGAACTTTGCAATCTCTTGACCATTGCTGTTGACATTTCTTGGTCGGGATGAGAGCGCCATATTCGGGCCTCGTTATTTGTTCTTGAAGTCGAAAAGTGATAGCATTTTGGAACGAGGTTCCTTCCGGCTGGTCAAAACTATGCTTGGGACTCGACTTGTGGGAGGTCGCCGATCCAATCAATGAATAATTCCTGGGTGGACAAACAACACCCCGGCTCGATGGAAAGGTGAGCTCTACGATGAAATCGGCTAAGGCCTGGGCTTTGATGGCAGGTCGGGATGCGTAGGTTACCCTGTATTGTCTTACCTCAATTGCCCATTTGAGGCATCGTCCCGACGTATCTGGTCGATGTAAGATGTTTCTCAGGGGTGTGGAGGTGAGTACCTCGACTTGGGGGTCGAAAAAGTATGGCCTTAGTTTCTTTACGCTCATGACTAGCGCATATGCCAGTTTTTCCAAAGCTGGATATCGTTGTTTGGTTTCGTTCAATGTTTGGCTGACGAAGTAGATTGGGAATTTGTTCAGTTTCGTTCAATGTTTGACTGCACTCAAAGCTGTCTTGGAAGCCACGAGGTATAGGAAGAGCTTCTCCCCCGGAACCGGTTTTAACATAATGCTTACATCCGCCAAGTAAGCCTTGATTTTGCTTAAGGCTTCCCCGGCTTTCAGGTGTCCATTCGTTAATTTTGACTTTTTCCCGGATGGTGTCGAATAGGGCTTACATTTGTCCTCCATTCGGGAGATGAAGTCGTTCAAGGCTGCTAGGCATCCCGTGAGTTTTTGTACTTCCTTTACGCCCGAGGCGCCCCCATGTCTAATATGGTTTTTGACTCAGCGGGGGCCTCTATTCCCCGCTTACTTACTGGTGCCCCAGAATTTTCCCGATTTGACTCTAAATTGCATTTCTTGGGGTTCAATTGCATGTTGAACTTCCTCAGGATGTCGAAAGTCTGGGCCAGGTGTGTTAGATGGTCCTCCGACTTCAGACTTTTGACAACTATGTCGCCTCACGTGACACTTCCACCGACTTACCAATGAGGTCGGTGAACATGTGGTTGACCAGCCTCTGGTATGTTGCCCCCGCATTTTTCAAGTCGAAGGGCATCCTCTTCCAACAAGATGTTCTTTTTTCCGCCAAGAACTAGGTATGTCACGGCCAGTTCAGACATGGTTATCCGGGTGATAAATTTCACAAAGGCATCCATGAAGGACATTATCTCGTGTCCCTACCGTTGTTCATCAAGTGGTCGGTGGGGCATCGGAAAGAAATCTTTTGGACAAGCCGTTGAGATCCGGTGGAAGTCGATGCACAACCGCCAAGTCCCATTGATTTTTTTACTAAAGCACGGCGTTGGTCACACACTCCGTTGATCGCCATATGGATCAAGTCTTTTATCCAATAACTTTTTACCTCCTCGGCTAGTGTCAGATTTTTTTCAAATAAATTTTTCGCCTCTTTAAGCTAATCGCTTCCGACCGGTCTATGAATAGTTTGTGGCATGCGACTTCCCGGGTTGATCCCCACCATATCCTTGTGCGACCTGTTTAAGACATCTAAGTTCTTTTGAGAAAGTCGATGACTTCCCCTTCGTGTCGTCCTAAGATTCTTGAGCCTATGATTACCTCAAGATCCGGCCTGGCCGGGTCTACTTTTGAATTTTTCGAGGTCCTCCCCGGATGGCTCTTGGGGTATTTTGCCATGGGTCGTCTATTTCAAATTTTTCGAAAGCGTAAATTCTTCTGGTTTGGGCCCCATCCTTGGATCGAGGTCTTCACGACTTCTCTTCCTGCTCGTTTTGTTATTTAAAACTTTGCACTGCTTTTCGCTATCTATTACAAATATTTGTTAGCTAGATATTGGTGCGGAATTAAACGAGATGAGGAATAAATCAAACAACCCGTTGTATCAACTTGGTCAACTTTGACGGTGCCGACCAACCCACTCTTGGTGGGAAACTTTACACAAAAATAAAAAGTCGAGGACGCAGCCTCAAATTCATGTTCAAACGGCCTCCCGAGGAATCCATTATAGGAGCTCAGGAGGTCGACAACTAAAAAATCTAGAGTGGCCCTAACTTTTTCATTCAGAGTGGAGACTAATTCTACCGCGAAGCTCTGGATCATTCCTCGGCTTTGCCACCGCCAGCGTCCCCAAAGCCCTTCACGACATGGTCGCATGGAGTGATGTATGCGTCGTAATCTCCAAGCTGATCCAGGGTCTTCTTGAAGAGTATGTTGCAGAAAGCCCCTCCATCCACTAGCAGGCGGCACACGGTGGTGCCTATAATATTGGCTCTGATCACCAGTGGGTCGACGTTGGGGTAGACCACCCCGGCCTTATCTTTCTCGCCAAACTCGATCGTGCTAGTCTCTTCTCCTATTGTGAAGACGGGTAGCACCATCTTCTGGCATTTTCTATCTCCCTTGTCTCGCCTTGACTTTTTGGATAAGTTTGGTTGATGAAAATCCCCTACTGGTCGATTGGGGACAAGGTATGTATCACGTACCTCTCTGGCCCTTCCGGCATGGGCGTTCATGGTCGTTCCCCCGGCCCAGATCCCCGGGTAGGCTCTTCCGTGGGTTTTCTTGTTGGCGACCTTTCGAGCTCGATCTTGATTTTTCTCGAGGTCACTTGATAAACTTGTCTAGTAATCCGCCCTCGTGATAACCTCCAAAGTTCGGGGAGTAGATTGCAGACCGCCGGTGTAGTGCCCAACTTGATCGTGGGAAGTGGCAAAGATTTATTCAGTTCGCCTTCCCCTTGTTTTTGATCGGCCGAGGTGGGAGAAGAAGCTCCCGGTCCCTGATCTGATTGTATACGTGTCCGGGAGTCATGCCAAGCACTTCCATCAACTTGACCGGGATATTTTCTTCAAAGGGTTTGAAGTTGCGGGTGCCTTGTAATGACTACAAAGCTTTCTTGAGCTTTTCTTTGTGTCGACGACCTCCTTACCTTCGAAAGTCTCGACTCCAAGAGCTCGAGGCGTGGATGAGGTCACTAGCTCGCCTCCGAAAAGTCGTTATAATCGACGGTTATTCAAGGGTCATCCATCCGCCACGCCTTGATCCCCTTTGATGTAGTGTTGGGAGATGAATTTAATAAAGATATGATTTTGATTAGATCCCAAAACCCCCGAGTATGACATATGTTCGTAATAATCTTGATAGTTGAGTCGATTCGCTTTTTAGAGTATTCGTGATGTTATCTCGCAAAAATGTATAGTCGCCAGATATAGATCGGGCAGATCTCAAGATTCTCAAGAACTCAATAAGTTTCAAGAAACCAAGTTTTAGTATGAAATCAAGTTTCAAGTTTCAAGATGAAACGAAGAAATCAAGACTCAAGATGAAACAGAGAATCAAGTCTCAAGGAGAAACCGAGATATCAAGACTCAAAGATGAAATCGAGAAACCGAAGACTCAATGTGAAATCGAGGAAATCAAGACTCAAAGATGAAGACTCAAAGATGAAGACTCAAGATATCACCAAGATACATGTAAAGACTCTAAAGACTCAAGACGCCAAGACTCGTAAGACCCTCAAGACTCAAGACACGTAAGATGTAAGATCAAGAATCGAAGATCAAGAATATCAAGGCACGCAATTATCGAAGACTCAAGAATGCATCAATGCTCAAGATAAACCTGAATATTCCGAGGCATTGAACATATCTATCTGAAGGATGCAATACTGAGAAGATCGCGATTCCTTAGAAAAATAGATATTTGCCAAGACATTCAAATGCGCATAAAAGGAACTAAGACAAAGTGTTGTTAAGGTTATATCACCTCGAGATTGTAACCAAAAGAGCCGCTTGAAGTTGTCTACCTTAATGCGGCAGACAAAAGTCAAAAAGAGGAAGACAAGATTGTACCATACCGACATCGACAAAATGATGTGTCATTTAAAAAGATGTCAAGTACTAAGTTCCAGATCGCAAAAAGTGAAGACTGGCTACATGAAAGACTATTGTCTAAAACGTGTTAGGGAGTGTCAAACCCTAAAATATAGCCGCTTTCTCACACACCATAAGAGGAAACTTTTTGAGCTATCTCTCCAACGGATAGTTTTCAAGAGTGACCTTGGTGTATGCCTATAAATACTTGTGACCTTCTACATTGAAAGGTTACTGAAATTTGTAAGCAACTCAAGAGCTCAAACTTATTATCGAAAGTTGAAGCACTAAAAAACCAAGAATTTCCCAAGTGCTTTATATTGAAGAGAGCTCATTAAACAAGCCTAGCTTGATAAGATATATCCAAAGCTTAGTCGAGATATCCTAAATTTTTGATTGTTATTTATTGTAAAGGATATCTCATTCTAGTTGAAACCAACTAAGAAACCCCAAACCCTTTAGAAGGTAGTTTGAGTGTGATTGTTGGTGAGATTGGAGTTGTAAAGAGTGAGTAAACTACAGAGGTAGTGTAAAGCTTTAAGAGAAGAAGTTAGTAAGCTACTTGTAGTAGTAAAAGCTTGTGTGAGTTGAGTAAGTAAACCACGAGGTAGTCGTAAAGTTCAAGGTCGGGTTGAAAAGTAAACCATGAGGTAGTGTAAAAACTCGTAACGAAGTTGAGTAAGTAAACCACGAGGTAGTCGTAAAGCTCAAAGAAGTGATTAGTGAATTTCTCTCAAGAGATCGAGAGAGTGAACGAGGAGCTTGAGTCTCCGAACCACTATAAATTGTTGTGTTCTTTTTGCTTTCTGTTTTGCTTTGCTTAATCGCCAGATATATTCTGAAAGCATATTTTCACCGACATTTAAGTTGGAATCAATCCAATCAAGTTGCATATAAATTGAATCACAGCCTAATCACTATTCCATTAAAGGAAGGTTTTCAAAGAAAACCTTAAAACGAAAGTATAAACTAAGGGCCAACCATTCAAGACATCCGAGTAGCTAGAACAGATAGTTACCAAACTAAACTTACTCTTCCGAGGGTTCAGAAGTTAGTTATCCGATCCAAGCAACTCAGATCTCTCAAAACTCAGACTCAATTGGGATTATCTCGAGGTTTTCGAAAAGAACCAGATCATCAGTCCTCAAGAGACTTTGACTCAAAGGCGATCTGCAGGCTTTCAGACCAAATCATCGTGACAACCTCGACCTAAGCCGACCAAGAAGAAGAAAAGTTTTAAAATAACCAACACGCAGTATTCCCCATACACGTAAGACCTGCACCGAGACCAACATGTAGGATCGATCGACTCGTGGTCGGCCCGTTGGGTGTTCATAAGCATTGTTCGTCGCAGGTCGCGAGCCAAGGCTATGAATGGGTCAAAACAACCGGGCGAAGTTGTTCGAAAAGTTTCCACCGAGAAAGGCGGCAACGAGGTGAACCATTGGCGTGGCCTGGTCGCCAAAGTTAAGGAAAATAAACGACATTTCGCGTGCATCCGTCTGGCCCATGGAGGCCATGTAGGAGTTATGTGGGTCTGCGTGGCTTCCACCGTAGCGATCTAGGCCGCCGTGTTGATTATTCGCCGGTAGGTGCTAAGGTAATTGTGGGTCCCGGGGGAACGGAATGACAAGGTTATGATCCGCCTCGCCCCGCTACCTTGATATTCAGCTCGCCGAGAAGTCAGCTGACCATCCCCGCCAAGACGCCGATTTTGATGTCGCGATGGTTTGGGGGGTAGGTCGCCATGAAGTTATCCGGCGAATTGTCAGCCCCCCGGGGTTCATCGCGATCTGATGTTTAGAGCTATGGCCAGATCTCGCTCCATCCGGTCGACGTGGCTGGCCGAGATTCATGCATCATCTTCGGCGGCCATTGGGGCCTTCGGGCATCTTGTCTCCCAAGCCGGTCGAACAAGTTGCCTGACCCTGCTGGCTTTTCTAGGAGCCTGCGATTCTGAATGATTGCGTGTTTTGCCGGATCGTACGCCAGTTGGCTTGTGGAGCGCCCTTTATCGACTAAAGCATTCTTGCCCTTAGAAGCCCCTGGGTTGGGTGCCACTTTCTTAGTAGGCGGCTGTTCGTCCTCATCATCAAAAGCGAGGCATTTCTTGTGGAGGATGACCACGCCTTCGCGTCCTCCTGTTCAAGAGACGAGATTCCACCCCACGGGGTGGCCTCCGAAGGTGAAATCGTTGTGAACTCTCTGAGCCCCTCGACACCATCATGGTGGTCCGCCTCAAGTCGTTCGGGTGGTGGTGTTAGCTTGATTGATCGCCATTGGTAGTTTGGGTTTTCTGCAGATGTTTCAATAAATCGACAGTGTTTTCCCACAGACGGCGCCAATGTTGTGGCCTAGATTTTGTATGTAGGACAACATGATAATATAAATGGGATCAAACAGATAACAAATAACAACTATGAAATATGCTTCAGATTTGGTTACCTAGTTCGTCTTTTGAATAAGACTACATCTGGGGGCGCCCAAGCTAGGAGTGTTTTATTATATTTTCTGCCTAGAATGCTAGAGTTTTTCCCCCTTTACAATGAGTGATACAAGTTGTATTTATAGAGCAGAAACTAGGGTTTACTTTTGGGCTTCCTACCGGGTTTGCTGCTTTTTGCCGCCCGATCTAGGGTTCCCCAATCGATCAAGTGATTTCCGTGATCGGGATACACTTGCCTTGCTTACCCCGCGATATTCACGCTTACAGTTATCCATATCTTCTGCCAACTATAACCGCTTGAGGTCACTTCCGACTTGTGGCTTTTCTCAAGGTCGAATTCGATCTTCTCCCTTCTCCCAAGTCATCGTGCGACCTTCTTTCGTCATGGGGAGGTCGCTGAACGACTTCCCAAGTAAAGTTGAAGTCGCACTAACAGGTCTCCTTACCGAGTAGGATTATTCCATGGTACAACAGTTCTGATTACAGACAAGGTGGAAAGTCTCCTGACAGATCTTATAGAAGAAATGATTCTCCCAACAGAGGAAGTTTTGGAGATTCAAGAGTTTGCTATAACTCTCAAAAACCAGGTCACTACAGTGCTGACTGCCCCGATCTGACTCCCACGGAGAGAGGAGAGAAGCGCAACAGAAGAGAAAAAAGGTTTTGAGACAGAAAAGCAATGGTTGCTGACACATCTCGCATCGATGATTCTTATCTGTCATAAGATGACTCAGGCTACTCATCTGTTGAAGATTTTGGTTAATTACCACAACCGGATGATGTCGATGATATGAACTTCTCATCTGATGATTACATTTGTCTTATGGCCGAAGCTCTGACCAAACTGAGGTAATCTCTAAACCTTCTGTGGCTTCCTCTTTTACAACGAATGTGCTGAGCACATCTGCTGGAGAGATCAACCTGCAGGTCTATAAGCGTTTATGTTTTAGATTTACACTCTGGTTTTAGACTTGAACTGAATAATTATTATTTTGTTCCTTCTATTACTCGCAACATTATTTATATTCCTATGTTAGACATTGAAGGGTTTTCCTTCCATTTTGCAAATAATAATTGTTATTTTTCGCTTAATGGTGATATGTATGGGAATGCTCCTTTATCGAATGGTTTATATTTGTTGCATTGTGGACATAATATTCTTAATATATTAAACAAACAACTCAAACTTAGTAATCATGAAAACCCAACTTACTTATGACATTGTAGACTTGGTCATGCAAATGAGAATAGGATTTCAAGGTTAAGAAAGTTAGACTACTTAACCCCATTCGACTTTGAGTCTTATGGTAATTTAATCTCGCCTCAAGGGCATGATGACCAATAAACCCTTTTCTGGAAAAGGAGTTCGTGCCAAAGGAGTTCTAGTGTTGATCCACAGTGATGTCTGTGGACCATTGCCCACTCTAGCTAGGGGTCAGTTCGGATATTTCATCACTTTTACGGATGATTTTTCAAGATACGGGTATATGTATCTTATGAGACACAAATCTGAATCTTTTTTCATAAATTCAAAGAGTTTAAGGCTAAAGTAGAGAAATAACTTGGTAAAAGTATCAAGACTCTTTCTATCGGATCGGCGAGGTGAATACCTTAGCCATGAATTCACCGACATTTGAAGTTACATGGAATCCAAATCTAATCGACTCTCTCGAACACCTCAAATGAATGGTGTGTCCGAAAGGAGAAACCTAATCCTCGTTAGACATGGTGAGGTCCATGATGAGCTTTTCCTCTCTTCCCACATTCTTATGGGGATACGCTACAAACCTCAATCTACATTTCAATAGATTCCATCCAAATCAATTGAGCATACACCATATGAATTATGGTGTGGCAAGAAGCCAACTTTTTCAAGATATCAAAACATGGGGTCGCCTGTGATATTGAAAAAGATGCTCACCGATAAGTTGGAATCCAAGGGTGAAAAGGGTTATTTTGTGGGATATCCTAAGGAAACTAAAGGATATTATTTCTTTTCACCGGAGAAACAAACGTTGATTGTTTCTAGGCGTGCCAAATTTCTCAAGAAGACTACGCCTTCAAGGAACAAGGTCGTAAGATGATAGAACTTGAAGAAATTTAAGAACCACAACTTAACAAAGAGACTGATATCTTGTCAAAGCAACATGGCCAAGAATCATTGGGAGCATTCAGTAGCTCACATGGTGGAAGTTTATCACATAGTGATCCTCTTTTCACCAAATTGGGGAGCGTGAATTGGAGTTGCAATACCGAAAGCAACGAGCTCCAAGTAGGTCGAATGAGAATATCATTGTTCAAACTTACGCCAAGAGGCATCCGGCGCTCGAGAGCGTGAAGCATCAATCTTGAGGTTCTCCCGGTCAATCTATGAAATCGTTAGACGATAAAATTTTCACAATCGTAATGCGCACCGAACAACCACAACTCCTTGTCTACTAGAGTTCGTGAATCCGATCACCAGATATTATGGTTTTCATGGAGGAACAAGATGACGGAGATCCCTGATAAGGACTAACATAAAACTTACACCGAGGCAACATTAGATGTTGACTCAAAGAAGTGGCATGAAGCCATGAAATCCAAGATGGACTCGATGTACATCAATCAAGTTTGGGGACATGGTCAATTTCCAAAAAGGGTCAAACCCATAGGTTGCAAGTGGGTCTACAAGCGTTAGACCGATGCAAATGGCAAGGTACAAACCTACAAGGCTAGGTTGGTGGCGAAAGGTTACAGTCAACGCGAAGGCATTGACTATGACGAGACTTTCTCACCAGTTGCTAAGATCAAGTCCATTTGAATTTTACTTTGCAGAAGAAAGACACCTCGACACTTAGATTTGGCGCGATGGATGTCAAAATAACTTTCCTCAATGGAAACATTGATAGGGAATTGTTCATGACTCAACCGGAAGGTTTTATCTCAAATCCAAAATCTAATCTTGTGTGCAAGCTCAGACGATCCATGTATGGGTTGAAGCAAGCTTCTAGGAGTTGGAATATCCGATTTGATGAGGTCCAAATCATTTGACTTCATCGTAAACTTCGAAAGATCTGCGGCGCCTATCGGAAGTGCAATGGGAAGAATATTGTCTTCATAGTTGTGTATGTTGATGACATATCGATTATGGGGAAAAGATCCCTCTCATGCAACTGCGGAAAGAATGGTTGTCAAACACCTTCATCATGAAGGATCTTGGTGAGGCTCGCTACATCTTAGGGATCAAGATCCATGGGATAGATCCAAGAGGATGTTGGGCCTATCACAAATCCACCCACGAGATAAGGTGTTGAAGCAATTTTGCGATGGAGAACTCTAAGAGAGGTTCTCTACACCGCATGTCATGGGATAAAACCGTTTTAAGAAGGATTGTCCTTCCACGACGATGATGTCAAGCACATGAAGGACATACCATATGCACGCCAATTGGGTCCATCATGTATGCCATGACTCGACTAGACCAGATGTGGCCGGGCCGTCAAGATCACCGGTAGATACCAATGTAATCCCGGTGAACCTCATTGGATTGCTATCAAGAACATTCTTAAGTACTCGACGCATAAAAGAATACTTTTTAATCTAGGGGGACAAATAACGAAAAGTTTAACTGATCGTGATGATTACAAATCTCACCAAAGCATGTGTTTACTCTCAATGGTGGGGGCGGTTAGTTGGAATAGTTCCAAGCAAGAGACTATCATGACTCAACAAACCGAAGTTTAGTACATTGTTGCAATAAGCCGCTAAAGAAGCTGTCTGGATAAAATAGTTCTTAAATGAACTTGGGGTAGTTCCGAGTACTAGCAGTCCAATAAAGTTATATTATGACAACATTAGTGCGGTTGCGCAAGATAAGGAAACGAGATCCAATAACAGAAACAAGCATGTGCCGAGGCGTTATCACTTGATTAGAGAGATAATCGCTAGAGGAGAGATAGAGTTAAAAGTGTTCCCACAGAAGATAATTTGGCTGATCCTTTCATCAAGGCTTTGAGTGTTCATGTACACACTAGACATTTCAATGGTCTAGGGGTTAGGCATGTAGGTGATTGGCTCTAGTTCAAGTGGGAGATTGTTAGTGTTAGTGTCCTAGACACAATCCTTTGTATGGACATAATACTAAGATAATATTCAGTGTTGATTTAATATTATTGTTTGTTTAATATTAAATGTATGGCATTACACTTATTAGAATATTATGTTTAATTGTTTGCATTTGTTTTTATCTGTGTTCCCTTGAATTATCACGCCATTGAGTACGTGAGAACTCGATGACTTAAGCATGATTCTCAAATAGCCCCATCAAGGATCATCGAGAATGGGATATCGATGATGCAATGGAGATCGGTGCAGCGATCTCGATCATAGTCTTAGAGAGTGTAGTAAGATCTCACTTACTACGAGATACAAGGTATCTCATGATGGATGCAAAAAATACCTTAGAGGGTATTGGTATACCCATCCGAGCAACGGTTTGATGTAGTTCCACTATATGTGTCTCACGGGTGTCTCGCTTAATGGGAGCGATCGCGATACTCCTTTGACTTGAGGTCAATACGCATTTACACGTGTGGAGTGATGAACTTTGACCACGACCGACGCCTACACCCTTCCATGGGTAGATATGGCTTGAATTGAGTTCATCACTTAAATGCATGTGCGTGGTAGTTGAACCAAGATAAGGATTCATTCCTCAAAGTGGATTTAGAGAGAATACTCATCTTTCGTCATAATTGGATCAAAGTCATTGGCTAATGCACGCCACCTTGGAATTTGTGACCAAAGGTGACAATTTTAATGATCAATTAGTGATTCGAGATAAATCAATTAATCCATTTGAATAGACACTTCATCATGTTCAAGGTTAATCGAGTATTCGTGAATGGAAGGAGGAAATCGCAATAGCCCATGTTACAGTTACAGGTAGTTGCACATTTCTCGCAACGTACCTCATATATTGAGATTGTTTGATTTATTGTCTAGGGTTGAATTAAGACCGTTAGTTTGACTAATCGCTCGATATATGAGGGCCTATGGGTCACACAACAAGTATCTCCCGTGTACGGATTATAATTGGTTGATTAAGTATTAAATTAGATTTAATATTTAATTTATGGAGAATTAATAATATATTAATTTGGAATTAATTATTATTATTATTTAATTAAATTAGATTTAATTAAATATGAATCCCAAAATAATATTATAGAATATTATTGTAGGAAAATATATGTAGGGAAAAACATATCTTTGAGATATGGTTTTCAAGATTAGGAATTATCTTCCTAATAAAGATTTGCTTAAGATATAACCTAATCTCTCCCTATATATATGGCGTCCCGGGACTCATCATTAACTACAACAAGAAAACCTAGTTTCTCCATAAAATCTAGGATAGGAGTTTTCCTAGCAAATTTCATCTCAGATTCAACACTGCCAGATCTGTGCAATTCTGTCTACGGGGATTACGTGGATACCGTAGTTGAGACATCTGCTATTGAAATACTGTAAGATTTCTTGTTATATTTAATCGCACTCATTTAAAGCAACTGTTTGTTGTTGGTGAACTATATATTTCCGTTGCGCATGTATAACGTGTTTACGTGCCTATATATTCCAACAGGCGCTGCATGAAATGGGCAATCGACGTCGGCCAGTTCGGTGCCACGTATGCCCCACGAACGGTCATCAAGGCACATGCCCTGGCCGATTTCATGGTAGAACTCACCTTTTCGATGACCACAAGAGAAGAAGCGCTTAGCAAGGCCCCCCATGGGAGTTTCCACGCGGATGGGTCCGCCACTCAAACTCGAAGCGGGTCGGGCGAATCCTCGACTAGCCCGCGACATTCCTTCCAGACGGCTATCATGTTCGACTTTCAGGCCATCAACAATGAAGCAGAATACGAAGCCTAATTGGAGGGCTTGAAATGGCAATGTCCATGGGAATGAAGAGATCTAAAATACACACGCATCGAACTTGTCGCCAGATCAAGTGTTTTTTGGGAGTATGAGGCCCGATGCGATCAAATGACCGCATACCAAGAAGTCGTCTGCAGCCTGCTCGAGAAATTCGACCAGGTTTATGTGGAACTGATACCTAGGAACGCGAATTCTCAAGCAGATGTTTTGGCCAGGCTAGAAACATCAGAAGGGCCGGGGGATATGAGAGACGTCACCATCACAAAACTAAGTTTCCCATCCACCACACTGTTAGTGTTAGTGTCCTAGAGACAATCCTTTGTATGGACATAATACTAAGATAATATTCAGTGTTGGTTTAATATTATTGTTTGTTTAATATTAAATGTATGGCATTACACTTATTAGCATATTATGTTTGATCGTTTGCATTTGTTCTTATCTGTGTTCCCTTGAATTACTGCTGTCATTGAGTACGTGAGAACTCAGATGACTTAAGCATGATTCTCAAACAGCCCCGATCAAGGATATCGATGATGAAATGGAGATCGGTGTGCGATCTGCATCATACTCTTAGAGAGTGTAGTAAGATCTCACTTACTACGATATACAAGGCACCTCATGATGGATGCACAAATACCTTAGAGGGTATTGGTATACCCATCCGAGCAACCGTTTGATGTAGTTCCACTATATGTGTCTACGGGTGTCTCGATTAGTGGGAGCAATGCGATACTCCTTTGACTTGAGGTCAATACGCACGACATGTGTGGAGTGATGAACTTTGACCATGACCGACGCTTACACCCTTCCATGGGTTGATATGGCTTGGATCGGGTTCATCACGAAATGCATGTGCGTGGTAGTTACACCAAGATAAGGATTCATTCCTCAAAGTGGATTTAGAGAGAATACTCATCTTCTCGTCATAATTGGATCAAAGTCATTGGCCAATGCACGCCACCTTGGACTTTGTGACCAAAGGTGACACAAATGATCAATTAGTGATTCGAGATAAATCGATTAAGTTATTTGAATAGACACTTCATCATGTTCAAGGCTAATCGAGTATTCGTGAATGGAAGGAGGAAATCGCAAAAACCCATGTTACAGTTACATGTAGTTGCACGTTTCTCGCAACGTACCTCATATATTGAGATTGTCTGATTTATTTTCTAGGGTTCAATTAAGACCGTTAGTTTGACTAATCGCTCGATATATGAGGGCCTATGGGTCACACAACAAGTAACTCTCGTGTACGGATTATAGTTGGTTGATTAAGTATTAAATTAGATTTAATATTTAATTTTTTATGGAGAATTAATAATATATTAATTTGAAATTAATTATTATTATTATTTATTTAAATTAGATTTAATTAAATAAGAATCCCAAAATAATATTATGGAATATTATTGTAGGAAAATATCTGTAGGGGAAAACATATCTTTGAGATATGGTTTTCAAGATTAGAAATTATCTTCCTAATAAAGATTTGCTTAAGATATAAGCTAATCTCTCCCTATGTATATGAAGTCTCGGGATTCATTATTTAAGACAACAAGAAAACCTAGTTTCTCCATAAAATCTAAGATATTAGTTTTCCTAGCAAATTCCGTCTCAGATTCAACACTGGCATATCTGTCCAATTCTGTCTACGGGGATTACGTGGATACCGTAGTTGAGAATTCTGCTATTAAAATACTGTAAGATTTCTTGTTATGTTTAATCGCACCCGTTTAAAGCAATTAACTATTCGTTGTTGGAGAAATATATATTTTCGCTGCGCATGTATAACGTGTTTACGTGCCTATATATTCCAACACACACACACCCTGATCGCCCTCACCGACCTAATGGATGTCAACCACGAGGATTGAAGGACACAAATACTGAGTATCTATAGACGTGACATCCGCCTCGACAACAGTTCGACGCCCGATAATTGCAAATAAGAGCGAACCATCAGACAAGGATATTTCAGGCCAACGCTAAAAAGGGACGCTCTCGAATATGCAAAGACATGCCATCGATGCCAAATATTCGCCCCCTCAATCAAGGTATCCCCAGAAGAGTCAACCAACATTCTGAGCCCATGGCCTTTCGCAAAATGGGGAATCGACATCATCGATTCCCCTACCCATCGCCTGGTCTCAAGTTTTTGCCCTCGTCATGGTGGACTATTTCCCCCAAATGTGCCAAGCCCCTTGAACGATCGACTGTGACAACGTAATAAAATTCATTTGAGAAATCTCAGATGCCATTTCGGTCTCCCACAAGCAATCATGACCGACAATAGGAAACAGTTCGACTGCCTCAAGATCGACGCATTCTTCAAGAAATGGAAGATAACAAAGCTCTTCTCCACCCTCTACCATCCACAATCCAACGGGAAAGTTGAGGCGATCAACATGATTATTAAACATACACTGAAAGCACGACTTGAAGGGGAACGCAAGTGGGGGGCGTTTAACCGCCCAAGTATTATGGTCGTACAAAAAAACCTGCAGGACTTCCACAGGGTAAACACCCTACTCCCTCGCATTCGGGGCAGAGGCAGTAATCCCAGCAAAAGTCACTGTGCCTAGCCACCAAATGAGTAACGGAGCCTCGAACAGCAACGACGTGGCAATAACGACTAGCTTGGATCTACTAGAAGAAAGAAGGATGGAAGTTAACCTAAAAAATGTCGGCTACAAACGGCAAGCAAAAAAATATTACAACTCGAAGGTCAAACTCCCCTAGCTTTAAGAAAGGCTAATTCGCCCTAAAAAAAAGGTACTCTGAGTACCCAAAGGAGTATTTGGCCCTACCTGGGAAGGACCGTTCAGAATATCCAAATGCCTGGCAAACGGAGCATACGAGATCGAAGACTCGGATGGCACACCAGCACAATATCCTTGGAACGCGGCCCACTTGAAGAAATACTACCAATAGGGAATAGCTAATAGCCTGTTTATTAGTTTGTCTGTCACTACGTTGTAATAGCTCATCATTTTAAAGAGAAATATTTTATAATAGATTACATTTTTGAAATGCGTTGTACGCTTTAGAACAAGTCAGCCAGGAATCGCCACAAGTACGATCTGGACGACAAAAGTTGATTCGGAAGAGTAGTCGCCAGCTTCACCACCGCGATAGGGAAGCATCACTTGAACTCACATCGACAAGGTCATCGTCACATCGCCATCGCAAGCACTCCATTTAACCTTCTTAAAGACACCACCATAACACGACTAAGCCGAAGTTTAGAAATGTCGCATAATATAAGATGACCAAAACATAGTCCAGATACATCGCACCGTATTCAAACGGCGATTAGGACATATGCAAGACTCATAGTCGCCGCTGTACATCCGGGTTTGCGTCTCCAACATTTCATAAGCAAAGCAAAAAACTCAAACGTAAATGCACAACGAGAGAAAATAAAATATAGAGATTCCATTCATTAGATAAGGCACGAAGGCCGAATACAAAAAAAGGGACCCACAGGCCACTTACGAGTTCATACCCCAAGGGGCCGTGCTAAAAAAAAAAAAAAAAAAGAAAAGAAAACATTCAAAAGAAAGGAGTTCACAGACGCCCTGCACAAACTTTCAAGCAGGTAGGAAGCGCACTCAAGATTGTCCCCGACCTATCCACCCTCTCGACCACGGCCCGACGCTTTCATTGTTCCTCA
Organism: Stenogyne calaminthoides; assembly: GCA_037126765.1. Lineage (NCBI taxonomy): Eukaryota > Viridiplantae > Streptophyta > Magnoliopsida > Lamiales > Lamiaceae > Stenogyne > Stenogyne calaminthoides. The sequence continues at coordinate 28,207,015 of JBBCBC010000021.1, forward strand.
CCTTCAATGACCTTCCACTGGGCAGCCACCATCGCCACTACAGTACCGCCCGCCGCGATTCAATGGGGTACGTATATCGCAACAAGATCGACATGCGCCTCCCCAGAGGAGCCCCCAAGGTTGGAGCACCCGTCCAACCTCGTCAACCTGCTCGCCGGAGCCAAGAATGACAGGTCGACACCAAATCGCCAAGTTCGCCACGGCAAAGACCATGTCGGCCTCGGTGGGCAATCCCGGCCGAAGGCCTTTGAAATCTTCCACGAAAGCACGAAGGGCCTACGGAAGGGTCGCTGGATGGAACACCGCCCAAGGACTTCCGCAGATAGCGCTTAATGTACGAGAAGATCCCCAGAGCGCATCATCGGTGGCCTCGGAGAGAGGCCTCGATATCCAAACTCGAGATCGCCGACCCAAGCTTCATAATCGACCGCCAAAGCATGGGACTCATCCAGTTGTCGAGTAAGCTCATCAACCAAGCCCCACAAAGTCACCAAATGAGACGCAGATGAGTCGACCTAAGACGCCGTGGCATTCACATTCACCACCTGCAAAGCTAATTTGGCCTACCGCTTCGAAAGAAATTTTTAGGTCGGCCTCCATCCGGTCATAGCCATGCCGCCCGCTAACTTTTTCTTTTGTTCTCGCCGAGACCAAGAAGCGAGGTCTCCAAGTCCTCGGGTCGTTTTGCTTACAACCCGCCGAGGAATGTGGGCGCCTTATGAGAATAAATCAGGGCGGTGTAGAAGTTATTCTCCTTGCTATTCGAGGAGGCGGCATGGTGATCATCCAGAGACCAGCACCGGGGCACATCCCGGATAGAGTGTCGCATATATCGAGACCAATCAGTTGAGACCCCGATGATGGGAGGCATATTCGACCGAAGATAATCGATGACGGGCGCGGAAAGTTCACAATCAAATAAAGTTTCTTCAGCTTTTTAGAAAAAATACGTAAACATAAGGGAAGAAACGATGGAGGCAATAAGGCGGAGAAACTTATGCCCAGAGATATCTATATCAAACCCCACAAAGGCGGGTCACGGAAAACTAGCGATCAAAGTGAGGCAAGGATCGCTTCATCGGCAGAGGACGGGCGGCGAGAATCGACTCCCGTGGGGGAGCGCTCCCTCCTCTAATAGTAGCATGTGGGGAGGGTCGGTCAGACGGACGCTGCTTCCATGTAGGGGAGCCCTCCGATTGGTCCGGGCGAGCACCCTCTCGCCCCTTCTTGGTTTTCCTCTTCTCGTTTGAGCGATCGGCATGAGAGGACCCCCCTGTCTCTACCACTCCGCTCCCGCGGGATGAAGATGGACAGCGCCCTTGGACCCAAAAGTCGAGAGAAATTGAGAGCAAGTTTTCGAAGCCATCTATCTATTCAAGAATGGAGCAAATACCGAACGTGGTATGTGAGAAGTTTACAAGAAAACGCACTACAATAATTGAGGACAAAATTCCCAAATCGTAAAACCTCTATTAAAGGAGAGAAACTCACGAAGGCGGCCGGCCTCACGAGGATACGCTTGTAACCCCCCCCCCCCAAAATCTCTCAGAGGAAGAGTTATAGAGTTCGACGTGGCAAAATTCCTAGGGATAGTCGAAGGCAATCCAGAGGGCGGTCTCAAAATCCCAGTTCAGCTGGCTCTCATCGGCGACAAGTAAACTTGCAGGAGGGATAAAGGAAATTAGATCAGTACGGAGATGCTCACACACCCTCAAGAAGGAACCTTACGAGGTGCCCACTCTTGGAAATCGGTGGGTATGGGAATCTCCGAGACAGAACCCGGGGAGGCGCTCTGCCATGCCCCACCCAAAAACCACCATTGAGGGTGCCAATTCTTGACTTTATTAACTATCCCCCACACGATCCGCCAACCAGGACGGTTCTTCAACGCATAGTGACCCTCTTGGTATGCCTTTGGGCGACCGATCAAAGAATAGTTCACCTCCATGGGCGTGGGTAGCAGAAGAACGGGTTCGCCGAGCACCTGATTATGTCACCAAAAGGTAGCTCCATCCATTGGAGTAATCAGACGGGGCAAGATGCCTGGCGGCCAAGAGGTGAGAGATCGCTGGATGAAGCGAAAAGCGAAGGCCTGCGTCCATGACCGCCTAGTGAATGGCGACCATTCCCTCCGACATTTTGGAACGGTACTTTTCATCATTGATAAAAAATTTGGACTTGGTCGCAGCGCGGACCGCGGGACGGAGTGGTCGGCGGTGTTGGAGCTTGGCCCGGTAGGCCTGGTAGTCAAAGTAATCAGGATGGTCATAGTCGCGGCGAGCAGAGGTCTCCGACTCTTCAGGCGGGCCATCCCGAGGGGCCCCCACACCGCGCTCCAGCGTGAGAACTTCTAGGTCCTCGAGAGAACCAAACACTTCAGGGTTAATCGGAGGGTTCCCCCCGGCAAGATGAGAAGGACCCATGTCACCGGAAAAGACCCCGCCGCTCGATACCCGACCGATAATACTTCCCTTACCAGGGAATCTACCCCAGCTGGAGTGGCGAAGGAAGACTCCCCCTCCACGTCAACAAGGCCCGGACGGCCACCAAGAGACATAGACATAGTGAAAAGGGTGAAATAAGGGAGAAGGAAAGGCTACACTTACCAAAAGCGGAAGGATCGTACAATAATGCTGAGTTGTCTTTACTGTTGGGAAATTAGGGGTGCCCGGATCTATTTGAGATGAATTTAAATACATATTTAAATTGATCAATTAATTACTACCATGAATTAATCATAAATCAATTCAACATAATAATTAAACAAGTAAATAAGCAACAGGTGTACACGTAATCCACGTAAATCCTAAGCATGCGGAATCTAGGATTTACGAGAATACATACATCTTTTAGAGACAACCGTTGAGATGATGGATCAACCCAAAGAGCCTTCCCAAATATGTCCCATGTCCACGAACGTAATCCGGTAGAAGGATTCACACGAACGATTTTAATAAAGGTGAAAAATAAAATATTTTGCCACCACCTTTGTGGATTTCTAATATTTTCAACACATGAAATTGCATTGGGGATGAAAAATTCATCCCCTATTTATAGGACAAGGGTGGCCGATTTTTTCACTAGAAAAATAAGGAGGAAAATCTTTTTCTTGATCTCCAAGAAATCTTGAATATATCTCATATATTATTTTCTCCATAATTAAAATTTTCCATAAAAATCTCACTTCCCTTTAGCCCATATTTTTCGAAAAGTACAAGGAAAAAGGAATCATGATTTGATTTCTTGAATTTATGGGATAATCATGTATTCCAAGAATACTTATCTTTTTCCATAAAACTCTTTTCAAGAAAATCAAGAAAATCTTTCTTCTTCTTTTCCTACAATTTTCGAAAATTACTAGGAAATATAGGCAATAATATTTTCTTCTCCTTTTCATTAATTGGACTTTAATTTGGGCTATTTGAGGGGCATTTAGAGAAATTAAGATTGGACCTCCAATGGGCTATGAAACTTTAATATTTAGCCAAAATATTATTCAAGCCCATTAATATTAATTTATTCCACTATAAAATTAATATTGAACTATCCATCTTAACCCATATTACGACTTCACAATAATATAGCTCCCGGTCATTATTTCCCGTGTTTAAGATTATCTTAGTCCACTATTTAATTAGGCCACTGAACAGGCTTTATATTAATTAATATCTTTGTCCTTGGAGTAAAGACAACTCAACATTAATATCCACACCGAAAATAAATTTCCACTTGCAAGATTTGGTATGATAACGATTCTGAGCCCACGAAGGGAACAAATCAAGCAAACCGTACTTGCACACGATTCTCCGTATTATATCTTAGCAATCGTCATGTAATTAATAATATTACCCAAGATATAAGTTATCGAATCACATTGATTCTCTTCCCATCATAAGTCAAAGCAATAGTTATTAATTTCACACGATTCTATTTAAGGGACAGAGATTAAGAAACTAGGAACCACTGAGGTCTAATTTTTGTATATTCAGTACCGAAAAATTTATCCTCCTATAGGTCCTATTCAACGCATCATAATGCACTAATGTAATCTCTTGGTCAAGACAGGCTAATATGAGCCTTACACTTTCAGTAAATAAATAAGAAATTCTGTTTGGTTATACAAAGTAAAAAGCATACTTTTCAGTATAACCCCAACAATCTTTCACTTATACTCAAAGTCTGCTTTAAAGTATACTACAACATGTCTCGTGTTCTATGTGACATATAATGTCACCTACACGAACCTAATAATATTTCTCCCACTTATACTCTAAGCAGATTGACAACGCTCTTCACACTCATTCCTTTCACATGTCTCTCGAATGTACTCTGAGGCAGACCCTTTGTGAATGGATCTGCTAGGTTGTCTTCCGACGCAATCTTTGCCACCTATATGTCTCATCTCTTAACGATTTCTCGTATAAGATGGTATTTTCTTTCTATGTGTTTGTTGGCCTTGTGGGCTCTCGGTTCCCTAGAAATTACAACTGCGCCGACGTTATCACAGTAAACTGTGATCGTGCTGGGCAAATCCGGAGAACGTCCAAGTCCACTAGGAAGTTCTTGAGCCAAACCGCTTCTTTCGCTGCTTCACAAGCGGCTACGTATTCGGGCTTCCATGGTAGAATCTGCGATGCATTTCTGCTTAACGCTTCTCCATGTCATGGCTCCTCCCCCCATGCAAAACACACTACCCGAGGTTAACTTTCTGGAATACATGTCTGACTGGAAATCTGAGTCCGTGTAACCGATGGGGATTAAACTGTCTGATTGATAAAATAACATTCTGTCATGTGTCCTCTTCAGATACTTCAGAATGTTCTTGACTGCAGTCCAATGCTCTTTCCCAGGGTTACTTTGATATCTTGCCACCATGCCTACGATAAAGCAAACATCCGGTCTCGTGCACAACATTGCATACATGAGACATCCTACAGCCGAAGCATAAGGAATGCCCTTCATGTCATCTCTTTCCTTTTGTCTTGGGACACATCTTCTTGGATAGATGGATTCCGTGTCTGAAAGGCACAAAGTCTTTCTTGGAATCTTACATGCTGAATCGCTTCAAAACGGTGTCTATATAAGGCTTGCGAGAGCCCGATCATTCTTTTCCTGCGATCTCGAGTGATCTTGATCCCTACAATCTTTCCCTTCTTTCTGAGTGTACCCTTTCGCCACGAGCCTTGCCTTAAAAGTTTCAACCTTTCCGTCCGGTCCCCTTTTTCTCTTGTATACCTACTTGCATCCAATGGGTTTTACCCCATTACGTGGTTCGACTAGCTCCCCACACTTTATTGTGATCCATTGAACCCATCTCGCTTCAATCATGGGTTTGCCAAGATTTTGCATCCTTGTCTTGGATCGCCTCGTTGTAGGAGCATGGATCTGATTCTTCTCCTGAGATCAAGTCCGAGGACTCTCCTATCCCCAAGAATCGCTCGGGTTGTCTAACAACTGTCCCACTACGACGAGGTCCTAGTTGTGTAGGTGTGACGTTTGGTATGTCAGTCTTTATACGGGTTAAACTAAGTCGGCCCCCTAAGTTCTTCTAAGGTAATCTCACTTCTAGGCTTTTTTATCGCTCATATAGTCTTCTTCTAAAAATCAAGTGCGCATTTTAATTACGACCTTTTGATCTTAGGGACCATAGAAGATGCATCCCTTTGTTCCCTCGGGGTACCCTATAGACAACATTAATTCTGAACGTGTGTTAAATTTACCAGCTTCCTTATCCAACACATATGCTGGACACCCCCAGATCCTCATGTGTCCTAAGCTGGGCTTGCGCCCCGTCAACAATTCTCTAGGGGAACCGATTTGGATGGCACTAAGTTTAGAATATAAGCTGTTGTTTGCAAGGCATAACCCTTGAACGATTTTGGTAAATCCGCATAACTCATCATTGACCTTACCATTTCTAAAAGCGTTCTATTTCTTCGTTCTGCAACCCCGTTTTGTTGAGGGGTACCGGGTACAGTCAACTGAGATGCAATCCCTTCATCTGATAAGTAGTTCAAAAATTCATCGCTGAGGTATTTGCCTCCACGATCGATCGAGAAACTTGATACTCTATTCCTTATGATTCTCTCGCTTGAGCCTTAAATTCCTTTGAATTTATCAAAGGTCTCAGATTTATGCTTCATTAGGAAAATGTACCCATAGCATGAGTAATCATCAATAAACGTAATGAAATATTCCTAGCAACCTCTAGCTTTGATTTGCATTGGACCACACACATCGGTGTGAACGATCTCCAACACTTCTTTAGCTCTAAGCCCCTTGGCTCCAAATGCCCTCTTGGTCATTTTACCCTCCAAGCATGATTCAAAGTTGAAATGGTTCAATCCGGAGGGACTCCAATGAACCATCTTGGACCAACCTTGGATCCTTTTTTGGGTTTATATGACCTAATCTTAGGTGCCAAAGAAGTGTCTCTGCTCACATCTCGTTTAACGCTTTTCTTTTTATTACTTGAAATAGTAGATGTGTTATAGGATGCATTCTGTGAGTGATGGGCACATGAATAATATAGAGATTGTTCCGTAAAGTTCCATGACTGATAACCACGTCATTACGAAAAATAGTAGCATGTTTATTAAAATGAATGTAATATCTATCGTAAAAATAGTTTGGAAATGTAAATAAGGTTTTTAAGTAAAAAAACAGAACATAAAGAACATCTCTTAAAATTAAACTCTTGTCTTCAAAAGACAGGTGCACGTCTCCCACTGCTTCAGCTGCCACTCTCGCAGCATCGCCTAGCGTGTTGAGGATCTCACTTTCTCTAATTTGTCGAGTCCGCTTCAACCCATATAATTGAAACGGACATGATCAGTGGACCCCGTATCCATTACCCACGAATGGGTAGCATACGCTGTTAAACAAGTTTCAACAACTAGTGCGTGAGAATTACCTTTCTTTCCTTTCCGCTTGGGATTGGAACATGCCCACCTCCAATGTCCTTTCTCGCCACATTCGAAACAGATCCTTGTACTTAGACTTTCATCTTTGAAGTTTGAATAGAACTGGTTTATCCTTTCATTCTCTTCATTATTCTTACCACCAATTGGCCTAGAACGAGATTTCTTGTGCTCAATGTCCTCTTCGACCAATGCGAGAGCTTTTACAAGATCATCCACATTAAAGTCCATATCTTCCATTAGATATTCTACATAAGGATGATCATAGCTCTTTGGCAGAGAACTGAGTATGAAACCAATCTTGCTTTTGAAGTCACATTTTTCGCCAAGATATGCAAGTTCTTCAAATAGAACCATAACCCTAAGAACGTGCTCTTTGCAGTCATTCCTTCTTCTATCTTTAGCTTGACCATGTCATGCTTAATGCTTTGGATTGCCATATGGGCCGGAAGTGCAAACATCGCTTCGAGATTTCCCATAATGTCTGCAGCTGTTTCAAATCTTTGATGAAGGCGCTTTAACAAATCCGACATGTGGGTTAAGATTATGTCCTTTATCAATTCATTTGCCAGCTCCCATTCATTATATTCCATCTCTTCCCATATACTAGCACCCTTAGCTGGTTTTTTGGGTTTTGGTGCATTAAGTACCCGTTTGGATTCATGCGAAGTAAGGCTATTCATAAGGTTTTGTTTCCAAACAAAATAGGTTTCTCCAGTAAGCAAATTGTCTTTCAGTATATTGAACAGTGGATTAAAAGGTTGCGACATAATGATACTGAAAATAAACATATATCTTGTGTCAATGTCCGGATCAACACAAAGAAAATCACATAATTCGATCACATGATTCATATTTAAATCTCAAAAATATGAACATGCATCAGCCAACATCTCAAAACAGTTTTAAATGAGCCTCTTGGGAGGGTCATCATTTAAATCACATTCAAGCAGGCTACAAACAAGAACAGTATCAAACCTTTAATTCTAAAAGGAAATTAATAGTTGGCTCCCACTTGACCAATACAAAATTGACAGGAATTCGGTGAAGTATATGCATATCAATTTTATACCTAAGTAATAACCATGATTAAATACAGAATTACTACTTCGTTTTAATCGAGCCTCTTGGGAGGCTCATCGTCGCCACTAATAATAATTCACAATTATCCTTTAGAGAATTTATTCATGTGAAAGCTTTCTTTTGGCCGTCCCTTAGGGGAATTTCTCCAAAAGATTTCACAAATAAATAAATCATGGAGGTCAAAATGAATTCGATTCAAAATCGAATTAATTGTTTAAAATATACTTAGTAGTTTTTGAATTTGAGATTTTTTTCGTTGGGCAATTCTCATGCAAACACATTCAAACAAATTAAATAAAGCATAAGAAAATACAACAATAAATAAAGCAAAGCAGAAAATAAACGTATTGGGCACAAATTATCCAACTGTCATGGTTTTATTTTTCTTGGCTTGATTTTGAAGAAACGCCGTCTTGAATTTCTCCCACTCGTTCGTCTCGAAAAAAATTCGTCTCGAAGTGCCACGCCAAGCAGCTCGCAGCCGGGATGCATGCCCGCATCCGACCGGCCATTTGGCCGAGCGACCACGCCCGTGCGCCTAGGCATAGCGCGAGTCGCCCTTGGATATCTTGGCAGCCTCGACAGGTGATGGGCAGGTCGCGCCCACGGGCGTGCGCGTGCTCGTCCGCCTGTTGCTCGGCCTCGACCGGTCCGCTTGCACTTGGTGCCGCGAGTGCCCATGCGCACTCCCGTGCGCTCCGCCCGTCCACACCCGCGCGCATTAGGCCTAACCCCGCCTGGCGCCGTGCGCCACGTCCATGCGCCTGGCGATGCTCGCGTGCCTCCCTTGGCATGTTTTGCGTCTCAACTCCTCATTTCCGTCTTAGTCTTCGATCAGGTTACAATTTATTTAACGAGAAAATAAATACACCTTAAATCTAAACTAGTCTATTACATTGAAAAAATCAGATAGCCTAATCTACTCGTTGATTTTCTCATGAGAATTGTTGGATACCATTCATACTCATGAAAAATAAACTCATTAAATACCATGACAATTGGATACCTGCAAAACAGATATAACAATTCTACTATCCAATTTTCAATTTAATGACCAACATAATTTAAATAATAATTTAAAAGTCAAAGCTCGAAACCGAAGCTCTGATACCAGTTGTTGGGAAATTAGGGGTGCCCAAATCTATTTGAGATGAATTTAAATACATATTTAAATTAATCAATTAATTACTAACATGAATTAATCCTAAATCAATTCAACATAATAATTAAACAAGCAAATAAACAACATGCGTACACGTAATCCACGTAAATCCTAAGCATGCGAAATCTAGGAGTTACGAAATTACATACCTCGTGTAGAGAAAACCGTTGAGACGATGGATCAACCCAAAGAGCCTTCCCAAATATGTCCCACGTCCACGAACGTAATCCGGTAGAAGGATTCACATGAACGATTTTAATAAAGGAGAAAAATAAAATATTTTGCCACCACCTTTGTGGATTTCTAATATTTCCAACACATGGAATTACATTGGGGATGAAAAATTCATCCCCTATTTATAGGAAAAGGGTGGCCGATTTTTTCACTAGGAAAATAAGGAGGAAAATCTTTTTCTTGATCTCCAAGAAATCTTGAATATATCCCATATATTCTTTTCTCCAAAATTAAAATTTTCCATAAAAATCCCACTTCCCTTTAGCCCATATTTTTCGAAAAATACTAGTGAAAGTGTGTTTTCGGGGTTGTGTTTAGTAAAATCAGAGTAATGTTACACTGAATGTTGTAACACTCAAAGTAACATTCAAAAAACAGAAACAACGGAAGACTCAGAAACACAACTCACGTATTTTAATAAGACTTTACACAATCTATATCAATATATATTGTGAAGCCCTATGGCCAAAATCACTATTTATAAAAAATAATGAGTACAAAGAGGTTCACAATTCGACCCTCTTGAAACAAGATCAAGCATATGATCTAAAAGGCTAGGTGTATTTCTACACTACCAAATGATCTATTCTAAGAACAAATCTAGCACCAACTCGAGGTATTGTAAACCCTACAATTATACTCTAATGGTAAAACAAAATCCACAACAACGACCCTATCACTCTGGATGCACTCATGCACTCTACAATTGATGCTCGGTTGTTGCTTAAAGATAGCACACGATATATAGCTATATTTGCCAATTGATGTGAACACCAATATCTTCTATTTATAGACTTCGTGTATGCCTTACTAGAGCCTCCTTAAAGGATCTAGAAACTCTTCAATCCACTTTTCCATGATCTTTGTAACTGCCACTTAGTGGGTCTTCTTTGATCTCTGAAAAACATCCGCATGATCTAGTCCATTCTACTAGATTCTTGAAGCTTGAACCTTCTGGAATCTTGCAGAACAACCTAGATCGTCAACCCGCAGTCAACAACATCAAAGACAACGTTGAACATAGAAGTGTTAGTGGTTAAGAAGAAAGGACGAATACTGATGTTGTAACCAATGTTGTAACATCGGTGGCAACATCAACAATCTCCCCCATTCGATCTTTCTGCTATAACACACATGAAATACCAAATACATCAGGTACTGTGCATGATAGAGCTCATAATCATATCAACTGCACTACTAAGTGTCAAACCATTTTGTAGCTATCAATAATCGAATCATCATCAAACAATTTCATTTGTTTGAGAAACTTCAGTCTGCAGAAAACTTGTCAAGGTATAATGTAAAACATATCAGAGCATACGACATATAAGAGCATCTGGTATTACATTGCAACTCATCGAGCACTCATCGAGTAAGATGTAAGAACATATCGAGCAAAAGGAACAATGGCACAAGTACAACATGTACCAATCCTTATATCCAGCAGACAAAGTAGAACATATATTCCTTGAACATATTTCCACCAATCATCAAGGTTAGATTATCAGAGCAATGAAAACAAGGATATCAGAGCTAAGAGACATGTTAACCTAAAAAAAACATCAGAATATCAACATCAGACCATGCTAATCATCAATATTCAAAATAATGTAATATCGAGCAAGTCATAATACTCAAAACATAAACAAGTAAACCTATCAACTATTTGTTCAATAATTACAAACCAACATGAACAGAGTTTTAGGAAATAAACTTGTAAAAATAAGATCAAATGAATATGAAGGATAAACAAGAGAGAGTGGAGGTGATGAAACTGATACATCAGCTGTAGCATCAACAAGGCCTGCACATGCTCCCCCTCACTTTGTTCACAGCTCCCTCATTCTTCATGATCTAAAACAAACTCCCCCATTCAACCTTCATAGGAGATCACCATAGACTTCCTCTATGATATCATCAATGTCAGCATCATCATCATCACCAGCTTGTTCATCAGCAGCCTGTTCAACCTATACAACCGGAGGATCTGGCTCATTCTCTTCATGCACATCACCTGGAACAACAACAGGGACATCTTCAGCAGCAACTTCAGGAGCATCAGGTGCTACTCCCCCTGGTGGAGCAGAAAGCAACCTCTCCCAAAAACTCTTCATAACGTTCAGCTCAGCAATCTGATCCTGCAAATTCTCAATTTGCTGAAGTATGAAATCCCTGTGAATGGTTACAGACTGAACTAGAGAATTTCTCAAGTCAGTGTAACCATCAGTGTTGCCAGCATTTGGTGCAACATCCAGATTTTGAATCATTCCACCAAGACTTTCAACAGGTTCCCTAGCAATGTCTAACCTGTCCAGCAGAGCAAAGATCATACAAGGATATGGTAAAGCACTTTTCTTACCACCTGCACATTTCATAGCATTATCAAAGATTGTCCTCCCAGATTGAAATTGTTCATGACCACTATCCTGTACATCAGAATAGCTTGAGCTTCAGTGATCTTTTTAGTGTTGGTAGTGGGCAACCAGTTGTACACAACAAACTTGTGAACAACTGAAAACAAACTTGTCAACCTGGATGACAATACCCTTGTTGTCCATCTCCTTACCAAACCACCAGTAATAGGAACAACAGGATCAAAGTAGGAACAACATCTTCCTCAACATCAGGGGTCCTCAAGAAATGCATTTATCACACCAGGATTAAAGCCTACATTCTGTCCTCTAAACCTCACATGCCCATATCTCCTAGAATTTCTTCTACCAGTTCCTTTCCTCAAATTGCAGTAAAACTCATAAACCCAAGTATCAAAGAAAGGTGAAGCAAACTGTACAACATGCAAAAGGTTCCTTTCCTCAAAGAATTGAATCAAATTTTGCCTATTAAATTCATAAACTTTCATTCTCCTCTCAGACAACAAAAGTCTCCTTCTCATAATAGCAAATTTAGGACTAGAAATACCATGATATGCATCGTCACTATCATCATCATCATCAGATTCAGAAGATGTGTTACCTGAACTACTTGAGTCTGATTCATCAGGATAATCAGAGACATCTGGTTCACCTGATGGTGTTGCAGCACCGTGCTCAACATAAGAGTCAACATCAGAGTCAACAATAGGTTCATGCCTCCTCTTTGTTCTCAACTCAGTTGTAGCTTTTGTAGTAGCTTCAGGATCATTTCTGAACTTTGTCCTTCTCTCATTCCTAGCCAACAATTTAGCAAGAGGAATGATTTCATCAGAACTCTCTGAATCAGCAGGAGCATTAACAATCCCATCATCATCATCATCATCATCATCATCATCAGCATCAGCCGCAGGCTCAGATGCTTCACTTGGTTCACTTTCCTCAGCAACCGATTTATCACTCTCCTCAGCAACACTCTTCTCAATAGAGTGCTCAACTTCCTCAGCAGACTTCTAACTCTCCTCATCCTTCTCCAAACTCTTTTCTGATTCAGAGGAATCAGACAAAGCAATTGGCCTAGAGGCTTGACCCAAATCAGAAGTTTTACCTCTCTTCCTCTTTGGTTTCTTGGTGGAAGTAGCAGCAGCAATGTCAGCCTTAGCCTTCTCAACGGGCTCCCCCATGGAAATATCTTCCATCTCAACATCTGCTTGAGCATCGGGTTACATTTTGCCTCGACATTTTCGCCTCGGTTTGGATTTTCAGCCCCAACAATGAAATCATTTGGGAAAATGCCACGAGGAGGGTTAGATGATGAAACATTCGAGAATGGTAGAATGTTCACTGAGAAATCTCCAAACATAATCATCGCAGGAGTGTCAGAACGTTGAAGCAAAATGATTGCCTAGCTCACGTTCAGCGGATGTTAGATTTCAGGGAATGCAACCGAGATTGGTTCTGGGTTCAATGGATTCTGGAGTGTTGGGTTAGATGATTCAGCAGTAGGTGTGGCATTTGGTGAATCGATCGAAGACGCCATTGATGCAAGAAGGTGAAGCGGGTTCGCGATTTCAGGGTTTTTAGAGAAAGGGTTTGAAGGCGTGTAAGGTGAGGTGTTTTGATTTTCAGACATTTTCTCTATATATATCAAAAGTGTTAGTGACAAAATAGAATTAAAAATTCAATTCCAACTAATACTTTATGACAAAACCAGTAATACCTCAACTTCTTCAAAACTTCAGTCGCAAAACTCAAAAACAAGTTTTTAGTATGAAAACCAACACCCATTTGATCCTTAAATAGAATTAGAAATCAGTATGTTACAAGCCATGATCCCACAAAGTGAATGTTCTTGAAATGGATATCATGGGGTGCAATGTGATGAAACCATCACTCCCACTACTTCCATCATCCAATAAACACACGATCCCTGCTCATTTAAAAAAAATGCTCGAAAAAGAATAAAACAATGTATAAACTGAAATTAAATAAAGTGTTGCAAATTTTTGTATTAAATATTCAATTTAATCAAAAAGTCACAATTTAAATAATCATTCAAGTAAAATCCAGTCAAATCAAGTCAATGTTGCAATCAAGAACGGCACACACACACTTCAACATTCATTTTGCCTGTTTTACACAGCCAATGTTGCACTTTTATCTTTTCTTTTCTTTTTATACACGTAACTCATATTGATCCACCTTTTGAAAAGAGAACATAGTAGTAGCGAACTTCGTGCCCCATAGTTACTCAGTGGATTATGAGCAAATTGATGTTATATCAATCACCTTTTGAAAAGAAGACATCGTAGTAGCGAACTCTGTGCTCCATAGTTACTCAGTGAGAGATTACATCCAAAGTGTGTTATTTTTTTCTTTTTGTGCATTTAACAAGTGTGTGTCCAGGAAATTACAATGACTTGACTCAATAAGAATTCAACTCAAAAATCATATCCAAACCATGAGAATCGATCAAATCAACCAAGTGCTACAAAAATCAAACCAGATGTTGCTTCAAATGTTGTAACATTTGTTGCAACATCCACCCTACATAACTCAGATAGTACACAAACCAAGAGATTTCCTCAGAAAGGAAAACCTCTCATGATCAAGGGCTTTAGTAAAAATATCAGCAAGTTGATTATCAGTGAAAACATACTCTAACTTCACAATTTCCTTTTCTACATGGTCTCTTATGAAATGATGTCTTATACTTATGTGCTTGGTAAGAGAATGTTGTACTGGATTTTTAGAAATGTTAATAGCACTAGTATTATCACAAAACACAGTTAGAATATCATTCTCAAGTCCATAGTCATCAAACATCTTTTTCAACCATAAAAATTGTGTACAACAACTACCAGAAGCAATATACTCAGACTCTGCAGTAGATTGTGAAACACAATTTTGTTTCTTACTATGCCAGGAAATCAAGTTGTTACCCATGTAAAAGCAACCACCACTTGTGCTTTTTCTATCATCAATGTCTCCAGCCCAATCAGCATAACTATATCCAGTCAATACACTTCTTGTGTCCTTTGTATACCATATACCAAGATCTGTTGTTCCAGCAACATATCTGATAATCCTCTTCACAACATTCATGTGAGATTCCTTTGGATTAGCTTGGTACCTAGCACAAACACAAACACTATACATAATGTCAGGTCTACTAGAGGTGAGATATAGAAGACTACCTATCATGGATCTATACAGTGTGTGATCAACATCTTGACCAACACTGTCTTTGTTCAACTTATGAGTTGATCCCATAGGTGTTTTCATATGCTTCGAATTCTCAAGACCAAATCTCTTAACCAGGTTCTTAGCATATTTGCTTTGACAAATGAAGATTCCATCATCTTTTTGCTTGATCTGCAGACCTAAAAAATAATTTAAGTCTCCAACCATGCTCATCTCAAATGTAGATGACATGCCTCAACAAATTCATTTAGCATTTTGTCTGATGTTGCTACAAATACTATGTCATCAACATATATTTGTGCAATCATCAACCCTTCATCAAAGTCTTGTCTGCTTTTCCTCTAACAAAACCAAACTGCAAAAGAAAGTCAGTCAATCTGCCATACCAAGCTATAGGAGCTTGTTTCAAGCCATACAATGCTTTCTTAAGCTTATAAACATGATCAGGATAGTGAGGATCTTCAAATCCTAAGGGTTGTTCAACATAAGCTTCTTCATTCAAGATACCATTCAAAAATGCAGCCTTTACATCCATTTGATGCAATTTGATATTGATAAAACATGAAATAGCTAACAAAAATCTAATAGATTCAATCCTAGCTAACGGTGCAAATGTTTCATCAAAATCAATACCCTCAACTTGAGTGTATCCTTGGGCAACCAATCTAGCCTTATTTCTTACTATGTTTCCAGACTCATCAGTTTTGTTCTTAAAAAATCACTTGGTTCCAATGACATTAGTGTTACCAGGTCTTGGAACTAGTGTCCAAACATCATTTCTCTCAAACTGATTAAGTTCTTCATGCATAACATTTATCCAATTTTCATCATTTAAGGCTTCTTTGACATTTTTAGGCTCAATTACAAAATGATAGCATTCAGAATTAACCATGTTGCATATAGAAGACATACAAACAGATCTCACCACATCTTTTGAGCTTACCCTTCTTCTGGTTTGTACTCCAACAGAAGAATCACCAATGATTTGGTTTGAAGGATGGCTTTTCATGATTCTGGAAGCATGTACCTTGTCATGAGTGTATTGAGTATTGCTTTCTGAACTTTCTATTTTTGGATTTTCAGAGAATGTTGTCCTAGATGCCGTGGCATTAGGTGTAACATCCTTTGAATTTCCAGAATTTCCAGTTCCAGCAGAAATCTCAATATGCTCAGACACATCTTCTTCAGTACTTTTTCCCGCTATGTTAATCAGATCATCAAAAACAACATTCACAGATTCTTGAATGTTGTTTAACCTAAGGTTGAAAATTTATAGTTTTACTATTTCTAGAATAGCCTAAGAAAAAACTTTTGTCACTTTTAGAGTCAAACTTTCGAACTATCATTCAGAATATAACACACACAACCAAACACATGAAAGTATTTCAGATTTGGTTTTTTGTTATTCAGAATCTCATAAGCTATTTTTGAACTTTGTGGCCTCATAAAAACTCTATTAATAATATGACATGCAAAGGTTTAATGCTTCAAATTTCAAAACCTTTTAGAAAGATGTTTAGCTTGCAACATTACCCTTGCCATTTCTTGAAGAGTTCTATTCTTCCTTTCAAACTATTCCATTTTGTTGTGGAGTTTTAGGAGAAGAAAACTCATGCATTATACCCTTCTTTTCACAGAAATCAGAAAATAAGCTATTTTCAAATTCCCTACCATGATCTGACCTAATCTTACTCACTTTTAAGTTGTATACAGTTTTAAACTTTTTATACAAAACCTTGAAAGCAGCAAAAGTTTCAGATTTTTCTTTCAAAAACTCAATCCGTATATCTAGAGAAATCATCTACCACAACCAATGAATACCTTTTACCTCCAAGACTTTTTCGTTTCCATAGGACCCATAAGATCCATATGTAGCAATTTCAAAACATCGCGGTTGTCGAATAATGTGACAACATCTTGTGTGACACTTTCGGATCCGCTTTTACCTTTCCGACAAGAACCACAAATCATAGTTTCTCCAATATTCAACTTTTGGTAAACCTCTTACAAAGACCAATCTTCACAAGTTTCGGATATTCTCAGTAGTTAACATGTCCAAGTTTTTGATGCCATAAAACTTCTTCAAAGATTATCGCAAGATTGCAAACATTGTTAGTTCCAATAAGATAACAATTATCAATTGACCTATTACCAGTCATAAGACACTCATTTTCATTATTCAGAACATAACAAGAATTCTTATCAAACTTGACATACAAATTGTCATCACATAGTTGACTTATACTAATCAAATTAGCAAGCAAACCTTTAACATGTAAGACATTAGACAGTTTAGGAAATCCTTCAACATTGAGAGTACCTTTCCCAACAATTTTCCCTTTGGAATCACCACCATAAGTGACATTTCCTCCATCAAATTTCTCATAATCAGACAGGAAATTCATTTGACCAGTCATGTGCCTAGAACAACCACTATCAAAGTACCATAAACCAGGCACACATGCTTTCAGAGATGTATACACAACATTACAAGTCACATCTAATTTACTGACACATTCAGTTTTAACACATTGTGACTCAGAAACTTCAGCTTGTAACACCTTCATGTCCTCTTTCAATTTATCACAAAATGGACGAATATGACCATGAACAAAACAATAGTGACACACATACTTCTTTTTCTTCCTTTTAATATGAACTTTTGTTTCCACTGGAGCTTCAACATTAGTCTTTTCTCCAGCTTTAACAAATTTCACAGGTTTAAAGCTTTTAGAAGTAGTTTTAAAACCAAGACCAAAAGTATTAGATTTACCAACCATCAAAGCATCTTTTAAAACTTCAGTACTTTTGGCATATTTCTTGAAACACAAGGTTGAACTTTTCAATTCTTCCTTAAGTTTAGAAATTTCCAAATCCTTTCTTGTTAAGACAACTTCAAGTTTGGTTAGTGAGTCTCTCAAGTCATCAATTTCCTTAGTCATAGACTTTAGAATCTGATTTTGAGATTCCCATTTATCAAACAAATCTTTACAACCTGATCCACAGGATTCACTATTCATAGCAGATGTTCCTTTATCATCAATTAAACCATTAAAACAGTTAACAGTTTTATCAGAACAATCTTCATCTAATGTTACTTCAGATGTGGTAACATCTGTTTCAACATCAAAATCAGAATAGTCCAGATCATCATCTAAGGAATCATCATAATCTATTCTAGCATAGAATGCAAGTTCTTCATTTTGTTCTTCATGCTCTTTATCAGATTCATCACTTAAAGTAACATTGAAGTTCAATTTCACTTTAAGCAAGGTATTAGCACATTCATTCGCATCATGACCATACCCATGACATGCATTACATTGAACAGAGTTTCTATATTTAGGGTCAACTTTGTCATACCTGCCTTTGATTCCATTATCAATTTGCCTTGGTTGGAACGCATTACCTTTCTTTTCAAAGGTTTGTGGAGAGTTGTTGATCTGAATCTTTGGTTGAATGTTGCCTTTGAACTTGTTATTCCTCTTTTTCATAAGAGCTTTGAATTACCTTGTCATAAAAGCAATGTACTCTTCGGGGTTGGAACATATGTCAGCAACATCATCCTCTGAATCAGCTTCAGTCACAATAGGCACTTGCTCAGCATTTGAAGATGTTTCATCTTTTTACACCACCACTTTCTTTGCATCAGCTTTGTCATCCTTCTCAGTTGTATTCATCTCATATGCACGTAGGATACTGATCAGTTCATTTTGATTTAGTGTATCTGTATCATTTACCTCTTCAATTGCACAAATTTTTGTATTGAAGCGCTTAGGTACGCAAAATCTTATGAACTAATCTCACATTGGAGATGGGATCTTCAAGAGATTGAGCTTCATTTGCAATTTCAGTGACCTGTTCATTGTAAGAAGAAATTGTTTCATCATCCTTCATCTTCAAGTTCTCGAATTTTGTCCCAAGCATTCGAAGTCTGGACCTTCGAACACTATCCGAACCTTCATTGTGCTCTTGCAATCTATCCCAAGCTTCTTTTGCAGAAACACATGTTGATATGATCTTGAACATGGTCATATCAACTGATGTGAATATTGCATTTAAAGCTTTAGAATTGTAGCTAGCAGTTGTACTTTCATCATTAGTCCAATCCAGTTCGCGTTTGACTGTAACTTCTCCTTCTTCATCTGCAGCATTCTTAGGAGGTGTCCATCCTGAAAGTATACTTCTCCAGGCACGTTCATCAATTAACTTGATGTACATTCTCATCTTTGGTTTCCAATACGCATAGTTTGTACCATCAAGAATTGGTGGTCTCAAACTTTGTGGAGTAAGTGGATATTCCATTGCCATAACAAAAACAACACACTTGACACAGGATCTAACTTAGTAAAATCAAGTTTTGGCTCTGGTGCCAACTGAAAGTGTGTTTACGAGGTTTTGTTTAGTAAAATCAGAGTAATGTTACACTGAATGTTGTAACACTCAAAGTAACATTCAAAAGAAAGAAACAACAGAAGACTCAGTAACACAACTCACGTATTTTAATAAGACTTTACACAATCTATATCAATATTGATTGTGAAGCCCTATGGCCAAAATCACTATTTATCAAAAATAATGAGTACAAAGAGGTTCACAAATCGACCCTCTTGAAACAAGATCAAGCATATGATCTAAAAGGCTAGGTTTATTTCTACACTACCAAATGATCTATTCTAAGAACAAATCTAGCACCAACTCGAGGTATTGTAAACCCTACAATTACACTCTAATGGTAAAAAAAAAATCCACAACAACTATCCCTATCACCGATGCACTCACGCACTCTACAGCTTGATGCTCGGTTGTTGCTTAAAAGATGGCACATTTATATATAGTTATATTTGGCAATTGATGTGAACACCAATATCTTCTATTTATAAACTTCGTGTATGCCTTACTAGAGCCTCCTTGAAGGATCTAGAAACTCTTCAATCCACTCTTCCATGATCTTTGTAACTGCCACTTAGTGGGTCTTCTTTGATCTCTGAAAAACAGCCGCATGATCTAGTCATTCTACTCGATTCTTGAAGCTTGTGGAACCTTCTGGAATCTTGAAGAACAACCTAGATCGTCAACCTGCAGTCAACAACATCAAAGACAACATTGAACATAGAAGTGTTAGTGGTTAAGAAGAAAGGACGAATACTGATGTTGTAACCAATGTTTTAACATCGGTGGAAACATCAACAACAAGGAAATAGGAATCAAGATTTGATTTCTTGAATTTATGGGATAATCATGTATTCCAAGAATACTTATCTTTTCAAGAAAATCAAGAAAATCTTTCTTCTTCTTTTCCTACAATTTTCGAAAATTACTAGGAAATATAGGCAATAATATTTTCTTCTCCTTTTCATTAATTGGACTTTAATTTGGGCTATTTGAGGGGTATTTAGGAGAATTAAGATTGGACCTCCAATGGGCTATGAAACTTTAATATTTAGCAAAAATATTATTCAAGCCCATTAATATTAATTTATTCCACTATAAAATTAATATTGAACTATCCATCTTAACTCATATTACGACTTCACAATAATATGGCTCCTGGTCATTATTTTCCGTGTTTAAGATAATCTTAGTCCACTAATTAATTAGGCCACTGAACAGGCTTTATATTAATTAATATCTTTGTCCTTGGAGTTTAGACAGCTCAACATTATTATCCATACTGAAAATAAATTTCCACTTGCAAAATTTGGTATGATAAAGATTCTGAGCCCACCAAGGGGACAAATCAAGCAAGTCGTACTTGCACACGATTCTCCATATTAAATCTTAGCAATCGTCATGTAATTAATAATATTACCCAAGATATAAGGTATCGAATCGCATTGATTCTCTTCCCATCATAAGTCAAAGTAATAGTTATTAATTTCATACGATTCTATTTAAGGGACGGAGATTAAAAAATAACGAACCACTGAGGTCTAATTCTTGTATATTCAGTACCGATGAATTTATCCTCTTGTAGGTCCTATTCAACGCATCATAATGCACTAGTGTAATCTCTTGGTCAAGACAAGTCAATCTGAGCCTTACACTTCAACCTTTGATGATTGATTGTTCATTTCCATCTGAGTTGTGAATTTGTACTTAGTCACGAGGAACTGTTAATTTGATCTTTTGTGATCTGGTATCACCAAATTAACTACAACGTAATACATACTTACTTATTAAACAGGTTTGCAACAAATATATATAACATTCATTCATATTTAATGCAACAATGATTAATAATTTATTTCAGTAAATAAATAAGAAATTCAGTTTGGTTATACAAAGTAAAAAGCATACTTTTCAGTATAACCCCAACATTTACTCCAAGGACAAAGATATTAATTAATATAAAGCTTGTCCAGTGACTTAATTAATTAGTGGACTAGATAATCTTAAATACGGGAAATAATAATCGGGAGCCATATTATTGTGAAGTCGTAATATGGGTTAAGATTGATAGTTCAATATTAATTTTATAGTGGAATTAATTAATATTAATGAGCTTGAATAATATTTGGCTTAATATTAAAGATTCATAGCTCATTGGAGGTCCATTCTTAATTCTCCTAAAGGCCCCTCAAATAGCCCAATTAAAGTCCAATTAATGTAAAGGAGAAGAAAATATTATTGCCTAATTTTTCAATATTTTTGAAAATATTAAAAAAAGAGAAAGAAAAGATTTTCTTGATTTTCTTGGAAAGATTTTATGGAATTCTTGAGATACAAGTTTGTTGGGAGAAGAATTTAATAAAGAAAATTTGGATTAGATCCCAAAACCCCTGAGTATGACATGTTCAGGATAATCTTGATAGTGGAGTCAGGATTCAAATTAGAGTGTTCAGGATGTTATCTGCACAATGTATAGTCAGCAGATATAGATTAGGTTAGATTCTGAAGATTCTGAAGACTCAGTAAGTTTCTGAAGTTTCAGTATGAAACTGAAGAAACTGAAGTTTCGGTATGAAACTGAGAAACTAAAGACTCAGTGTGAAACTGAGAAACTGAAGTTTCAATATGAAACTGAGAAACTGAAGACTCAGTGTGAAACTGAGAAACTGAATACTCAGTGTAAAACTGAGAAACTGAAGACGCAGTGTGAAACTGAGAAACTGAAGACTCAGTGTGAAACTGAGAAACTGAAGACTCAGTATGAAGACTCAGTATATCAGTCAGTATATCTCTGAAGACTCTCAAGACTCTCAAGACACTAAAGACTCAGAAGACTCTGAAGACACAGAAGACAGAAGACAGAAGACTGAAGACTGAAGATAAAGGATACTGAAGGCACAATAATTACTGAAGACTCAGTAATGTACTGAATGCTCAGTATAAACCTGAATGTTCCGAGGCACTGAAAATATCTATATGAAGGATACAATACTGAGAAGAACGCGATTACTTAGAAATATAGATATTGCCCAAGACATTCAAATGCAGACAAAATAAACTAAAACTAAGTGTTGTTAAGGTTATATCACTCAGAGATATTGACCAAAAAGAGCCGTTGTGTTTGTCTACATTAACTGAAGGCAACAGCCAATCAGAAGAAGACATCACTGTACTTTACTGACACTGAAAGCGACAGGTCACTGAAGCATGTCAGTAGTACTATGTTCCAGACTGCAAAAAGTGGTGACTGGCTGCATGAAAAGCACTTTGCCAAAAACATGTTAGGGAGTGTCAAACCCTAAATATAACCGTTCATCACACACCATAAGAGGAAACTCATGAAGCTATCTCTTCCAACGGATAGTTTTTCAAGAGTGACCTTGGTGCCTGCCTATAAATACTTGTGACCATCTACATTGAAGGTTACGGGAAATTTGTAAGCAACTCTAGAGCTCAAACTTATTATTGCAAGTTGAAGCACTCGAAAACCCAAGAATTTCCCAAGTGCTTTACATTGAAGAGAGCTCATTCACTAAGCCTAGTTTTGATAAGATATATCCAAAGCTTAGTAGAGATATCCTAGCCTTTGCATTGTACTTAATTGTAAAGGATATCTCATCCTAGTTAGAAACCAACCAAGAAACCCCAAACCCTTTGTAAGGTAGTTTGAGTGTGATTGTTGGTGAGTTGGAGTTGTAAAGAGTTAGAAACTACATTGAGGTAGTCAGAAAGCTCGAGAGAAGAAGTGAGTAAACTATCTTGGATAGTCAGAAAGCTTGTGTGTGTTTTGAGTAAGTAAACTATGAGAGGTAGTCGTAAAGCTCAAAATAGAAAGGTTAGTAAACTACAGAGGTAAATGTAAAATCTTAGGAAGTAGAAAGGTTAGTAAACTACAGAGGTAGTCGAAAAACCTTAGGAAGTTGATTATGAATTTCTCCTCAAGAGTCGAGAGAGTGGACGAGGAACTTGAGTCTCTAAAACACTATAACTTGGTGCGTTATTTGCTTTTCAGATCGCATTGATTATCCGCTGCATATCTTTAATCGAAAGCATATTTTCACCGATACTCGGTTGGACTCAATCCAATCGAAGTTGCATCTAACCAATCACACTTACTCACAATTCCATTAAAAGGAAGGTTTTCAGCAAAGCATAAAACGAGTATAAACTTAGGGCCAACCATTCCGCACATCTGAGTAGCTTTTTAAGCAAGCTCAGTATCTCTGAAAGTACTCAGCTCGCTTGGGATTATCTCGAGGTTTAAAAGCACCAGATCACTGCCCTCGTAGACTTTGACTCAGTATGATCCAGGCTTCTCAGGACCAAATCATCAGGACAACCTGACCCATCTGACCTCAGTGAATAAAAAGTTTTAAAAACACTGAACACGTGTATTCCCCCCCCATACACGTGTAAGACTCGTTTGCACCGGGACCAACAAGTGGTATCAGAGCAGGAGTTCAAAAGGTTCACTAATTTCAGAGTGACCACCTGAACTGATCTATTTTAAAACTTGTCTCTGATCTGATACCAACAAGTGGTATAAGAGCAGTGGTTCAACCTGACCACCTGCTTTGTTGACCATAGTCTTATTTGCTAAAAGATTCTTGTGGTCTATCTGAACAGATCTTATTTGCTGAAATCTTAAAAGGCTCAGACATAATGCCTTCTAAGAAACTTCCCATGTTCTCAGTAGAGAGCTATGATTTGTGGAGATTGAGAATGCAGGCTCACCCGTATTCTAAGCATGAACGTATGCGGAGAGTGGTCTCTGAAGGACCATTCCAATTCACTGTGGTGAAGCCCAGAGTTACAGAAAATGAGAGAAATGATCCCAGGACTGAATTTCCTAAGTCTGATGACCAACTTACTCCTGAGGAGAGGAAGTTAGTCAATCTAGACTATATTGCCAAAGACAAACTATATAGTGCAATTGATGATGGTGTGATGGGAATGATTTCTCATTGTAATACTGCCAAAGAAATATGGGATACACTAGCTGTAATGTGCCAAGGCACAGATCATATCAAGGAGAATAAACTTTCAGTTGCCATTGGAAAGTTTGGCAGTTTTGAAATGCAAGAAGGTGAATCTATTGACAAACTGGAAGTCAGATTCACTAGTATAATGAATGATCTGAATGCACTTGGAAAGAGATATCCACAAAGAAAAGTAGCATTGAAAATTCTTAGAGGTCTATCTAAGAAATGGGATATTCATGCAGTGGTGATTGAAAACACCAAGAACATTGATTCAATGTCGTACCAACAAGTCTTCTATGAGCTGAAAGCTTATGAGTTTGTTATTGATAAGAAAACAAAGAAAGCTGACAGCAAAGATGATTATTCATCTAGTAAAAATATGGCTTTCAAAGCCAAGGATAAAACCTGTAAAACTAGAGAGTCTGAGAACTCCCTTGCTAAAAATCAGGATGAGCTAGAGGATAAGCTAGTACTGATGGCAAGGAGGTTTGAAAGGCTTAATAGTAGATATGGAAAATATAAAAACTATTACAGGAATCACAGGTACCAGAGAGATTCAAAGGCTGAGGACAGATCCACTGAGAAGAGAAAATACCTGAAAGCTGAAGGATCTTCATCCAAAAAGAAGGACTCCAAGACAAAGGAGGAAAGTGATCAGGATGATGATGCCAACAGATGCTATAACTGCCAAAAGAAAGGTCATTTTCAGTATGTCTGTCCAGACCTAAGTGCTAAGGAGAGAAAAGAAAGGCAAGCACAGAGAGACAAGAAGTTCTCCAGCAAGAAAGCCATGGTTGCAGAGGAAGAACACTCTGAAGAAAGTTCCAGCTCTTCAGATGAAATGTTCTCAGATAGTGACATTGATGACATCTGTCTAATGGCTGTGGAGGAGGTAAATTCTTCTTTCTCTGTTGTTGCTCCTACACTAGCACAAGAGTTATCAAGTTCCACTGTAAACAGCCAATTTGACCTGATGGATTCTTTCGAGAGTCTGATGAAGGACTATGGTGTTTTACAAGAACTACTGAATGTTAAGAGGAAAGACTCTAGTAATGCTGAGATCACTTCTCAATTAATGGGAACTACTGATGAACTAGATGTTCTGAAAGTACAACTCTCAGAGAAAAAGAAGTTGATAGAGACCCTAAATGGAAAACTAGAGGAATCCACTGAGGAGATTCAGTTGATCAGAACTAAGTTCAATGACCTCTCTGAGAAGCATGAAACTCTACAAAAATGTGAGGATAGTGTGCAAAAGAAGCTAGCTCTATTGAATACTGCATCTAAAGTAATAGATGAAATTCAGAGTTATCAGAGACCTGCCACTATAAAATCTGGATTGGGAAACATTCCAGGGGGGACCTCACAAGGTCATCTGAATGCTACATCAAGTAGCACTAAGACAATCTTTGTTAAACAAGTGGCACCTACTCTTCAGACTGAAGAAATGCCCAAAGTTTTAAACAAGGGAAAAGGACCTATGGTTCCAGAAAAACTGAATGTTCAGGTAAGAAAGCCCAAACCTCAGGTGAAGGCTAGAAAACCTGACCACTCAGTAGGAAAATTCAGGCAAGTACTTCGAAGCCTCAGGCTAAGAATGCAAACCTGAAAGGATCTGCACTGAACCAGCAGAGGAATTTTCAGAAGAGAAACACTCAGTAGAGACATTCTCAACTGAAAAGACCAAGTCCTCAGATTACTGAAAGACCCCAATTTCAGTACAGGCAACCTAAACCCCACTTGCCTAAGGGTAAAGGTTTCCTGAACCCAAGTCAACAAAGGTTCAGACCAGCTGCACAAAAGCCAAAGCAATGGAACAAAAGGCCTGTACCCAAGAAAAATTCTAAGGCTCATGTTCATGCCAAGGCTAGCACTCATACACAGGATACTGCTAAGGCATCTAGAGTGGTAAATGTGTATGTAGATGTTTATGGAAGACAGATCAGCCACTCTAAAGTGATTAGAGTTGTCAGGCAGATTTGGATTCCAAAAGGTACAGCTAACCTGGTAGGACCCTATACCAAATGTGTACCACAGATCTAATCTGTTTTTCAGGTAAACAGAAAAGGGCACTGAGCGGAATGAAGACAACTTTGCCCTGATGAAAGAAGATCTGAGATGTCATTGTTGGATGAGATGAATTTCCTTCTTGGACTTCAGGAGAAACATCTAAGGAAGGAATTTTCATCATAGATCATGTCGAGAAGAAAGACATCAGGATGGAGAAAATCCATACTGATAAGCAGAGAGCTGATATCTTGACTAAACCTTTGGCTGAATCAAGATTTCAGGAACTATCGGTTGAATTAGGGATGTTGGATCCATGTGTATAGAGTAAATCTGAAAAATTGAAGGTTTTCAGATGCATGAAGTTTTCTCAGGATTCTACTG
Organism: Stenogyne calaminthoides; assembly: GCA_037126765.1. Taxonomy (NCBI): domain Eukaryota; kingdom Viridiplantae; phylum Streptophyta; class Magnoliopsida; order Lamiales; family Lamiaceae; genus Stenogyne; species Stenogyne calaminthoides. The sequence goes on from JBBCBC010000021.1 coordinate 28,233,752, forward strand.
AGAAACTCAGGATAAAATTAGAAGTACTGAAATCTGAGTCTTGAGAAACTCAGATATGTTGAAGGTCAGTTCTCAGTATTATACTGATCTGGCTCAGTACTCAGTATCATACTGAACCCGTTCAGTACTCAGTATCATACTGACATTTTATCAAGGTCAAAACTCAGTAAGACTGATAGAGGAAAATTAGTCTGATGAAGTAATGACTCATGCAACTCATTTATTGCTTAAGTGAATCTCAGTAATCATTTGCAATAAATACTAAAACACCTGAAGAGAATGTTTTGGGCGGGATCTTTGAAATGCCGAAGAAGGTCAACAGTCATTAATTGCTCTGATTCAATTAATCACCAATAAGGTTAAAATGGCGGTGTATTTTTCGTGAGATCGTCCTTTCGCATACCCGATTAGTCTGTGATTAATCTCAACCGTTGATTTTCATCAATCGATACGATTTCCCACGAATTGATCCATATATTCATTTGAAAAGCCATTCAAGCCCATTTTATAAAACCTTCATCTCCAAAACACTCTGCAAACTCAAAACCCTTTTCCCCAGAGAAACCTTCGTCATTTTCAAACCCTACATTCAAAAATCCTCAAAATGACTTTCTCTATATTTGATAAACTGGCTATTTCCAACAAGCCATGGTATGAATATGTGGTATCGCTCGAGAGTTCGTCCAAAGCTACTCATGAAGAAGAGGCGCTACATATGATCCAAATCGCGAAACTTACAAATCTTGTCGCAAGCCAACCGGAGGCCGAATACTCTAAGGAGGTAATAGAGTTTATTTCGAATCTGCGATTAGATGATGAGGATGGTATGGAATCCCAGATTACTGTTTCCCATCTAGAACATAGCTCGAAATACGTATATTTTGTACGGGAAGTGTATATAGTTCCCAAGAATTTTAAATGATGTATTTGAGTTGTGTGATAGAGGTGAGGATCCCACGATGTATATGTTGGGTCGGGAGCAGGAATACCTTGATAGGATAACATAGCATCCTATTAAGTTTGAGGCTACATTGCATAAACGGCATTTGAAGCCGAAATACAGAGTTTTGGTAGATATTGTTAGTAAGTGCATAATGAGTCGATCAGGGAGTTTTGAGCAGATAAGTACTCCCAAGCTCAGATTGATGGCTGCTATCGAAGATTCACCCACCAAAGATTTCAATTGGTTGAAGTATCTGATCAGAGTGGTGAGTGACCAGGCCAAGCTAATCAAAAAGGAGGATGGATCGATTACGTTCAAAGGCAAGATTCTCCATGCAACCAAAATAACTTTTATTTTGGAGATGTGCCGCGAAGAGGAGGATATTTTTGCCAACTCCACTCCTTTCCCAAAGTCTAAAGTTATGTTCAAGCCAACAGCTACCAGAAAGACATTAAAGGGAAAGAAAGAGAAGAAAGTGGAACCATCTGCTGCTGCTGAAGAAGCCCATCAAGCCAGGGGGAAGGCTTTGATGGAGGTCAAGAGGGAGAAGGGAGAAGCATTGAAATAGAAAACCCTTGCTCCAAAGGGCAAGAGGATGCTGATTGCCACTGAGGAGGAGGAGAGTGAGCCTGAGGAGATGCAACCTGAGGGCCAAAAAGCTCAGAAATCGCCTTTACAAGTATTGGCTCAGGTTATTATCTACGACACAGGAGCAAACTGAGGAGCAAGTCTTCTCTGAGGTTCTTGAGACGTCACTGAGCACAGACAAATTCTCTCAAGAAATCTTCCAAGGACCTCAGACCTCAGAGACAACTCAGATTCCTACTGAGGAAGCTCAGATTCAAACTGAGGAGTTGCATGTCCAATCCTCAGATTTTGCTGAGCTTCAGGAGATGTTGAACCTTGATGAGCTCCTGTGTGATCCATTCCTTGATCCTTTGGCAGATTTTCCTATTGAACCTGAGAGCCCGAAGTTGAAGAAGGGCTAAGCGGAAGAGACTGAGTGGCGAAGCAAGGGGGAACGGTTCATACTAGACCGGTACCCTGAGCTAAGCACATATCCTGACCTCCAGGATCTATTTTTCAGACTGAGGTCAACAGTATACATTCTCAACCAGACCCTGCCTGAAATGCTCAACATCGCTTCATTCAGAGGTGAAGACTGGTGGAATGAGGAGACAACTGTTTTGACTCAGTTCTCAGGATTCAGAAAAACCAAGCTCAGGATGAAAATTTATGATTTTGATGAGTTGGTGAAAAGGAAGCTGGCTGAGAGGAAAGATGCTGAGGTTGGTGACCCGAGCTCCAAAGACAAAAACCAAGATGGGGACCAACAGGGGAATGATGAGAGTCAATTTCAGATGGAGAAAGACAGTACTGATGCTGGAGAGCCTGCTGTCACACATCCTCAGACTAAAGTTAGTCTTCAGGTAACTTTTGGCACTACTAAAAATTATGCCAAGATTACTGAAGTATCTATCTTTAATTCTGAAATGTTTGATATGTAGACTGAGGCTCAGGTGGACATCCAAGCTCAGGTGGAAACCCAGACTCAGCCGAGATCAAGCTCAGATTGAGGTCAAGCTCAGCCGAGATCGAGACTCGTGGATGAGCAAACTACCAGAAAAGCAAAGAAATCTCTTAAGCTCCTGAGATTGATCTCACTCCCATTGTAGAGAAGCTGGAGAAGGTTGGGCCAATCATGGACAAAGTTGCCCAGATTTAAGAAGTATTGGCCAACCAGTCTCAGAAAATGGAAAGTCTGAGTTCTACTTCAGACATGATGCAACTTCAGACTACTCTGACAGAAAGGATGACTGCCATGGAAGGAAAGATAGATAGAGTCAAAGCTGAAATGAGTGCAGAGCTGAAGCAAAAGTATCAGGAAAGGTCTGAATTTCTAGAAGCCAAGCTGGTGGAGAAGAATGAGATGCTTATCAAAAATGATGTTGAGGAAATGAGTTCCATGCTCATGACCAAGATGACAGATATGTTCAAAGATGCTCTCTCCAACCAGTTTGCCCAAATGTCTGAAGAGTTCTCAATGGCGAAGAACCACCTGAGGAGGCTAGAAGAAGAGCAAGATCGGGTTTTGGCGGAGAGGTGCGTGAGTGTCAAGAAGGAACAATATCATATGGACACTGCACTATCCAAACTTCTGCCAAGGTATGATGTCAAGAAGGGGGAAAGACCCGGAGCTGATCTGAGAGTATTATTGGCACACACCTTGGAAAGAAAGGCAGACAAAGAAGCTGAGAAGAAAAACATTGCTGAAGCCTTGCAAGAAGTTGAAGTAACTGAGAAGCTGAAATTCAAGAAGGTGGAGAAGCCTGTCTACACTCAAGTTTCTGAGGAAACCATGCAAGAAGTAGTTGCTGAGAAGCTGAGTGCTAGAAGAAGGGTTGGAACAAGCCAAGCCAGAGCTGAACTGCCTATCAAAAGGAAGGCTGTGGCATTTGTTGAACCCGAGGGAAAAAGAGCTAAGGCTTCTAAGCTAACTCAAAGGAAGCTGATATTGGAATTGGAAGAGTCTGAAGAACCGCAGAAAGAAGTCTTCAATACCAAAAGAGCTCTGAGATCACTTCAGGTCGAGCAAGCCAAGAAAACTGCTGCTTCGGTTTCAGGAGTACCCTTAATAAGGAAAAAGAAGGAAGAAGAGCAGAGGCGAAGAAGTGGTTTCAAGAAGTTCGCAAGCAAGAGGAGAGGGACTGCAAAAGCACAAAAGTGGCCGCACATTGACAAGTGGATGTCAATCCAGTTCAATGATGCGTGGGAAGAGATTAAAAGAACATTCTGGTTCTACTACGATGTGCTGAGAGAATGGAGAGGGGAGAGCTCAGATTTTAATGAGGCTTTCATTGACTATCTGCTAACCTTCTATCCGAAGTACTTACAAAGCTGGATCAACCTTGCGGATGAAGGAAAGGTTTAGATAATTGCCCCTAGTGTATACTCATACCCTCCTCCTAGGCTGGAGAATGGCTTGGTAAATGAAACAGCCATTTCTCAGGAGATTGCTCAGTACGCCATTCAGGTAGGCCTGACAGGGAACAATCCTGATATCATCAAGGAGAGAGATGCGCTGAAGAAGAGATATTATGGAATGTTTAACCTTGAAGTGCCTGCTGATGAGGTGGAAGAAGAGAACTGAAGAGCTAGAGCTGAAGATCAAGAAGACTGAAGATCAAGACTGAAGACTCTTGTAATTTCTTTATCTTTTTGTCTTTACTTTTTGATAAGTTCATTGTAATCTGTAACTTCTATCATACATCAATGAAACTTTATCTTTTTATGCTCAAAAATAATACCTCATTATCTTTTTACATGTCTTTACATTTGATATGCCTGATTATTGTTGATGAAATTGTTGGGAGATTGATTGTGGAAATTGTTGGGAGATATACCAATCTTGTAATAGGAAAAACTGAAACCTGAGTATAGGTTAAGTATATTTGTAACAAGATGGTTTTGGCATCATCAAAAAGGGGGAAATTGTTGGGAGATGAATTTAATAAAGAAGATTATGATTAGATCCCAAAACCCCTGAGTATGACATGTTCAGGATAATCTTGATAGTTGAGTCAGAATTCAGTTTTAGAGTGTTCAGGATGTTATCTGCACAATGTATAGTCAGCAGATATAGATTAGGTTAGATTTTGAAGACTCAAGATTTTTTCAAGTTTCAAAAGATGAAATCGAGAAACTAAAGACTCAAAGCAGAAATCGAGAAATCAAGTTTCAAAGATGAAATCGAGAAATCAAGACTCAAAGCAGGAAACCGAGAAATCAAGACTCGGGCCCAAAACAGAGAAATCAAGACTCAAAAGCAGAAATCGAGAAATCAAGACTCAAGCAGAAATCGAGAAATCAAGACTCAAAGATGAAGACTCAGTATATCAACCAATATATCTTTGAAGACTCAAGACTCAAGACATCAAGACTCAAGACTCAAGACATAGAAGATGTAACATCAAGATCAAGGCCAAGGATAATGAAGGCACAGTAATTACTGAAGACTCAGTAATGTACTGAATGCTCAGTATAAACCTGAACGTTCCGAGGCACAGAAAATATCTATCTGAAGGATACAATACTGAGAAGAACGCGATTACTTAGAAATATAGATATTGCCCAAGACATTCAAATGCAGACAAAAGGAACTAAAACTAAGTGTTGTTAAGGTTATATCACTCAGAGATATTGACCAAAAAGAGCCGTTGTGTTTGTCTACATTAACTGAAGACAACAGCCAACCAGAAGAAGACATCACAGTATTTTATCGACATCGAAATGATGACAGTCATCAAGCATGTCAAGAGTACTATGTTCCGCATCGCAAAAAGTGGTGACTGGCTGCATAAAAAGCACTTTGCCTAAAACATGTTAGGGAGTGTCAAACCCTAAATATAGCCGTTCATCACACACCATAAGAGGAAACTCATGAAGCTATCTCTTCCAACGGATAGTTTTTCAAGATCGACCTTTGGTGTGCATTTATAAATACTTGTCACCATCTACATTGAAGGTTACGGGAAATTTGTAAGCAACTCAAGAGCTCAAACTTATTATTGCAAGTTGAAGCACTCGAAAACCCAAGAATTTCCCAAGAGCTTTACATTGACGAGAGCTCATTCACTAAGCCTAGTTTTGATAAGATATATCCAAAGATTAGTAGAGATATCCTAGCCTTTGCATTGTACTTAATTGTAAAGGATATCTCATCCTAGTTGGAAACCAACCAAGAAACCCCAAACCCTTTGTAAGGTAGTTTGAGTGTGATTGTTGGTGAGTTGGAGTTGTAAAGAGTTAGTAAACTACATTGAGGTAGTCAGAAAGCTCTAGAAAAGATGTGAGTAAACTATCTTTGATAGTCAGAAAGCTTGTGTGTGTTTTGAGTAAGTAAACTACAGAGGTAGTCAGAAAGCTCAAAATAGAAAGGTTAGTAAACTACAGAGGTAGTCAGAAAACCTTAGGAAGTAGAAAGGTTAGTAAACTACAGAGGTAGTCAGAAAACCTTAGTAAGTGATTAAGGAATTTCTATGAAGAGTTAGAGAGAGTGGACGTAGGAGCTTGAGTCTCTGAACCGCTATAACTTGCTGTGTTATTTGCTTTCTGTACTGCATTGATTATCTGTTGCATATCTTTAACTGAAAGCATATTTTCACTGATACTCAGTTGGACTCAATCCACTGAAGTTGCATCTAACTGAATCACTACCTAATCACTATTCCATTAAAAGGAAGGTTTTCAGCAAAGCATAAAACGAGTATAAACTTAGGGCCAACCATTCCGCACATCTGAGTAGCTTTTTAAGCAAGCTCAGTATCTCTGAAAGTACTCAGGCTCAGTTGGGATTATCTGAGGTTTCTGAAAGCAGCTCAGGATCACTGTCTCAGGTAGACTTTGACTCAGGGCGATCTGTGCTTCTCAGGACCAAATCATCAGGACAACCTGACCCATCTGACCTCAGTGAAGAAAAAGTTTTAAAAATACTGAACACGTGTATTCCCCCCCATACACGTGCAAGACTCGTTTGCACCTGGACCAACAAAGTTTATCCCATAAATTCACGAAAAGTCAAAGATATTTTTCCTTCCCTATTTAGTTGGAATTTTTATAAATTATGTGCAAAAAAGAAGGAGAAGATTTTGTTGGGAGATATTTTGTAAATTAGAATATATTGGATATATTCAAGATTGTATCTTGAGGAAGAAGCAAAGAAAATTCACAAAGACCCGACTAGGTCAAATTCTCACCCCCCCACCCCTTGTCCTATAAATAGGGGATGAAGTCTTCATCCCCAATGTAATATCATGTGTTGGAAAAATTAGAAATCCACAAAGGTGGTGGCAAATATTTTTAGTTCTCTCCTTTATTAAAATCGTTCGTGAGAATACTTCCACCGGATTATGTTTGTGGACGTGTGACATATTTGAGAAAGCACTTTGGGTTAATCCATCATCTCAACGGTTGTCTCTACAAGAGGTATGTAATCTCGTAACTCCTAGATTCCGCATGCTTAGGATTTACGTGTACGCATGTTTTGCTAATTGCTTGTTTAATTATTATGATTAAATTGATTTAAGATTAATTCATATTAGTAATTAATTGAATAATTTAAATATGTATTTAAATACACCTCGAATAGATGCGGGCACCCCTTATTTCCCAACAACTTGTATCAGATCTCAGGTTTCGAGGTCTATCTTTTAAATTGTTATTTAAATTATGTTGGCCATTAAATTGAAAATTGGATAGTAAAATTGTTAGATCTTTTTTGCAGGTATCCAATTCTCATGGTATTTAATGTGTTTTTATTATTTAATGCGTATGAATGGTTTTAATTCAACTCGTTCGAATTTGTTTTTCTCGTGAGAAAATCCACGAGCAGATTAGGCTATTTTATTTGTTCAATGTAATAGACTAGTCTAGATTTAAGGTGTATTTATTTTCTCGTTAAATAAATTGTAACCTGATCGAAGACAAAGACGGAAGCGAGGAGTTAAGACAGATCCGAAATCAGACGCTGAGTACATGCATCGCAAAAACGTGCAAAGGAGGCACGCTACGATGTCAAGTCGCCAGCGCGCAGGGCACGCCACTTTCGGCGTCGGGCAGATCGACCGACGCACAAGCGCGTAGCGATCTTGCGCGAGCACCGAGTTGCCATGCGGAAGAAGGTGATCGATGCGCGGACGCGACGACGCTGCCAAGTTCCGCGAGCGAGGGTGCGGATGGGGGTCGCGGGTGAGGGGGGCCGAGGCCGGTAAGTGCTACGCCAGGCAGCGCTTGACCGCGCGCTGGCGCGGCGCAAGACAAGATTGGTACCGTGGCCACAGATTTGATTACCCGCCGAGGTCGCCGAGATCCGGTGGGGGCGATGTCGCGGCATGATCTTAGCACACGGGCATCGTCCCTTCACCGAGGGACTAGCTAGATGGGGGCGTGCATTCTGGCTACGAGCTACTTGGCGTGGCGATTCGAGACATAATTTTTTTTCGAGACGAACGAGTGGGAGAAATCAAGACGGAGTTTCTTCAAGATCAAGACAAGGAAAATTAAACCTTGACAGTTGAATAATTTGTGTCCAATATGTTTATTTTCTGCTTTGCTTGATTTATTGTATGTTCTTATGCTTTATTTAATTTGTTTAAATATGTTTGCATGAGAACTATTCAATGAAAAATCTCAAGTTCAAAAATTACTAAGTATGTTTTAAACGATTAATTCGGTTTTGAATCGAATTAATCTTGACCTCCATGATTAATTTATTTGTGAATTCTTTTGGAGAAATTCCCCTAAGGGATGGCCAAAAGAAAGCTTTCACATGAATAAATTCTCAAAAGGATAATTGTGAATTATTATTAGTGGCGACGATGACCCTCCCAAGAGGCTCGTTCAAAACGAAGTAATAATTATGTATTTAATCATGGTTATTACTTAAGTATAAAATTGATATGCATATACTTTGCCGAAGTCCCTGTCAATTTTGTATTGGTCAAGTGGGAGCCAACTATTAATCTGGATATTAAAGGTTTGTAACTATTCTTGTTTGTAACCCGCTTAAATGTGATTTAAATGATGACCCACCTACGTGGTTCATTTAAACTGTTTTGAGATGTTGGCTGATACATGTTCATATTTTTATGAGAGTTCAATATGACTCATGTGATCGAATTATGTGATTTTCTTTGTGTTGATCTGGATATTGACAAAAGATGAATTTTTATTTCAGTTTCATCATGTCGCAACCTTTTAATCCACTATTCAATATACAAAAAGACAATTTGCTTACTGGAGAGAATTTTGTTGATTGGTATCGAAAACTTACTATTGTCCTCACCGCACAACATCACAACTGGGTTCTTACTACACCCAAACCAGAAAAGCCAACTGATGAGTCCAGCAAAATGGATAAGAAAGAATATGCTGACTGGGAGCGTTCCAACGAAATGGCAAAGTGTACCATCTTGGCTTCTATGTCAGATGTGTTGCAACACCAACACCAAAATGTTGATACGGCTGTAGACATCATGGTCAATCTTAAAGCGATGTTCCAACATCAGAACCGTATGGCTCGCCAGATCACCATGAGAGATATGCTCTCCATGAAAATGGTGGAGGGAACGTTCTCCAAATGATGGCTCACCTTAACAAGATTGAGGTACTTGGCGCTGAATATGATATCGAGACCCAGATCGATTTCATACTCCATTCCCTGCCCAAAAGCTTCGAGCAGTTCAGGCTCAACTACCAAATGAACAATCAGAATTTCACTCTGCCTGATCTGCTACAAGTTCTAGGCTCGGCAGAGGGAATATTGGGAGAGAGCAGTCAAGCCTTGGCTGCAATTGGTCCATCTTCTTCTAGGCGAAGTGGAGGAAAGAAGAAGAAGAGACCCAAGAGCGAAAGCCAGGCTAACTCAAGCTTTGCCAAGGGCAAAGGAAAGGTGAAGAGGGAGGGTGGAAGAAAGAATCCGGCTAAGGGGAAATGTTTTTAACTGCGGTGACAAAGGATATTGGAGGTTGGCCTATTCTAATCCCAAGAGGAATGGAAAGAAAGGTGTTGGGAAATTTGTAGTTTCGATGAAAGTTCCAAAATAGATTGTAATAGGACCAGTCAGACATGTTAGCTGATTGATGACTTAAATATTAGATATGATGACCAGCTGAGTTGTATAGACAGCTGATGTAACAGATAGGTCACATATTGAGGGGGAACTCAATATGTAGGCTAAGTCTTGATGATCAAATAATCAGAAGATCAGAAGAGCTGAAGATCAGATGATCAGATGATCAGAAGATCAAAAGATCAGAAGATCAGAAGAGCTAAAGATCAGAAGATCAGAAGAGCCGAAGATCAGAAGAGCCAAAGATCAGACAACATCAAGACCAGAAGACCTACATCAGATAACACGAAGAAGAATCTGTAAGTTGTGCTAAGATAACCTACATCAGAAGATTCAAACCAGGTAGACAGATCAGTCTTAACTGATCTCGTCAGATCCATCAGGTGACTACATCAAGTTATCTAGTACGAGCCAAGTCAATCAAACAAGAAGAATGTCAATCTTGTTAGTAAATCAAGTGCCGAATTTGTATACTTGTGAACCAATGAGAAGAAGACACGCACGTACGGAACCGACACTTGCAGGACTAGCATTCCATAGTCCAACGACTACAAAGGACAAGCTTGCATGCTTTGGCCATGCCACCTCTGAGCACGTCACATCAAACCTGCAAACCTACTTTAAATAGACCAAAATTCGAATTGCTCTCCAACGGCTAGTTCGATTCGTACCTATAAATATGGGATCAACTTTCATTCTAAGGTTACAAAAATTATACAAGCTCAAGCTCAAGTAAGATTTCTGCACAAAGAACACAACTCAAGATTTAATCTAAGTGTTCATCCCATAAAGTTCTTAACATAAAATTCTTATGCTATAGCTTTAGGCTACTCAAATACTAGGATAGAATTCTAGTTGGAACATACAAATCTTATACCCAAACCCACAAAGTTAGGTTAAGTTTGTTTAGCAAGATTTTAGACTAGGGTTTCTAGTTTCTGATCTCTGGGATTGTTGAGTGAGAACTCTTGAAACATATGTTGTATTGTATTGGAATAACACATTAATCTAAGTCCAGATTGGTTAAGTGAGTGCCCCTGCTGATAGGGAAGAGTGGACGTAGGACAAGTTGTCTGAACCACTATAAATCTTGTGTGATTTATCTGCTTTACACTCTTAGCACACTACCTATTTTATATTCCATGCATGTTCTGAGTCTGGATCAGATTTGCACCAAGCAACTGATCTGATCAGTTTTGACTCCTTTGTCATCTGATCTAAAACAGATTACTCAGAATCTTTTTTGAACAAACTGGTTTTTCACACGGGTTAACTTATCTTCCGCACAAACAGTTGTGCTGATAGACGCCGAACTGATCTGCTTCCAAGCTATCAGTAAGTCGGATATCAGTCCGTACTGCTTCACTCGCACTCTGATCAGTCTTACTTGCATATCCGCACCTGATCTCACAAAAGTTTTAGAAGTCTATTCACCTCTCCCCTCTAGACTTCTACCCTCACAAAACCCGTTCGAGACCTACAAAAGGTAATTCTCACTCACTAGTTGTTGAAACTTGTTTAGCGGCGTATGCTACCCATTCGTGGGTAATGGACTCAAGATTCACTGATCATGTTTGTTTCACTTTACAGGGGTTCAAAAGGACCCGAAAACTTAGTGGAAGTCAGATCCTCATCACTCTAGGCGATGCTACGAGAGTGGTAGCTGAAGCAGTGGGAGACGTGCACCTGTCTTTTGAAGACAATAGTTTAATTTTAAGAGATGTTCTTTATGTTCTTGTCTAAACTATATGCTAATGGATATTCTGTTCGTTTTAATAAACATGTTAATGTTTTTCGTAACGATGTTTTTATCTGTCATGGAACTTTACGGAACAATCTCTATATTATTAACTGTGCACACCACTCACAAAATGCATCCTATAACACATCTATCGTTTCGAGCAATAAAAGAAAACGTTCAACTAACGTGAACGAGACACTTCTTTGGCATCTGAGATTAGGTCATATAAATCCAAATAGGATCCAAAGGTTGGTCCAAGATGGTTCATTGGAATCTCTCCGGATTGAACTATTTCCAACCTACGAATCATTTTTGGAGGGTAAAATGACCAAGAGAGCATTTGGAGCCAAGGGGGTTTGAGCTAAAGAAGTGTTGGAAATCGTTCACACTAATGTGTGTGGTCCAATATAAATCAAAGCTAGAGAAGGCTACGAGTATTTTGTTACGTTGATGATTACTCACGCTATGGATATGTTTTCCTAATGAAGCATAAATCTGAGACCTTTGATAAATTCAAAGAATTTAAGGCTCAAGCAGAGAATCATAAGGAAAAGAGTATCAAGTTTCTATAATCTGATCGTGGAGGCGAATACCTCAGCGATGAGTTCTTGAACTACTTGTCAGATGAAGGGATTGCATCCTAGTTAACTGCACCCGGTACCCCTCAACAAAACGGGGTTGTAGAACGAAGAAACATAACACTTTTAGAAATGGTGAGGTCAATAATGAGTTATGTGGATTTACCAAAATCGTTTCGGGGTTACGCCTTGGAAACAGCGGCACACATTCTGAACCTAGTGCCGTCCAAATCAGTTCCCAAATCCCCTAGAGAATTGTGGACTGGGCGCAAGCCTAGCTTGAGACACATGAGGATTTGGGGGTTTCCGGCATACGTGCTAGATAAGGAAGTTGGTAAATCGGACGCACGTTCGGAATTAAGGTTGTTCATAGGATACCCCTGAGGGAACAAAGGGATGCATGTTCTATGGTCCCGAAGATCAAAAGGTCGTAATCAGTACGCCCTTTATATTTTTGGAAGAAGACTATATGAACGACAGAAAGTCTAGAAGTGAGATTACCTTAAAATAACTTAGGGGGCCAACTCCATTGCCGGCTGTACAAGTCGATATACCAAGCGTCATACCTACACCACCAGAACCTCGTCGCAGTGGGAGGGTTGTCAGACAACCCGAGCGATTCTTGGGGATATGAGAGTCTTCGGACTTGATCTCCGGAGAAGAATCAGACTCATCGTCGTACAACGAGGCGATCCAAGACAAGGATGCAATTTCTTGGCAAACTGCAATGGAAGCCGAAATGGATTCAATGGATCACAATAAAGTGTGGTAGCTAGTCGAACCACTTATTGGGGTAAAACCCATTGGATGCAAGTGTGTATACAAGAAAAAGAGGGGACTGGACGGGAAGGTGGAAACCTTTAAAGCAAGACTCGTGGCGAAAGGGTACACTCAGAAAGAAGGGATCGATTATGAGGAAACCTTTTCGCCCGTAGCCATGCTCAAGTGAATCCGCATTCTCTTGTCGATTGCTGCACACCTAGGTTTTGAGATCTGGCAAATGGATGTCAACATGGCTTTCCTCAGTGGAAGTCTTGACGAGAAAATCTATATGCAACAACCCGAAGGCTTCATTGAAAAAGGCCAAGAGCATCTAGTTTGCAAGCTAAAGAATTCCATTTATGGACTGAAGCAAGCATCCTGTGCTTGGAATCAATGTTTTGATCAGGTCATAAAATCCTACAGTTTTGATCAAAACAATTTCGAAAGTTGTGTTTATAAAAAGGATGACGGAACTGCCTTGGTATTCTTAGTATTATACGTAGGTGACATTCTGCTCATCGGGAATGATGTAAAGGTGCTGTCAGACGTAAGGGCATGGCTGTCAAAATAGTTTTATATGAAGGACTTATGAGAAGCTGGTCACATCCTAGGTATCAAGATAACTCGAGATCACAGGAGAAGAATGATCGGCCTCTCACAAGCTTCATACATAGATACTGTTTTGAAGTCATTCAACATGTAAGATTCCAAGAAAGGCTTTGTGCCTTTTAGACACGGAATCAATCTATACAAAGAGATGTGTCCCAAGACACAAAAGGAGATAGATGACTTGAAGGGCATTCGTTATGCTTCGGTTGTAGGAAGCCTCATGTATGTAATGCTGTGCACGAGACCAGATATATGCTTTGCCGTAGGCATGGTAGAAAGATATTAAAGTAACCCTGGGAAAGAGCATTGGACTGCATTTAAAAACATTCAGAAGTATCTAAAGAGGACACGAGACAGAATGTTGGTTTATCAGTCTGACAGTCTGATCCCCATCGGTTATACGGACTCAGATTTCCCATTAGACATAAACTCCAGAAAGTCAACCTCGGGTAGTGTGTTTTGCATGAGGGGAGGAGCCATGACATGGAAAAGCGCTAAGAAGAAATGCATCGCCGATTCTACCATGGAAGCCGAATATGTAGCTGCTTGTGAAGCAGCAAAAGAAGCGGTTTGGCTCAAGAACTTCCTAGTGGACCTGGACGTTGTTTCGGATTTGCCCAGCACAATCACGGTTTACTGTGATAATGTCGGAGGAGTTACAAATTCTAGGGAACCGAGAGCCCACAAACACATAGAATGAAAATACCATCTTATAAGAGAAATCGTTAAGAGAGGAGACATAGAGGTGGCAAAAATTGCGTCGGAAGACAACCTAGCAGATCCATTCACAAAGGGTCTGCCTCAGAATACATTCGAGAGACATGTGGAAGGAATTGGTGTCAAGACCATTGTCAATCTGCTTTGAGTATAAGTGGGAGAAATATTATTAGGTACGTGTAGGTGACATTAGATGTCACATAAAACACGAGACGTGTTGTAGTATACTTAAAAGCAGACTTTGAGTATAAGTGGGAGATTGTTAGGGTTATACTGGAAAATATGCTTTTTACTTTGTATGACCAAACTGAATTTCTTATTTATTTGCTGAAATAAATTATGTGTCACTGTTGCATCAAATATGATTGAATGTTATATATATTTATTGCAAACCTGTTCAATAAATAGTACATGTTACATTGTAGTTAATTTGGTGATACCAGATTACGGAAGATCAAATTAACAGTTCCTCGTAACTAAGTACAAATTCACAACCCAGATGGGAATGAACAATCCATCGTGAAAGGTTGAAGTGTAAGACTCAGATTGACTTGTCTTGACCAAGAGATTACACTAGTGCATTATGATGCGCTGAATACGACCTACGGATGACAAATTCTTCGGTACTAAATATACAAGAATTAGACCTCTGTGGTTCGTTATTTCTTAATCTCCGTCCCTAAAATAGGATCGTGTGAAATTAATAACTATTGCTTTGACTTATGATGGGAAGAGAATCAAAGTGATCCAAATAAATAATCAAATATTATTAGTGACACGACGATTGCTGTCACGATCACTCTCAGATAATCAAATAAATAATATGTTCGAAATAATTTTACAAAAACGACTCGTGCGCACGTGCGACTTTTTTCTTTTCTTTTCTCAAATGCTTTAGAAGATAAACTGATTTAGCACGTCAAAACTTATAAAAATGGCTCGTAATAAAATATACAACACAATATATAATACAACTCAAAATACAAGCCCAACATGTCGTCATCCATGTATACAACTCTCAGAATCTGCAGGTACTCCAACCAGCACCAGTATAAGTTGACCTACAATGCATAAACTAGGTGAGATATATATATCTCAGTAAGCAGAAATTATGCATGATTCTGTGAATCTTTGAAAATCCTCCCAATGCACTCTCTTTTGAAATCACCAATTTATTTATAAAACACTCGTAGGGCCCCTGACTCACTGTTATACACCGGACTGAGCTCATAATATATATAAAACAGTGGCCTACTCTGGGTAGCCCGCCAGGAGTTACCTGATCACTACCACTCCCAGGTCGCCCCTTCTGTGCGATCATAAAACGGTGACCCACTCTGGGTAGCCCGTCAGGAGTTACCTGGTCACTACCACTCCCAGATCGCCCCTTCCGTGTGATAATAAGACATTGACCTACTCTGGATAGCCCTCCAGGATTTGTCTGGTCACTACCACTCCCAGATCGCCCCTTCCGTCCTCTGTGTATAATCAGTGGCCAAATCACATCATTTGATCAAATCTCATTTTATGATAATGCATGATATGCATGATGTAATGCAATGCAGCACCAATCAACTAACAAGTTTCACATATCACATACCCAATTTTCATCAAATATCGAGCTCACTAGCTCTTTCCACAATGATTACTGAATGTCAATCTAACCTCACAATCCACATATTATTCAAGTATTGACAATTAATCCCAAATAAATCACATAATATTATGTTTATGCATTGTAATTGCAAATGAATTTCTACTTACCCCCAATTGCACAAGTGTTAAAAACACGAATTCCTTAGTCACCTTGTCGATTCCTTTTGCTAGATCTAATAAAACCTTAGTTTATATAGCTTTAATCAGCTTTCGCTCCTCTTGTGTATTTTTTTTTTCTGTAGCAGGTTACCACCTCTTCATCCCCCTTTCTCTTGTATGTGTATGTGAGTATTTTTACGTGTTATATATCAAAAGATTGATAAATATATATATTTGTGAACCGCCTCACGAATTGCTTACCTGTTAAGTCTTTCTCCATTTTTTTTTCCATATGCGACTGTATCTATTCTTTCGGGTATAAGAATCGAGGCGTCATGTTTTTATCTCCAATTAGCCGCCACACTCTTTGCTTAGTTACGAAGCTTTTCAAATTTTTATTTATCGCTATATCTACTATTATGGTTAGTTCCAATTGATTGGAGGCTTATATATACCGACATGTGTGTTATATTTAAGTACTATATATTAATAATTATTAGTACTACAATAATACTAGTGGCATCTCAAATATGGTAGGGAAAATCTATATATATTCAATATGAAAAGTATACGTGTGTATATATAATCAGAAATTCTTTATACATTCAACTTCTTAATCTGCGTGCTAATATTATAAATATAGGATTCACTTGACTTCTAGTAAAATCCAAATAAATTATAATAGAATTATTTCACCACCACTAATCATGTAAATAATATTAACATGCAAATAATATAAAATGCATATAATGCATGAGATATATTGACAAAATAATAGTACTATAAGCGCTGGTATTACAATTGCTAATATATAATACAGAGAATCGTGTGCAAGTACGGTTTGCTTGATTTGTCCCTTTGGTGGGCTCAGAAGCTTTATCATATCAAATCTTGCAAGTGAAAATTTATTTCCAGTATGGATAATAATGCTGAGTTGTCTTTACTCCAAGGATAAAGATATTAATTGATATAAAGCTTGTTCAATGACTTAATTAATTAGTGGACTAGATAATCTTAAACACGGGAAATAATAACCGGGAGCCATATTATTGTGAAGTCGTAATATAGATTAAGATGGATAGTTCAATATTAATTTTATAGTGGAATAAATTAATATTAATGGGCTTGAATAATATTTGGCTTAATATTAAAGATTCATAGCCCATTTGAGGTCCAATCTTAATTCTCCTAAAGACCCCTCAAATAGCCCAATTAAACTCCAATTAATGAAAAGGAGAAGAAAATATTATTGCTTAATTTTCGAATATTTTCAAAAATATTAAAAAAGGAGAAAGAAAAGATTTTCTTGATTTTCTTGGAACGATTTTATGGAATTCTTGATATACAAGTTGTTGGTCCCGGTGCAAACGAGTCTTACACGTGTATGGGGGGGGAATACACGTGTTCAGTGATTTTAAAACTTTTCATCACTGAGGTCAGATGGGTCAGGTCGTCCTGATGATTTGGTCCTGAGAAGCACAAATCGCCCTGAGTCAAAGTCTACCTGAGACAGTGATCCTGAGTTGCTTTCAGAAACCTCAGATAATCCCAACTGAGCCTGAGTTATCAGAGATACTGAGCTTGCTTGAAAAGCTACTCAGATGTGCGGAATGGTTGGCCCTAAGTTTATACTCATTTTATACTTTGCTGAAAACCTTCCTTTTAATGGAATAGTGATTAGGCTGTGATTCAGTTAGATGCAAGTTCAGTGGATTGAGTCCAACTGAATATCAGTGAAAATATGCTTTCAGTTTAAAGTTATGCAACAGATAATCAAAGCAATACAGAAAGCAAATAACACAGCAAGTTATAGTGGTTCAGAGACTCAAGATCCTACGTCCACTCTCTCTGATCTCTTCAGAGAAATTCACTAAACACTTCCTAAGGTTTTCTGACTACCTATGTAGTTTACTAACCTTTCTATTTTGAGATTTCTGACTACCTCTGTAGTTTACTTACCAAAAACACACACAAGCTTTCTGACTATCCAAGATAGTTTACTCACTTCTTCTCTAGAGCTTTCTGACTACCTCAATGTAGTTTACTAACTCTTTACAACTCCAACTCACCAACAATCACACTCAAACTACCTTACAAAGGGTTTGGGGTTTCTTGGTTGGTTTCCAACTAGGATGAGATATCCTTTACAATTAAGTACAATGCAAAGGCTAGAATATCTCTACTAAGCTTTGGGTATATCTTATCAAGCTAGGCTTAGTGAATGAGCTCTCTTCGATATAAAGCACTTGGAAAATTCTCGGGTTTTCGAGTGCTTCAACTTGCAATAATAAGTTTGAGCTCTTGAGTTGCTTACAAATTTCCCGTAACCTTCAATGTAGATGGTCACAAGTATTTATAGGCATACACCAAGGTCACTCTTGAAAAACTATCCGTTGGAAGAGATAGCTCCATGAGTTTCCTCTTATGGTGTGTGATGAACGACTATATTTAGGGTTTGACACTCCCTAGCATGTTTTAGGCAATCAACTTTTCATGCAGCTAGTCAACACTTTTTGCAGTCTGGAACATAGTACTACTGACATGCTTCAGTGACCTGTCGCTTTCAGTGTCAGTAAAGTACAGTGCTGTCTTCTTCTGATTGGCTGTTGTCTTCAGTTAAGTAGATAAACACAACGGATCTTTTTGGTCAATATCTCTGAGTGATATAACCTTAACAACACTTTGTTTTAGTTCCTTTTATCTGCATCTGAATGTCTTGGGCAATATCTATATTTCTAAGTAATCACGTTCTTCTCAGGATTGAATCTTCAGATAGATATTTTCAGTGCCTCGTAACATTCAGGTTTATACAGAGCATTCAGTACATTACTGAGTCTTCAGTAATTACTGTGCCTTCAGTATCCTTTGTCTTCAGTCTTCAATCTCCAGTCTTCTGTCTTCTGTGTCTTCTGTGTCTTCAGAGTCTTCTGAGTCTTCAGTGTCTTCTGAGTCTTCAGAGTCTTCACAGATATACTGACTGATATACTGAGTCTTCATGCTGAGTCTTCAGTTTCTTAGTTTCATACTGAGTCTTCAGTTTCTCAGTTTCACACTGAGTCTTCAGATTCTCAGTTTTACACTGAGTCTTCAGATTCTCAGTTTCATACTGAAACTTCAGAAACTTCAGTTTTATACTGAAACTTCAGTTTCTTCAGAAACTTATTGAGTCTTCAGAATCTTCAGAATCTAACCTGATCTATATCTGCTGATTATACATTGTGCAGATAACATCCTGAACACTCTAAAACTGAATCCTGACTCAACTATCAAGATTATCCTGAACATGTCATACTCAGGGGTTTTGGGATCTAATCAAAATCTTCTTTATTAAATTAATCTCTCAACAATTTCCCCCTTTTTGATGATGCCAAAACCATCTTGTTACAAATATACTTAACCTATACTCAGGTTTCAGTTTTTCCTATTACAAGATTGTTATATCTCCCAACAACAATCTCCCAACGATTTCTTCAGCAATGAATCTCCCAACAATTTCATCACCAAACAACATTCAGGCATATCAAAAGTAAAGACATGTAAAGTAAGATAATGAGATATTATCTTTGAGCAAAAATGATAAAGTTTCATTGATGTATGATATGAAAGTTACAACTTACAATGAACTTATCAGAAATGTAAAGACAAAAAAGATAAGGAAATTACAAGAGTCTTCTGAGTCTTGATCTTCAGTCTTCTTTTGCTCTTCAGCTCTGGCTCTTCAGTTCTCTTCTTCCACCTCATCAGCAGGCACTTCAAGGTTGAACATTCCATAATATCTCTTCTTCAGCGCATCTCTCTCCTTGATGATATCAAGATTGTTCCCTGTCA
Organism: Stenogyne calaminthoides; assembly: GCA_037126765.1. Lineage (NCBI taxonomy): Eukaryota > Viridiplantae > Streptophyta > Magnoliopsida > Lamiales > Lamiaceae > Stenogyne > Stenogyne calaminthoides. The sequence continues at coordinate 28,253,314 of JBBCBC010000021.1, forward strand.
GACCTAACTGAATGGCGTACTGAGCAATCTCCTGAGCAATGGCTGTTTCATTCACCAGGCCATTCTCCAGCCAGGAGGAGGGTACGAGTATGGACCAGGGGCTGTTATCTGAACCTTTCCTTCATCCGCAAGGTTGATCCAACTTTGAAGATACCTCGGATAGAAGGTCAGTAGATAGTCAATGAAAGCCTCATTGGGATCTGAGCTCTCCCCTCTCAATTCTCTTAGCACATCATAGTAGAACCAAAATGTTCTCTTGATTTCTTCCCACGCATCGTTGAACTGAATTGGCATCCACTTGTCAACGTGCGGCCACTTCTGTGCTATTGCAGTCCCTCTCCCTTACTCGCGAACTTTTTGAAACCACTCCTTCTCCTCTGCTCTTCTTCATTCTTTTTCCTGGTCAATGGAACTCCAGAAACCGAAGCAGCAGTTTTCTTGGCTTGCTCAACTTGAAGTGATCTCAGAGAACTTCTTGTGTTGAAGACTTTCTTCTGTGGTTGCTCTTCAGACTCTTCAACATCCAATATCAGCTTCCTCTGAGTTGGCTTAGAAGCCTTAGCTCTTTTCCCTTCAGGCTCAACAAATGCCACAGCCTTCCTTTTGATAGGCAATTCAGCTCCGGCTTGGCTTGTACCAACTCTTCTTCTAGCACTCAGCTTCTCTGCAGCTACTTCTTGCATTGTTTCTTCAGAAACTTGAGTGTAGATGGGCTTCTCCACCTTCTTGAATTTCAGCTTCTCAGTGGCTTCGACTTCTTGCAAGGCTTCAGATATGTCTTTCTTTTCTGCTTCTTTGTCTGCCTTTCTTCCCAAGGTATGTTTCAATAATATTCTCAGATCAGCTCTGGGTCTTTCCCCCTTCTTGGAACCATACTTTGGCAGAAGTCTGGATATTGCAGTGTCCATATGGTATTGCTCCTTGCTGACACTACGCACTTCCCCCGCCAACTGATCTTGCTCTTCTTCTAATCTCCTTAGGTGGTTCTTCGCCATTGAGAACTCTTCAGACATTTGGGCAAATTGGTTGGAGAGAGCTTCTTTGAACATGTCTGTCATCTTGGCCATGAGCATTGAACTCATTTCCTCAACAGCATTCTTCACTAGCATCTCATTCTTCTCCACCAATTTGGCTTCAAGATATTTAGTCCTTTCCTGATGCTTCTGCTTCAGCTCTGCACTTATTTCAGCTTTGACTACATCCATTTTTATTTCCATCTTTCCTTCCATGGCAGTCAATTTCTCAGTCAGAGTGTTCTGAAATTGCACCAGTTCTGAAGAAGAACTCAGACTTTCCATCTTCTGATTTTGGTTGGCCAATACCTCCTCAATCTGAGCAACTTTGTTCATGATTGGCCCAACCTTCTCTAGCTTCTCCATAATTGGGGTGAGATCAATCTCAGGAGCATATGTGATCTACTGTTTTTCCTGAGCCGGTTGTTCAGCCTGAGTCTCAGTCTGAATCTGAGTCTCAGTCTCAGTCTGAGCTTCAGTCTCAGCCTGAGTCTGGGTTTCCACCTGAACTTGGGTGTCCACCCGAGCCTCAGTCTGCATATCAGACATTACAGAATTAAAGATAGATACTTCAGTAGCCCTGGCATAATTGTTAATAGTGCCAAAAGTTACCTGAAGACTAACTTCAGTCTGAGGATGTTTGACAGCAGGCTCTCCAGCATCAATACTATCTTTCTCCATTTGAGATTGACTCTCATCATCCCCTTGTTGGTCCCCATCTTGAGATTTATCTTTGGAGCTCGGGGCACCAACCTCAGCATTCTCCCTCTCAGCAATCTTCCTCTTCACCAGCTCATCAAAATGAGAAGTTTTCATCCTGAGCTTGGTTTTTCTGAACCCAGAGAATTGAGTAAGCACCGCTGTCTCCTCATTCCACCAGTCTTCACCTCTGAATGAAGCGATGCTGAGCATATCAGGCAGGGTCTGGTTGAGGATGTAGACTGTTGACCTCAATCTGAAGAAGAGATCTTGGAGATCAGGATATGTGCTAAGCTCAGGGTACCGGTCTAGAATGAACCGTTCCCCCTTGCTTCGCCACTCAGTCTCTTCAGCTTCGCCCTTCTTCAGCTTCGGGCTCTCAGGTTCAGTGGGAAAATCTGCTGAAGGATAGAGAAATGGATCACTCAGGAGCTCATCAAGGTTCAGCAGCTCCTGAGGCTCAGCAGAATCTGAGGATTGAACATGCAACTCCTCAGTCTGAATCTGAGTTGGCTCTGAGGATTGAGCAGGCACTCCCTCAGCAGGAATCTGAGCAATCTCTGAGGTTTGAGGTCCTTTAAATATTTCTTGAGAGAACTTGTCTGAGCTCAGTGACGTCTCAAGAACCTCAGAGAAGACTTGCTCCTCAGTTTGCTCTTGTGCCGTGGATATAACCTGAGCCAATACTTGTAAAGGCGATTTCTGAGCTTTTTGGACCTCAGGTTGTATCTCCTCAGGCTCACTCTCCTCCCCGTCAGTGACAATCACCATCCTTCTGCGCTTTGGAGCAAGGGTCTCTTCTTCATTGCTTCACCCTTCTCCCTCTTGACCTCCATCAAAGCCTTCCCCCTGGCTTGATGGGTTTCTTCAGCAGCAGCAGTTGGTTCCACTTTCTTCTCTTTCTTCCCTTTTAAAGTCTTCTTGGTAGCAACAGGCTTGAACATCACTTTAGACTTTGGGAACAGAGTGGAGTGGGCAAAGATATCCTCCTCTTCACGACACATCTCCAAAATAAATGTTATTTTGGTTGCATGGAGTATCTTGCCTTTTATTGAGATCGATCCATCCTCCTTCTTTATTAGCTTGGCCTGGTCACTCACCACTTTGATCAGATATTTCAGCCAGTTGAAATCCTTGGTGGGTGAATCTTCTATTACCGCCATTAATCGAAGCTTGGGAGTTCTTATCTGCTCAAAACTCCCTGATTTGCTCATAATACATTTGCTAACAATATCTAGCAAAACTTTGTATTTCGAATTCAAATGCCGTTTATGTAATGTAGCCTCAAACTTAATAGGATGCTCTGTTATCCTATCAAGGTATTCCTGCTCCCGACCCAACATATAAGTTGTGGGATCCTCTCCTCTATCACACAACTCAAAAACATCGTTTAAATTTCTGGGGACTATATACAGCTCCCGTACAAAATCTACATACTTCGAGGTATGTTCTAAATGGGAAATATAAATTTTGGACTCGATACAATCTTCCTCATCTATCTCCAGATTTGAGACGAACTCTATTACCTCTTTAGAGTATTCGGCCTCTGGTTGGCTTGCGACGAGATTTGTCAGCTTTGCTAATCAGATCATGTGTAGCGCCTCTTCTTCGTGAGCCGCGTTGGATGTACTCTCTAGTGATACCACATACTCATACCATGGCTTGTTGGAAACAACCAGTTTGTCGAATATTGTATAAGTCATTTTGAGAATTTTGAAGGTTTAGGGTTTTTGGACGATGAAGATTTCTGGGCAAAGGGGTTTTTATTTGCAGAGTGTTTTTGGAAGACGAAGGTAATAAAATGTCTTGAATGGATTTTCAAATGCATATTTAGATCAATTCATGGGAAATCGTATCGACTGATTAAAATCAACGGTTGAGATTAATCACAGATTAATCGGGTATGCGAAAGGATGATCTCACGAAAAATACGCCGCCATTTTAACCTTATTGGTGATTAATTGAATCAGAGCAATTAATGACTGTTGACCTTCTTCGGCATTTCAAAGATCCCGCCCAAAACATTCTCTTCAGGCGTTATGCTATTTATTGTTAATGATTACTGAGTTTCACTTAAGCAATAAATGAGTTGCATGAGTCATTACTTCTTCAGACTAATTTCCCTCTATCAGTCTTACTGGGTATTGACCTTGATAAAAAGTCAGTATGATCGAGTAATTGAAACGAGTTTAGTATGATCATCGAGAAATCTTGAGCGGATCAAGATAATATCGAGAACCCGACCTTCAACATATCTGAGTTTCTCAAGACTCAGATTTCAGTACTTCTAATTTTATCCTGAGTTTCAAGAGAAATCGAGAAAACTTCATGCATCCGAAAACCTTCAATTTTTCGGATTTACTCTATACCTTTGGATCCAACATCCCTAATTCAATCGATAGTTCACGAAATCTTGATTCAAACCCAGCGGTTTAGTCAAGATATCAGCTCTCTGCTTATCAGTATGAATCTTCTCCATCCTGATGTCCTTTTTCTCTACATGATCTCTGATGAAGTGATGTATGATATCCACATGCTTGCATCGAGATGTGCAATACCGGATTTTGTGAAATAGCAATAGCACTATTATTGTCACAAAATATTGGTACTTCATTGGCTACAATCTTATAATCCCTTAATTGTTGTTCGAGGCAAAGAATGCGCACAAAAGACTTCCTCAAACCCATGTATTGACTTGATGAGAGTTCTAGTTGCTACTGAGGTCTGTCTCTTTGAAAACCAGGATATCAACTTACTTCTAAGAAATTGACAAGTTCCTGTAGTATACTTCCTGTCAATTCTCTGACCTCCATAATCGAGATCCGAATAACCCGGTTAATTCAAGGTTATCATTAGTGGATACCACAATCCTCTATTCATCGTGCCGTTAAGATACTTGGTATCTTTTTGGCGACCTCCATGTGACTAGCCTTAGGATTAGCTTGGTATCTTGCACATATCCCAACAGCAAATGTTATATCAGGCCTACTTGCTGTGAGAAAGAGCAATGATCCAATGATCCCTCTATAATTAGTGTGACTTACAGATTTGCCTTCAGGATCAGGATCCATCTTGTAGTTAGTATTCATGGGAATTCTAACTGCATTAAAATTCTGTACACCATACCTGGCAATCAGATCTCTGGTGTACTTTGCTTGGTTGATGAAGATTTCTTCCTTTGATTGTTTCACTTGAAGTCCTAGAAAGAAATTCATCTCCCCCATCATAGACATCTCAAACTTTCCTTTCATCAGTTTAGAAAACTTTTCACACAACTGATGGTTTGGAGATCCAAAAATGATGTCATCTACATATATCTGAACAAGTAAGATATCTTTCCCATCTTCTATTCTGAACAAAGTTCTATCAACAGTTCCTTTGATAAAACCATTGTCAGTAAGAAACTGAGAAAGAGTATCATACCATGCTCTGGGTGCTTGCTTAAGACCATACAAGGCTTTTCTGAGCCTATAAACTTGGTCATTCTGTCTGAAACCAGGAGGTTGTTCCACATAAACCTCTTCCTTAAGCACACCGTTCAGAAATGCACTTTTCACATCCATCTGATAGACTGTGAACTTCATGTGGGCAGCCATATGCAAGAAACAATCTGATGGCTTCTAGTCTTGCAACAGGTGCAAAGGTTTCATCATAATCCAAGCCTTCTTCTTGGGAATAACCTTGTGTAACTAGCCTTGCCTTGTTTCTTACAATGTTGTTGTTCTCATCTCTTTTATTCTTGAATACCCACTTGGTTCCAATAACATTGTGCCTTTCAGGCCTATCTACTAGCTCCCATACTTCATTCCTTGATAATTGATTCAGCTCTTCTTGCATAGCAGTAATCCAATAAGAATCTTGTAGAGCTTCTTCAATCTCAGTAGGCTCTTTCTCTGATAGGAAGCAGCAGAATAGTGCACTTTCACCATGGAACCTTCTTGTCTTAACACCATCAGTTAGATCACCCACAATCTGACTTGTAGGATGACTATCTAACCAACTTCTTCTGGATGTTCCCCCTTCAATAATATCCTCAACATTTGAAATGTTAGGTTCAGGCAGTTCATTAAATTCAGGGAACAACAGAAAAGGAGAAAGGGAATCATCTTCCTCAGGGGAAATTCCATTCAGAACATTGTCAGTGACATTTATTCCCCTTTGGTTGATAGATTCGGAAATTGCCTCAGCTGTTACCACATCTTCATTGGCATCACATACCTGAGTCTGAACTGGTGTCTGTTCTGATTGGTCACCTTTGGTGTGTTGGCTTTCCTGAGTCTCACCATCCTGAGTTCCATTCTGAACTTCTTTGTCTGAGGCTGAGTCACTCAATTCATAGAAGGTGACTGACTTCTTCTTTTCAGGTTCAGAGGATGTTTTGTCATTCTTTTTCAGGCTTAGTCTGGTGATTCTCTTGGTCAGTTCTTCTGCATCATGTTCCTGTTTCTTCTGAATACAAGTAGATTCATCAAAAACAACATGAGGTGTTTCTTCCACAATAAGAGTCCTACAGTTGTAAACTCTGAAGGCTTTACTGACTTCAGAATATCCTAAGAATATTCCTTCATCAGCTTTGCTATCAAATGTTTTCAACTGATCTTTACCATTATTGTGTATGAAACACTTGCAACCAAACACGCGAAAGAAAGAAACAAGAGGCTTCCTTTCATTCCAAAGCTCGTATGGTGTTTTGCCTTGACTCTTAGTCAGCATGGATCTGTTTTGTGAATAGCATGCAGTGTTGACAGCTTCAGCCCAAAATCTTTTAGGAATACCAGCTTCAGCTATCATAGTCCTTGCAGCTTCTTTTAGAGTCCTGTTCCTTCTCTCAGCAACACCATTTTGTTGAGGGGTCCTTGCAGCTGATGTTTCATGAGTAATTCCATTTGCTTCACAATAATCAGATATAATATGGTTTATAAATTCAGTTCCTTTATCTGATCTGATTTTGACCACACTCAGGTTCTTTTCAATACTGAGCCTTTTCAGTAGTTCAGGCAGTTTTATCTGAGTCTCTTTCTTACTGAGTAAGAATATGACCCAAGTATATCTTGAGTAGTCGTCAACTACTATGAGTGTATATTTCCTGCCATTAGTGTTCACTGGTGTTACTGGATCAAAAAGATCCATATGCAACAATTGAAGTATTCTTTCAGTAGAAACATCTACTTTGCTTTTAAATGATGCTCTAATTTGTTTTCCTTTTTGGCACACATCACAAACATGTTCTTTACTGAACACTTCATTTGGTAACCCCCTCACAAGTGCTAATCTTGCAAGTTTGTTTAGGGTTTTGAAATTCAGGTGATTCATCCTTTTATGCCATAACCAACTGGTATCTGTGGAACTTTTTGCAACCAAACATGTATCTTTAGGAGTTGAACTCCAATCAGCAAGATACACATTCCCTTTTCTAGTATCAGTCAGTAGTATTTTATGTGAGGTATTATCTTTCACATAACATAAGTTCTTAGAGAACTCAACATTAAATCCCTTGTCACAGAATTGGCTTATTGAAAGCAAATTATGCTTCAATCCAGATACATATGAAACACCATGGATATGAACTGAATCGATTTCCAAAGTTCCATATCCTTCAGTCTGTCCTTTGGAGTTATCTCCAAATGTGATCTGAGGGCCTCTTTGCTCTACATAGTCACTGAGTATTTGCTTGAATCCTGTCATATGTCTTGAACATCCACTGTCAAGATACCATACAGCAGGGTCCATTTCATCTCCACTTATCAGTGCTATGTGATCTTCAATCAGCTCAGTGCCCTTGTTTTTCTCCTGAAAAACAGATCAATTCTTAGGTACCCAATTGGTGTAGGGTCCTACCAGGTTAGCTGTACCTTTCGAAATCCAAATCTGCCTGACAACTCTAAATCACTTTAGAGTGGCTAATCTATCTTCCATAAACATCTACATACACATTTACCACTCTGGGTGCCTTAGCAGTATCCTGTGTATGAGTGCTAGCCTTGGCATGAACATGAGCCTTAGAATTTTTCTTGGGTACAGGCCTTTTGTTCCATTGCTTTGGCTTCTGTGCAGCTGGTCTGAATCTTTGTTGACTTGGGTTCAGGTAACCTTTACCCTTAGGCAAGTGGGGTTTAGGTTGCCTGTACTGAAATTGGGGTATTTCAGTAATCTGAGGACTTGGTCTTTTCAGTTGAGAATGTCTCTGCTGAGTGTTTCTCTTCTGAAAATTCCTCTCATGGTTCAGTGCAGATCCTTTCAGGTTTGCATTCTTAGCCTGAGGCTTAGAAGTACTTGCCTGAAATTTTCCTACTGAGTGGTCAGGTTTTCTAGCCTTCACCTGAGGTTTGGGCTTTCTTACCTGAACTTTCAGTTTTTCTGGAACCATAGGTCATTTTCCCTTGTCTAAAACTTTGGGAAATTCTTCAATTCGAAGGATAGGTGCCACTTGTTTAACAAAGATTGTCTTAGTGCTACTTGATGCAGCATTCAGATGACCTTGTGAGGTTCCCCCTGGAATGTATCCCAATCCAGATTTTATAGTGGCAGGTCTCTGATAACTCTGAATTTCATCTATTACTTTAGATGCAGTATTCAATAGAGCTAGCTTCTTCTGCGCACTATCCTCACATTTTTGTAGAGTTTCATGCTTCTCAAAGAGGTCATTGAACTTAGTTCTGATCAACTGAATCTCCTCAGTGGATTCCTCTAGTTTTCCATTTAGGGTCTCTATCAACTTCTCTTTCTCTGAGAGTTGTACTTTCAGAACATCTAGTTCATCAGTAGTTCCCATTAATTGAGAAGTGATCTCAGCATTACTAGAGTCTTTCCACTTAAGATTTTCAGCAATCAGTTCTTTGTTCTGCTCTTGAGTTTCATTCAGCAGTTCTTGTAAAACAGCATAGTCCTTCATCAGACTCTCAAAAGAATCCATCAGGTCAAATTGACTGTTTACAGTGGAACTTGATAACTCTTGTGCTAGTGTAGGAACAACAACAGAGAAAGAAGAATTTACCTCCTCCACAGCCATTAGACAAATGTCATCACTATCACTGTCTGAGAACATTTCATCTGAAGAGCTGGAACATTCTTCAGGGTATTCTTCCTCTGCAACCATGGCTTTCTTGCTGGAGAACTTCTTGTCTCTCTTTGCTTGCCTTTCTTTTCTCTCCTTAGCACTTAGGTCTGGACAGTCATACTGAAAATGACCTTTCTTTTGGCAATTATAGCATCTGTTGGCATCATCATCCTTATCACTTTCTTCCTTAGACTTGGAGTCCTTCTTTTTGGATAAAGATCCTTAAGCTTTCAGGTCTTTTCTCTTCTCAGTGGATCTGTCCTCAGCCATTGAATCTCTCTGGTACCTGTGATTCCTGTAATAGTATTTATATTTTCCATATCTACTATTAAGCCTTTCAAACCTCCTTGCCATCAGTGCTAGCTTATCCTCAAGCTCATTCTGATTTTTAGCAAGGGAGTTCTCAGACTCTCTAGTTTTACAGGTTTTATCCTTGGCTTTGAAAGCCACATTTTTACTAGATGAAGAATCATCTTTGCTGTCAGCTTTCTTTATTTTCTTATCAATAACAAACTCATAAGCTTTCAGCTCAGAGAAGACTTGTTGGTACGACATTGAATCAATGTTCTTGGTGTTTTCAATCACCACTGCATGAATATCCCATTTCTTAGATAGACCTCTAAGAATTTTCAATGCAACTTCTCTTTGTGGATATCTCTTTCCAAGTGCATTCAGATCATTCATTATACTAGTGAATCTGACTTCCAATTTGTCAATAGATTCACCATCTTTCATTTCAAAACTTTCAAACTTTCCAATGGCAACTGAAAGTTTGTTTTCCTTGATATGATCTGTGCCTTGGCACATTACAGCTAGTGTATCTCATATTTCTTTGGCAGTATTACAATGAGAAATCATTCCCATCACACCATCATCAATAGTGCTATATAGTGTGTCTAATTCAGTCCTGTGATCATTTCTCTCATTTTCTGTAACTCTGGGATTCACCACAGTGAATTGGAATGGTCCTTCAGAGACCACTCTCCACATACGTTCATGCTTAGAATACAGGTGAGCCTGCATTCTCAATCTCCACAAATCATAGCTCTCTACTGAGAACATGGGAAGTTTATTAGAAGGCATTATGTCTGAGCCTTTTAAGATTTAAGCAAATAAGATCTGTTCAGATAGACCACAAGAATCTTTTAGCAAATAAGACTATGGTCAACAAAGCGGGTGGTCAGGTTGAACCACTGCTCTGATACCACTTGTTGGTCCCGGTGCAAACGAGTCTTACACGTGTATGGGGGGGGAATACACGTGTTCAGTGATTTTAAAACTTTTCTTCACTGAGGTCAGATGGGTCAGGTCGTCCTGATGATTTGGTCCTGAGAAGCACAAATCGCCCTGAGTCAAAGTCTATCTGAGACAGTGATCCTGAGCTGCTTTCAGAAACCTCAGATAATCCCAACTGAGCCTGAGTTATCTGAGATACTGAGCTTGCTTGAAAAGCTACTCAGATGTGCGGAATGGTTGGCCCTAAGTTTATACTCGTTTTATGCTTTTCTAAAAACCTTCCTTTTAATGGAATAGTGATTAGGTTGTGATTCAGTTAGATGCAAGTTCAGTGGATTGAGTCCAACTGAATATCAGTGAAAATATGCTTTCAGTTTAAAGTTATGCAACAGATAATCAAAGCAATACAGAAAGCAAATAACACAGCAAGTTATAGTGGTTCAGAGACTCAAGATCCTACGTCCACTCTCTCTGATCTCTTCAGAGAAATTCACTAAACACTTCCTAAGGTTTTCTGACTACCTCTGTAGTTTACTAACCTTTCTATTTTGAGATTTCTGACTACCTCTGTAGTTTACTTACCCAAAACACACACAAGCTTTTTGACTATCCAATATAGTTTACTCACTTCTTCTCTAGAGCTTTCTGACTACCTCAATGTAGTTTACTAACTCTTTACAACTCCAACTCACCAACAATCACACTCAAACTACCTTACAAAGGGTTTGGGGTTTCTTGGTTGGTTTCCAACTAGGATGAGATATCCTTTACAATTAAGTACAATGCAAAGGCTAGGATATCTCTACTAAGCTTTGGATATATCTTATCAAGCTAGGCTTAGTGAATGAGCTCTCTTCGATATAAAGCACATGGGAAATTCTTGGGTTTTCGAGTGCTTCAACTTGCAATAATAAGTTTGAGCTCTTGAGTTGCTTACAAATTTCCCGTAACCTTCAATGTAGATGGTCACAAGTATTTATAGGCATACACCAAGGTCACTCTTGAAAAACTATCCGTTGGATGAGATAGCTCCATGAGTTTCCTCTTATGGTGTGTGATGAACGGCTATATTTAGGGTTTGACACTCCCTAGCATGTTTTAGGCAATCAGCTTTTCATGCAGCCAGTCAACACTTTTTGCAGTCTGGAACATAGTACTACTGACATGCTTCAGTGACCTGTTGCTTTCAGTGTCAGTAAAGTACAGTGCTGTCTTCTTCTGATTGGCTGTTGTCTTCAGTTAAGTAGACAAACACAATGGCTCTTTTTGGTCAATATCTCTGAGTGATATAACCTTAACAACACTTTGTTTTAGTTCCTTTTGTCTGCATCTGAATGTCTTGGGCAATATCTATATTTATAAGTATTCGCGTTCTTCTTAGGATTGAATCCTTCAGATAGATATTTTCAGTGCCTCGGAACATTCAGGTTTATACTGAGCATTCAGTACATTACTGAGTCTTCAGCAATTACTGTGCCTTCAGTATCCTTTGTCTTCAGTCTTCATTCTTCAGTCTTCTGTGTCTTCTGAGTCTTCTGAGTCTTCAGTGTCTTCAGAGTCTTCTGAGTCTTCACAGATATACTGACTGATATACTGAGTCTTCATGCTGAGTCTTCAGTTTCTTAGTTTCATACTGAGTCTTCAGTTTCACACTGAGTCTTCAGATTCTCAGTTTTACACTGAGTCTTCAGATTCTCAGTTTCATACTGAAACTTCAGAAACTTCAGTTTTATACTGAAACTTCAGTTTCTTCAGAAACTTACTGAGTCTTCAGAATCTTCAGAATCTAACCTGATCTATATCTGCTGACTATACATTGTGCAAATATCATCCCGAACACTCTAAAACTGATTCCTGACTCAACTATCAAGATTATCCTGAACATGTCATACTCAGGGGTTTTGAGATCTAATCAAAATCTTCTTTATTAAATTCATCTCCCAACACAAGTTTATCCCATAAATTTAAGAAAAGTCAAAGATATTTTTCCTTCCCTATTTAATTGGAATTTTCGAAAATTATATGCAAGAAAGGAGGAGAAGAGTTTGTTGTGAGATATTTTGGGAAAAAGAATATATTGGATATATTGAAGATTATATCTTGAGGAAGAAGCAAGGAAATTTCCCAAAGCCCCAACTAAGTCAAATTTCCTCCCCCCCCCCCTCCCTGTCCTATAAATAGGGGATGAAGTTTTCATCCCCAGTGTAATTCCATGTGTTGGAAAAATTAAAAATCCACAAAGGTGGTGGCAAATATTTTTAGTTCTCTCCTTTATTAAAATCGTTCGTGAGAATCCTTCCACCGGATTACGTTCATGGACGTGGGACTTATTTAAGAAGGTACTTTAGGTTGATCCATTGTCTCAACGGTTGTCTCTACAAGAGGTATGTAATCTCGTAACTCCTAGATTCTGCATGCTTAGGATATACATGAATTACATGTACGCATGTTGATAATTGCTTGTTTTATTATTATGATTGAATTTATTTAGGATTAATTCATGTTAGTAATTAGTTGAATAATTTAAATATGTATTTAAACACACTTCGAATAGATCCGGACACCCCTTATTTCCCAACAGTAAGGTGTCTCCCCAGTTGAATTTCGGCAAGTCGTTCTGTGTATGACCACAAGACATCTGGCAGCTCGCTGGCCCATTTCCCTTTTCCTCCCTGAATCTTCGTTTTCAAGGTGTATTTGATAATTTTGTTAACAGCCTCGACCTGACCGTTTGATTTGGGGTGGTATTGTGTGGAAAAGAGTTTGGTGATCTTCCATTTTGGAAAATATGCGTCAATTTTAAGTCCATCGACTGCTTCCCATTGTCAGATATGATAGCTTGAGGTAGACCGAATCTGCAGATTATATTTCGCCATATGAACCTGATGACATGATCCTGGTCTATGACTGCTAGAGCTTCTGCCTCGGCCCATTTTGTGAAGTAATCCACAACGAACAGGGTGTATTTGACTTTGCCCGGAGCCATTGGGACTGGCCCAATGATATCTATCTCCCACTTCGCAAAAGGCCATGGACTGAGAATGCTGATAAGCTCTTCAAGGGCGATTTTGACTGACGGTGCAAAAATTTGACATCTGTGAGATCCTCGTGCATACACGATAGCATCTACCCTCAAGATCGACCAGAAGTAACCTTGTCTTGTAGCTTCCAGCGTGGTTTCTGCACACTCCCTCGTGTATCTCCCTCAGGATGGCTTGCCCCTGTTCTTGTGTGATACATCTGAGGAGTGGTGTGCTGAAGCCTCGTTTATATAGTTCTCCGTTAATGAGGGTATACCTGGCAACTCTCAAATATAATTGCCGAGCTTTGACTCTGTCTTTTGACAGGTCGCCACTCTTAAGGTGCTCGATGATGGGTGTCATCCAGTTTTGTTCAGTTGTTGGGGTGTCTAGGGATGCGACCAATGTGTTGATACTGAAGGGGTGGGAGAGTCTTGTGATGGTAACATCCTTCATCTCTGTTGGCCTGTCTGAAGTCGCCAGTCGAGCTAAAGCATCGACTTGTAAATTCAGATCCCGAGAGATCAGTTTCACATGTACCTGTTCGAATTTCTGGAGTGGTCTTTTCATGACTTCTTGGTATGTCGTCATTCTATCGTCTCGAGCTTCATCTTCTCCCGAGACTTGATAAGCTACGAGCTGGGAATTAGTATGTACCTGAAGTCTCTTGATACCCATTGCTATGGACATCTCCAGGCCACTGATGAGGGCCTCGTATTCGGCCTCATTGTTTGTTGCTGGGAAGTCGAAAGTTATGGTATTCTGAAAAGAACTGCCCTCTGGACTGACCGGTGTTGGGAAACGTTTTGCCAGGATCTATTCAGGGTGCAATTTAAATACAAATTTAAATTATTTAATTATTACTAGCATGAATTAATCCTATATTAATTCAAATAACAATTAAATATCCAACAATAAATCATGCATATTAATTCCACGTAAATCCTACACATGCGGATTCTAGGAGTTACGTGAAGGGTACCTTTTGTCGAATTAAACAGTTAGAGAATATGAGCACAAACCCAACGACCTTCTCTAGTATTCCCAACGTCCTTGTTTGGTAACCCGGTGGTATGATTATCCTTCAAACAATTAACAAAAGGAAAAGAAAATTTGTTGCAGCACTGTGAATTTCTAAATTTTTCAAGACTTGAATTGTGTTGAGGATGAAAAAATCATCCCCTATATATAGAGGGGGGGAATTTATGAGTATTTAGGGTTCTTGGAAATTTCTTTGTATCTTCCCAAGATACAATCTTGAACATATCTCATATATATATTCTATTTTCATAATAATCACAAAATATCTTTTCTTCCATTTTTCCTCTAATATTTTGAAAATATCAAGATTCAAAGAATCAAGATTTGACTTCTTGAATTTTATGGGATAATCTTGTATTCCAAGAATACTTATCTTTTTTCATAAAAATATTTCCAATAAAATCAAGAAAATATTTCCTTAAGAAATATTAGCAACAATATTTTATTTTATTTTAATCACCTTTTTTAGTTATTAGATTTTAGCTTTTGCCTACTTGAGGGGCCTTAGAAGAATTAAGATTGGACCTTCCAATGGACTTTGAATTATCAATATTGAGCCGTAATATTATTCAAGTCCATTAATATTAATTAATCACACCACATGATTAATATTGCACTATCCATCTTAACTCATATTACTGTAATATGACTCCCGATTATTATTTTCCGTATTTAAGATTATTTAGTCCATTAATTAATATAAGCCACTGAAAAACTTTATATTAATTAATATCTTTTTCGTTGGATTAAGAACAACTCAACATTATTATCCATACCAGAAATAAATTTCACTTGCAAGATTTAGTATGATAAAACTTTTGAGCCTACATGGGGACAAATCACACAAGACGTGCTTGCACACGATTCTCCGTATTAAATCTTAGCAATCGTCATGTAATTAATAATATTTCCCAAGATAAAAAATATTGAATCACATTGATTCTCTACCCAACATAAGTCAAAGCAATAATTATTAATTTCACACGATCGTATTTAAGGGACGGAGATTAAGAAATAACGAACCACTGAGGTATAATTCTTCTATATTCTGTACTAAAGAATTTGTCCTCGTTGTATGTCCTATTCAACACATCATTATGCACTAGTGTAATCTTTTGGTCAAGACAAGCCAATCTGAGCCTTACACTTCAACCTTTCACTATGGATTTTTCATTTCCATCTAGGTTGTGAATTTGTACTTATTTACAAGGGATTGTTAAATGTGATCTTTTGTGATCTTGTATCACCACATTAACTACAATGTAACATGTACTATTTATTGAACATGTTTGTAGTAAATATATATAAAATTCATTCATATTTAAAGCAACAGTGATAAATAATTTATTTTCAGTATATAAGATAGAAATTTAGTTTGGTTATACAAAGTAAAAGCATAGTTTCTAGTATAACCCCAATAATCTCCAACTTATACTGAAAGTCTGCTTTTAAGTATACTACCTAATGTATTGTGTTCTACGTGACATCTAATGTAACTTACACGAACCTAATAAAAATTTTCCCACTTATACTTAAAGCAGATAGGCAACGCTCTTGACACCCATTCCTTCCACATGTCTCTCGAATGTAATCTAAGGCAGACCCTTTGTGAATGGATCTGCTAGGTTGTCTTCCGACGCCATCTTTGCCGCCTCTATGTCTCCTCTCGTATAAGATGGTATTTTCTTTCTATGTGTTTCCTGGCCTTGTGGGCTCTTGGTTCCCTTGAATTTACAAATGCTCCGGCATTATCACAGTAGACCGTGATAGTTTGGGAATTTCGGAACTACGTCCAAGTCCACTAAGAAGTTCTTGAGCCAATTACATATTCGTCTTCCATGGTAGAATCTGCGATGCATTTCTGCTTAACGCTTCTCCATGTCATGGCTCCTTCTCCCAAGCAAAACAGACTACCCAAGGTAGACTTTATGGAATCTAAGTCTGATTGGAAATCCGAGTTCGTGTAACTGATGAGAATTAGACTGTCTGATTGATAAACAAACATTCTATCTCGAGTTCTTTTCAGGCACTTCAAAATATTTTTAACTGTTGTCCAATGTTCTTTTCCTGGGTTACTCTGATATCTTGCCACCATGTCAACGACAAAGCAAACATCCGGTCTCGTGCACAACATTGCATACACGAAGCTTCTGATAGCCGAAGCATAAGGAATGTCTTTCATGTCATCTATCTCCTTTTGTGTCTTGGGACACATTTCCTTGGATAGATGGATTCCATGTCTGAAAGCTACAAAACCTTTCTTGAAATCTTGCATGCTGAATCGCTTCAAGACAGTATCTGTATATGAAGCTTGTGATAAGTCGATCATCCTTCTCTTACGATCTCGAGTGATCTTGATTCCAAGGATGTGACCGGCTTCCCCTAAGTCCTTCATATCAAACTATTTTGACAGCCATACCCTTACGTCTTACAATACCTTTACATCATTCCCGATCAGCAGAATATCGTCCACGTATAGTACTAGGAATACCAAGGCAGTTGCGACACACTTCTTATACACACAACTCTCGAAATCATTTTGATCAAAACCATAGGATTTTATAACCTAATAAAAACATTGATTCCAAGCCTTCGGGTTGTTGAATATAGATTTCTTGAGCTTTCAAATGAAATGCTCTTGGCCTTTATCGACAAAGCCTTCGGGTTATTGCATATAGATTTCTTCTTCAAGACTTCCGTTAAGGAAAGCTTTCTTGCCGTCCACTTGTCAGATCTCAAAGTCAAAGTGTGTGGCTATCAACAAGAGAATACGAGCGAAAAGGTTTCCTCATAATCGATCCATTCTTTCTGAATGTACCCTTTCACCACAAGACTAGCTTTGAAAGTTTCTACCTTCGGGTCCGCTCCTTTTTTCCTCTTGTAAACTCACTTGCATCCAATGGGTTTTACCCCATTAAGTGGTTCGACTAGCTCCCACATTTTATTGTGATCCATTGAACCCATCTCGGTTTCCATTGTTGTTTGCCAAGAATCTGCATCTTTGTCTTGGATCGCCTCGTTGTAGGACCAGGGGTCTGATTCATTGTCACCGGGGACCAAGTCCGAGGACTCTCCCATCCCCATGAATCGCTCGGGCTGTTTAAGAACCCTCCCACTATGATGAGGTTCCGGTTGTGTAAGCGTTTTGCTTGGTACGTCAACTTGTACAGTTGGCATTGGGGTTGGCCCTCTTAGCTCGTCTAAGGTAATCTCAATTTTAGGCTTTTTATCGTTCATATAGTATTCTTCCAAAAATCTAAAGTGCGTACTGATTACGACTCCTTGATCTTCGGGACCATGCACCCTTTCGTTTCCTCGGGGTACCCTATAAACAACCTTTATTCTAAGCGTGGATCCAATTTATCGGCTTCCTTATCCAACACGTATGCCGGACACTCCCATATTCTCATGTGTCTCAAACTGGGCTTGCACCCTATCCACAACTCTTTAGGGGTTTTGGGAACCGATTTGGATGGCACCAAGTTTAGAATGTAAGCCGTTGTTTCCAAGGCGTGACCCCAAAATGATTTGGGTAGATCCGCATAACTCATCATTGATATGACTATTTCTAAAAGTGTTCTGTTTCTTCGTTCTGCAACACCATTTTGTTGAGGGGTTCTAGGTGTAGTTAACTGGGATACAATCCCTTTATCTGACATGTAGTTCAAAAATTCATCGCCGAGGTATTCGCCTCTACAATTAGATCATAGAAACTTGATACTCTTTTCCCTATGATTCTCTGCATGAGCCTTAAATTCTTTGAATTTCTCAAAGGTCTCAGATTTATGCTTCATAAGGAAAAATGTACCCATATCTTGAGTAATCATCGATAAAAGTAACGAGATACTCATAACCCCCTCTAGCTTTGATTGACATTGGACCACACACGTCAGTGTGAACGATTTCCAACACTTCTTTGACTCTATTCCCCTTGGCTCCAAATGCCCTAATGGTCATTTTACCCTCCAAACATGATTCGCATGTTGGAAATGGTTCGACCCGGAGGGACTCCAATGAACCATCTTGAACCAACCTGTGGATCCTCTTTGGATTAATATGACCTAGTCTCAGATGCCATAGAAGTGTCTCATTCACATCTGCTGAACGTTTCCTTTTATTACTTGAACTAGTCGATGTGTTATAGGATGCATTTCGTGAGTGGTGTGAACAATTAATAGTGTAAAGATTGTTCGACAATGTTCCATGACAGATAAGCAGGTCATTTTGAAAAATAGAAATGTGTTTAGTAAAAGAAACTGAATATCCATCCAAAAATAATTTAGAAACCGAAACAACTAAAACTAGGAATGTAAAGAACATCTTTTAAAACTAAAACTCTATCTTAAAAAGATAGCTTCACTTCTACCACTACTTCAGCTGCCACTCTCGTAGCATCGCCTAGTGTGATAAGAATCTCACTCCCACTAAGTTGTCGGATCCGCTTGAACCCCTGTAAAGTGAAATAAACATGATCAGTGGCTCCCTTTATCCACTACCCACGAATGGGAAGCATACGCCTCTAAACAAGTTTCAACAACTAATGCATGAGAATTACCTTTCTTTCCATCCCGCTTGGGTTTGGAACAGGCCGACCTCCAATGTCCTTTCTCACCACAGTTAAAACATTTCCCCTTTTTATAGCCTTGGTTGGCAAACATTGAGTTGTCTTGGTCTTGCCTTTTTACCCTCTTCTCATTCTTACCACCCCTTGGTCTAGAAAGAGTAGAAGGTTCATTTGCAACCAAGCCTTGATCTTGGCGCCCCATTTTCTCTTCAGCCAATTCTAGAACTTGTACTAGATCATCTAAGGTGTACTCCTGATCGCTCATCAGGTAGTCTAGATAGAAATGATCAAAGCTCTTTGGCAGAGAATGGAGTATAAAATCAATTTTGGCATTAAGATCACATTTTTCACCAAGGATCTCATGTTCTTCAAAGTGAACCATTATTCGGAGAATGTGCTCCCTTACGGGCGTTCCCTCCTCCATCCTCAGCTTGACCATGTCACATGTGATGTTCTACTTAGCCGTATGGGTCGGATGTGAAAACATCTCTTTAAGATCTTGCATTATTTCTGTAGCAGTCCCAAACCCTTGACGAAGACATTTCAACAAATCTGACAAGGATGCTGTTGGGATATTTTAGTTTTGATTATTTATGCCAAAATATTATGTAATTGTCAACTTGTATTATTTAAGTTCATTTTTACAGGTAACAAGTTAAGGGGGAAGTGAACAAATTGAGGGGGAACTGATCTAAAGTCTCCTAAGAAAATAGGCCTAAAGGCAAGTGGCCTGAATGGAAAATAGCCTGAGGAAAAGTGGCCTGAATAGAAGAAGGCTGAGTCCAAGAACGCTGAATGTAAGAATGACCTGAAATCCTGAATGTTGAATGCTGGAATCCTGAGTGCTGGAATCCTGAATGTAGAATGTTGGAATCCTGAGTCCTGGAATCCTGAATGTTGAATGCTGGAATCCTGAGTGTTGGAATCCTAAATGCTGAGTGCTGGAATCCTGAATCCTGAATGTTGATTTCAGAAGGCCTGAATACTGACGTGGACCAATCAGATGTGGTCAACAAGCCTGACAAAAAGTTGTAGAAATTACAGAATAGTATGGATTTGAATGTGACTTTCTCCAATGGTAACATTCAAATCCACACTATAAATATAAGCTCTTCCATCATTTTAAGTGTGGAAAAATACTATAAAGCTAAGAGCCATATCTTCAAGCATTTCCACCATAGAACACAAATCTGTAGATATCCAAATACATCCATGAGTGTTCTAAATCCAATCTAAGCAATACATGTTATATCCTAAGCTTAGAGAGATCTTCCCAACCCTAGCATAAAGGTTAAACCATTGTAAGGGAAAATCTCAACCTAGTTGGAGACAAAACCAAACACAAACCCATTCTTAAAAGAGAGTTAGTGGTTAAGTGAGGTAGTTGATAGGCGATCCTGTGAGGGTGATAATTCCAGAGGCGAACTCGTGAGGGTGATAAATCCAG
The DNA here is from genome assembly GCA_037126765.1 of Stenogyne calaminthoides. NCBI lineage: Eukaryota > Viridiplantae > Streptophyta > Magnoliopsida > Lamiales > Lamiaceae > Stenogyne > Stenogyne calaminthoides. The sequence continues at coordinate 28,273,391 of JBBCBC010000021.1, forward strand.
AGGCAAACCTGTGAGGGTGATAAGTCCAGAGGTGAACTCGTGAGGGTGATAAGTCCAGTTGTAGGCAATCCCATGGATGGAGATAAGTCTCGTTGAGTGTGAGCTCTATAAATATCTGATTGTACTGTGTTGACTAACACAATAAACTAGCCGAGTGAGTTGAAGGAATTTCCCTGCGGAACAGGGAGAGTGGACGTAGGAGCTTGAGTCTCCGAACCACTATACTTCATTGTGTTCTTTATTGCTTTATGTTCTTGTCATGTGCAAATGTCTACTAACAAGCAAAGCAATTTTGTTAGAAGAAAGAAAAAAATTTAATCAAAGTCTACTGAGACAATGATCCTGAGCTGCTTTCAGAAGCTTCAGATTAACCCAACTGAGCCTGAGTTTATCAGATATCCTGAGATGCTTAGATCAGATAATTATCTTACTGAACCCTCAGTAGAGTTAGTTCAGTTTGGTGACTATCTGTTCTAGCTACTCAAGTGTGCGGAAAGGTTGGCCCTAAGTTTATACTCATTTTAGCTTTGCTGAAAATCTTCCCTTCAATAAAACAGTGATTAAGGCTGTGATCAATTTGATGCAAGTTCAGTGGATTGGTTCCAACTGAATATCAGTGAATTATGCTTTCAGTGAAAAACATGCAACAAATAATAATGCAGTATAGAAAACAAAACAACACAACAATTATAATGGTTCAGAGACTCAAGCTCCTACGTCCACTCTCTCTGACCTTCAGAGAAATTCCTTAACCACTTCCTAAAGCTTTCTGGCTAACTCACTGTAGCTTACTCACTTTTCTACCTTGAGTTTTTACGGGTGACTCACTGCAGCTTACTAACTCAAACACACACAAGTGTTCAGACTACCACAAGTAGCTTACTAACTTCTTCTCTAGAGTTTTCTGGCTAACTCACTGTAGCTTACTAAATCTTTACAACTCCAACTCACCAACAAAACACACACAAACTACCTTAACAGAAGGTTTGGGTTTTTGGTTGGTTTCCAACTAGGATGAGATATCCTTTACAATAAGAACAATGTAAAGGCTAGGATATCTCTACTAAGCTTTAGATATTTCTTATCAATCTAGGCTTAGTGAATGAGCTCTCTCCAATGTGAAACACTTGGGAAATTCTAGGTTTTTCGAGTGCTTCAATTTGCAATAATACGAATGAGCTCTTGAGTTGCTTTGAAATTTCCCGTAACCTCTCAATGTAAAGGGTCACTAGTATTTATAGGCAACTTCACCAAGGTCATTCTTGAAAAACTATCCGTTGGAGGAGATAGCTTCATGAGTTTCCTCTTATTGTGTTTGATGAACTGCTATATTTAGGGTTTGAATACTCCCTTGCATGTTTTAGAAAATATGCAGGCATGTAGCCAATCACAAATTTTTGCAGTCTGGAACATAGTACTACTGACATGATTGGTGTCACCGTCGCTTTTTCGATGTCGATAAAGTGCGATGTTGTCTTCCCTCGATTGGTTCTTGTCTTCAGTAAATGTAGACAAACATAATGGCTCTTTTTGGTCAATCTCTCTGAATGAGATAACCTTAAACAACACTTAGACTTAGTTCCTTTTGTCTGCATATGAATGTCTTGGGCAATATCTATTTTTCTGAATGTTTGCGTTTTTCTCAGTTTTGTATTCTTCAGATAGATTTTATTGATTGCCTCACGAACATTGAGGTTATCTTGAGTATTGATATCTTCTCGATTCTTCAATAACTCTTTGGTCTTGATATCTTCCGAGTCTTGATATCTTACGAGTCTTGATGTCTTATGAGTCTTTGATGTCCTCGAGTCTTGATCTCTTCTTCTTCTTGATGTCTTGATGACATCTTCGAGTCTTGATGGCCGGTGACATCTTGAGTCTTGATGTCTTGATGACATCTTGAGTCTTGATGTCTTGATTACTTCTTGAGTCTTGATGTCTTGATTACTTCATCGAGTCTTGATTTCTTGACAACTTCTTGAGTCGCCAGTTTCTTGATTATTTATCGAGTCTTGATTTCTTGAAACTTCTTGAGTCTTGATTTCTTCATAAACTTCTTGAGTCTTGATTTCTTGAAATTTCTTGAGTCTTGATTTCTTGAAAACTTTCTTGAGTCTTGATTTCTAACACGATCTATATCTGCTGAATATACATAGTGCGAGATAACTTCTGAAAAACTCTATCTTTGAAAACCCGACTCGATCTATCATGATTATCCTGAACATGTCATACTCAGGGGTTTTGAGATCTAATCAAAACTTCTTTATTAAATTCATCTCCCAACAATTTCCCCCTTTTTGATGATGCCAAAACCATCTTGTTACAAAAACCTAACCTATACTCAGGTTTCAGTTTGTCTATTACAATCCAAAATGGTAATTCTCCCAACAATTTCAAAACATAAGGCATATCAAACATAAAAGACATGAAAAAAGATAATGAGATATTATCTTTGAGCATAAAGATAAATTTCCATTGATGTAAGATAAGAGTTACAAATTACAATGAAAATCAAAAACAAAAACAGAAGTACATAATCTTCAGTCTTCTTCAACTTCATCCTCTGGCACTTCCAGGTTGAACATCCCATAGTATCTCTTCTTCAGTTCATCCCTTGCTCTGATGATATCAGGGTTGTTTCCTGTTAGGCCTAGCTGGATGGCATATTGAGCTATCTCCTGAGAAATGGTTGTTTCATTCACATAGCCATTCTCAAGTCTAGGAGCTGGGTAAGTGTATGGACCAGGGGCTACTATCTGACTATTTTCCTTCATCTGCCAAGTTGATCCAACTTTGCAGGTACTTAGGATAGAATGTTAGTAAGTACTCAATGAAGGCTTCATTCATATCCGAGCTGCTCCCCCTCCATTCTCTCAGAATCTCATAATATAACAAGAAGGTTCTCTTGATCTCCTCCCACGCATCATTGAACTGAATAGGCATCCATTTGTCAATGTGCGGCCATTTATGAGATTTCTCTGTACCCCTCCTTTTGCTCAAAAACTTCTTAAAACCACTTCTTCTTTTCTGCTCTTCTTCTTCTTTTTTTTTTCCGATCAGGGGACACAGATCACCGAGCGGCGGTCTTCTTCTCTTTTTCAATTTGAAGGGTTTTCAGAGCTTTCTTGGTATTGAAGACTCCTTTTTGACTCTTAGCTTCTTCTTTTTCAGCTTCTTCCTCAGATTCTTCAAAATCTATTATCAATTTCCTTTGAGTAGGCTTAGAAGCTTTAACTCTTTTCTTCTTCTCTTGTTCTACAAATGCCACAGCCTTTCTCTTTCCAGGTCTGACTTGTTCTTCACCGGCTTGGCTTGTCTCAATCATCCTTCTATCACTCAGTTTCTCATAAATTACTTCCTGAATAGTTTGCTCAGATACTTGAGTGTATATAGGTTTCTCAGCTTCTTTGAACTTGAGCTTCTCAGTGGCTTCAACTTCTTTTAAGGCATCAGTAATTTTCTTTTCTTCAGTTTCTTTCTGAGCCTTTTTCTTCAAGGTTTGTGCCAACAACTCACTTAGTTTGCCACCAGGCCTTTCCCCCTTTTTGGCACCATACCTTGGAAGAAGTTGAGTCAGTGCAGTATCCATATGGTATTGCTCTTTGCTTATACTTCGCACTTCTCCTGCCAACTGATCATGCTCATCCTCTAGCCTTCTCATGTAATTTTTAGCTATTGAGAACTCTTCAGAAAGAGGTGCAAACTGATTTGAGAAGACATTATGCATCATCTCTGTCATCTTGTTCATGAGCATAGAGCCTATTTCCTCAACAGCTGTCTTGATCATCAGATCATTCTTCTCAACCAGCTTGGCTTCTAGATAGGCAGTTCTTTCCTGATACATCTGCTTCATCTCTGCATTGAGCTCAGTTTTGACTACATCAATCTTTCCTTCCAAAGTAGTCATTTTATCTGCAAGAGATGTTTGTAGTTGCAGCATGTCTGAAGGTTTCTTCAACAATTGGTTGCAGCATGTCTGAAGGCTAGCCAAGGTTTCTTCAATTTGAGTCACTTTTTCAACAATTGGCACCACCTTCTCCAATTTATCCAAGATAGGACTGAAGTCAATTTCTGGAGTGTATACAACTTTTTCCACGAAGTGGGTGCTCTAATCGAGCCTCGATCGCATATCATACATAATGATTTAAAGATAGGAACTTCAGTAGCTTTGGCATAATGTTTAATAGTGCCAAAAGATACCTGAAGAGTGCTAACTTCAGTCTGAGGATGTGTGATATCAGTCTGTCCAGCATCAGTGTCCTTCTCCATCTGAGATTGATTTTCAGCATCATCTGGTTTGTCACCCTCGTTATCTTGATCCTCATCTCCTTCTGGATTCATTGAACTGGAGGCATCAATATCAGCTTTCCTTCTCTCAGCCACCTTCCTCTTTACTAGCTCATCAAAATCAGCAATTTTCATTTTGAGCTTAGTCTTCCTGAATCCAGAGAACTCTGTCAAAACAGCAGTCTCAGCATTCCACCAATCCTCTCCTCTGAAGGAGGCTATATTCATCATCTCTGGAAGAGTCTGATTCAGGATGTAGACCGTGGTTCTGAGTCGGAAGAAAAGATCCTGAAGGTCAGATATATCGCTCCACTCATTTCAGGTACCTATCAAGAATGAATCGTTCCCCCTTGCTGCGCCACTTAGTTTCTTCTGCCTCTCCCTTCTTCAAATTTAGGCTCTTAGGGACAGTAGGATCAGATTGTAAGAGTTCTGGTGCTGATGGATCGAGAAATGGTTCACTCAAGAGCGCATCCAAATTCAGCAATTCCTAAGGCTCAGACTGATCTGAAGTCTGAACAGGTATCTCTTCAGTAGGAACCTGAGGTCCCTTGAAGATTTCCTGAGAAATTTTATATGAGCTCAGAGAAGTTCCGAGTACCTCAGAGAAAACATGTTCCTCAGTTTCTTGATCTTGCGCAATTGTCACAACCTGAGCAAGAACCTGCAGAGGGGATTTCAACCCTTGATGACCTTCAGGTTGAATTTCCTTAGTGTCACTGACATCCTCCTCAGTAATAGTTTGAAGTTTTTTGCGTTTCTGAGGGGCCAGTGTTTTCTTCTTCAGTGTTTCTCCTTTCTCTCTTTTCACTTGCATCAAGGTTTTCCCCCTGGCTTGTTTGGCTTCAACAACTTCTTCTTCAGCAGTCCCCTCCTGAGACTCAGAGCTTTTCTCTTTCTTTCCTCTCAAAGTCTTCTTTGTTGTTGGTGGCTTGAACATTATTTTTGACTTTAGAAAGGATGAGGAATTGGCAAAGATGTCCTCTTCTTCTCTGCACATTTCCAAGATAAATGCAATCTTGGTTGCATGTAGGATCTTTCCTTTGACAACAACAGACCCATTCACTTTCTGAACTTGTTTGGCTTGATCACTCACCACCTTGATTAAATAGTGTAACCAGTTGAATGCAGTGGTAGGTGAATCTTCAATCGCCGCCATTAGCCTCAACTTAGGCGTGCTTATCTGTTCAAAGCTGCCAGACCTACTCACGATGCATTTACTTACAATGTCCAGCAATACTCGATATTTAGGCTTCAAATGCCTTTTATTCAGAGTAGCTTCAAACATTACAGGATGCTCTGAAATTTTATCCAGATATTCTTGCTCATCAAACACCATAAGAGGAAACTCAAGAAGCTATCTCCTCCAACTGATAGTTTTTCAAGAGTGACCTTGGTGAAGTTGCCTATAAATACTAGGGGAAATTTCAAAGAAACTCAAGAGCTCATTCGTATTATTGCAAATTAAAGCACTCGAAAAACCTAGAATTTCCCAAGTGTTTCACATTGAAGAGAGCTCATTCACTAAGCCTAGATTGATAAGAAATATCCAAAGCTTAGTAGAGATATCCTAGCCTTAGCATTGTTCTTATTGTAAAGGATATCCTAGTTGGAAACCAACCCAAAACCCAAACCCTTTGTAAGGTAGTTTGTGTGTAATTTGTTGGTGAGTTGGAGTTGTAAAGAGTTAGTAAGCTCAGTGAGTTAGCCAGAAAACTCTAGAGGAGAAGTTAGTAAGCTACTTGTGGTAGTCTGAACACTTGTGTGTGTTTGAGTTAGTAAGCTGCAGTGAGTCAGCCAGAAAACTCAAGGTAGAAAAGTGAGTAAGCTACAGTGAGTTAGCCAGAAAGCTTTAGAAAGTGGTTAAGGAATTTCTCTGAAGGTCAGAGAGAGTGGACGTAGGAGCTTGAGTCTCTGAACCACTATAATTGTTGTGTTGTTTTGCTTTCTGTACTGCATTATTATCTATTGCATGTGTTTCACTGAAAGCATAATTCACTGATATTCAGTTGGAACCAATCCACTGAACTTGCATCAAATTGATCACAGCCTTAATCACTGTTTCATTAAAAGGAAGATTTTCAACAAAGCTAAAACGAGTATAAACATAGGGCCAACCTTTCCGCACACTTGAGTAGCTAGAACAGATAGTTACCAAACTGAACTTACTCTACTGAGGGCTCAGTAAGATAATTATCTGATCCAAGCATCTCAGGATCTCTGATAAACTCGGGCTCAGTTGGGCTAATCTGAAGCTTCTGAAAGCAGCTCAGGATCATTGTCTCAGTAGACTTTGACTCAGGGTAATCTGTGCTTCTCAGGGCCAAATCATCAGGATAACCTGACCCATCTGACCTCAGTGAAAGAAAAGTTTTAAAAATCATTGAACACGTGTATTCCCCCCCCCATACACGTGTGAGACATGTTAGCACCGGGACCAACAGTTTCCAACTAGGACTAGATATCCTTTACAATAAGTACAATGTAAAGGCTAGGATATCTCTACTAAGCTTTGGATATTTCTTATCAATCTAGGCTTAGTGAATGAGCTCTCTTCAATGTGAAACACTTGGGAAATTCTAGGTTTTTCGAGTGCTATAATTTGCAATAATATGAATGAGCTCTTGAGTGGCTTTCAAATTTCCCGTGACCTCTCAATGTAAACGGTCACTAGTATTTATAGGAAACTTCACCAAGGTTACTCTTGAGAAACTATCCGTTGGAGGAGATAGCTTCATGAGTTTCCTCTTATGGTGTTTGATGAACGGCTATATTTAGGGTTTGAATACTCCCTTGCATGTTTTAGGAAATATGCATTCATGAAGCCAATCACCAATTTTTGAAGTCTGGAACATAGTACTACTGACATGATTCAGTGTCCTGTCACTTTCAGTGTCAGTAAAGTACAGTGTTGTCTTCCTCTGATTTGTTTATGCCTTCAGTAAATGTAGACAAACATAACGTCTCTTTTTGGTCAATCTCTCTGAATGAGATAACCTTAAACAACACTTAGACTTAGTTCCTTTTGTCTGCATATGAATGTTTTGGGAAATATCTTCTTTTCTGAATATTTGCGTTTTTCTCAGTTTTGTAGTCTTCAGATAGATATTATTCAGTGCCTCTGAACATTCAGGTTATACTGAGTATTCAGTATCTTACTGATTCTTCAGTAACTACTGGGTCTTCAGTATCTTCTGAGTCTTCAGTATCTTCTGAGCCTTCAGTGTCTTCAGTAACTTACTGAGTCTTCAGTGTCTTCACTAACTTACTGAGTCTTCAGTGTCTTCAGTGTCTTCAGTAACATACTGAGTCTTCAGTGACATACTGAGTCTTCAGTGACATACTGAGTCTTCAGAAACTTCAGCAACTTATTGAGTCTTCAGTTTCTTCAGTTACTTACTGAGTCTTCAATTTCTTACTGAGTCTTCAGTTTCTTACTGAGTCTTCAGTTTCTTCAGCAACTTACTGAGTCTTCAGTTACTTACTGAGTCTTCAGTTACTTCAGCAACTTACTGAGTCTTCAGAATCTAACCTGATCTATATCTGCTGACTATACATGGTGCAGATAACTTCCTGAACACTCTATACTGAATCCTTACTCAGTCTATCAAGATTATCCTGAACATGTCATACTCAGGGTTTTTGGGATCTAATCAAAACTTCTTTATTAAATTCATCTCCCAACAATTTCCCCCTTTTTGATGATGCCAAAATCATCTTATTACAAAAAAAAAACTTAACCTATACTCAGGTTTCAGTTTGTCTATTACAATCAAAATGGAAATTCTCCCAACAATTCAAAACATAAGGCATATCAAACATAAAAGACATGTAAAAAGATAATGAGATATTATCTTTGAGCATAAAGATAAAATTTTCATTGATGTGAGATAAGAGTTACAGATTACAATGAAAATCAAAAACAAAAATAGAAGTACAGAATCTTCAATCTTCTTCAACTTCATCCTCTGGAACTTCCAGGTTGAACATCCCATAGTATCTCTTCTTCAGTTCACCCCTTGCTTTGATGATATCAGGGTTGTTTCCTGTTAGGCCTAGCTGGATGGCATACTGAGCTATCTCCTGAGAAATGGTTGTTTCATTCAAATAGTCATTCTCAAGTCTAGGAGTTGGGTAAGTGTATGGACCAGGGGCTACTATCTGAGTATTTCCTTCATCTGCCAAGTTGATCCAACTTTGCAGGTACTTAGGATAGAATGTCAGTAAGTACTCAATGAAGGCTTCATTCATATCCGAGCTGCTCCCCCTCCATTCCCTCAGAATCTCATAATAGAACCAGAAGGTTCTCTTGATCTCTTCCCACGCATCATTGAACTGAATAGGCATCCATTTGTCAATGTGCGGCCATTTCTGAGTTTTCTCTGTACCACTCCTTTTGCTGATCACAGGAACACCTGATACAGAAGCACTTCTTCTTTTCTGCTCTTCTTCTTTCTTTTTCCTGATCACAGGAACACCTGATACAGAAGCTGCAGTCTTCTTCTCCTTTCAATTTGAAGGGTTTTCAGAACTTTCTTGGTATTGAAGACTTCTTTCTGACTTTCAGCTTCTTCTTCAGATTCTTCAAAATTTATTATCAATTTCCTCTGAGTAGACTTAGAAGCTTTATCTCTTTTCTTCTTCTCTTGTTCTACAAATGCCACAGCCTTTCTCTTTCCAGGTCTGACTTTGTTCTTCACTGGCTTGGCTTGTCTCAATCATCCTTCTACCACTCAGTTTCTCAGAAATTACTTCCTGCATAGTTTGCTCAGAAGTTTCAGTGTAGATAGGCTTCTCAGCTTCTTTGAACTTGAGCTTCTCAGTGGTTTCAACTTCTTTTAAGGCATCAGCAATTATCTTTTTCTTCAGCTTCTTTCTGAGCCTTTCTCTTCAAGGTTTGTTCCAACAACTCACTTAGTTTGCCACCAGGCCTTTCCCCCTTTTTTCACCATACCTTGGATGAAGTTGAGAAAGTGCAGTATCCATATGATATTGCTCTTTGCTTATACTTCACACTTCTCTTGCCAACTGATCATGCTCATCCTCTAGCCTTCTCATGTAATTTTTAGCCATTTAAAGCTCATCTGAAAGAGGTGCAAACTGATTTGAGAAGACATTATGCATCATCTCTGTCATCTTGGTCATGAGCATAGAGCCCATTTCCTCAACAGCTATCTTGATCATTAGATCATTCTTCTCAACTAGATTTGCTTCTAGATAGGCAGTTATTTCCTGATACATCTGCTTCATCTCTGCATTGAGCTCAGTTTTGACTACATCAACCTTTCCTTCCAAAGTAGTTATTTTATCTGCAAGAGATGTTTGTAGTTGCAGCATGTCTGAAGATGAACTCATATTTTCCAACATTTGAGATTGGCTTGCCAAGGTTTCTTCAATTTGAGTCACTTTCTCCACCATTGGCACCACCTTCTCCAATTTATCCAAGATAGGACTGAGATCAATCACAGGAGTTTGTACAACTTTTTCCACCTGAGCTGGGTGCTCCATCTGAGCCTCAGTCTGCATATCAGACATAACAGATTTAAAGATAGGAACTTCAGTAGCTTTGGCATAATGTTTAATAGTGCCAAAAGATACTTGAAGAGTGCTAACTTTAGTCTGAGGATGTGTGATATCAGTCTGTCCAACATCAGTGTCCTTCTCCATCTGAGATTGATTTTCAGCATCAACTGGTTTGTCACCCTCTTTATCTTGATCCTCATCTCCTTCTAGATTCTTAGAACTGGAGGCATCAACATCAGCTTTCCTTTTTTCAGCCACCTTCCTCTTTACTAGCTCACAAAATCAGCAATTTTCATTCTGAGCTTTGTCTTCCTGAATCCAGAGAACTCTGTCAGAACAGCAGTCTCAGCATTCCACCAGTCTTCTCCTCTGAAGGAGGCTATATTCAGCATCTCCGAAAGAGTCTAATTCAGGATATAGACCGTGGTTCTGAGTCTGAAGAAAAGATCCTGAAGGTCAGGATATGAGCTCAGCTGAGGGTATCTGTCAAGAATGAATTGTTCCCCCTTGCTGCGCCACTCACTTTCTTCTGCCTCCCCCTTCTTCAACTTTGGGCTCTCAGGATCAGTAGGATCAAATTGTAAGAGTTCTGGTGTTGAGGGATCGAGAAATGGTTCAGTCAGGAGTGCATCCAAATTCAGCAGTCCCTGAGGTTCAGACTGATCTGAGGTCTGAACAGGTATCTCTTCAGTAGGAATCTGAGGTCCCTTGAAGATTTCCTGAGAAATTTTATCTGAGCTCAGAGAAGTTCCGAGTACCTCGGAGAAAACCTGTTCCTCAGTTTCTTGATCTTGCGCAATTGTCACAACCTGAGCCAGAACCTGTAGTGGAGATTTCAGCCCTTGCTGGCCTTCAGGTTGAATTTCCTCAGTGTCACTGACCTCCTCCTCAGTAATAGATAGAAGTTTTCTGCGTTTCTGAGGAGCCAGTGTTTTCTTCTTCAGATTTTCTCCTTTCTCTCTTTTCACTTGCATCAGAGCTTTCCCCCTGGCTTGTTTGGCTTCAACAGCTTCTTCTTCAGCAGTCTCCTCCTGAGACTTAGAGCTTTTCTCTTTCTTTCCTTTCAAAGACATCTTTGTTGTTGGTGGTTTGAACAGGATTTTTGACTTTGGAAAGGATGAGGAATTGGCAAAGATGTCTTCTTCTCTGCACATTTCCAAGATAATTGCAATCTTTGTTGCATGTAGGATCTTTCCTTTGACAACCACAGACTCATTTACCTTCTGAACTTGTCTGGCTTGATCACTCACCACTTTGATTAAATAGTGTAACCAGTTAAATGCAGTGGTAGGTGAATCTTCAATCGCCGCCATTAACCTCAACTTAGGCGTGCTTATCTGTTCAAAGCTACCAGACCGACTAATGATGCATTTACTTACAATGTCCAGCAATACTCGATATTTAGGCTTCAAATGCCTTTTATTCAGAGTAGCTTTAAACTTTACTGGATGCTCTGCAATTTTATCCAGATATTCTTGCTCCCTACCCATCATATATACCGTAGGGTCTTCACCTCTATCGCTTAATTCATATATGGCATTAAGATTCTTAGGAATAATATACAATTCCCTAACAAAATCCACATATTTTGAACTATGTTATAAATGTGATATAGTAATCTGCGATTCTATACAATCCTCATCATCTAACTTCAAATTCGAGATAAACTCTATTACCACTTTTGCATATTCGGCCTCTGGTTGATTCACAACTAGGCAAGTAAGCTTTGCCAACCGAATCATATGCAACGCCTCCTCTTCGTGAGTTACGTTGGATGAGCTTTCGATAGAGACGACATATTCGTACCAAGGTTTATTAGAAATGGCAAACTTGTCGTATACCAAAAACGTCATTTTTTAAGAATTTCTTGGTGAAGGGTTTTGAGATAGGTGAGAAATTTCTGGGCAATCGAGAGTTTTTTTTTGAAGCAGAGTGTTTTGAAGATGAAGGCTTTTGGAATCGGGTTTTGAAGGAATTTCTTCAATAGATATAGGATTTTGATTCATGGAAAATCGCATAGATGAAGAAATCGACGGTCGAGATTAAAAACCGACTAAATCGGGTATATGAAAGGATGATTTCACAAATATAAAGCCGCCAATTTATCCCTATTGGTGATTAATTAACAGTGCATTTAATTACTGTTCCTGCAGACCATTGACTTTCTTCGTGTATTTTAAAGGTCCCGCCCAAATATTCCTTCAGGTGTTTTGTTATTTATTGCCAATGATTACTGAGATTCAGTTAGACAATAAATGTGTTGCATGAGTCAATACTTCTTTAGACTAATTTCTTCCATCAGTCTTACTGAGTTTTGACCTTGATAAAATGTCAGTATAATACTGAGTACTGAAAAAGGTCAGTATAATACTGAGTACTGATCTTCAGGATAACTGAGTTTCCCAAGACTCAAGTGTTCAGTACTCTCAATTTTATCTTGAGTTTCTCAGTAAAAACCTGAGAAAACTTCATGCATCTGAAAATCTTCAATTTTTCAAATTTGCTTTATTCACCTGGATCCAACATACCTAATTCAACTGATAGTTCCTGAAATCTTGATTCAGCCAAAGGTTTAGTTAAGATATCAGCTCTCTGTTTATCAGTATGAATTTTCTCCATTCTGATGTCTTTCTTCTCAACATGATCTCTGATGAAGTGATGTCTGATATCAACATGCTTACATCTGGTGTGCAATACCGGATTTTGTGTAATAGCAATTGCACTATTATTATCACAAAATATAGGTACTTCATTAGCTATAATCTTATAATCCCTTAATTGTTGTCTGAGCCAAAGAATCTGTGCACAACAGCTTCCTGCAGCCATGTATTCAGCTTCAGTAGTACTGGTTGCTACTGAGGTTTGTTTCTTTGAAAACCATGATATCAGTTTACTTCCAAGAAATTGACAGGTTCCTGTGGTAGACTTCCTGTCAATTCTACATCCTCCATAATCAGCATCTGAATAACCAATTAATTCAAGGTTATCATCAGTTGGATACCATAATCCTCTATTCACAGTGCCTTTAAGACATTTCAGAATCTTTTTGGCAGCCTCCATGTGACTAGCCTTAGGATTAGCTTGGTATCTTGCACATATCCCAACAGGAAATGTTATGTCAGGCCTACTTGTTGTGAGATATAGCAGTGATCCAATGAACCCTCTATAATCAGTGTGATTTACTGATTTGCCTTCAGGATCAGGATCCATCTTGCAGTTAGTATTCATATGAATTCTAACTGCATTGCAATTCTGTACACCATACTTTGCAATCAGATCTCTGGTGTATTTTGCTTGATTGATGAAAATTCCTTCCTTAGTTTGTTTCACCTGAAGTCTAAGAATGAAATTCATCTCCCCCATCATTGACATCTCAAACTTTCCTTTCATCAGGGTAGGAAACTTTTCACACAGCTGATGATTTGGAGATCCAAATATGATGTCATCTACATAAATCTGAACAAGTAAGATGTATTTCCCATCTTCTATCCTGAACAGAGTCCTATCAACAGTTCCTTTGATAAAACCATGGTCAGTGAGAAACTGAGAAAGGGTATCATACCATGCTCGGGGTGCTTGCTTAAGACCATACAAGGCTTTCATGAGCCTATAAACTTGGTTATTCTGTCTGAAACCAGGAGGTTGTTCCACATAAACCTCTTCCTTAAGCAACCATTCAGAAATGCACTTTTCACATCCATCTGATAGACTGTGAATTTCATGTGGGCAGCATATGCAAGAAACAATCTGATGGCTTCTAGTCTTGCAACAGGTGCAAAGGTTTCATCATAATCCAAGCCTTCTTCTTGGGAATAACCTTGTGCAACTAGCCTTGCCTTGTTTCTCACAATGTTGTTGTTTTCATCTCTCTTATTCTTGAACACCCACTTAGTTCCAATCACATTGTGTCTCTTAGGTCTATCCACTAACTCCCAAACTTCATTCCTTGAGAACTGATTAAGCTCTTCTTGCATAGCAGTAATCCAAAATAAATCTTGTAGAGCTTCTTCAATCTCACTAGGTTCTTTTTTAGATAGGAAGCAGCAGAACAAAGCACTTTCTCCATGGAACCTTCTTGTTTTGACACCATCTGATAGATCACCCACAATCTGACTTTTAGGATGACTATCCAACCATTTTCTCCTGGATGTTCCCCCTTCAGTAGTATCCTCAACATCAGAAATGTTAGGTTCAAGTAGTTCATTAAATTCAGGGAACAACAGAAAAGGAGAAAGAGGATAATCTTCCTCAGGGGAAATTCCATTCAGAACATTGTCAGAGACATTTGTTCCCCATATGTTGATAGATTCAGAGTTTGACTCAGCTGTGACCACATCTTCTTCGGCATTACATACCTGAGTCTGTACTGGTGTATGTTCAGATTGGTCAGCTTCAGTGTGTTGGCTTTCCTTCAGTGGAGAATTTCCATCCTGAGTCTCATCATCCTGAGTTTTTCCATCCTGAACTTCTTTGTCTGAGTCTGATTCACTCCATTCATAGAAAGTGACTGACTTCTTCTTTTCAGGTTCAGAGGATGTTTTATCATTCTTTTTCAGGCTAAGTTTGGTGATTCTCTTGATCAGTTCTCCTGAGTCATGTTCCTGTTTCTTCTGAACACAAGTAGATTCATCAAAAACAACATGAGGTGTTTCTTCCACAATAAGAGTCCTACAGTTGTAAACTCTGAAGGCTTTACTGACTTCAGAATATCCTAAGAATATCCCTTCATCAGCTTTGCTATCAAAAGTTTTCAACTGATCTTTACCATTATTGTGTATGAAACACTTGCAACCAAACACACGAAAGAAAGAAACAAGAGGCTTCCTTTCATTCCACAGCTCATATGGAGTTTTTTCTTGGTTCTTGGTCAGCATGGATCTGTTCTGAGAGTAGCATGCAGTGTTGATAGCTTCAGCCCAAAATCTCTTAGGAATATCAACTTCAGCAATCATTGTCCTTGCAGCTTCTTTCAGAGTCCTATTTCTTCTTTCAGCAAACCATTCTGTTGTGGGGTCCTTGCAGCAGATGTTTCATGAGCTATTCCATTTGTTGCACAATAATCAGATATAATATGATTTATAAACTCAGTCTATACTGAAACCTGGCTCAGTCTATCATGATTATCCTGAACATGTCATACTCAGGGGTTTTGGGATCTAATCAAAACTTCTTTATTAAATTCATCTCCCAACAAAGTACCTAGTGGAAATATTGTGCAGTTAGGACCATTGATATTTTACGATTCCAATCGATATAGTTTTCACCAGTAAGAAAATTGTCTTTTAGTATATTGAAGAGTGGATTAAAAGATTGTGATATGTTGAGACTGAAAATAAACATACATTTTATGTCAATACCCGGACCAACAAAAAAAATCACATAATTCGATAACATGAATCATATTAAAATCTAAAAAATATGAACATGCATCAGCCAACATCTCAAAACAGTTTAAATGAGCCACATGGGGTGGGTCATCATTTAAACACATTCAAGCAGGTTACAAAAAAGAACAGTTACACACCTTTACTTCAAAATTAATAGTTGGTTCCCACTTGACCAATATAAATTGACAGAGACTTCGGGGAAGCATATGCATATATATTTTATACCTAAGTAATAATCAAGATTAAATATAGAATTATTATTTCGTTTCGAACGAGCCTCGTGGGGAGGGTCATCATCGCCACTTATAATAATTCACAATCATCCTTTGGAATTTATTCATGTATAAACAATCTTTTGGCCGCCACGTGGGGGGAATTTCTCCAAAAGAATTCACAAATAAATAAATCATGGAGGTCAAAATTAAATAAATTTTATTATCCAGAATAAAATTGTCAATTAATTATTTAAGCATACTTAGTAATTTTTGAAAGTGAGATTTTTTAGAACAATTCATCATGCAAGCATATTTAAAAAAATTAAATACGAGCATAAGAAAAATAAAGCATCAAAACAAAATTAAACACATATTGGACACATATATCCAATTGTCACGGTTTAATTTCTTCTTGTCTTGGTCTTGAAAAATCGTTCGTCTTCAATTTCTCCCACTCGATTGTCTCAAAAAAAATGCCATGTCACATGCATCAATCAGCTTGTGGGTCTGGAAGCTCGCCTTGCAACCCACCTAGCCGTGTCGAGCGGTGCCCGCGTGCTAACTCTAGAGCTGGCATCCGCCCGCTCCCGCACTTATCCGCACGGCTGCATTCGCCAACGCCCACACGTTTCCGCGCGCGCATTAGCACGCGCCCGTGCAGCGCCCGATCCCGCGTCTGTCCGGTCCCAGCGTGCACGCCTAGGGCCTTCAGCCCCCGTGCGCGTGTGCCTGGCAGTGTCTGTGTCACGCGCGTGCCTCCCTTAGCACATTTCGCACGACGCACACCGCCCACCCAAGGTTACGAATCCCGTCTTCAATCCCTCATCTCTGTCTTCGATTCGATTAAAATTTATTTAACGAAAAATAAATAAACCTATGATCTAGACTAGTCTATTACATTGAACAAATCAAATAGCCTAATCTACTCGTGGTTTTTCTCACAAGAAAAATAAATTTGAACTAGTCGAATTAAAGACCATACAGTCATACACATGAATAAATAAAACATTAAATTACCATGACAATTGGATACCTGCAAAAAAGATCTAGCAATTCTACTATCCAATTTTAAAATTTAATAAACAATAATTTAAATTATAATCTAAACCACAGAGCTCGAAACCGAGGCTCTGATACCAGTTGTTGTACGTGTTGTGCAATTTAAATACAAATTTAAATTATTTAATTATTACTAGCATGAGTTAATCCTATATTAATTTAAATAACAATTAAATATTCAACAACAAATCATGCATATTAATTCCACGTAAATCCTACACATGTGGATTCCATGAGTTACGTGAAGCGTACCTTTTGGTGGATTAAACGGTTAGAGAATATGAGCACAAACCCAACGACCTTCTCTAGTATTTCCAACGTCCTTGTTTGATAACTTGGTGGTAGGATTCTCCTTCAAACAATTAAGAAAAGGATAAGAAAAATTTGTTGCACCACCTTTGTGAATTTCTAATTTTTCCAAGACTGAAATTGTGTTGGGGATGAAAAAATTGTCCCCTATATATAGAGAGGGGGGGATTTGTGAGTATTAGTATCTTCCCAAGATATAATCTTGAACATATCTCATATATTATATTTTCATAATAATAACTAAATATTTTTTCTTCCCCTTTTCCTCTAATATTTCGAAAATATCAAGATTTGACTTCTTGAATTTTATGGGATAATCTTGTATTCCAAGAATACTTATCTTTTTCTATAAAAATCTTTCCAAGAAAATCTTTCCTTTTCTTTTCTTCTTTATTTTCGAAAAAAACAAGAAAAATTAGCAACAATATTTTCTTTTATTTTAATCACCTTTTTCAGTTATTGGAATTTATATTTGGGCTACTTGAGGGGCCTTTTGGAGAATTAAGATTGGACCGTCCAATGGACTTTGAATTATCAATATTGAGCCACAATATTATTTTAGCCCATTAATATTAATTAATCCCACTACATAATTAATATTGCACTATCCATCTTAACCCATATTACTGTAATATGGCTCCCGATTATTATTTCCCGTGTTTAAGATTATCTAGTCCATTAATTAATTTAAGCCAGTGAAAAAATTTATATTAATTAATATCTTTTTCCTTGCATTAAGAACAACTCAACATTATTATTCACACCGGAAATAAATTCCACTTGCAAGATTTAGTATGATAAAACTTCTGAGCTTACCAAGGGGACAAATCAAGTAAGACGTGCTTGCACACGATTCTCCGTATTAAATCTTAGCAATCGTCATGTAACTAATAATATTGACCAAAATATAAAGTATTGAATCACATTGCTTCTCTACCCAACATAAGTCAAAGAAATAATTATTAATTTCACACGATCCTATTTAAGGGACGGAGATTAAGAAATAATAAACCACTGTGGTCTAATTCTTCTATATTTAGTACTGAAAAATTATTCCTCGCTGTAGATCCTATTCAGCACATCATTATGCACTAGTGAAATCTCTTGGTCAAGACAAGTCAATCTGAGCCTTACACTTCAACCTTTCACGATGGATTGTTCATTTCCATCTAGGTTGTGAATTTGTACTTATTTACAAGGGATTGTTAATGTGATCTTCTGTGATCTGGTATAACCACATTAACTACAATGTAACACGTACTATTTATTGAACATGTTTGCAGTAGATATATTATAACATTCATTCATATTTAAAGCAATAGTGATAAATAATTTATTTTCAGTAAATAAGATAGATGTTCAGTTTGGTTATACAAAGTAAAAGCATACTTTTCAGTATAACCCCAAAAACCAGAACTACCCCTACAGTTGACTTGTGAGAAGTTGCTGAGCCATCTACAAATAGTTGCAAGGGTGGGCCAATCCAGCTGATGGCCTCTGACGGGAAAGTCAGTTCGACTATGAAGTCGGCCAAGGATTGTGCTTTAATTGTCGGGCGAGGTGCGTAGGTTACCTCGTATTGTCCGACCTCTATTGCCCATTTGAGACACCGACCTATTGTGTCAGGTTGATGAAGTATGTTCCTTAGAGGTAGGGAGGTGAGCACTTTAATTTGATGGTCGAAGAAATATAGTGTTGAGAAATTTGTAGTTTCGAAGGAAGTTCCAAAACAGATTGTAATAGGACCAGTCAGACCTGTTAGCTGACTGATGAATTAAATATCAGTTAGGATGACCAGCTGAGTTGTATAGACAGCAGATGTAACATATAGGTCACATGTTGAGGGAGAACTCAATATGTATAGGCTAAGTTCTGAAGAACAGATAAGCCGAAGTCTTGAAGATCAGGTAACCTGAAGGTCAGAAGATCAGATAAGCTGAAGGTCAGAAGATCAGATAAGCTGAAGACCAGAAGAGCTGAAGAGCTGAAGATCATAAGACATCAAGGCTAGAAGACCAACATCAGATAACACGAAGGAGAATCAGTAAGTTATGCTAAGACAACTTACATCAGAACATTCAAACTAGGTAGACAGATCAGTCTTTATCTGATCTGGTCAGATCCATCGGGTGACTACATCAAGTTACCTAGTACAAGATAAAGTCAATCAGACAAGAAGAATGTCAATCTTATTAGTAAATCAAGTGCCGAACTTGTGTACTTGTGAACCAATGAGAAGAAGACACGCACGTACGGAACTGACAAGTGCAGGACTAGCGCTTCAGAGTCCAACGGCTACAACGTACAAGCTTACATGCTTTTGGCCATGCCGCCTCTGAGCACGTCAAATCAAGCCTGCAAACGTACCTCAAATAGACCGAAATTCGAATTGCTCTCCAACGGCTAGTTCGATTTCGTGTATATAAATATGGATCAACCTTCATAGTAAGGTTATGGAAATTATACAAGCACCAGCTCATAGCAAGATTTCCGCATGAAGAACACAATTAAAGATCTATTCTAAGTGTTCATCCCATAAAGTTCTTAGCATAGAATTCTTATCCTCTAGCTTTAGGCTACTCAAATATTAGGATAGAATTCAAGTTGGAACATACAAATCTTATACCCAAACCCACAAAGTTAGGTTATGTTTGTTAAGCAAGATTTTAGACAAGGGTTTCTAGTTTCTGATTTCTGGGATTGTTGAGTGAGAACTCTTGAAACATCTGTTGTATTGAGTTGGACTAACACATTAAACTAAGTCCAGTTTGGTTAAGTGTGTGCCCCTGCTGACAAAGAAGAGTGGACGTAGGATGAGTTATCCGAACCACTATAAATCTTGTGTGATTTATCTTCTTTATACTCTTAGCACACTACCTGCTTTATATTCCATGCATGTTCTGTGTCTGGATCAGATTTGCACCAAGCAACTGATCTGATCAATTTGACACCTTGTCATATGATCTAAAACAGATTACTCAAAATCTGGTTTGAGTAAAACTGGTTTTTCACACGGGTTAACTTATCTTCCGCACAAATAGTTGAGCTGATAGATGCCGAACTGATCTGCTTCCAAGCTATCAGTAAGTCGGATATCAGTCTGTACTGCTTCACTCACACTCTAATCAGTCTTACTTGCTTATTCACACCTGCTCTCACAAAAGTTTTAGAAGTCTATTCACCTCTCCCCTCTAGACTTCTACCCTCACAAAACCCCGTTCGGGACCTACAAGTGGTATCAGAGCAGTGGTTCTTCCGACCACTGGCTTTGAATATCATCGATTCTTAAGAAAGAATCTTTGTGGTCACTTGAACTGATCTTGAAAAATCCATTTTTAAAAACTCATTATCTTCAAATTCACGTAAGCATGGATAACACATCTGGGATGAATCATGATCTGCCAAAGTTCTCTGTCGACGAGTACGCTGACTGGTCTCTCGACATGAGTGACCATCTGCGAGTCATCAGCAACAGAATAAGGGAGATTCTTGAGATAGGACCAATCATCATCTATCACTATAATCCAGCTGAACGAAGAGATCCTACGCAACCAGTTGGAGCAAGAATCAGAAGGAGTCCTTCGCTGATGGGCAGAAGAGAGGAAATTGTCCAACCTGGATACGGTGGCCAGACATCTGATCATGAAGATGGTGGACTCTACCACACGTGAGAAGGTCAGGTATTTGAAGACTGCTAAGGAAGTATGGGATACCGTTGCTGAAATCTGCAAAGATAATGATCTGATTAAGGATAGCAGATTACAAGTTGAACTGGTAAACTTTGAGAAATTGAAGATATTACCAAACGAGATGATTGATCAGCTAGATGGAAGAATTACTCGAAGAGTCAACAGACTACGTGATTTAGGCCGAGTAATGTCAGACAAGGATATCATCTACAAGATTATGAGATCACTGACAAAGAAATGGGATACAAAAGTAACAGTGATCAAAGATTGTCAAGATATTGGAACCATGAAGCCGAACGATCTGTTTTTCAGTTTGAAAGCACATGAATTTGATCTGATTGAAAGAAGCAGAGAATCAGATGATTCTTCTTCTGAAGCTACCACAAACTCTACAAAAAATGTTGCATTTCAGTCAACTGGTAGCAGTTCACGATCTGTTGAACCAATGGGGAACATCATCAGCAAAGATGAACAGATTGCTCTGCTGACCAGAAAGCTTGAACGATCAAACGTTCAGATGGGAAAGTATAGAAAGTTCTACAAAGATTATAGATAAATCAGAGGAAGAGATAGGAGATCTACTGACAGATCATCAGAAAATGATCATTTTGATGACAGAAGAGACGATCGGAGAGATGACCAAAGAGATAACAGAAAGGATGATCGAAGGGATGACCGCAAAGGAGATAGACGTGGTGACAAATCAGAACGAAGGAGTTCTGACTACAAGCAAGGTGGAAAGTCACCTAACAGAAATTATCGAAGAAATAATTCACCTAACAGAAGAGGATTTGGAGAATCTGGAACTTGTTTCAACTGCCACATACCAGGTCACTACAGCACAGACTGCCCCGACCTGACTCCTAAAGAAAGCGAAGAGAAGTGAAACAGAAGAGATCAACGATACAGAGACAGGAAAGCTATGATAGCAGACACATCTGGTATTGACGACTCTTATCTGCCATCACATGACTCTGGATACTCATCTGTTGAAGATTTATGTCTAATAACCAACATTGACGATGTCAATGATCTGAACTTCTCATCTGATGATGACATCTGTCTGATGGCTAGAGAAACTGACCAACCTGAGGTAATCTCTAAACCTTCTGTGGTTTCCTGTTCCTCACCTGTTGTGCTAAGCACACCTACTGGAGAGATTAACCTGCAGGTCTACAATGATCAATTGCTTGATGATCTCTGTAATGCAATAGATACTTATACAAGAGTGGAAGTTGAGAATGATAACCTAAAGGCAGAGAATGTTCGGCTTGTAAAAGAAAGTAAGGAGAGTAGAACTGCTGAACAAAAATTGATTGAAATTGTTCAGAAGATGACCATAGAACTGGATGTTCTAAAAGTTAGCTCTTTTGATCAGGGAAGATTGATTAATGAACAACAAGCTACCAATCTAAAACAAGCAGGAGATCTCAAAGTCCTGCATGCTAAATTTGATGAACTCTTCCAAATGCATGAGAATCTAAAAGCCATTGAGGACAGTTTACGTAAGAAAATAGAGGTTTTCACGAAATCATCTAAAACTGTTCAGGATTTGAACAACTATTTTCGTGCGCCAACTGATAAGAAAGGAATTGGGTTTGAGAACCCTTTTGGATCCTCAAAAGTCCAGCCTGGTTTACATCAGAAAAGTATAACCAAACGAGTTTCTGATAAAGATATAAAATATGCCAAATTTGTATCAGATAAGGGAAAAGGGCCAGCTAATCAGGCAAGGGGAGTGTCAGACCAGAAAGGGAACAGAAATGGACCCCAACTGATCAGACACCAGCCGAGGAATCAACAGAAGAATCTTGTTCTTCTGAAGAGACCTCAGCCCAATCAGCAGAGTAGGCCTCAACCTAGACCATCTCATAAGGGACAGTCCCAGCTAAAGTCGACTCAGTCCAAGCTGCTTAACCAGCAAGCTAAAGGTAAACTGATCAAGCTATTTGTGCAGAAAAGATATGAATCTTTTGATGGTTATAATCATACCTACCCTTACAATCTGAAACCTAGGACTGCTGCACCTGAGCCCCACTGGATTAAAAGAAGATCGGTTAACAAGAAAAATCCCAAGTCTTCTGATTCATCCAAGGCTCACACTAATAATCATACTGATCAAAACGCACATGATGAGATGTATGATTATGTAGATGCATATGGGAGACAAATAAGGCCTTCTGATCTTGATGATTATAATAAAAATGCCTTGTTTGTCTGGATCTCGAAAGGTGCAGCTAACCCCCAGGACCCAACTCTACTGGGGTACCTAAAATCTGATTTGTTAGCAGGTTCGTGTGGGATTGGCTAATAAAGGAGGTGTACAAGCAACTATCTGGTACATAGATAGTGGATGCTCAAGGCACATGACTGGAAGTCAACATCTCCTCAGCAATTACATTGAGAAACCAGGCCCACGAGTTCTCTTTGGTGACGACAACTTTGGTTTTACCAGAGGAGTTGGAACCTTAGTGAATAATGATGTACAGGTTACAGGTGTTTCGTATGTTGATGGCTTAAAGCACAACCTGTTATCTGTATCACAATTCTACGACAACATTTTTAGTGTTGAGTTCTCGACAAATAGATGCACAATCAGAAATTGAGTTACTCAACAGATCTTGCTAACTGGCTCTAGAAAAGGAACAATCTACACTGCAGATTGGGACAGTTGTCCAAGAAATGCATGCTTTGGCAGAAGAGAATGAGTCATCTGAACCAAAAGCGTCAGTTGGCTCTGGCAGAAGAGAATGAGTCATCTGAACTTTAAGACCCTTAACAAGATAGCAAGGATGTCCTTGGTTGAAGGCCTCCCGAATTAAGTTTTCTCTAAAGATCAGACATGTGCCGCATGTCAGAAGGGAAAGCAAGTTAAGGCTTCATTCAAAGGGATTCCTTCTCCCCCATCCAGCAGAGTATTGCAACTGCTTCATATGGATTTGTTTGGACCAGTTACACCTCTTAGTTTCAGTGGACGCAAATACACTCTGGTGGTTGTGGATGATGACTCCAAATTCACCTGGGTTGTATTCTTGTATAAGAAGAATGAAACTACAACAAAGCTACTTGAACTTCTCAAGAAGATTCAGAATGAAAAGGATCTCAGCATAGTGAAAATCAGATCAGATAAAGGTACCGAATTCTTGAACCAGTTTATATCTGATTTTTGCTCTGAGTTTGGTATACAACATGAGACATCAGCTGCCAGAACACCACAACAAAATGGCATAGCAGAAAGGAGAAACAGAACACTCAAAGAAGTTGCTCGCACTATGTTAGCTGAACATGCAACACGAAACTGTTTCTGGGCAGAAGCGATCAACGCTGCATATCTTACCCTGGACAGATGTTCTGACTAAGATTCACTTCAAAACACCTTATGAACTATGGAAGGGCAGAAAACCTCAAATTTCCTACTTTCATGTGTTCGGGTGCAAGTGTTTCATTCACAACAATGGGAAGAGACAGTTGAGAACTTTCGATGTTAAGTCAACTGAGGGTATAAACTCAGGATATTCCTCAACCAGCAAGGCATTTAGGGTTTTTAACAAGCGAACCCTAGTTGTTGAAGAAACAACTCATGTGGTCTTTGATGAGTCAACATCTGATGAACCAGAAACACTAAAAATGGATCAGTTGAGGCTCAAAGGAAAGGATTCAAAACACATCACTATGTATATTCCCAACTTTGACCTTGATGATTCACCAGGTCAGTCAGACCCTAAGGTACGTACAATTGTCAATGAAGAAGTTGGTGCAGCTGAGACAGTAACAACTGAACCATCCAGTTCAGGGGGAACACCTGATAATCAGGCAGATATGCAACAATCTGAGATGATTCAAACATCTGCTGAAATCTGTCCCTGTCAGGTAGACCCAACTAATGTCCCTATACAAGTTTCTAGTGATTTTATTGCAGATAATGATGATGAAGAAGATATCCAAGATGAAGCTACTCAAGCAAAGAAAATCTGGTTAAGAGATCATCCAACTGATAAGATTATAGGAGATCCAAGCAATAGGGTTCAGACTAGACATCAGATTTGTGAGAGTGCAATGTACTGCTGTAATCTGTCTCTCGAGGAACCTCTAACCATTGAAGAAGCACTTCAAGATGTAAGCTGGATTCTATCTATGCAAGAAGAACTAGAGTCGTTTGAGAGGAATCAAGTTTGGGAACTTGTAGACAGACCAACTCACCAAGATGTTATTGGAACCAGATCGGTCTTCAAGAGCAAGAAAGATGAGCACAATGTGATAACCAGAAATAAGGCAAGACTGGTTGTAAAGGGGTACTCACAATCAAAAGGGATTGATTATGATGATACCTACGCACCTGTTGCTCGCTTAGAAGTCATTCGGTTGTTTATGGCTTATGTTGCTCAATTGGGATTCATTGTGTATCAGATGGACATAAAGAGTGCGTTTTTAAATGGAATACTAGCAGAAGAGGTGTATGTTGAACAACCTCCTGGCTTTGAATTGAATAACCAGATATACCGTTTAAAGAAGGCTCTTTATGGCCTGAAATAGGCTCCTAGAGCTTGGTATGATACACTGTCCCAGTTCTTGGAAGAAAATGGTTTCACTAAGGGACTGATTGGTAGGACCTTATTGAGAATAGAAGATGGTGATGATATTCTGATGGTTCAGATCTATGTGGACGATATTATCTTCGGATCTCCCAACAAGAGCTTATGTGATAAGTTTAGTAAACTGATGCAAGGGAAATTCGAGATGTCCATGATAGGTCAGATGAACTACTTTCTAGGTCTTCAAGTTAAGCAAGCTCATACTGGGATCTTCATCTGTCAGGCCAAGTATACAAGGAATATTTTGGCTAAGTATGGAATCCAGAATTGCAAAGCTGTAAAGATTCCAATGATGACTGCCTTCAAGATGGATCCATATGAGAGTGGTCAAAAAACTAATCAGAAGGAGTATAGGGATTTGATTGGATCTTTATTATAATTTACTGCCAGTAGACCAGATATAACCTTTGCAGTAGGTTTATGTGCCAGATTTCAGGCAAATCCAAAGCAGAGCCACCTGATAGCAGCTAAGCAGATTCTTAAGTATCTAAAGGGAACTGTGAACCTTGGTTTATGGTGCCCTGCACATGATAATCTAGAGCTTACTGGGTACTCTTATTCTTATTATGGAGGTTGTAGGATAGACAAAAAATTAACCTCAGGTACATGTCAGTTTTTGGGAAGTAAACTGGTCTCTTGGTTTTCAAAGAAACAGACATCTGTTGACATATCTACTACTGAAGCAGAATATATGGCCGCAGGAAGCTGTTGCTCCAAACTGCTCTGGCTTTTTCAGCAGCTGGGGGATTATAACATTGTAGCTACGAATGTGCCTATCTTCTGTGACAGTAATAGTGCGATTGCTATCACTCACAACCCAGTTCTGCATACAAGATGCAAGCATGTGGACATCAGACATCATTTTATCAGAGACCATGTGGAAAAGAAGAACATCAGAATGGAAAAGATTCATACTGATAAGCAGAAAGCTGATAACTTAACCAAGCCTTTAGCTGAAGTCAAATTCGGAGAACTATGCAATGAGCTAGGGCTTCTGGATCTTGAAGAAGATGCACCAGAATACTTTCGTGGCTTAATATCCAACACCAGTTGGTTAAGTGTCTGACCAGGTAAGAAGGTCAGTTGAAGAAGGAAAACTGTTGGGAGATTAATTTAATAAAGAAGTTTTGATTAGATCCCAAAAACCCTGAGTATGACATGTTCAGGATAATCTTGATAGACTGAGTCAGGATTCAGTATAGAGTGTTCAGGAAGTTATCTGCACCATGTATAGTCAGCAGATATAGATCAGGTTAGATTCTGAAGACTCATTAAGTTGTTGAAGTAATCAAGACTCATAAGTGGCGAAGACTCGATGAGATTCTTCAAGAAATCAAGACTTCGATAAGTAACTAAAAAAGAAATCAAGACTCGAAGAAGTTTGTCAAGAAATTGAAGACTCAGTAAGAAATTGAAGACTCAGTAAGTAACTAAAGAAACTGAAGACTCAGTAAGTTGCTGAAGTTTCTGAAGACTCAGTATGTCACTGAAGACTCAGTATGTCACTAAAGACACTGAAGACTCAGTATGTCACTGAAGACATTGAAGACTCAGTAAGTTAATGAAGACATCAAGACTCAAAGAAGTTATCAAGACTCGAGAAGATATGAAGACCCAATGATTCTTGAAGAATCAAGAAGATATCTTGAATACTCAATTATAACTCGAATGTTCAGAGGCACTGAATAATATCTATCTGAAGACTACAAAGCTGAGAAAAACGCAAACATTCAGAAAAGAAGATATTGCCCAAATCATTCATATGCAGACAAAAGGAACTAAGTCTAAGTGTTGTTTAAGGTTTTCTCATTCAGAGATTGACCAAAAAGAGCTGTTATGTTTATCTACATTTACTGAAGACATAAACCAATTATAGGAAGACAACATTGTACTTTACTGACACTGAAAGTGACAGGACACTGAATCATGTCAGTAGTACTATGTTCCAGACTGCAAAAATTGGTGATTGGCTACATGAATGCATATTTCCTAAAACATGCAAGGGAGTATTCAAACCCTAAATATAGTCGTTCATCGGAAAATGAAGTTGCCTATATGAAGCTAACTCCTCCAACGGATAGTTTTTCAAGAGTAACCTTAGTGAAGTTGCCTATAAATACTAGTGACCCTTTACATTGAGAGGTCACGGGAAATTTGAAAGCAACTCAAGAGCTCATTCGTATTATTGCAAATTGAAGCACTCGAAAAACCTAGAATTTCCCAAGTGTTTCACATTGAAGAGAGCTCATTCACTAAGCCTAGATTGATAAGAAATATCCAAAGCTTAGTAGAGATATCCTAGCCTTTACATTGTACTTATTGTAAAGGATATCTCATCCTAGTTGGAAACCAACCCAAAACCCAAACCCTTTGTTAAGGTAGTTTGTGTGTGTTTTTTGGTGAGTTGGAGTTGTAAAGAGTTAGTAAGCTACAGTGAGTTAGCCAGAAAACTCTAGAGAAGAAGTTAGTAAGCTACTTGTGGTAGTCTGAACACTTGTGTGTGTTTGAGTTAGTAAGCTGCAGTGAGTCAGCCAGAAAACTCAAGGTAGAAAAGTGAGTAAGCTACAGTGAGTTAGCCAGAAAGCTTTAGGAAGTGGTTAAGGAATTTCTCTGAAGGTCAAAGAGAGTGGATGTAGGAGCTTGAGTCTCTGAACCACTATAATTGCTGTGTTGTTTTGCTTTATGTACTGCATTATTATTTGTTGCATGTTTTTCACTGAAAGCATAGTTCACTTATATTCAGTTGGAACCAATCCACCGAACTTGCATCAAACTGATCACAGCCTTAATCACTGTTTTATTAAAAGGAAGATTTTCAGCAAAGCTAAAACGAGTATAAACTTAGGGCCAACCATTCCGCACACTTGAGTAGCTAGAACAGATAGTTACCAAACTGAACTAACTCTACTGAGGGTTCAGTGAGATAATTATCTGATCCAAGTGGCTCAGGATCTCTTATAAACTCAGGCTCAAGTGGGCAAATCTGAAGCTTCTGAAATCAGCTCAGGATCATTGTCTCAGTAGACTTTGACTCAGGGTAATTTGTGCTTCTCAGGGCAAAATCATCAGGATAACCTGACCCATCTGACCTCAGTGAAAGAAAAGTTTTTAAAATCACTGAACACGTGTATTCCCCCCCCCATACACGTGTGAGACTCGTTAGCACTGGGACCAACAAGTGGTATCAGAGCAGTGGTTCAATTTGACCACTTGCTTTGGTAGCCATAGTCTATTTTGCTGAAAGACTTTGGTGGTCTACTGAATAGATCTGTGTGCTGATGTCTTACAAGGCTCAGTCATCATTCCTTCAAAGAAACTTCCTATGTTCTCTGATGAGAGCTATGATCTATGGAGATTGAGAATGCAGGCTCATCTGTATTTAAAACATGAAAGAATGTGGAGAGTGGTTTCTGAAGGACCATTCAAATTTATTGTTTGTGATCCTTAATCATCGACATCTTGAGAGGAATGATCCGAGATGAATTTCCAAAATCGATGATCAACTTACTTCTGATGAGAGAAAGTTAGTCAATCTGGACTACATTGCTAAAGATACTTTATATAGCACTATTGATGATGGTGTTATGGGGATGATTTCTCACTGTGAAACTGCAAAAGAAATATGGGACACACTTGTTGTTATGTGTCAAGGCACAAATCATATAAAGGAAAACAAACTTTCTATTACTATTGGAAAGTTTGATAGCTTTGAAATGGAAGATAGTGAATCCATTGACAAACTTGAGGTCAGATTCACTAGCATCACGAATGATCTGAGTGCTCTTGGGAAAAGATACCCACAGAGAGAAGTGGTAATCGAAAATTCTTAGAGGATTATCTAAGAAATGGGATATACATGCTGTGGTGATTGAAAACACCAAAAATATTGATTCCATGCCATATCAACAAGTTTTCTCTGAACTGAAAGCTTATGAGTGTGTGATTGACAAGAAAACTAAGAAATCTGACAGCAAAGATGATTCTTCATCTAGCAAGAATGTGGCTTTCAAAGCCAAAGAGAAATCCTGTAAGTCTAGAGAGTCTGAGAACTCACTTGCCAAAAATTAGGATGACCAGGAGGATAAGCTAGTACTGATGGCAAGGAGGTTTGAAAGACTCAATAGCAGATATGGGAAATATAAGAAATATTACAGGAATCACAGGTACAAGAGAGACTCAGAAGCTGAGGACAGATACACTGAGAAAAGAAAGGACCAGAAAGCTGAAGGATCCCCATCCAAGAAGAAGGACTCCAAAACCAAGGAGGAAAGTGATAGGATGATGATACCAACAGATGTTACAACCGTCAGAAGAAAGGTCACTTTCAATATGACTGTCCTGAGCTGAGTGCTAAAGAAAGAAAGGAAAGACAAGCCAAGAGAGACAAGAAGATCTCCAAAGAAGAAAGTTTATGATTGCCGAGGAAGAAGAACATTCTGAAGAAGGTTCCAGTTCCTCAGATGAGATTTTCTCAGATAGTGACAGTGATGATATCTGTCTTATGGTTGTGGAAGAGGTAAATTCTTATATCTCTGTTGTTGCTCCTACACAAGAACATGAGTTCTCAAGTTCAACTGTAAACAGTAACTTTGACCTGATGGATTCATTTGAGAATCTTATGAAGGACTATTCGTGTTACAAGAATCGCCATTGAAACTCAAGAGCGTAACAAGGAACCGATCACGAGAATCAAGTGAAAAGACTCTAAATATCTTTGAGATCACTTCTCAATTGATGGGAACTACTGATGAACTAGATGTTCTGAAAGTACAACTCTCAGAAAAAGAGAAGGTGATAGAGATCCTGAATGGAAAATTAGAGAAATCCACTAAATAGATTCAAATTTTATCGAGGCCGAGTTCAATGACCTCTTTGAGAAGCATGAAACTCTAAAGAAATGTGAGGATAGTCTTGCAGAGAAAGTTAGCTCTATTGAATTCTCGCATCTAAAGTGATAGATGAAATTGAGTTATCAAAGACCAAGAACTATAAAAATTTGGATTGGGATACATTCGAGGGGAACCTCACAAGGTCTTTGAATGTTGCTTCTAGTAGCACCAAGATCTGTCTTTGTTAAACCAAATGACATCTAATCTTCTTCATCAAGAAGCGCGAGAGTTTTAGACAAGGGTAAAGGACCTATGGTTTCAGAAAAACTGAAGGTTCAGGGAAGAAAGCCAAGACCTCAGGAAAAGGCTAGAAAACCTGAACACTCAAGAGGGAAATCTTCGAGCGAAGATTTCAAAACCTCAAAGCTAAGAATACCAACCTAAAGAGATCTGCACTGAACCATCAGAGGAATTTTCAGAAGAGAAACACTCAGCAGAGATATTCTCAACAGAAAAGACCAAGTCCTCAGATTACTGAAAGACCCCAACTTCAGTACAGGTAACCTAAAGCCCACTTGCCTAAGGGTAAAGGTTTCCTGAACCCAAGTCAGCAGAGACAGAGACCAGTTGCACAAAAGCTAAGGCACTTGAACAAAAGGCAACTCTAAGGCTCATGTTCATGCCAAGGCTGGCACTCATACACAGGATACTGCCAAGGCACCTAGGGTGGTGAATGTGTATGTAGATGTTTATGGGAGACAAATCAGCCACTCTAAAGTAATTAGAGTTGTTAGGCATATTTGGGTTCCAAAAGGTACAACTAACCTGGTAGGACCCTACACCAAATGGGTACCTAAGAACTTATCTAATTTTCAGGTGAAAGAAAAGGGCACTGAGCTGAATGAAAATAACATAGCACTGATGAGTGGAAATGAATTGGTTCCTGCTGTATGGTATCTGGATAGTGGATGTTCAAGACATATGACAGGATATAAGCAACTAATCATTGACTATGTTGAGCAAAAAGGCCCTCAAATCACATTTGGAGACAATTCCAAAGGACAAACTGAAGGATATAGAACTCTTGAAGTTGACTCTGTTCATATCCATGGTGTTTCATATGTGTCTGGTCTAAAGCATAACTTGCTTTCTATCAGTCAATTCTGTGACAAAGGATTCAGTGTTGAGTTCTCAAAGAACTTATGTTATGTAAAAGACAATACTTCACAGAAAATTTTACTGACTGGTACTAGAAAAGGAAACGTGTATCTTGCTGATTGGAGTTCAACTCCTAAAGATACATGTTTGGTTGCAAAAAGTTCCACTGATACCAGTTGGTTGTGGCACAAAAGAATGAATCACTTAAACTTCAAAACCCTGAACAAACTTTCAAGATTAGCACTTGTGAGGGGGTTACACAATGAAGTGTTCAGTAAAGATCATGTATGTGATGCTTGTCAGAAAGGAAAACAAATCAGAGCATCTTTCAAAAGCAAAGTAGATGTTTCTACTGATAGAATACTACAACTGTTACATATGGATCTCTTTGGTCCAGTAACACCTGTGAGCACTAATGGTAGAAAATAGACACTTGTGGTAGTTGATGACTACTCTAGATACACATGGGTCATATTCTTACTCAGTAAGAAAGAGACTCAGATTAAGCGGTTTTGATCGAATGGTTGGGAAAAGCACGTACGAAAACCTTTTGGATTTAAAAGCCCATTTTTGTAGCAATTAATACATGTACCCCACGTCCACATTAAATGATTTGCGGGGATCGTCCACACACGTGTAATCGTCACAAAGAAGGCAAATAAAAACCAGATAAAATCCGATAAATAAGCAAATAACAAGGGAAAAGAAAGGCGTATCTGATTGACTGATATAGTAATCAGTCAATACCACTTGAAGTTGATTCCACTTGTTGATCTTAGTTTTCTGCCTAAACCTTATAATTTCCCATTTGTTCTTTTCAACCGACCGTTTCATTTTGTGTCCGATTTTCTTCCGATCCTCCTTGATCGGGTTGAAGTTCCCCCTTTCAACCGATATTTCGTTTTCTCATAGATCGATATATCGATTTGTTGAAGTTTCAAGTTTAACTGATCTTCCTTATCTGATCAGTTTCGTATGTAATCAGATTTTGGTTGACCTAATCTGATTCTTCTCAGATCAAGCCAATTCTTTTGATCCTAAGACAAAATCTCATTGTCTTCTGATTATGTGCTCTTTACTGTTCTATATTTATCAACTGTGTTTGGTTTCTCGTGTGTTTTTGTTTTTTTAAAAAGGGGAAATTGTTGGGAAATTTATAGTTTTGATAAAAGTTCGAAAACACATGTAATAGGACCGGTCGGACACATTGTTATCGATCGATGTTTATATTCTTGTTTATAGAATACCGAGTTGATAATTACTGTATAGAACAACTGATGTAATAGATAGGTCACATATTGAGGGGGAATCTCAATATGTATAAGTCAGATCTGGAAATCCAAAGAAAAGCTGATATCCGACAGGCCAGAATGCTAGAGAAGAACAGAAGATCAGATCGATCTGATCTAGTCAGATATCTCAGCTGAAGTCATAAAGCTCAAACTCAGAATGCTTGAAGATCGATGACTTCGGAAGATCGAACCGGAAGACCTACATCGCCGAAGTCCGCTAGTTAAAGCTAAGTCAACCGCACTGAAGACTCCATCAGTAGATCGGTGATGGCTTCGATCGACGGTCACTTCTCCGGTGAAAACTGATGTTTCACCTAATCATACGTCTATGATCTGAACAAGAAGAATGTCAACCTTAGTTGGAAGAACAAACACTGAAAAGTCGTCTCATAACCAATAAGAACAAGACACGATGATCGGAGCCGACAATTAAGGGATTTGATGTTTTGCTCTCTCCAACGGCTATAAAATACAAGATCACGCTTGCCGGCCATGCCGTTCTCAAGCACGTCACATCAATCAAGAAAACCTACCTAATATAGCCCGAAATTCAAATTGCTCTCCAACGGCTCTTTGATTTCAAGGTCTATAAATATGGGATCACACTTGAGTGAAACAGGGAAACTTTGAACAATCAAGAAGCTCAAGCAATTATCGATTTCCTTACGAAGAACACGATCAAGAAGATTATTTTATTAAGTGTTCAACCCATAAGTTCTTAGCATAGAAATCTTTTCATCTAGCTGATAGGCTACCTTAAACACTAGAAAAGATTTCATAGTTGGAACCAAAACAATCTTATCCAAACCCAAGTTAGGTTAAGTTGTTTAGCAAGATTTCGCACTAGGGTTTCTAGTTCGATTTACGGGATCGGTTGAGTGAGAACTCCTTAAATATGCAATCGATTGTCTTGTGTTGAACTAACACATAAAACTAAGTTCGGTTGGTTAAGTTGGTGCCCCTTGTGATAGGGGAAGAGTGGACTAGGATTTGGTTTGTCCAAACCACTATAATCTTGTGTGCCTTTACCGCTTTGATTAATTTGTCTACACAATTGCACACAACCTTTAAAGCGCATACATATTCTAAGTTGAGATCAGCTAGCACCAAGCTTCTGATCTGATCAAGCTTGACACTCCAGTCAACTGGTTAAAACACTAACTTTGAATCTGATTTATAAAAACTATAAATATCCCAACAGAATACTACAACTGTTACATATGGATCTCTTTGGTCCAGTAACACCTGTGAGCACTAATGGCAGAAAATACACACTTGTGGTAGTTGATGACTACTCTAGATACACATGGGTCATATTCTTTTTCAAGAAGAAAGAGACTCGCATAAAAGCGCCTGAACTCTTTGAAAAGGCTCGATCTTGAAAAAAGAATCTGAGTGTGGTCAAAATCAGATCAGATAAAGGAACTGGGTTTATCAATCATATCATATCTGATTATTGTGCAGCAAATGGAATAGCTCATGAAACATCAGCTGGATGGACCCCACAACAGAATGGTGTTGCTGAAAGAAGAAATAGGACTCTGAAAGAAGCTGCAAGGACAATGATTGTTGAAGCCGATATTCCTAAGAGATTTTGAGGTTTGGGTTATCAACACTTTGACATGCTACTCTCGAGAATAGATCCATCTTGACCAAGAACCAAGGAAAAACTCCATATGAGTTGTGGAATGAAAAGAAGCCTCTTTTTTTTCTTTCTTTTCGTGTGTTTGGTTGCAAGTGTTTCATACACAATAATGGTAAAGATCAGTTGAAAACTTTTGATAGCAAAGCTGATGAAGGGATATTCTTAGGATATTCTGAAGTCAGTAAAGCCTTCAGAGTTTACAACTGTAAGACTCTTATTGTGGAAGAAACACCTCATGTTGTTTTTGATGAATCTACTTGTGTTTAGAATAAACGGGAACATGACTCAAGAGAACTGATCAAGAGAATCACCAGACTTAGCCTGAAAAAGAATGATAAAACATCCTCTGAACCTGAAAAGAAGAAGTCAGTCACTTTCTATGAATGGAGTGAATTAGAGTCAGACAAAGAAGTTCGGGATGGAAAAACTCAGGATGGTGAGACTCAGGATGGAAATTCTCCACTGAAGGAAAGCCAACACACTGAAGCTGACCAATCTGAACATACAACAGTTCAGACTAAGGTATGTAATGTCGATGAAGATATGGTCACAGCTGAGGAAAACTCTGAATCTATCAACCAATGGGGAACAAATGTCTCTGACAATGTTCTGAATAGAATTTCCCCTGAGGAAGATGATTCTCTTTCTCCTTTTCTGTTGTTCCCTGAATTTAATGAACTACCTGAACCTAACATTTCTGATGTTGAAGATACTACTGAAGAGGGAACATCCAGGAGAAAATGGTTGGACAGTCATCCTAAAAGTCAGATTGTGGGTGATCTATCAGCTGGTGTCAAAACAAGAAGGTTCCATGGAGAAAGTGTTTTGTTCTGCTGCTTCCTATCTGGAAAAGAACCTACTGAGTTTGAAGAAGCTCTACAAGATTCATTTTGGATTACTGCTATGAAAGAAGAGCTGAATCAGTTCTCAAGGAATGAAGTTTGGGAGCTAGTGGATAGAACTAAGAGGCACAATGTGATTAGAACTAAGTGGGTGTTCAAGAATAAGAGAGATGAAAACAACAACATTGTGATAAACAAGGCAAGGCTAGTTGCACAAGGTTATTCCCAAGAAGAAGGCTTGGATTATGATGAAACCTTTGCACCTGTTGCAAGACTAGAAGCCATCAGATTGTTTCTTGCATATGCTGCCCACATGAAATTCACAGTCTATCAGATGGATGTGAAAAGTGCATTTCTGAATGGTGTGCTTAAGGAAGAGGTTTATGTGGAACAACCTCCTGGTTTCAGACAGAATGACCAAGTTTACAGGCTTAGGAAAGCCTTGTATGGTCTTAAGCAAGCACCCCGAGCATGGTATGATACCCTTTCTCAGTTTCTTACTGACCATGGTTTTATCAAAGGAACTGTTGATAGGACTCGCTTAGGGAGAAGATGGGAAAGACATCTTACTTGTTCAGATTTATGTAGATGACATCATATTTGGATCTCCAAATCATCAGCTGTGTGAAAAGTTTTCTACCCTGATGAAAGGAAAGTTTGAGATATCAATGATGGGGGAGATGAATTTCTTTATTGGACTTCAGGTGAAACAAACTAAGGAAGGAATTTTCATCAATCAAGTAAAATACACCAGAGATCTGATTGTAAAGTATGGTGTACAGAATTGCAATGCAGTTAGAATTCCTATGAATACTAACTACAAGATTGATCCTAATCCTGAATGCAAATCAGTAAATCACACTGATTATAGAGGGATCATTGGATCACTGCTATATCTGTGACAAGTAGGCCCGATATAACATTTCTTTGTTGGGATATGTGCAAGATACCAAGCTAATCCTAAATTTAGTCACATGGAGGCCGCCAAAAAGATTACGAAATATCTTAAAGGCACCGTGAATAGAGGATTATGGTATCCGGTGATGATAACCTTGAATTAGTGGTTATTCAGATCTCGATTATGGAGGATGTAGAAATTGTGAAGTCTACCCGGGAACTTGTCAATTTCTTGGAAGTAAACCGATATCATGGTTTTCAAAGAAACAAAACCTCAAGATCAACCAAGATTAAAATTTGAACACATGGTCGCAGGAAATTTCACAGCATGATTCTTTGGCTCAGACAACAATTGAGGGATTATAAGATAGCCAATGAAGTACCTATATTTTGTCATAATAATAGTGCAATTGCTATTACACAAAATCCGGTATTGCACACCAGATGTAAGCATGTTGATATCATACATCACTTCATCAGAGATCATGTTGAGAAGAAAGACATCAGAATGGAGAAAATTCATACTAATATACAGAGAGTTGATATCATGACTAAACGTTTGGCTGAATCAAGATTTCAGGAACTATCAGTTGAAATAGGTATGTTGGATCCAGGTGAATAAAGCAAATCTGAAAAATTGAAGGTTTTCAGATGCATGAAGTTTTCTCGGATTTTTACTGAAAAACTCAGGATAAAATTGAGAGTACTGAACACTGAGTCTTGGGAAACTCAGATATCCTGAAGATCAAGATTTCAAGATTATTATCTTGACTGTTATCAAGATCAAGATTTTCGATTATTACATCGACCTCTTTTCAATTTTCGAGATTATACTGACATTTTATCAAGGTCAAAACTCAGTAAGACTGATGGAGAAAATTAGTCTGAAGAAGTATTGACTCATGCAACACATTTATTGTCTAATTGAATCTCAGTAATCATTGGCAATAAATAACAAAACACCTGAAGGAATATTTGGGCGGGACCTTTGAAATACACGAGGAAAGTCAATGGTCTGCAGGAACAGTAATTAAATGCACTGTTCATTAATCACCAATAGTGATAAATTGGCGGCTTTATATTTGTGAAATCGTCCTTTCATATACCCGATTTAGTCGGTTT
This sequence comes from Stenogyne calaminthoides, assembly GCA_037126765.1. NCBI lineage: Eukaryota > Viridiplantae > Streptophyta > Magnoliopsida > Lamiales > Lamiaceae > Stenogyne > Stenogyne calaminthoides. The sequence continues at coordinate 28,310,237 of JBBCBC010000021.1, forward strand.
TTAATCTCGACCGTCGATTTCTTCATCTATACGATTTTTAATAAATCAAAATCCTATATTTATTGAAGAAATTCCTCCAAAGCCCGATTCTAAAAAGCCATCATCTTCAACACACTCTGCTTCAAAAACTCTCGATTACCCAAAAATTTTTTTCATCTATCTCAAAACCCTTCCCAAAAATTCTCCAAAAATGACATTTTCGGTATACGACAAGCTCGCCATTTCTAATAAACCTTGCTACGAATATGTCGTCTCTCTCGAAACTCATCAAATGCAACTCACGAAGAGGAAGCGTTGCATATGATTCGGTTGGCAAAGCTTACTTGCCTGGTTGCGAATCAACCAGAGGCCGAATATGCAAAAGAGGTAATTGAGTTTATCTCTAATTTGAAGTTGGATGATGAAGATTGTATAGAATCACAGATTATTGTATCGCATTTAGAGCATAGTTCAAAATATGTGGATTTTGTTAGGGAATTATATATTATTCCTAAGAATCTTAATGCCATATATGAATTAAGCGATAGAGGTGAAGACCCTACGGTATATATGATGGGTAGGGATCAAGAATATCTGGATAAAATTGCAGAGCATCCAGTAAAGTTCGAAGCTACTCTGAATAAAAGGCATTTGAAGCCTAAATATCGAGTATTGCTGGACATTGTAAGTAAATGCATCATGAGTCGGTCTGGCAGCTTTGAACAGATAAGCATGCCTAAGTTGAGGTTAATGGCGGCGATTGAAGATTCATCTACCACTGCATTTAACTAGTTACACTATTTAATCAAAGTGGTGAGTGATCAAGCCAGACAAGTTCAGAAGGTAAATGGGTATGTGGTTGTCAAAGGAAAGATCCTACATGCAACCAAGATTGCATTTATCTTGGAAATGTGCAGAGAAGAGGAGGACATCTTTGCCAATTCCTCGTCCTTTCCAAAGTCAAAAATCATGTTCAAACCACCAACAACAAAGAAGACTTTGAAAGGAAAGAAAGAGAAAAGCTCTAAGTCTCAGGAGGAGACTGCTGAAGAAGAAGTTGTTGAAGCCAAACAAGCTAGGGGGAAAGCCCTGATGCAAGTGAAAAGAGAGAAAGGAGAAAATCTGAAGAAGAAAACACTGGCTCCTCAGAAACGCAGAAAACTTCAATCTATTACTGAGGAGGAGGTCAGTGACACTGAGGAAATTCAACCTAAAGGCCAGAGACAAAGTGAAATCTCCACTCATGTGTTCGCTCAAAGGTTGTGACAATTGCGAAGATCAAGAAACCGAGGAACAGGTTTTCTCCGAGTTACTTAGAACTTCTCTGAGCTCAGATAAAATTTCTCAGGAAATCTTCAAGGGACCTCGATTTTCATCGAAGGGATACTGCTCGGACCTCGGATCGATCGGAACCTCGTGGATCTTTGAATTTGGATGCGCTCCTGAGTGAACCATTTCTTGATCCCTCAACACTAGAACTCTTACAATCTGATCCTACTGATCCTGAGAGCCCAAAGTTGAAGAAGGGAGAGGCAGAAGAAAGTGAGTGGCGCAGCAAGGGAGAACGATTCATTCTTGACAGATACCCTGAGCTGAGCTCATATCCTGACCTTTAGGATCTTTTCTTCAGACTCAGAACCACGGTCTATATCCTGAATCAGACTCTTCCGGAGATGCTGAATATAGCCTCCTTCAGAGGAGAAGACTGGTGGAATGTTGAGACTGTTCTGACAGATTTCTCTGGATTCAGGAAAACAAAGCTCAGAATGAAAATTGCTGATTTTGATGAGCTAGTAAAGAGGAAGGTGGCTGAAAGAAGGAAAGCTGATGTTGATGCTTCCAGTTCTAAGAATCCAGAAGGAGATGAGGATCAAGATAAAGAGGGTGACAAACCAGATGATGCTGAAAATCAATCTCAGATGGAGAAGGACACTGATGTTGGACAGACTGATATCACACATCCTCAGACTAAAGTTAGCACTCTTCAAGTATCTTTTGGCACTATTAAACATTATGCCAAAGCTACTGAAGTTCCTATCTTTAAATGTTATGTATCGATATCTTGATCGAGGCTCGAATGGAGCACCCGGCTCAGGTGGAAAAAGTTGTACAAACTCCTGTGATTGATCTCAGTCCTATCTTGGATAAATTGGAGAAGGTGGTGCCAATGGTGGAGAAAGTGACTCAAATTGAAGAAACCTTGGCAAGCCAATCTCTAAAGTTGGAAAATCTGAGTTCATCTTCAGACATGCTGCAACTACAAACATCTCTTGCAGATAAAATGACTACTTTGGAAGGAAAGGTTGATGTAGTCAAAACTGAGCTCAATGCGAGAGATGAAGCGAGATGTATCGGGGAAAGAAGCGCCTATCTAGAAGCAAAGCTGGTTGAGAAGAATGATCTAATGATCAAGACAGCTGTTGAGGAAATGGGCTCTATGCTCATGACCAAGATAACAGAGATGATGCATAATGTCTTCTCAAATCAGTTTGCACCTCTTTCAGATGAGCTTTAAATGGCTAAAAATTACATGAGAAGGCTAGAGGATGAGCATGATCAGTTGGCAAGAGAAGTGCGAAGTATAAGCAAAGAGCAATATCATATGGATACTGCACTTTCTCAACTTCTTCCAAGGTATGGTGCCAGAGGATGAAGTTGAAGAAGATTGAAGATTCTGTACTTCTGTTTTTGTTTTTGATTTTCATTGTAATCTGTAACTCTTATCTCACATCAATGAAAATTTTATCTTTATGCTCAAAGATAATATCTCATTATCTTTTTACATGTCTTTTATGTTTGATATGCCTTATGTTTTGAATTGTTGGGAGAATTTCCATTTTGATTGTAATAGACAAACTGAAACCTGAGTATAGGTTAAGTTTTTTTTTTGTAACAAGATGATTTTAGCATCATCAAAAAGGGGGAAATTGTTGGGAGAATAAATTTAATAAAGAAGTTTTGATTAGATCCCAAAAACCCTGAGTATGACATGTTCAGGATAATCTTGATAGACTGAGTCAGGATTCAGTATAGAGTGTTCAGGAAGTTATTCGCACCATGTATAGTCGCCAGATATAGATCGAGTTAGATTCTCAAGACTCGATGTAAGTAAATCAAGACTCAAGAAGTTGTCAAGAAATCAAGACTCAAGAAGTAACTAAAGAAATCAAGACTCAAGAAGTTGTCAAGAAATCAAGACCCAAGAAGAAATCAAGACTCAAGAAGTAATCAAGAAACCAAGACTCAAGAAGTTGTCAAGTTTCAAGACTCAAGATGTCATCAAGACTCAATATGTCATCAAGACATCAAGACTCAAGATGTCATCAAGACATCAAGACTCAAGATGTCATCAAGACATCAAGACTCAGATGTCATTGAAGACATCAAGACTCAAGAAGTTATCAAGACATCAAGACTCAAAGAAGTTATCAAGACATCAAGACTCGAAGATACTAAAGACTCGTAAGATATCAAAACCAAAAGAGTTATCAAGAATCAAGAAGATATCGAATACTAAAGATAACCCGAATGTTCGAGGCATCAATAATATCTATCTCAAGACTACAAAACCGAGAAAACGCAAAACATTCGTAAAAAGGAGATATTGCCCAAAACATTCATATGCAGACAAAAGGAACTAAGTCTAAGTGTTGTTTAAGGTTATCTCATTCAGAGAGATTGACCAAAAAGAGCCGTTGTGTTTGTCTACATTTACTGAAGACATAAACCAATCAGAGGAAGACAACATCATACTTTTACCTTTGAAAGTGACGGACTTTGAATCATGTCAGTAGTAATATGTTCCAGACTTCAAAAATTGGTGATTGGCTACATGAATGCATATTTCCTAAAACATGCTAGGGAGTATTCAAACCCTAAATATAGTCGTTTATCAAACACCATAAGAGGAAACTCATGAAGCTATCTCCTCCAACGGATAGTTTTTCAAGAGTAACCTTGGTGAAGTTGGCTATAAATACTAGTGACCCTTTACATTAAGAGGTAACGGGAAATTTGAAAGCAACTCAAGAGCTCATTCATATTATTACAAATTGTAGCACGCGAAAAACCTAGAATTTCCCAAGTGTTTCACATTGAAGAGAGCTCATTCACTAAGCCTAGATTGATAAGAAATATCCAAAGCTTAGTAGAGATATCCTAGCCTTTACATTGTACTTATTGTAAAGGATATCTCATCCTAGTTGGAAATTGTTGGTCCCGGTGCTAACGAGTCTCACACGTGTATGGGGGGGAATACACGTGTTCAGTGATTTTTAAAACTTTTCTTTCATGAGGTCAAATGGGTCAGGTTATCCTGATGATTTGGCCCTGCGAAGCACAGATTGCCCTGAGACAATGATCCTGAGCTGCTTTCAGAAGCTTCAGATTAGCCCAACTGAGCCTGAGTTTATCATAGATGCTTGGATCAGATAATTATCTTACTGAGCCCTCAGTAGAGTTAGTTCAGTTTGGTAACTATCTGTTCTAGCTACTCAAGTGTGCGGAATGGTTGGCCCTATGTTTATACTCGTTTTAGCTTTGCTGAAAATCTTCCTTTTAATGAAACAGTGATTAAGGCTGTGATCAATTTGATGCATGTTCAGTGGATTGGTTCCAACTGAATATCAGTGAATTATGCTTTCAGTGAAACACATGCAACAGATAATAATGCAGTACAGAAACCAAAACAACACAGCAATTATAGAGGTTCAGAGACTCAAGCTCCTACGTCCACTCTCTCTGACCTTCAGAGAAATTCCTTAACCACTTCCTAAAGCTTTCTGGCTAACTCACTGTAGCTTACTCACTTTTCTACCTTGAGTTTTTCGGGTCGACTCACCGCAGTACTTACTAACTCAAACACACAAAGTGTTCGGGGACTACCACAAGTAGCTTACTAACTTCTTCTCTAGAGTTTTCTGGCTAACTCACTATAGCTTACTAACTCTTTACAACTCCAACTCACCAACAAAACACACACAAACTACCTTACAAAGGGTTTGGGTTTTGGGTTGGTTTCCAACTAGGATGAGATATCCTTTACAATAAAGAACAATGCTAAGGCTAGGATATCTCTACTAAGCTTTGGATATTTCTTATCAATCTAGGCTTAGTGAATGAGCACTCTTCAATGTGAAACACTTGGGAAATTCTAGGTTTTTCGAGTGCTTTAATTTGTAATAATACGAATGAGCTCTTGAGTTGCTTTTAAATTTCCCGTAACCTCTCAATGTAAAGGGTCACTAGTATTTATAGGCAACTTCACCAAGGTCACTCTTGAAAAACTATCCGCTGGAGGAGATAGCTTCATGAGTTTCCTCTTATGGTGTTTGATGAACGACTATTTTTAAGGTTTGAATACTCCCTTGCATGTTTTAGGAAATATGCATTCATGTAGCCAATCACCACTTTTTGCAGTCTAGAACATAGTACTACTGACATGCTTCCCTGTCGCTTTTCAAAGGTCGAAGAAAGTACTGATGTTGTCTTCCTCTCGATTGGTTCTTGTCTTCAAAGAAATGTAGACAATCATAACGGCTCTTTTTGTCAATCTCCGAATGAGAAAACCTTAAACAACACTTAGACTTAGTTCGTTTTTGTCTGCATATGAATATGCGGGGCAATATCTATTTATCCCGAATATTCGCGTTTTTTCGGTTTTGTAGTCTTGGATAGATATTATTGATTGCCTCGGAACATTCGAGGTTATCTTGAGTATTCAATATCTTCTTGAGTCTTGATTAACTCTTTGGGTCTTGATATCTTACGAGTCTTGATTATCTTCTTGAGTCTTGATGTCTTACGAGTCTTGATGTCTTGAGCCTTGATGTCATCCCGAGTCTTGATGTCTTGAGTCTTGATGTCTACGAGTCTTGATGTCTTGATGACCTGCTCGAGTCTTGATGACATCTTGAGTCTTGTCTTTGATGACATCTTGAGTCTTGATTTCTTGAAACTTCTTGAGTCTTGATTTCTTGAAACTTCTTGAGTCTTGATTTTCTTGAAACTTTTTGGGTCTTGAATCTAACGATCTATATCTGCTGACTATACATAGTGCGAGATAACTTCTGAACACTCTATCTTTGAATCTCGACTCGATCTATCAAGATTATCCTGAACATGTCATACTCAGGGGTTTTGGATCTAATCAAAATCTCTTTATTAAATTCATCTCCCAACAATTTCCCCCTTTTTGATGATGCCAAAACCATCTTGTTACAAAAACCTAACCTATACTCAGGTTTCAGTTTTTCTATTACAATCCAAAATGGCAATTCTTCCCAACAATTTCAAAACATAAGGCATATCAAACATAAAATACATGTAAAAAGATAATGAGATATTATCTTTGAGCATAAAGATAAATTTTCATTGATGTAAGATCAGAGTTACAGATTACAATGAAAATCAAAAACAAAAACAGAAGTACAAAGAGTCTTCAGTCTTCTTCTACCTCATCCTCTGGCACCTCCAGGTTGAACATCCCATAGTATCTTTTCTTCAATTCATCCCTTGCTTTGATGATATCAGGGTTGTTTCCTGTTAGGCCTAGCTGGATGGCATATTGAGTAATCTCCTGAGAAATGGCTGTCTCATTCACATAGCCATTCTTAAGTCTTGGAGCTGGGTAAGTGTATGGACCAGGGGCTACTATCTGAGTATTTCCCTCATCTGCCAAGTTGATCCAACTTTGCAGGTACTTAGGATAGAATGTCAACAGGTATTCAATGAAGGCTTCATTCATATCCGAGTTGCTCCCCCTCCATTCTATCAGAATTTCATAATAGAACCAGAAGGTTCTCTTTATCTCCTCCCACGCATCATTAAACTGAATATGCATCCATTTGTCAATGTGCGGCCATTTCTGAGCTTTCTCTGTACCCCTCCTTTTGCTCAATAACTTCTTGAAACCACTTCTTCTTTTACGCTTTCTTCTTCTTTTTTTTTTCACGATCACAGAACACGATCTGTAGCGTAGATCTTCTTCTCCTTTTCAACTTGAAGGGTTTTCAGAGCTTTCTTAGTATTGAAGACTTCTTTTTCAGCTTCTTCCTCAGATTCTTCAAAATCAATTATCAATTTCCTCTGAGTAGATTTAGAAGCTTTAGCTCTTTTCTTCTTCTCTTGCTCTACAAATGCCACAGCCTTTCTCTTTCCAGGTTTGACTTGCTCTTCACCGGCTTGGCTTGTTTCCACCATTCTTCTACCACTCAGTTTCTCAAAAATTACTTCCTGAATAGTTTGCTCAGAAGTTTGAGTGTAGTTAGGCTCTTAAGCTTCTTTGAACTTGAGCTTCTCAGTGGCTTCCACTTCTTTTAAGGCATCAGCAATTATTTTTTCTTCAGCATCTTTCTGAGCCTTTCTCTTCAAGGTTTGTGCCAACAACTCACTTAGTTTGCCACCAGGCCTTTCCCCCTTTTTGGCACCATACCTTGGAAGAAGTTGAGAGAGTGCAGTATCCATATTATATTGATCTTTGCTTATACTTCGCACTTCCCCTGCCAACTGATCGTGCTCATCTTCCAGCCTTCTCTTGTGATTTTTAGCTACTGAGAACTCTTCAGAAAGAGGTGCAAACTGATTTGAGAAGACATTTTGCATCATCTCTGTCATCTTGGTCATGAGCATAGAGCCCATTTCCTCAACAGTTGTCTTGATCATTAGATCATTCCTCTCAACCAACTTGGCTTCAAGATATGTTGTTCTTTCCTGATACATCTGCTTCATCTCTGCATTGAGCTCAGCTTTGACTACATCAACCTTTCCCTCCAAGGTAGTCATTTTATCAGCAAGAGATGTTTGAAGTTGCATCGTGTCTGAAGATGAACTCAGAGTTTCTAGCTTTTGAGATTGGCTTGCCAAGGTTTCTTCGATTTGAGTCATTTTCTCCACCATTGGCACCACCTTCTCCAATTTGTCCAATATAGGACTGAAGTCAATCTCTGGAGTGAGTACAACTTTTTCCACCTGAGTTGGGTGCTCCACCTGAGCCTCAGTCTGCATATCAGACATAACAGATTTAAAGATAGGAACTTCAGTAGCTTTGGCATAATGTTTAATAGTGCCAAAAGATACCTGAAGAGTGATAACTTCAGTCTGAGGATGTGAGATATCAGTCTGTCCAGCATCAGTTTCCTTCTCCATCTGAGATTTCTTTTCAGTATCATCTTGTTTATCACCCTCTCTATCTTGATCCATAGAACTGGAGGCATCAACATCAGCTTCCCTTCTCTCAGCCACTTTCCTCTTGACTAACTCATCAAAATCAGCAATTTTCATTCTGGTCTTTGTCTTCCTGAATCCAGAGAACTTTGTCAGAAGAACAGTCTCAGCATTCCACCAATCCCCTCCTCTGAAGAAGGCTATATTCAGCATCTCTGGAAGAGTCTGATTCAGGATATAGACTGTGGTTCTGAGTCTGAAGAAGAGATCCTGAAGGTCAGGATATGCGCTCAGCTCAGGGTACCTATCAAGAATGAATTGTTCCCCCTTGATGCGCCACTCAGTTTCTTCTGCCTCTCCCTTCTTCATCTTTGGGCTCTCAGGATCAGTAGGATCAGATTGCAAGAGTTCTGGTGCTGAGGGATCGAGAAATGGTTCACTCAGGAGCGCATCAAAATTCAGCAGTTCCTGAGGTTCAGTTTGATCTGAGGTCTGAACAGGTATCTCTTCAGTAGGAACCTGAGGTCCCTTGAATATTTCCTGAGAAATTTTATCTGAGCTCAGAGAAGTTCCGAGTACCTCAGAGAAAACCTGTTCCTCAGTTTCTTCCTGTGCAATTGTCACAACCTGAGCCAGAACCTGCAGTGGGGATTTCAGTCCTTGCTGGCCTTCAGGTTGGACTTCCTCAGTGTTAGTGACCTCCTCCTCAGTAATAGTTTGTAGCTTTCCGCATTTCTGAGGGGCCAGAGTTTTCTTCTTCAGATTTTCTCCCTTTTCTCTTTTCACTTCCATCAGGGCTTTCCCCCTGGCTTGTTGGGCTTCAACGGCTCCTTCTTCAGCGGTCTCCTCCTGAGACTTAGAGCTTTTCTCTTTCCTTCCTTTCAAAGTCTTCTTTGTTGTTGGTTGCTTGAACAGGATTTTTGACTTTGGAAAGGATGAGGAATTGGCGAAGATGTCCTCCTCTTCTCTGCACATTTTCAAGATGAATGCAATCTTGGTTGCTTGAAGGATCTTCCCTTAGACAACAACTGATCCATTCACCTTCTGAACTTGTTTAGCTTGATCACTCACCACTTTGATTAAATAGTGTAACCAGTTGAATGCAGTGGTGGGTGAATCTTCAATCGCTGCCATTAACCTCAACTTCGGCATGCTTATCTGTTCAAAGCTGCCGGACCTACTCATTATGCATTTACTCACAATGTCCAGCAATACTCGATATTTAGGCTTCAAATGCCTTTTATTCATAGTAGCTTCGAACTTAACTGGATGCTCTGCAATCCTATCCAGATATTCTTGCTCCCTACCCATCATATACACTGTACGGTCTTCACCTTTATCGCTTAGTTCATATATGGCATTAAGATTCTTAGGAATGATGTACAATTCCCTAAAATCCACATACTTTGAACTATGCTCTAAATGCGATACAGTAATCTGCGATTCTATACAATCTTCCTCATCTAATTTCAAATTCGAGATAAACTCTATTACCTCTTTTGCGTATTCTGCCTCTGGTTGATTCGCAACCAGGCAAGCAAGCTTTGCCAAACGAATCATATGCAACGCTTCTTCTTCGTGAGTTGCATTTGATGAGCTTTTGAGAGATACGACATATTCATACCAAGGTTTGTTAGAGATGGAAAGCTTATCGTATACAGAGAACGTTATTTTTTAGAAAATTTTTGTGAAGGGTTTTGAGAAAGATGATAATTTCTGGGCAATCGAGAGTTTTTTGAAGCAGAGTGTTTTGAAGATGAAGGCTTTTGGAATCGGGCTTTGAAGGAATTCTTCAATGGATATATAGGATTTGATTCATGAAAAATCGTATAGATGAAGAAAAATCGACGGTCAAGTTAAGAACCGACTAAATCGGGTATATGAAAGGACGATTTCACAAATATTAAGCCGCCAATTTATCCTTATTGGTGATTAATGAACAGTGAATTTAATTAATGTTCCTGCAGACCATTGACTTTCTTCGTGTATTTCAAAGGTCCCGCCCAAATATTCCTTCAGGTGTTTTGTTATTTATTGCCAATGATTACTGAGATCCAGTTAGACAATAAATGTGTTGCATGAGTCAATACTTCTTCAGACTAATTTTCTCCATCAGTCTTACTGAGTTTTGACCTTGATAAAATATCAGTATAATACTGAGTACTAAAAGGGGTCAGTATAATACTGAGTACTGAATGAGGTCAGTATAATACTGACTACTGAAAAAGGTCAGTATAGTACTGAGTACTGATCTTGATAAAAGGTCAGTATAATACTGAGTACTGAACGAGATCAATATAATACTGAGTACTGATCTTCAGAATAACTGAGTTTCCCAAGACTTAGTGTACAGTACTTTCAATTTTATCCTGAGTTTCTCAGTAAAAACCTGAGAAAACTTCATGCATCTGAAAACAAACCAATTTTTCAGATTTATTTTATTCACCTGGATCCAACATACCTAATTCAACTGATAGTTCCTGAAATCTTGATTCAGCCAAAGGTTTAGTCAAGATATCAGCTCTCTATTTATCAGTATGAATTTTTTCCATTGTGATGTCTTTCTTCTCAACATGATCTCTGATGAAGTGATGTCTGATATCAACATGCTTACATCTCTTGTGCAATACCGGATTTTGGCTATAATCTTATAATCCCTCAATTGTTGTCTGAGCCAAAGAATCGGTGCACAACAGCTTCCTGCAGCCATGTATTAAGCTTCAGTAGTACTGGTTTCTACTGAGGTTTGTTTCTTTGAAAACCATGATATCAGTTTACTTCCAAGAAATTGATAAGTTCCTGTGGTAGACTTCCTGTCAATTCTACATCCTCCATAATCAGCATCTGAATAACCAGTTAATTCAAGGTTATCATCAGTTGGATACCATAATCATCTATTCGCAGTGCCTTTAAGATATTTCAGAATCTTTTTGGCAGCCTCCATGTGACTAGCCTTAGGATTAGCTTGGTATCTTGCACATATCCCAACAGCAAATATTATATCAGCCCTACTTGCTGTGAGATATAGCAGTGATCCAATGATCCCTCTATAATCAATGTGATTTACTGGTTTGCCTTCAGAATCAGGATCCATCTTGTAGTTAGTATTCATAGGAATTCTAACTGCATTGCAATTCTGTACACCATACTTTGCAATCAGATCTCTGGTGTATTTTGCTTGATTGATGAAAATTCCTTCCTTAGTTTGTTTTCACCAAGTCCAAGAAAGAAATTCATCTCCCCCATCATTGACATCTCAAACTTTCCTTTCATCAGGGTAGAAAACTTTTCACACATCTGATGATTTGGAGATCCAAATATGATGTCATCTACATAAATCTGAACAAGTAAGATGTTTTTCCCATATTCTATCCTGAACAGAGTCCTATCAACAGTTCCTTTTGATAAAACCATGGTCAGTAAGAAACTGAGAAAGGGTATCATACCATGCTCGGGGTGCTTGCTTAAGACCATACAAGGCTTTCATGAGCCTGTAAACTTGGTCATTCCGTCTGAAACCAGGAGGTTGTTCCACATAAACCTCTTCCTTAAGCACACCATTCAGAAATGCACTTTTCACATCCATCTGATAGACTGTGAATTTCATGTGGGCAGCATATGCAAGAAACAATCTGATGGCTTCTAGTATTGCAACAGGTGCAAAGGTTTCATCATAATCGTAGCCTTCTTCTTGGGAATAACCTTGTGCAACTAGCCTAGCCTTGTTTCTCACAATGTTGTTGTTTTCATCTCTCTTATTCTTGAACACCCACTTAGTTCCAATCACATTGTGCCTCTTAGGTCTATCCACTAACTCCCAAACTTCATTCCTTGAGAACTGATTCAGCTCTTCTTGCATAGCAGTAATCCAAAATAGAGTCCTACAGTTGTAAACTCTGAAGGCTTTACTGACTTCAGAATATCCTAAGAATATATCTTCATCAGCTTTGCTATCAAAAGTTTTCAACTGATCTTTACCATTATTGTGTATGAAGCACTTGCAACCAAACACACGAAAGAAAGAAACAAGAGGCTTCCTTTCATTCCACAGCTCATATGGAGTTTTTCCTTGGTTCTTGGTCAAGATGGATGCATTTCCGAGAGTAGCATGCGGTGTTGATAGCTTCAACCCCAAAATCTCTTAGGAATATCGACAAAGAATCATTGTCCTTGCAGCTTCTTTCAGAGTCCTATTTCTTCTTTCAGCAATACCATTCTGTTGTGGGGTCCTTGCAGATGATGTTTCATGAGCTATTCCATTTGCTGCACAATTATCAGATATAATATGATTGATAAACTCAGTTCCTTTATCTGATCTGATTTTGACCACACTCAGATTCTTTTCAAGATTGAGCCTTTTTCAAATGAGTTCGAGCGCTTTTGTATGCGTCTCTCTTTCTTACTGAGTAAGAATATGACCCATGTGTATCTAGAGTAGTCATCAACTACCACAAGTGTCTATTTTCTGCCATTAGTGCTCACAGGTGTTACTGGACCAAAGAGATCCATATGTAACAGTTGTAGTATTCTATCGATAGAAACATCTACTTTGCTTTTTTGAAAGATGCTCGATTTGTTTTCCTTTTCGACAAGCATCACATACATGATCTTTACTGAACACTTCATTGTGTAACCCCCTCACAAGTGCTAATCTTGCAAGTTTGTTCAGGGTTTTGAAGTTTAAGTGATTCATTCTTTTGTGCCACAACCAACGGGTATCGGTGGAACTTTTGCAACCAAACATGTATCTTTAGGAGTTGAACTCCAATCAAAGAAGATAAACATTTCCTTTTCTAGTACGGTCAAGAAAATTTTATGTGAAGTATTGTCTTTCACATAACATAAGTTCTTTGAGAACTCAACACTGAATCCTTTGTCACAGAATTGACTGATAGAAAGCAAGTTATGCTTTTGACCAGACACATATGAAACACCATGGATATGAACAGAGTCAACTTCAAGAGTTCCATATCCTTCAGTTTGTCCTTTAGAATTGTCTCCAAATGTGATCTGAGGGCCTTTTTGTTCAACATAGTCAGTGATTAGTTGCTTATACCCTGTCATATGTCTTGAACATCCACTATCCAGATACCATACAGCAGGAGCCAATTCATTTCCACTCATCGATTCTACGTTGTATTCATTCATTTCGATGCCCTTTTTCCTTCTTCAAAAAACAGATCGGTTCTTGGGTACCCATTTGGTGTAGGGTCCTACCAGGTTAGCTGTACCTTTTGGAACCCAAATCTGCCTAACAACTCTAATTACTTTAGAGTGGATGATTTGTCTCCCATAAACATCTACATACACATTCACCACCCTAGGTGCCTTGGCAAATATCCGTGTATGAGTGTTGCCTTTTTTAGCATGAACATGAGCCTAAGAATTATTCTTGGGTTCAGGCCTTTTGTTCAAGTGTCTTAGTTTTTGTGCAGCTGGTCTCTGTCTCTGTTGACTTGGGTTCAGGAAACCTTTACCCTTAGGCAAGTGGGGTTTAGGTTGCCTGTACTGAAATTGGGGTCTTTCAATGTCGAGGACTTGGTCTTTTCGGTTGAGAATATCTTTGAGAGTTTCTCTTCCGAAAATTCCTCTCGATGGTTCGGTCTGAGATCTCATTATATTGGTATTCTTAGCCTGAGGCTTTGATGTACTGGCCTGAAGATTTCCTACTGAGTGGTCAGGTTTTCTAGCCTTTTCCTGAGGTCTGGGCTTTCTTCCCTGAACCTTTAGTTTTTCTTAAACCATAAGTCATTTACCCTTGTCTAAAACTCTGGGCAGTTCTTCAGTAAGAAGATTAGGTGTCACTGGTTTAACAATGACAGTCTTGGTGCTACTAGAAGCAGCATTCAAAAGACCCTGTGAGGTTCCCCCTGGAATGTATCCCAATCCAGCTTTTATAGATGCAGGTCTTTGATAACTCTAAATTTCATCTATCACTTTAGATGCAGAATTCAATAGAGCTAACTTTCTCTGCGCACTATCCTCGCATTTCTTTAGAGTTTCATGCTTCTCAAAGAGGTCATTGAACTCGATTTCGATAAAATTTGAATCTCTTTAGTGGATTTCTCTAATTTTCCATTCGGGATCTCTATCATCTTCTCTTTTTCGAGAGTTGTACTTTTCGAACATCTAGTTCATCAAGAGTTCCCATCAATTGAGAAGTGATCTCGGCATTTTTAGAGTCTTTCCACTTGATTCTCGTGATCGGGTTCCTTGTTACGCTCTTGAGTTTTGATGAGTAGTTCTTGTAACACGAATAGTCCTTCATAAGATTCTCAAATGAATCCATCAGTCAAAGTTATTGTTCTGAGTTGAACTTGAGAACTCATGTGCTTGTGTAGGAGCAACAACGAGAGATAGAAGAATTTACCTCCTCTACGACCATAAAAGCAGAGATATCATCTTTGTCACTATCTGAGAAAATCTCATCTGAGGAACTGGAACCTTCTTCAGAATGTTCTTCTTCCTCAGCAATCATAGCTTTCTTGTAAGAGAACTTCTTCTCTATTGGCTTGTCTTTCCTTTCTTTCTTTAGCACTCAGCTCAGGACAGTCATATTGAAAGTGACCTTTCTTTTGACAGTTGTAGCATCTGTTGGCATCATCATCCTGATCACTTTCCTCCTTGGTCTTGGAGTCCTTCTTTTTGGATGAGCATCCTTCAGCTTTCTGGTCCTTTCTTTTCTCAGTGTATCTGTCCTCAGCTTTTGAGTCTCTCTTGTACCTGTAATTCCTGTAATATTTCTTATATTTCTCATATTTGCTATTGAGTCTTTCAAACCTCATTGCCATCAGTACTAGCTTATCCTCCTGTTCATCCTGATTTTTGGCAAGTGAGTTCTCAGACTCTCTAGACTTACAGGATTTTTCTTTGGCTTTGAAAGCCACATTCTTGCTAGATGAAGAATCATCTTTGCTGTCAGATTTCTTAGATTTCTTGTCAATCACAAACTCATAAGCTTTCAGTTCAGAGAAAACTTGTTGATATGGCATGGAATCAATATTTTTGGTGTTTTCAATCACCACAGCATGTATATCCCATTTCTTAGATAATCCTCTAAGAATTTTCAGTGCCACTTCTCTCTGTGGGTATCTTTTCCCAAGAGCATTCAGATCATTCATGACTCTAGTGAATCTGACCTCAAGTTTGTCAATGGATTCACTATCTTCCATTTCAAAGCTATCAAACTTTCCAATAGCAACAGAAAGTTTGTTTTCCTTAATATGATATGTGCCTTGACACATAACAGCAAGTGTGTCCCATATTTCTTTTGCAGTTTCACAGTGAGAAATCATCCCCATAACACCATCATCAATAGTGCTATATAAAGTATCTTTAGCAATGTAGTCAAGATTGACTAACTTTCTCTCATCAGGAGTAAGTTGATCATCAGACTTTAGAAATTCATCTCTGGGATCATTCCTCTCAGTATCAGTGATTCTGGCATTCACAACTGTAAATTTGAATGGTCCTTCAGAAACCACTCTCCACATTCTTTCATGTTTTGAATACAGATGAGCATGCATTCTCAATCTCCATAGATCATAGCTCTCAACAGAGAACATAGGATGTTTATTAGAAGGCATGATGACTGAGCCTTGTAAGATATCAGCAAACAGATCTATTCAGTAGACCACCAAAGTCTTTCAGCAAATTAGACTATGGCCACCAAAGCAAGTGGTCAAATTAAACCACTGCTCTGATACCACTTGTTGGTCCCGGTGCTAACGAGTCTCACATGTGTATGGGGGGGGAATACACGTGTTCAGTGATTTTTAAAACTTTTCTTTCACTGAGGTCAAATGGGTCAGGTTATCCTATTGATTTGGCCCTGAGAAGCACAGATTGCCCTGAATCAAAGTCTACTGAGACAATGATCCTGAGCTACTTTCAGAAGCTTCAGATTAGCCCAACTGAACCTGAGTTTATCAGAGATCCTGAGATGCTTGGATCAGATAATTATCTTACTGAGCCCTCAGTAGAGTTAGTTCGATTTGGTAACTATCTCATTTCTATTTACTCTCAAGTGTCTTGGAATGGTTGGCCCTATGTTTATACTCATTTTAGCTTTGCTGAAAATCTTCCTTTTAATGAAACATTGATTAATGCTGTGATCAGTTTGATGCAAGTTCAGTGGATTGGTTCCAACTGAATATCAGTGAATTATGCTTTCAGTGAGACACATGCAATAGATAATAATGCAGTACAGAAAGCAAAACAACACAGCAATTATAGTGGTTCAGAGACTCAAGCTCCTACGTCCACTCTCTCTGACCTTCAGAGAAATTCCTTAACCACTTCCTAATGCTTTCTGGCTAACTCACTGTAGCTTACTCACTTTTCTACCTTGAGTTTTCTGGCTGACTCACTGTAGCTTACTAACTCAAACATACACAAGTGTTCAGACTACCACAAGTAGCTTACTAACTTCTTCTCTAGAGTTTTCTGGCTAACTCACTATAGCTTACTAACTCTTTACAACTCCAACTCACCAACAAAACACACACAAACTACCTTACAAAGGGTTTGGGTTTTGGGTTGGTTTCCAACTAGGATGAGATATCCTTTACAATAAAGAACAATGCTAAGGCTAGGATATCTCTACTAAGCTTTGGATATTTCTTATCAATCTAGGCTTAGTGAATGAGCTCTCTTCAATGTGAAACACTTGGGAAATTCTAGGTTTTTCGAGTGCTTTAATTTGTAATAATACGAATGAGATCTTGAGTTGCTTTGAAATTTCCCGTAACCTCTCAATGTAAAGGGTCACTAGTATTTATAGGCAACTTCACCAAGGTCACTCTTGAAAAACTATCCGTTGGAGGAGATAGCTTCATGAGTTTCCTCTTATGTTGTTTGATGAACGGCTATTTTTAAGGTTTGAATACTCCTTGCATGTTTTAGGAAATATGCATTCATGTAGCCAATCACAACTTTTTGCAGTCTGGAACATAGTACTACTGACATGCTTCAAAGTGTCTGTCGCTTTCGATTGTCGATAAAAATCTGAGTGTTGTCTTCCCTACGATTGGTTCTTGTCTTCAGTAAATGTAGACAAACATAACGACACTTTTTTGTCAATCTCTCTGAATGAGAAAACCTTAAACAACACTTAGACTTAATTCCTTTTGTCTGCATATGAATGTCTGGGGCAATATCTATTTATCTGAATATTCGCGTTTTTCTCAGTTTTGTAGTCTTCAGATAGATATTATTCAGTGCCTCGGAACATTCGAGGTTATCTTGGGTATTGGTATCTTCTTGAGTCTTGATAACTCTTGGGTCTTCGGTATATTACGAGTCTTGATATCTTGAGTCTTGATGTCTTACGAGTCTTGATGTCTTCGAGTCTTGATGTCTTACGAGTCTTGATGTCTTGGTGACATCTTGAGTCTTGATGACATCTTGAGTCTTGATGTATTCGATGACATCTTGAGTCTTGATGACATCTTGAGTCTTGATGTCTTCAATGACATCTTGAGTCTTGATTTCTTTGAAACTTATTAAGTCTTCAGTTTCTTCAGAAACTTACCGAGTCTTCAGTTTCTTTAGAAACTTACTGAGTCTTCAGTTTCTTCAGAAACTTACTAAGTCTTCAGTTTCTTCAGAAACTTACTGAGTCTTCAGAATCTAACATGATCTATATCTGCTGACTATACATGGTGCAGATAACTTCCTGAACACTCTATACTGAATCCTGACTCAGTCTATCAAGATTATCCTGAACATGTCATACTCAGGGGTTTTGGGATCTAATCAAAATCTCTTTATTAAATTCATCTCCCAACAGAAACCAACCCAAAACCCAAACCCTTTGTTATGGTAGTTTGTGTGTGTTTTTTGGTGAGTTGGAGTTGTAAAGAGTTAGTAAGCTACAGTGAGTTAGCCAGAAAACTCTAGAGAAGAAGTTAGTAAGCTACTTGTGGTAGTCTGAACACTTGTGTGTGTTTGAGTTAGTAAGCTGCGGTGATGAGACCCCGGAAATTCAAGGTAGAAAAGTGAGTAAGCTCGATTGAGTTAGTTAAAAGCTTTAGCTTTTAGGAAGTGGTTAAGGAATTTCTCTGAAGGTCAGAGAGAGTGGACGTAGGAGCTTGAGTCTCTGAACCACTATAATTGTTGTGTTGTTTTGCTTTCTGTACTGCATTATTATTTGTTGAATGTTTTTCACTGAAAGCATAATTCACTGATATTCAGTTGGAACCAATCCAGTGAACTTGCATCAAACTGATCACAGCCTTAATCACTGTTTTATTGAAGGGAAGATTTTCAGCAAAGCTAAAACGAGTATAAACTTAGGGCCAACCATTCTGCACACTTGAGTAGCTAGAACAGATAGTCACCAAACTGAACTAACTCTAATGAGGGTTCAGTAAGATAATTATCTGATCCAAGCATCTCAGGATCTCTGATAAACTCAGTCTCAGTTGGGTTAATCTGAAGCTTCTGAAAGCAGCTCAGGATCATTGTCTCAGTAGACTTTGACTCAAGGCAATCTGTGTTCTCAGGGCAAAATCATCAGGATAACCTGACCCATCTGACCTCAGTGAAAGAAAAGTTTTAAAAATAACTGAACACGTGTATTCTCCCCCCATACACGTGTGAGACTCGTTAGCACCGGGACCAACAAAAACATCAACTGATCAGATATGATCAGTTGGATACTGATCAGAAAGGAATATCAGTTGAAGGGGGAACTTCAACTGACCAAGGGTTTTCAGATCAGAAGGAACCTGATCTGAGGGATAAAACGTTGTTGGGAAAATTTGCTAAAGTTTAGGCTACACAGTAAGATCGACAAAAATCAGAGAAGTTAGATCAGATCGAGTGGTAACATATTGATTACAATATCAATCACTCGGATACGTTTTCTGATTAAAATTATTTGCTTTGCCTTATCTTATTTATATTGTCTGAGTTTATCTTTTAATATTATAATTATTGTTGTCTTACTTTATGATGCACGCCCTGCAAAGCATTAAATGCGGACGTGGGGAATATGTATTTAATGGTATTTATTGCACTTTTTGCGTCTAAAATACAAGCGGTACATTTTCTCAACCGCACGATTAAACTACTTTACGAACGCCTAATTTCAGCCGTTGATTTCGAAACACGGATACTTGAGTGTTTATGGGAAATTGTGTAAAATGTTTTCCCTCGCATTATATATAACCCTAACTCAGTTTTCAGAAAACCTTTACAATTCTAAATTTACCAAATTCTTGAGAGAAAAATTCTTCTGTGCACACAATTTCGAACTCTCAATCAATCGATTCATCTTTCAAATTTTCAACTCTTTGAATCAATATTTGGTAAATTTCTGAATATGCTCTTGATAAATGTACTCTTGGTTTCAGAGTTTGTCAAAATTGCTTGTTTATGCCTTCAAACTATGTTACTGAAATTCTGGAAATAAATCTTGTTGTGATATTGTTTTGTTCTTGACTTGTTCTAAATGCACACATGTATTAATATGAGTCTGTGCTTCATATACTCGATTAGTGAATTATGGTTGTTTGATTGCCTATGTTTAT
Organism: Stenogyne calaminthoides; assembly: GCA_037126765.1. Taxonomy (NCBI): domain Eukaryota; kingdom Viridiplantae; phylum Streptophyta; class Magnoliopsida; order Lamiales; family Lamiaceae; genus Stenogyne; species Stenogyne calaminthoides. The sequence goes on from JBBCBC010000021.1 coordinate 28,329,913, forward strand.
ATAAATAATTTACTCAAACTCGTCCCTAAAATTGTTTGTTTTTCACAGAAATGGCACAACTCATTGCTCGTACAGGACAAGGCAAAAAGAGATGCAATTTCGCATCAATGAAAAAGGACATCATTGATGAGAAATTTGTCATGTTCTTAGTCACCTCGGACCCCGAGTCATTAGAAATTCGGGACTGTCTTCGTGCTTATGGCCTTGATAAATACTTCTATCGTCACCAAAATGTCGTGCACACATACGAAGCCCTGAAATTTCTATACAATTTGAAGAAAGAAGAGGATGATGATGAGAAGCTGATTTCTTATGTCGAAGGATGGAGGTTATTGTAACAGATAATGATCTATGGAGGATTTTCGGTCTCCGACAAGGAAGTCTTGACCCATAAACATTCACACCTGAATTGGGAGAGAAAGGGTTTCTATAAGCCGAGCTATTGAGACCAGCAAATAGAGACCAAATTGTGAATGTTCTTGCCCCACATCTGAAGAGAAAGTATCGCCTGTTATTCGAGATTGTCTCGAAGGTGATTATGTGCCTAACCTACTCTCTTGATGTCGTAACTGCATACCAGCAGTGTGTAATGAGAGGAATGAAGTCTATATGGCTTCAAAATGCTCTTTTATCCACAAGGTGTCTATCATTCTTTCGGATAAATTGCCCGATAACTTTGAATGGAATGAGGATGGCAAGAAAGTCTATCTGGCAAAATTCAAGGCCATCTTGGGAAGAGATGAACCTCTACCTGGCCAATCTGATGATGATCCATCTCCTTATCTGCCCAGACAAAGAGGAGAAGGAGAAGGGAAAGAAACCAAGGCAACTTCGTCTTCTGTCCAGTCAGAAACGCAGGTAAAGGCCGCCCCCAAGAAGAAGCTGAAAATGAAGGCACTGGCCAAGAAACCAGAAGAGCCAAAAAAGCGTCAGAAGAGGATTACCACTCTTCTGAAGAAGGCCCCCGGACCAGTTGAGGTCGTTGAGAGGAAGGAGGAGCTGATTCACATTGAATCAGAGGAGGAGGTTGCTGCAAGTTCTGAAAGAACTACAAGTACTGGCAGAGAGGAGCAGGTTGAACAGATGGATGAAGAAGAGGAAGGAGAGACAGAGGGAGTAGAAGTTGAGCCTACTGAGGAGCAATCACCATCTGATTTTGTGCCCCTCAGTATGGTGTTCAGAAGAGAAAGGTCACCATCACTAACTTCCAAATCACCCTCACCATCACCAGCCAAACCGTCATCTCCAACCACAACCCCATCTGCACTAGTTGAACCACAACCCCAAACTGCCATTGAACCTCAGATTCAACCTCAACCTGAGCCAACTCCACCTCGACCAGAACCCCAACCACAATCTATTCAATACCCGGATTATTCTGGAGTCTCCTGAATCAGATACGGAGGATCCAACCTTGTTTATACTGAAGCAACAAGTTAAGGCTTATCTTGACCAGATTTGCCCGGATCTAATCAACCATCCAGGTTTTCAGCCTAAGATCGAAGAGATTGTATTCTGGAGGGACATCCATTTGAAGGGCATTGAAGAATTCCTAATTCTGATGGAAGCACTGGGAGCTGATTACTTTGTGGATCTGGAGGCAAGGTGCATGGAAAATGCTAGTGTGAGCAGTGCAGCTGAATTAACCACTGATGATGATATCAGGTGGTTAATTCAAGAAAAGTTTGGCATTTCTGAGGTTGACGGAGAAGAAGCTTACTGGGCTCAAGATGTTGAGCAAGCTACCGATAAACCAGGCTTGGGTGCTGCAGATGTGACCCTTCTTGGTGAGGCTTCAACATCTAGCAGGACGGTTACCTTAGATGTTGTTACTCTAGATCGCATTACAAAGAACATTCAAGATAGGGTACATGCAACTATTGATGCTAAAATAACACATTGGCAACTGATTTGATGAAGAAATTCAGAGAAGATCAACATGCTCTGGTCGATGCAGAAAGAAAGGTAACTGTAGACAAGCTGCTGAGCATGCACAATAAAATCACTGAGTCTGTGATGAAGAAGGTTGACCCAGTCACAGATAAAGTAGCTCTACAGGTTTCTATGCTTTCTAACCTTGGGCAACTGTTGGAAAGTGTATGGTCTTCTCTGAAGAAGACAAATACGTGTCTGGATGCCGGATGGAAGAAGTTTGAGGGATCCATCCTGAGGGCCAAGAAATCGATTAAAGATGGTCTGAACAGGTTGTTGGGTCCTCAACCCACTTCTTCCACGGTGAAGATTACCCCGTTGGCTGTTGAGGAACTGCAGGATGAAATGCTGAATCAGTTCAGAGCTCTTACCCTCAAGCTAACAAACCTTTTTGATGCAATGAAAAAGGGGGAAGGGGTAGAAGAGGCAGAAAAACAGATGCAATTGATTGTTGCAGGTACAATGCCATCTGCTGAACCATTTTTGCTGACTCCATCTGCACCAACTGTTGCCATGCCAGAAATTGTTTCAACTGTTGCTATATCTGACACAGAACTGGTGAAAATTGCTCAAACAGTTGAATAGCATGGGGAAGACATACAAGCTCAAGGGAAGGTCATTTCTGAACAGAAGACTGTCCTATCTGATGTTGTTGCAATAATAGATAGGATAGAAGATTTCTCTTCTACAGTTCAGAATAGGTACGAATCTGAAGATTAGGTCAAGAGCCTTGAGCTGGCTAAGCAATTATTGGAAGAAGAGAAAGAAGCTGAGGTAGAAGCCTAGAAGAGAGAGAAAGGCAAGGGCAAGCAGGTTAAGATTCCCACTCAAGCTCAGAAGCAGATTAAGACTAGGTCGAGGTCTCAGATCACCCCAGCTCAGTCAGAAGAGCAGAAAGCCAGGTAGAGAGTGATAGATGTTGCTATCAAGAAGAAGAAATTGGTTGACTCCAAAGGTCTGCATATAAGCTATGTCAGAAGACAAAGGAAGAAGTCTGCTGCTGCTGAGGATATAGTTTGGGAAGAAAGGGCCTTACCTACATCTGTAAAAGACATACTGGTTGCCCGGGGAGATCTGATACCAGAATGGAATAAGATTCGAGCAGAATGGCTATGTGATGTATACATTCTGGAGAAGATTCCCATATCTGATGATCAAGGAGAATTCAATGATGAATTCAGAAACTGGTTAGAAACCAAATATCCAGAATTCTCTGAGATTGTAATGAAAGAGGGCAAGACCATGAATTCTGATTCTTGAAGCACAACCATTCGAGATTCTCTTGCCACCTCTCAGACCGAACAAGACTCTTGATCCTCTTGCTTTCAAAAAGATGTACTATGAGTTTGCCAAGAAAGGAGGGATCATTGAGAAGGAACGACTAGCTGCTCTGATGCGGAGGATGTACAAGGTGTTTGATATTCCTGAAGAGCTCCAGAAGTTCAGATATTGAAGATGTCAGATCAGAAGACTACGTTAGAACAAGTTTATAGGTATTTCTGTAATTGTAAACGCTTATATCTTCAATGAAATACTCTATCTTTCTGATTCTAAGACAACTTGTCATTGTCTTCTGAACTGTGTGTTATCTCTGTTATTTACATTATTGTTTTTTTTTCTGATTAACTGTTTTGGTTCCATCAAAAAGGGGGAAATTGTTGGGAAATTTGTAGTTTCGATGGAAGTTCCAAAACAGATTGTAATAGGACCAGTCAGACCTGTTAACTGACTGATTAATTAGATATCAGATAGCTCACATATTGAGGGAAAACTCAATATGTGTAGGCTAAGTTCTAAAGATCAGATAATCCGAAGTCTTGAAGATCAGATAAGCTGAAGGCCAGAAGATCAGATAAGCTGAAGATCAGAAGACCAGAAGAGCTGAAGATCAGAACACCAGAAGAGCTGAAGATCAGAAGACCAGAAGAGATGAAGATTAGAAGACATCAAGACCAGAAGACCTACATCAGATAACACGAAGGAGAATTAGTCAGATCCATCAGGTGACTAAATCAAGTTACCTAGTACGAGCCAAAGTCAATCAGACAAGAAGAATGTCAATCTTGTTAGTAAATCAAGTGGCGAACTTGTGTACTTGTGAACCAATGAGAAGAAGACACGCACATACAGAACTGACAAGTGCAGGACTAGCGCTTTAGAGTCCAACGGCTACAAAAGACAAGCTTACATTCTTTCGGCCATGCCGCCTTTGAGCACGTCAAATCAAGCCTGCAAACCTACCTCAAATAGACAGAAATTCGAATTGCTCTCCAACGGCTAGTTCGATTTCGTGCCTATAAATATGGGATCAACCTTCATAGTAAGGTTACATAAATTATACAAGCACAAGCTCATAGCAAGATTTTCGCACGAAGAACCCAATTCAAGATTTATTCTAAGTGTTCATCCCATAAAGTTCTTAGCATAGAATTCTTATCCTCTAGCTTTAGGCTACTCAAATACTAGGATAGAATTCCAGCTGAAACATACAAATCCTATACCCAAACCCACAAGGTTAGGTTAAGTTTGTTAAGCAAGATTTCAGACTAGGGTTTCTGTTGTATTGTTGAGTGAGAACTCTTGAAACATCTGCTGTTGTGTTGGACTAACACATTAAACTAAGTCTAGTTTGGTTAAATGTGTACCCCTGCTAATAGGGAAGAGTGGACGTATGAAGAGTTGTCTGAACCACTATAAATCTTGTGTGATTTATCTGCTTTACACTCTTAGCACACTACCTGCTTTATATTCCATGCATGTTCTAAGTCTGGATCAGGTTTGCACTAAGCAACTGATCTGATCAATTTGACACCTTTGTCATCTAATCTAAAACAGATTACTCAGAATCTGGTTTGAGTAAAACTGGTTTTTCACACGGGTTAATTTATCTTCTGCACAAACAGTTGAGTTGATAGACGCCGAACTGATCTGCTTCCAAGCTGTCAGTAAGTCGGATATCAGTCCGTACTGCTTCATTCGCACTCTGATCAGGCTTACTTGCTTATTCACACCTGATCTCACAAAAGTTTTAGAATTCTATTCACCCCTCCCCTCTAGACTTCTACCCTCACAAAAACCCATTTGGGACCTACATATAACGTCAGGTTTCTGACGTTCATGACAAGAGCATATGCCAGTTTTTCCAGAAGTGGATATCGTTACTCAGTTTCATTCAACGTCTGACTGACAAAAATAGATGGGGAGGAGCACCCGACCTTCTGCCCGAACTAGAATTGCACTAATGCGTTTTCTGATGCCGCTAGATATAAGAACAGTTTCTCCCCTGGAACTGGTTTTAATAAGATGTTCACATCTGCTAGATAAGCTTTGATTTTGTAGAAAGCCTCCTGGCTTTTTGTGGTCCACTCAAACTTTGACTTTTTGCGAATTGTATTGAACATTGGTTTGCATTTATCCCCCATTCGAGAGATAAACCTGCTTAGAGCAGCCAAGCAACCTGTCAGTTTCTGAACCTCTTTCACATTCTTGGAGGCTCCCATGTCCCGAATCATCTTGATGTTTGCTGGATTGGCTTCTATCCCCCTCTTGCTGACCAGATGTTCTAGGAATTTGCCTGATTCAACCCCGAAACTGCATTTCTTGGGGTTGAGTCTCATGTTGAACTTCCTCAGGATTTAAAGGTCTGAGCGAGGTGGATGAGGTGGTCCTCTTTTTTAAGACTCTTGACGACTATGCCGTCTACATAAACTTCCACATATTTGTCGATCTGATCTGCAAACATGTGGTTGACTAATCTTTGGTAGGTCGCACCTGCATTCTTTAAGCAGAAGGGCATCCTTTTCCAGTAGTAAAGGTTCTTCTCTGTCAGGAAAGAAGTATGTTGTTGATCTGGCTTATGCATGGTTATCTGGTGGTAGCCCACAAAGGCATCCATGAATGACATCATCTCTTGACCAGTCGTGTTGTCAATCAGGTGGTTGATGTGCGGCATATGAGAGAAATCCTTTGGGCATGCTTCGTTGAGATCGGTGAAGTCGATACAAAGTCGCAAACGTACCATTCGACTTTTTCACCAAGACTGTATTGGCAACCCATTGTGGTTGGTCGGCCTGAGTGATCAAGTCGTTATCCAGCAATTTCTTTATTTTTTAGCAAGTGACGCGTACTTTTTTGCGCTAATTTTTTGCCTTTTCTAGGCTATCGGCCTCCGACTTGGATCGATATGAAGTTGATAGCATGCGACTTGCGGGTCGATGCCAACCATATCCTTGTGTGACCAAGCGAAAACATCCAGGCTTTTTTTTTAGTCGATGACTTCTCCCTTTAGGTCGCCAGGTATCTTTGGGCCTATGATGACCTCCAAATCTGGCCGAGCTGGATCTACCTTCACTTTCTTGAATTCTTCCCCCAGAATGGCTCTTGGGCCTTCTTGTCGGGGGTCATCGATTTCAGCCTCAATTAGGAACTCTTCAGGTTCAGGACCTATTCTTGGATCGAGTTCGCTTCGACTTCTTTTCTTGTTCGTCTTTTCAGTATTTAATTCATTACATTGCATATCGCTATCTATTAAAAGTATTTGCATACCAAATTTACATGCGGAATTAAAACAAGACTAAGAATAAGCCTAACATTCTCTTTGTAATACCCCGTGCATATTTTATATTGAGCATAATTTTATTTTACTAACAACAATTTTAGTGTCTTCAAAAATTATTTTTGCAGGAAAAGTTGGACGAGCTGCTCAAATCCAAAGGTACTCCTAACACTTAAAAATAAAATTTAAGACTTACCCACAAAATAATTAAAGAGCATGAAATAAAATGGGTGTATAAATATATGTATAAATAAAGGATAATAGTAAAATGTAGATGGGAAGATAAGGATAAGGGGACACCTAATCAACCTATCTATGTAGACTTGTAGACTAGGTAAGATTAGTCATTAGAAAGCATGCATGTCCAACCGCTAAATCACACACATATATTCCTATTTATAAATAGAAATATTACCTATTCATTTCGTTAATAATACGAAAACGAAAAAAAAAAAAGAGAGAGGAAAACTTACTCCATGTGCAATCTTGAATATGCTGGCATAATTGACGTCCTAACCCCGAATACAGGTAACTATATTTTCTTATTCTTTTAATTTTTAATTCTTAAATCCTTAATTTGTAAAATTCATACACCTATTACCCATGCAAAAAATATGATTAAAAATTAGAAAAAGATATTTCTTTTGTTTAAAATATAGGATGAGGTTTGTATGGAAATTTTGTTAAAACTAATATTTGCATGCATTATATTAAACTTGTGTATCGAGTGCATGCAAACTAGTAAAATTCAACCATGTAAAATAGCAGGGAAATCTCTTTATAATTCACATAATGCATGTGAAAATATAATGTAGTTTCATATCACCCTACTTATGATATATTATTAATAATGAGTATTAGGAAACCCTAATAATAATGAACTTTATAAAGCCATTTAGAAATAAATCTCTAAATGTGTTGTGGCATGAAATAATCCGACCTGGTGAGGCGACTCTCCATTATGTACCTGTCTTTAGGAGTGACCTCACTTGGGCTGACGAGGCCGCAAAGTGACTTAGAGAGGTATGAAAGTCGCGGGGCGACTTGGAGAAATCTGCAGGTCGGAGGCGACTTCAACCGGAAGTCGATGGAGAGATAAACATGGGAAAGATATGGGCAGTTAAGGTCGCGGATATCACGGAGCATAAGTAAGGCAAATGTATCCGGATGCGGAAATTGCGGATTAACCGGGGAAACCCTAGCACCGGCGGCAGGAGCCTCAGCAAGCCCGCGAAAGAAGCCCACAAAGATCTGTAACTTAATTATTTGTCTATATATACCTCATGTATTATCCATTGTAAAGGGAGAGCAATCTTAGAAGTTTAGGCAGATAAAGATAATAAAATATTCCTGGCTTGGACGTCCCTAGACGTAGTCTTATTCAAAAGACGAATTGGGTAACCAAACTCGTGCGTTATTTACCATTGCTTTCCGTTACCTAAAGGTTCGATCGATTACTTGTGTGTTTCCCTAGACGCAAATTCTAGGTTACAACAAAATGGAATGTGCTAAGTGCAGTACTAAAGGAGTTCGAGGCTCAGACCTATCTTTTCCCCATGCAGAACAAAAGTACAAGTTAACAAGGAGGGTAACATTATCTGCAGTACAGTGGTAATGCTTTGTCGTTTGTTAATGTATGCATTGTATTATTATATCAACCAATATGTTACTATTATTCCGAATCTTCGGATCTAAGTGACCAATTGGACTAACGAGTTAAGGACCGATGTGTTTATCGGGCCAGAGCCTTATGTGCTCATTGAGTCATGTGCACTCACCATAGTGATCTTCGGATCATAGAGCCTATTGGACCTACGGGTTAGGGATCGACGGATCTATCGGGCAATTTTATTTATGAAATGGCTGACGAATCCGGTTCATAATAATACAATATGTGTGCACTTTCAAATGACTTAACAGTCTGCAGGTTATCCACTGAGATTTCATCTCACACCCCATTTTAACATTTCAGGTTTCGAAAAAGTGGAAGCTCGGGAGCTGCCGTAACACCAAGACCCCGACCAAATATTTAAATAAAGCCACTTTATTTAAGCTAGTATTTTTAGCTAAAATACTCTAATGTTTGTAATAAACAAGGCAGGATTATTTGCATTAGCAATGTTCTGCTAATTTACATTTTAATACTCCCTTCGTCCCAATCATAATGGTAAAGTACCCCATATTTTCGTCTCAATCATAATGGTAAAGTTACTTACACACTTTATCACTTTATCACTTTATCACATAAAATATTAATAAAATACACTTTCTACCCCCAATTATTCATCACTTTATCACTTTATCATATAAAATACTAATAAACAACTCTTCCTACCCCACCACTTTATCACTATTCCACTAAATCCTTATGAACAGTAAGAATGTCATTATGAATGGGACGGAGGGAGTAATATATATGTATTACTTGCTCTATCCCTATGTCACATAGATTTGTTATTTTGCTTCCACTGGAAATAAAAAGAATTGAGTTAGACATATGTTTGTTACGTGGCAACTCGGTCTCGGCTCGCTCAAATGATAGAGGGTTTAACGGACCGGGAATGGAGCGCTACACTCTTGCATCCACCTGGTCGCCCTTAACGGTGCCGACCAACCCATCTTTTGTGGGGAATTTTACATAAAAATAATAAGTTGAGGACGCAGCCTCGAACTCATGTTCAAAAGGCCTCCCGAGAAATCCATTAAAGAAACTCGGGAGGTCGATTACAAGAAAATCTAGCAGCCTAGTTGTCCTAACCTTTTCATCTAAGGTAGCCACCAACTCGACGACCAGAAAAATCATACCATACGGCTTCACAGTTGCATCCCCGAAGACTTTTACGATATGGTCGCACGGGATGATGTAATCTTCAAATTTCCCGAGTTGGTCTAAGGTCTTCTTGAAAAGGATGTTGCAGAAGGCTCATCCATCCACCAGAAGGCAGCATACCGTTGTCCCCATGATGTTGACCTTGATCATCAAGGGGTCGGTATTCGAGTAGATAATCCCCGCCTTATCCTTTTCCCGAATTCAATTTTGTTCGCCTCCTCGGCCATGGAGAATACCGGCAACACCATTTTCCTAGCGTTCTCCATTTCTCTTATCTCGGCTATCATTCGCCGCTTTGATGGGGTAGCCGGGGTGAGGCCTCCTACTAATCCGAGTGGAGAGAGTGTGTGTATAGTGCGACCTCCAATATTTTCTGGCATGGGCGGGACTGGTCACTCATTCTGCCTAGTCCCTGGTTTAGGGTTCCTTTCGGCTTGGTCCTCTAGCCTGGGGTGACCTCTCTGTCCTGGCTTGTTGTCTGCCCGGGGATGCTTGATAAACTCGTCTAGCAACCCATCCTCATACAATCTCCAGAGTTATTTCAGTAGGTCTCTACACTCAGTCGTGTAGTGACCAGCTTGGTCGTGGTAGTGGCAGAACTTGTTAAGCTTCTACTTGCTCTTGTCCTTGATTGGGCGAGGCGGGAGGAGCAATTCATGACCTTTGATCTGCGTGTAGACATGACTAGGTGTCATGCATAAGACTTCGATCAACTTCACCGGCATTATCTCTTCGAACGGCTTGAAGTTGTCGGGTGCCTTGTAGTAGCCCCCAATTTTCTTAGAACTTCTCTTCAGCTCCGCGACTTCCCTGGCTTCGGAGAGTCGGGATTCTAGAAGTTCCGCAGTGTGTATCAAGTCACTAGCCCGCTTTCTGAAGTCGGCGTAACTTGTTGGGTAATCGGCGATCATGTGCTGCCACATCTTGGTTCCCTTTTTGAGGCCGCTAACGGCCCCAAGCAAATTCGCCTCATCCCCTAAGGGATCTCCTTCAAGGATGAGTTTGTCAATCCTTTCAACGTAGGATCGATCAGAATCATTCTTGCCTTGCTAGTGTTCATCAGGCACTACTTGGTTACTTGTTGGGGAGCCATTACTGAGAAGTGGCTCAAGAACAATCTGGCGAGTTGTTCGAAAGTGTCCACTGAGAAAGGCGGTAGTGAGGTAAACCATATATGAGCCTGGTCTCTCAATGTTAGTGAGAATAACATACAGTTGGTCACGTCAGTTGCACCCATAGATGCCATGAAGGAATTATATTTCGCTACATGAACCCTTGGATCCGAGCTCCCACTGTAGCGGTCTATAGCCGCTGTGTTGATTTTTGTTGGGTGGGCGCCAGGGTGACCATTGTACCCAGTGGAGAACCTGGGACAACGAGATTAGTATCCATTCCTGTCTGCCCATTCTGATTCTCCAACAGTTCCAGCAGTGCCTGGACCGTTCAGGCCAATGCAGCGACTTGAGCGTCGCGAGGATCTGAGGTCGGGAAAGTGCCCTGCCCGCCACTGTTATTGATGGCGGAGCCCTTCAGCACCTCATTCTGGTGCATAGTCAGTGCATACGCGAGATCACATTCTACTTTTTCTTCATTTCGAGGATTAGAATGGGCCTCATCCTTGACATTCACTAGAGCTTTTCGTGCCCCCCGGTTTCCGAGGAGGTTGAATATGTTGTTCGAAATCGCTAGTCTTTCAGTCTGGGGGCGCCAGTAGTCCCGGGTGTTGATGTTTCTCAAAGCCGGGAAGGCCAGTTGGCCAGCTGATCGTCCCTCCCGGATTTGGGGGCCCTTGCCTTCAGAGGTACCCGCGCCATTATCAGCCCTCTTGATCGGGAGTTGTTCCTTCGGGCCATCAAAAGTGAGCCACCTCTTGTTGAGGACAACCATGACGGTCTTTTCATCTTCAGCAGTTCGAATGAGACTCCCCCAGTCTGGAACGGTAGTAGCAGCCACTTGGCGAGAATGATGGGAGCTTAGGGAGGCCTCTACCCCATCACGAGCATCAGTTTCACGTCTTGTAGCATCATTCTGGTTGATCGCCATTACACATGAACATATGGTGGGTTTTCTAAAGAATGTTTGAACAATCATTAGACTTTTCCCATTGTTGTTCTCTGGTTAATATTCCGGCCAACCAGTAATTATCTACGGTGAATTAACTATTAAAATGAACTTTTAAGGAGATCGAAATTTGATGACCCAGTTCATCTGTAAATTAGACTACGTCTGGGGGCGAACCAAGCCTGGAATGTTTTATTATTTTCTGCCTAAGAACACTAAAATGCCAACCTCCTTCAAGTATTTCCATTGAGGCTTATTTATACTAGAATTCCTGCACATGGGCGGGCGATTATACAAGGAATATCATTTAATAGTGCTTCAATCCAACTAGCCGAGAATTCCACCCTGCTGGGTCAATGGTCGCCTTACTTAGTGGTCGACATTTGTGGACCGAGCTTCGAGGGCGGATCATGCGGCTTGTCAGGCGTTCGCTCTGTATAGGTAAGATTCGTGACTTCGTAACCTACGGCCTGCAGAGTTCTTGTTCCAAGTCGCTCTTCCTAGTCGCTAGCGACGACCGATTTGGTCATTGGCAATCGGTTCCTGCCCTTATTTGTTTTATCTGGTCGTTGACTGATGACTTATAACCTTTATGACTTCTCCGTGAGTTGGGTTTATTCATGTTACAACAAAAGATAAATGAAAAAGTAGTTTTTGTGTACGGGGGTGAGAGAAGAAGAGAGCGAGAGGCGCAAAATAGAAAATGAACTGAAATTGTATTTATATGGCCCATTTGAAGTGTACGGGTCAGGTTTGACCCGAGTTCATAGCATGAACCAAGACTATAGGAGTTTTTGTCAAAAAAAGAAAAAACTTTATTAAATATCCATGGTTGAAAATCAATGTAGTTCGTGTTTAAGTTATACATATTATTAATTTTGGGGATGAATTTAAATTTATAATAAAAATTTATTCAACCTATTGGTTTAGTAATAAATTAATGTATTATTAAATTCCACGTTCAATAATACTTCATCTTTCCATGTTTCAAAATGATACTCCCTCTGTCCACTAAATCTATTTCTACTTGCCTGATTTATTTGTTCACTATATCTATTTTCATACCTTTTATGAAAATATAAATTTTATCTTTATCCTCAAATCATCACTTAATTATTTCAATTGTCATTGTATTTTACTCACAAACAATCGTTTTATATATAAGTGGACCCCACAATACCCCATAATACGCTTCTTTATTTACTCTATCTACCTTTTTTTAATATTTGTACTCACTAAATGTATCACACATTTCGTTGACGGGGGAAGTAATATCTACTCCATCAATCATTCCATGTTTTTCAAAAAATTTATCAACTTGTTTTTGTGCAAAATATTTTAAAACCTTTGAGAGTAGTAACAAAATACTTACCCCATCTCATATCAGTTTTCACACTTTATATTTTTTGTTTGGCTAATATCAATTGTAATACCCGAAAAAAGGAAAATCTCTCACAACTCTTACCCTCAAGATATGCACTTATTTGCTCATATGCCATTACATTTTTAACTTAATTAACCTATCTACCCTAATTAATTTAACTAACTCAACCCAATTAAAACTAACCCAGCCCAATAACAAACTAGCCCAATTTAATATATCCATAATTCATTTAAACCCCCCCATACACACACACACACTCCCCCTCTACCAATCGCCTTCCCAAATCATTCATCCCCCAAAATCATATCCCTGCGTCTGAGGAACCCTAATCCTCTCTCTCTCTGCATCGGGCCCCCCACACTGTCTCCATCGGTCGCCTCCCCCCTCACACTCTCTCCTACTATCGCCTCTCACCGACTTTCAATTCTTCTCCGACCAACACTCTCAAAAATCCCACTTATCTGTCAGATCAACACTTTAAACTCCTACTCATCTCTTAGATTGACACTCTAAAAAACCTACCCATCTATCTGATCGACACTCGCAACAACCCTACCCATCTCTCCGATCGACACTCTAAAAATGTGTTTCCATCTCTCCGATCGAACACTCTCAAAAGTCCTACCCATCTCTTCGATCTACTCGTATTGTCTATGAATTTGGAAAATATTGAGTATGGTTGGGGGATTGATTCTAAAGCTCTAGCCGACACACCAGAATTCTACTATGATGATGTAGTTGTACTCGATACGGACTCCGAGGTGTTTTGTGTACCTGGAAGTCAAGAAGTATGGATTGGTTGTTGGACCTTGAGGTGGATTTGGCGGCTCCAGTGGTTGAACTTGGGTATGACTACGAGATTCAGGCAGAGTGGAAATCGAACCCCAAAATGCATGATTAATTCATCCAGCATGTTGTGCTAGGTAATCAATGTGAGCCCTTATGCTTATACAATGATTGTTGGAATTTTCTTTTGTGCTTGAGAAAAAACTTCATTATACTCCCATATGATAAGGGTGGTCTGAGGGGAAATTATGATTGTATGGTGATTGTTGGATTTTTCTCATGTGCCTAAGAAAAAATCCCATTGTGATCCCCTATGATGACATTTTTATAAGAGGAAACAATGATTATATGGTGATTGTTGACTTTTTCTCGTGTGCCTTGGAAAAAACCTCATTGTGATCTCCTATGATAATATTGGTCTGAGAGACTTGATGATTATACTTCAATTGTTGGATTAATGAGGAGAATCTGGGGGAATTAATGATTATAATGTGACTGTTATGTTCAATTTGTTAGTGTTAGTATCCTAGAGACAATCCTTTGTAAGGACATAATGCTAAGATAATATTCAGTATTGGTTTAATATTATTGTTTATTTAATATTAAATGTATGGCGTTACACTTGTTCGAATATTATGTTTGATTGTTTGCATTTGTTCTTGTATGCGTGAATCATTGTTGTCATTGAGGTTGTGAGAACTCAGATAACTTAAGCACGATTCTCAAATAACCCCGATCAAGGATCATCAAGAATATGATATTGATGATGCAATTGAGATTGGTGTGCGATCTACATCATACTCTTAGAGAGTGTGGTAAGATCTCACTTACTACGAGATACTAGGTATCTCATGATGAATGCACAGATACCTTAGAGGGTATTGGTATACCCATCCGAGAAACTGTTTGATGTAGTTCCACTATATGTGTCTAAGGGTGTCTCGGTTAGTGGAAGCAATGTGATACTCCTTTGACTTGAGATCAATACGCACGACATGTGTGGAGTTGACGTGCATTGACCAATGACTTTGATCCAATTATGATGAGAAGATGAGTATTCTCTCTAAATCCACTTTGAGGAATGAATCCTTTTCTTAGCTCAACTACCACGCACATGCATTTCGTGATGAACCCAATCCAAGCCATATCTACCCAGGTGCAAGCATCAGTCGTGGTCAAAGTTCATCACTCCACACATGTCGTGCGTATTGACCTCAAGTCAAAGGAGTATTGCATCGCTCCCACTAACCGAGACACCCGTAGACACATATAGTGGAACTACATCAAATGGTTGCTCGGATGGGTATACCAATACCCTCTAAGGTATTTGTGCATCCATCATGAGATACCTAGTATCTCGTAGTAAGTGAGATCTTACTACACTCTTTAAGATTATGATGCAGATCGCACACCAATCTCTATTGCATCATGAATATCCCATTCTTGATGATCCTCGATCGGGGCTATTTGAGAATCATGCTTAAGTCATCTGAGTTCTCACTTCACTCAATGACAGCATTGATTCAAGGGAATACAGATAAGAACAAATGCAAACAATCAAACATAATATTCTAATGAGTGTGTTGCCATACATTTAATATTAAATAAACAATAATATTAAACTAAAACTGAATATTATATGAGTATTATGTCCTTACAATGGATTGTCTATAGGACACTAACACTAACAATCTCCAACTTGTACTAGAGCCAATCACCTACATGTCTAACCCCTAGACCATCAAAATGTCTAGTGTGTACATGAACACTCAAAGCCTTGGTGAACGGGTCAGCGAGATTATCCTCCTGGGGAAACGTTCTAACTCTATCTCTCCTCTAGCAATTATCTCTCTTATCAAGTGATAATGCCTCGGTACATGCTTGTTTCTGTTGTTGGATCTCGGTTCCTTAGCTTGCACAACCGCACCAGTGTTTGTTGGGATTATACTGGAAAGTATGCTTTTACTTTGTATAATCAAACTGAATTTCGGTCTTATTTACTGAAATAAATTATTTATCACTGATACTTTAAATATCATCGAATGTTACATATATTTACTGCATAACTGTTCAATAATTAGTACGTGTTACATTGTAGTTAATTTAGTGATACCAGATCACAGAAGATTAAATTAACAGTTCCTTGTAACCAAAAGTACACCATTCACGACCTAGATGGAAATGAACAATCCATCGTGAAAGGTTGAACCTGTAAAGGCTCGGGATTGGCTTGTCTTGACCAAGATATTACACTAGTGCATGTCTAGTGCCTTTGAATAGGACCTCTGAGGAGGACAAATTCTTGGCGAACTAGGAAGAATTATACCTCAGTGGTTCGTTATTTCTTAATCTTCGTCCCATAAATAGGATCGCGTGTGGTTAGTAATTATTGCTTTGACTTATTACGGGTAGAGAATCAACTAGATTCAATACTTTATATCTTGGGCAATATTATTGGTCACATGCGATTGCTAAGATTTAATGAGGAGAATCGCGGTGCAAAAATCTGTTGGTTCGACGGCCTACTTGGGAGGTTCATAAGTTTCATCATACCAAATCTTGCAAGTGGAACTAGTTTCCAGTATGGATAATAATGTTGAACCGTTCCTTAACCAAGGACAAA
Organism: Stenogyne calaminthoides; assembly: GCA_037126765.1. Lineage (NCBI taxonomy): Eukaryota > Viridiplantae > Streptophyta > Magnoliopsida > Lamiales > Lamiaceae > Stenogyne > Stenogyne calaminthoides. The sequence continues at coordinate 28,346,084 of JBBCBC010000021.1, forward strand.
AGATATTAATTAATGGAAAGCTATTTCAGTGGCTTGAATTAATTAATGGGCTAGATAATCTTAAAGACGGGAAATAATAACCGGGAGCCATATTGACTGTAATATGGGTTAAGATGGATAGTGCAATATTAATTATGTAGTGTGATTAATTAATATTTATGGGCTTGAATAATATTGTGGCTCAATATTGATAATTCAAGATCCATTGGAAGGTCCAATCTTAATTCTCCTAAAGGCCCCTCAAGTAGCCCAAACATAAAGTCCAATAACTTAAAAAGGTGTTTAAAAATAAAATAAAATTTTGTTGCTATTTTTCCTCATTTTTTTCGAAAAATATGAATAAAAGGGAGAAAGATTTTCTTTGAATTTTGTTATGGAATGAAGATATGTATTCTTGAAATACAAGATTATCTCATTAAATTCAAGAAATCTCCCACTTGGTTATTTATATGATATTTTCGAAAATCTTGAAAGAATAAGGGAAAGAAAGATTTTCTTGATTTTCTTTAAAAGATATTATGGAAGATATGTATTCTTGCAATACAGGTATATCTCATAAATTCAAGAAGATCCAAATCTTGGAATCTTTATCCTTGTTTTTTCGAAAATAACCATAACAAGAGAAGATGAGATTTTTATGGAATATTTTAATTATGGAGAAAAGAATATATGAAATATATTCAAGATTTCTTGAAGATCAAGAAAAGATTTTTCCTCCCTATTCCATGATGAAAAATCGGCCACCACCTCTCTATAAATAGGGGATGAATGTTTCATTCCCAGACAAACACGAAAATTAGTTTTTCGGAAAAATATCAGCGTCGATAAAATATCAAATATTTTGAAACGTCGACAGATTGTGTATTTTCGAAAAATGTCAATTGTGAGTGTACAATTCCATGTGCTGGAAAAATTAGTAAATCCACAAAGGTGGTGCAACAAATTTTTATTTTCCCTTTTGTTAATTGTTCGCGAGCTTCCTTCCACCGGATTGACGAGCAATGACTAGGGAATACTTGGGAAGGCTTTTTGGTGTGTTTTTATCGACGAGACCATTGCCACTCCAAGAGGTTAGTTCACGTAAACCCGTAGCAATTCCGCATGCGTAAGATTTATGTGAACTGTTTATATGCATGATTTGTTGTTGAATTATTATTTGAATTAATATAGGATTAATTCATGCTAGTAATAATTGTTAGAATTAAATTTGTATTTAAATATTCATCCCGAATAGATCCGTGCAATTAATTCCCCAACAGTGTTGTCACAATACAACTTTATTGGACTGCTGGCACTTGGAACTACCCCTAGTTCACTTAAGAACTATTTTATCCAGATAGCTTCCACCGCAGCAATGTACTCAGCCTCGGTTGTTGAATCTGCGGTAGTTTCTTATTTGGAATTATTCCAACTAACCGCCCCACCATTGAGAACGAAGACATAGCCTGAATGAGACTTATAATCATCACAGTTTGATTGGAAACTTGCGTCAGCATAGTCAGTTGCCCTTAGCTCTGACGTCCTCCATAGACCAAGAAACAATCTTTGGTACGTCTAAGGTACTTAAGAATATTCTTGACAGCAATCCAGTGAGGTTCACCCGGATTCTGCTGGTACCTACCAATGGTGCTAACACAGAAGGTCACATCTGGCCTAGTGCAAGTCATGGCGTACATGATGGATCCAATTGCAGATGCATATGGTATATCCTTCATGCGCTGGATATCAGTGTCTGTGGAAGGACAATCCTTCTTAGACAGTTTTATCCCATGACATGCTGGCAGAGAACCTCTCTTAGAGTTCTCCATCGCAAATCGCTTCAACACCTTGTCTATGTAGGTTGACTGTGTCAGCCCCAACATCTTCTTGGATCTATCCCTATGGATCTTGATCACTATGATGTAGCAGGCTTCACCAAGATCCTTCATCATGAAGGTCTTTGACAACCATTCTTTCACAGACTGCATGAGTGGGATATTGTTTCCCATGATGAGTATGTCATCGACATACACTACTATGAAAACAATATTCTTCCCACATCATTTCCGATAGACTCACGGATCTTTTGAATTTCTGATGAAGTCAAATGATTTGACAGCCTCATCTAAACGGATATTCTAACTCCTAGAAGCTTGCTTCAATCCATAAATGGATCGTTATGCTTGCACACGAGATTAGACTTTGTCTTTGATATAAAACCTTCAGGTTGAGTCATAAACACTTCCTTATCAATGTTGTCATTGAGGAAAGCTATTTTGACATCCATCTGTCAAATATCATAATCTAGATGTGCTGCTACCGCAAGTAAAATTCGGATGGACTTGATCTTTGCAACCGGTGAGAAAGTCTCGTCATAGTCAATAACTTCGCGCTGACTATAATCTTTCGCCACCAACCTAGCCTTGTAGGTCTGTACTTTGCCATTTGTATCAGTCTTACGTTTGAATACCCATTTGCAACCTATGGGTCTAACCCCTTTGCGCAATTCAACCAAGTCCCAAACTTGATTGATGTACATCGAGTCCATCTCGAATTTCATGGCTTCATGCCGCTTCATTGAGTCAACATCTAATGTTGTCTCCATGTAAGTTCTAGGTTCGTCTTTATCTGGGATCTCCACGTCATCATGTTCCTCTACGAGGAAACCATAATATCTGATCGTGAAAATTTTATGGTGCAGCGATTTCATCGTTGACCGGGGAGGCTTCAAGAGCGACACTTCCGGATGCTCCTTGAGAACTTCCGGATGCCTCTTGAGCGGGAGTTTGAACTATGCTATTCTCATTCAGCCTACTTGGAGTTCGTTGCTCGAGCAATCCAACTCCAATTACGCTCCCACTGGCTGAAAGAGGATCACTATGTGATAGACTTCCACCATGTGAGCTACTGAATTCTCTCACTGATTCTTTGTCATGTTGCTTTGACAAGATATCAGTCTCTTTGTTAATTTGTGGTTCTTGAATTTCTTCAAGTTCTATCGTCTTACGGCCTTGTTCCTTGAAGACGTAATCTTCTTCAAGGAATTTGGCCTGCCTAGAAACAACTACTTTTTGTTTCTCGGTTAGATAGAAATAATATCCTCTAGTATCCTTAGGATATCCCACAAAGTAACCATTTTCACCTTTTGATTCAAACTTATCAGTGAGCATTTTCTTCACAAACGTGGGGCAACCCCACGTTCTCATGTGAGAGAAATTTGGCTTCTTGCCATGCCATAGTTCGTACGGCGTGTGCTCAACTGATTTGGATGGAATCATGTTAAGAATGTAGATTGAGGTTTGGAGCGCGTATCCCCATAAGAATGTTGGAAGAGAGGAAAAGCTCATCATGGACCTTACCATGTCTAACAAAGTTCGGTTTCTCCTCTCGGACACTCCATTCATTTGGGGTGTGCCAGGAGGAGTCCATTGTGATTGGATTCCATGTAACTTCAGATAATTAGTGAATTCATGGATGAGATATTCTCCTTCTCGATCCGATTGAAGAGTCTTAATACTCTTACCAAGATGTTTCTCTACTTCAGCTTTATACTCCTTGAATTTCTCAAAAGATTCGGATTTTTGTTTCATCAGATACACATACCCGAACCTAGAGAAATCATCAGTAAAAGTTATGAAGTAGCCGAAGTGACCCCTAGCTAGAGTGGGCAATGGTCCACAAACGTCACTGTGGATCAACTCTAGAACCTCTTTGGCACAAATCCCTTTCCCAGAAAGGGGTTTATTGATCATTTTGCCCTTGAGACAAGATTCGCAATTACCATAAGACTCAAAGTCGAATGGGATTAAGTAGTCTAATTGTCTTAACCTTGGAATCATTTTCTCATTTGCATGACCAAGTCTGCAAAGCCATAAATAAGTCGGGTTCTCATGATTACTAAGTTTTAGTCGTGTGTTTTGTATTTTAAGAATATTATGTCCACAATGCAACAAGTATAAACCATTCGATAAAGGAGCATTTCCATACAAATCACCATTTAGCGAAAAATAACAATTATTATTTGCAAAATGGAAGGAAAAACCTTCAATGTCTAACATAGGAATAGAAATAATGTTGCGAGTAATAGAGGGAACACAATAACAATTATTTAGTTCAAGTCTAAAACCAGAGGGTAAGTCTAAAACATAAACGTCAACACGTTCAGCAGCAACTCTTGCTTCATTCCCAACGTGTAGGGCGACTTCACCCGGCCTAACTGCTCTTCTATGCTTGGTAACCTGCACATTAGTACAAATGTGTGAGCCACAACCAGTATCTAATACCCAGCAGTTAGTATCATTTGTGGACATGTTTATCTCAATAACAAACATACCTGTTCTAGAGGCTGAGACACCTTGGTCTTCTTTTCAGCTGCTAGAACCTTACAGTCCTTCTTTTAATGCCCCTTCTGCTTGCAGTGGAGGGATACATCTTTGTCCACCCTCTCCTTCTTTTGAATCCCACCTTTGGGCTTAAGGAAGCTAGGCTTGGAGCCTTTCTTTGTCTTGCCCTTTCGCTTCTTCTTTCCTTTTGGAGCAGAAAAAGTAGAGGCCCTCACCATGAGCACGGGCTTTTCCTTAGCAGTGGAAGACTCAAAAGTCTTTAGCATGTTATGCAGCTCGGGCATAGTCGATTCCGTCTTTTTCATATTAAAGCTTACCACGAAACTCGAATATGAATCGGGAAGTGACTGAAGAATAGCATAACAGCAACGTTGGTGTTGAGCTCAATGCTCAAACGACCAAGTTTCTCGATCAGCCCAATCATCTTCAACATATGAGGAGAAACCTTCGCTCCCTCGGACATCCGGCATCTAAACAGATCTTTAATCAAAGAGATCCTTCAGATGCTTGATCATCTCTAAGGGAAGCATCCTTTCATGTTGCCTTTGCAACTCAGGAGTCATCCCGAGTAGCAAAACACACTGAGCCTGGGAAGCATCCTCTTGATGCTTCTTTTGAGCCTCGGATTCAAACGCCTCAGCTTCTTCAGTACCAGCCTCCGAGGTAGCAGGGATTGGCATGTCCAACACGTACTCAATCATTTCTTGCCTGAGCGCCAAAGGAACGTTTCGGTGTCAGTCGAGAAAGTTTGACCCCATCAATTTATTTGTTTCCAAAACGCTTCTCAATGACAAGTTATTCATTTCAACAATCCTAGAGAAATAAAATAAAAACGGGAATTAAAACACATAATTCCTATGATCAATATTCAGCAATGAAAATAAATATAGCCTTTAAATTTATTTTGTTTCCATTATTTTCACATACTTAACGACCTCATCGGAAAAGTACGAATTTATATCTAATATAAATCATAATGGACTAGGATCCACATTACTACCATCATAATCCCAGCGAGGGCTGATCATTACAATAGCATAACTGGTAGGTCTCCAAACCAATTGCAAAAACTGCAACTCCTAGTTTGTCGAACCTAGTTCGACGGATGTCAATTACCTTTTTGTTCCCCGCGAGGGCTAGCAAAACAAAGTTAAGTTGGCTTACAACAATCAAACGGTGATATTGTATGTCCCTATAAAAGTCTCATTAGATGTAGATCCGAGCAAAAGATGAGGGTCTTTAAGTACTCATTGGAACGAAATCTCCGGTTTACTTTTAACTTTGATGGAAGACATCTTATCAAATTAAAGAAAAAACTATATTTTAGTGAGGAACATTTTTAAAAGGGGGGTATCAATTACTTAATCGAGATCCATCATGATATCTAAGTCACATTTGAGCAATTACGGGAGCCGCCTACCCAAACATGACATATACGGACTAACAAATATTTGGGCGCCGTCTACCCCAGCATTTAATACGGTCCGATAATTATTGGGCGCCGCCTACCCAAACAATTAAATGCGGACTATAAAACGAGTTAACTAATTTAAACGAATAAACAAGTTAACAATGGGTTTTAATAAATCCTTTAGAAAAATGAACTTTAAGTCCAATTTAAAGTCCCAATTTTAATATTATTAAAATTACAATTAATCCAATTAATTGTCTTTGGTCCAACCAATTTTAAATTTCAGAATTTAATATTAATAAAGTTCCAAAATCAATTTTAATTCATTTTATTTTGGGGCTCAGGTGCCATTTCTAAAATTTGCACGGGAGGGCCTGTCTCAAATCTAATTTGCAAAACAGCCATCCTACATAATTACCCTTTCCGTATCAGATTCAATCCGAAAACCAACACCCAAATTAGCCAAATTTTAGTATAATCAGAATCATCAATCATGAATCAACATCAAATTTATCCAAACAATTCAGTCCCAATTAATCGAATGAAATAAAAAATAACTAAATTGTCCAGATTTCCAATTCAAAGAAACAGGGATCAAAACTAAGAAGAACACGGCCGGCTGAACAGGCGCGAGTCACCGTCGCCACGCACCGCGTGTGGGTGACTCGCCGTCGTGAAACGAGCGCGGAGCGAAAGAGGAGGGGGCACGCGGGAGTGTATTTTGCTCGAATCGGTTCGAAACCGTGAGCACATCGAGGAAGATTTAATGAAATGGCGCGCTACCGCCATCGAAGTTGTTTGGATTTCGGTGGCGCGCCGCTTTGAAGAGCATCGAGACAGACACACCGGCCAGGTCTCGAAAATGCCCAAGTGCACCGCCGTGAAAAGATACGGCACTAGAGAGGACGAATCACGATGGGAATCGTAGATCACGACGGAGCACCGTGAGCCATGCCACGGGCTTACACACGCGTAGCGAGGCACGGTGCCTAGCGCCGACCTTCAGCGACGTGGCGTAGCACCACCAGCCATAAGGCGAATGGGGTGCAGCGGTGGAATCCCCAATGTGGGGAAACCCTAATACAGGGTTGGGGACGAAAGGTAAACCGAGCAGCCAAATAAGATAAAAGGGTGCGGTTTAACAAATAACCGTGCCCCATCGGTTTAAAAAAAAATTAATTAATTTCAAAAAACTAAAAGTAATTATAACAAAGAGCCTGAAGCTCTGATACCACTGTTGGAATTTAGAGGCACGTAAACACGTAATACATGCGCAGCGGAAATAAACAGTTCACCAACAACGAACATATAATTGCATAAACGATTACAATAATCATAACGAGAAACCTTACAGTAATTCAATAGCAGATTTCTCAACTATGGTATCCACAATGCCATAATATCTGACCTTTAAACTCTATTATATTTATTTTAATATAAGACTTATAAGTTATAAATTAGTATAATTTTAATTTTTCATGAATAATATTTATTTTTTAATGTAACATACAAAATATAAAATAAATATGTATAAATCAATTTAACGGTTGGACCGGCAACCGATGCCCAGACCGATTTGATCGCCGATTTGGTTATGAAAACACTGATTTTAGATAGGTAGATTTCTATAATTTTTCAATTTTTTATATGAAAATTTCAAGTTGTAATGTTTTTCTTTTTGATTGGATTTTTGTGGATGTGCAATTTTTTGAAAGAATATTTAACATGAATTTTGTGTTTCTTCACACCAATAATATTTAACATGATTGGATTAAAATAAATATTCAGTTTTAAGAGTTCATAAAATCAGTTTTTCCAAAATCTGACTTAGAGTGAAGGACTGGTCTGATTTAAGAGTTCAAGAAGGAGAAAATGACGGTAGTTGGTTTGAAGAAGGACTGATTTGATGCCCACTTTTGCTGGCACTTTTTTCCAAAATCCGTTTTAAGAGTGTATTGAAAATAAGGGTAAAGATATCTTTTAGGAGTGTTTTTTGGACCTATGAGTAATGGTAAAAACTGGATGGACCTACTAGTAAGATTGAAGTGGGCTTTGGACCCACTCATAAATTTATTGTATATTGGGTGTACTTTACAATTTAAATGAATTTTAAAATGATATTAGTTGTTTTTATATTAGGCTTTATCAAATTTCAAAGTATCATATACAAATGGTGTACGTGAGTGATATCCGTGCACCACTATCCATTTCTTTTTCTTTTTTTTTCAGTTTTTAAAATTTTATTTTCGTAATTTTTAGCAATATTCTCTCCCTATCTATCAGCGATCAATCTCTCTCCCTAACCATCGTGATTTAAAATTTTCTCTTCTAAATCACCATAAATCATTTTTTATTACTCATTAGGTCGTGTTTTTGATTTCTAGTGATTTACGTTTCGTGTTTCTCTGGCTTTCCTCCTATTTTGTGTTAGTGATAGTGTCCTAGAGACAATTCATTGTAAGGATATAATACTTGGATAATATTCAGTATTTGTTTAAGATTATTATTTATTTAATATTAAATGTATGACATTACACTTGTTAGAATATTATGTTTGATTGTTTGCATTTGTTCTTATATGTGTTCCCTTGAATCATTGTTGTCATTGAGTGTGTGAGAACTCAGATGACTTAAGCATGATTCTCAAATAGCTCCGATCGAGGATCATCAAGAATGGGATATTGATGATGCTATGGAGATTGGTGTGCGATTTGCATCATACTCTTAGAGAGTGTAGTAAGATCTCACTTGCTACGAGATACTCGGTATCTCATGATGGATGCACAAACACCTTGGAGGGTATTTGTATACCCATCTGAGAAATCGTTTGATGTAGTTCCACTATATGTATCTACGGGTGTCTCGGTTAGTGGGAGCGATGCGACATGTGTGGAGTGATGAACTTTGACCATGACCGACACTTGCACCCTTCCATGGGTAGATATGGATTGGATTGGGTTCATCAGGAAGTGCATGTGCGTGGTAGTTGAGCTAAAGGAACGTTTCGGTGCCAGTCGAGAAAGTTTGGCCCAGTCAATTTGTTTATTTTCAAAACGCTTCTCAATGACAAGTTATTCATTTCAACAATCCTAGAGAAATAAAATAAAAACGGGAATTAAAACACATAATTCCTATGATCAATATTCAGCAATCAAAATAAATATGGCCTTTAAATTTATTTTGTTTCCATTATTTTCACATACTTAACGACTTCATCGGAAAATTATGAATTTATATCTAATATAAATCATAATGGACTAGGATCCACATTACTACCATCATAATCCCAGCGAGGGCTGATCATTACAATAGCATAACTAGTAGGTCTCCAAACCAATTGCAAAAACTGCAACTCCTAGTTTGTCGAACCTAGTTCGACTGATGTCAATTACTCTTTGTTCCTCGCGAGGGCTAGCAAAACAAAGTTAAGTTGGCTTACAACCATCAAGCAGCGATATTTTATGTCCCTATAAAAGTCCTGTTAGATGTAGATCCGAGCAAAAGAGGAGAGTCTTTAAGTACTCATTGGAACGAAATCTCCGGTTTACTTTTAACTTTGATGGAAGACATCTTATCAAACTAAAGAAAAAACCATATTTTAGTGAGGAACATTTTTAAAAGCGGGGTATCAATTACTTAATCGAGATCCATCATGATATCTAAGTCACATTTGAGCAATTACGGGCGCCGCCTACCCAAACATGGCTGATAGGCCCCGGTGGGAAAACCCATTTTGCGCGTGCGGAAGCAAACATGAATTGCGATGCATATAAAAACAAGGGTGAAGGAATGGTGATTACAGATTTTTCTCTTTTAAGCTCATGTGTTGTGTTTTGCTTATAATCGAATGCATATGACAATATAAGAACATAAAGCAGTAAAGGACACAGCAATGTATAGTAGTTCGGAGACTCAAGCTCCTACATCCACTCTCCCTGTTCCTAGGGAAATTCCTTCAAATTGGACTTATCACCCTCTCGGGTTCACCTCTAGATATTTAACGAGCTCTCACTTTAACTGGACTTATCACCCTCCACGGGATTGCCTACAGATGTTTAACGAGTTCACACTCCAACGGGACTTATCACCCTCACTCGGGTTCGCCTCAGGACTTATCACCCTCCACGGGATTGCCTACCCTCCCTTTCGGGATTGCTAGATGTTTACCGAGTTCACACTCACCTACAAACTTAACCGACTGATTTGGGTAAGGTTTGTTTGGTTTCCAACTAGGTTGAGATTTCCCCTTACATTTTTTTAGCCTCAATGCTAAGGTTGGGAAAATCTCTCTAAGCTTAGGATACATCGTGGGTTGCTTAGATTGGGTTCTAGAACACTCTTGAACATATTTGTATATCTACAGACTTGTGTTCTAGGGTGGGAATGCTTTGGGTATAACTCTCTTTGGCTCTGTGCAGCATCTCGTCTTTATAATCTCCACGCATCCACACATTAGAATGATGAAAGACCTTGTATTTATAGTGTGGATTTGAATGTTACCGATTGGAGAGAATCACATTCAAATCCATCTTATTCTTGTAATCTGGAAAACTTCTTGGTGATTGTCTTCCTCTCATTAGTCCACGTCGGTGATTTTAACTGGCTATATTCCTCGATTCCTCGCCTTGGAATCATTCAGATTCTCTCGAGTCTCGGTGTCTTGAGACATCATCGGAGTCTTGATTCTATCGAGTCTTGAGTTTATCCGAGTCTCAGATTTCTCATCGATCCTCGGGATACTTGATTGCCAGACTTCTCTTCACGGACCTTATCGATCAAAAGCATCTTGACACTCAGCCGACCGAGTTCACTTCTACGAATTCGGACATCGACCTTCAGTCACTTTGACTCAGTTCAAATTTCGGTGATCGGATCAACACATCTTCGGATCAACATCTCGGGATAGCATCAGTCAAGACATTAGGTTTAACATATTAGTTTAGACATCCGATCTCAATCACGCCCCGATCTTGTTCATCCGCTTTCATCTTCATATCGATCTCGATCACGTCTAATCTCGTCAGTCTCATCCGCTCCTCTTCCGATCGCAACCTTCTCTTCGATCTTCGGTCAATTTCTTTTACGATCGACATGCGCTCTTTTGATCACCATATCACCGATTGTTCTTCTATCATCGATCAGTTCGATCCGGTCATCCGATCTTCGATCGGTGGCGCTTTTTTCTTCTCTTACGATTTTGCATACTCATCGATTAACTTTCGAACTCATCTAACTCATCGATCTCGATCGGTCTCATTATCTTGACCTCGTCGATCTCGATTATCTACCGATTACGTGAGTTCCCCTCAACTTGTTCTTTCGTTCCCCCTCAACTTGTTATCTGTAAATTAGTTTCAATAACACAAGTTGATAATGTTTTGGCATAATTCATCAAAACTAAAATATCCCAACAATGACATATACGGACTAACAAATATTTGGGCGCCGTCTACCCAAGCATTTAATACTGTCCGACAATTATTGGGCGCCGCCTACCCAAACAATTAAATGCGGACTATAAAACGAGTTAACTAATTTAAACGAGTAAACAAGTTAACAATGGGTTTTAATAAATCCTTTAGAAAAATGAACTTTAAGTCCAATTTAAAGTCCCAATTTTAAGATTATTAAAATTACAATTAATCCAATTAATTGTCTTTGGTCCAACCAATTTTAAATTTCAGAATTTAATATTAATAAAGTTCCAAAATCAATTTTAATTCATTTTATTTCTGGGCTCAGATGCAATTTCTAAAATTTGCACGGGAGGGCCTGTCTCAAATTTAATTTGCAAAACAGCCATCCTACATCATTACCCTTTCCGTATCAGATCCAATCTGAAAACCAACACCCAAATTAGCCAAATTTTAGTATAATCAGAATCATCAATCATGAATCAACATCAAATTTATCCAAACAATTCAGTCCCAATTAATCTAATGAAATAAAAAACAAGTAAACTGTCCAGATTTCCAATTCAAAGAAACAGGGATCAAAACTGAGGCAAAATCAACGCGAAGAACACTGCCGGCTAAATAGGCGCGAGTCACCGCCGCCATGCACCGCGTGCGGGCGACTCGCCGCCGTGAAACGAGCGCGGAGCGAAAGAGGGAGGGGGCACGCGGGGAGTCGTGTCCTTTGCTAGGACTAGTTCGAAACCAGAGCACATCGAGGAAGACGAACGAAATGGCGGCGCGCCGCCACTGAGTCATTTTGATTTCGGTGGCGCGCCGCTTTGAAGAGCATCGAGAGAGACACACCGGCCAGGTCTCAAAAACGCCCAAGAACACCGCCGTGAAAAGATACGACACCAGAGAGGATGAAACACGATGGGAATTGCAGATCGCGACGGAGCACCGTGAGCTACGCCACGGGCTTACACACGCGTCACGAGGTACGACGCCTAGCGCTGGTCTTCAGCGATGTGGCGTAGCACCACCAGCCATGGGGCGAATGGGGTGCAGCGGTGGAATCCCCAACGTGGGGAAACCCTAATTCTGGGTTGGGGACGAAAGGCAAACCGAGCAGCCAAATAAGATAAAGGGGTGTGGTTTAACAAATAATCGTGCCCCATCGGTTTTTAAAAAAAAAAAATTAATTTCAAAAAACCAAAAGCAATTATAACAAAGAGCCTGAAGCTCTGATACCACTGTTGAAATTTAGAGGCACGTAAACACGTAATACATGCGCAGCGGAAATAAACAGTTCACCAACAACGAACATATAATTGCATAAACGATTACAATAATCATAACGAGAAACCTTACAGTAATTCAATAGCAGATTTCTCAACTATGGTATCCACGTAATCCCCGTGAACAGATCTGCACAGATTTTCCAGTGTTGAATCTGAGACGGAATTTGTTAGGAAAATTCCTATTCTAGATTTTATGGAGAAACTAGGTTTTCTTGTTGTAGTAAATAATGAATCCCGGGAAGTCATATATATAGGGAGAGACTGACTTAAATCTTAAGCTATCTTTATTAGGAAGATAATTCATAATCTTGCAAAATAAATCTCAAAGATATGTTTTTCACTACGGATATTTTCCTACAATAATATTCCATAATATTATTTGGGATTCCTATTTAATTAAATCTAATTCAATTAAATAGTAATAATGATTAATTCTAAATTAATATATTATTAATTCTCCATAAATTAAATATTAAATCCAATTTAATACTTAATCAACCAACTATAATCCGTACACGGGAGTTACTTGTTGTGTGACCCATAGGCCCTAATATATCGAGCGATAACTAACGGTCTTAATTGAACCCTAGACAATAAATCAGACATTCTCAATATATGAGGTACGTTGTGAGAAACGTGCAACTACCTGTAACTGTAACATGGACTATTGCAATTTCCTCATTTCATTCACGAATACTCGATTAGTCTTGAACATGATGAAGTGTCTATTCAAATAACTTAATCAATTTATCTCCAATCACTAACTGATCACTTATATCACACTTGACCACAAAGTTCAAGTTGACGTGCATTGACCAATGACTTTGATCCAATTATGATGAGAAGATGAGTATTCTCTAAATCCACTTTGAGGAATGAATCCTTTTCTTGGCTCAACTACTACGCACATGCATTTCGTAATGAACTCAATCCAAGCCATATCTACCCATAGACGGGTGCAAGCGTCGGCCATGGTCAAAGTTCATCACTCCACACATGTCGTGCGTATTGACCTCAAGTCAAAGGAGTATTGCATCGCTCCCACTAACCGAGACACCCGTAGACACATATAGTGGAACTACATCAAACGGTTGCTCGAATGGGTATACCAATACCCTCTAAGGTATTTGTGCATCCATCATGAGATACCTAGTATCTCGTAGTAAGTGAGATCTTACTACACTCTCTAAGAGTATGATGCAGATCGCACACTAATCTCTATTGTATCATCAATATCTCATTCTTGATGATCCTCGATCGGGGCTATTTGAGAATCATGCTTAAGTCATCTGAGTTCTCACTTCACTCAATGATAGTAGTGATTCTAGGGAACACAGATAAGAACAAATGCAAACAATCAAACATAATATTCTAATGAGTGTGATGTCATACATTTAATATTAAATAAAAAATAATATTAAACCCAACACTGAATATTATCCGAGTATTATGTCCTTACAATGGATTGTCTTTAGGACACTAACACTAACAATAAATCCAAACAAAGTAACTAAAAAATAGGTAAAGATGCAAAGATGAACAGTGCTTTAAGAAAACCATGAAAAATGAGCTTCATTGCATTTTTAATAGTAAAATGATCAATTTCATTGAGTCTGAGCACGGGGGGTATTCGTATTCAACCAATAAGTTACGCTACACTTTTACCAATGGAAAAATAGAAATAAAAAAAAGGAAAATAAAACTCCAATTACAGAAGTATCGCGTAGCTAAAAGTATTGTGGAGACTTATAAGACAAGAAAATAATTTGATATCCACTCCACAACTGATTTGCCTTGTTGAATCTCATTTTTGTTCGACAACAAGCCACGGCCGTTTTGGAGAATTTGGTGGCCTGGTGCGAACTCTCAAATGAGACCTTAAGTGAGGCCCAAGTAAATGAATATGAAACAATTTAGTTTTTATAGAAGCAATATAGTAATATTAAAAAAAAACACCCTAAATATGGTATTGAAGTTATTTTCTAATTTGGGATACATATTTATATGCACAAACTGACTGACATAAGATCAACGGTAATTTTATTGGAAAATAGAAAAATAGATGAAAAATTAATAGAGGTTGAGAAAATTAAGGATGAATTTTATTGGAAAATAGAGAAATTGATGGAAGATTAATGGAGGTTGAGAAAATTAAGGATGATAAAAAGAATTGAAGATTTTTTGTCGGTTGTTGTATATTCTTAGCATCAGATTTATGATTTAATTTTTTTTAAACCGCAGTAATGGCCTCGAAAATTTGGGCGCAGGGGCTGGAAAAAAAAAAGGGTCTTGGAATGAAATTTTAGTGAAACAGCACTTATAACCTTACCGCAACAAGGACCATAATATCAGTTAAGCTAAAATAATTAAACAAAGCTAAAAACAAATCGAGTCTCCTACAAGCTTATGTTTAATTATCCAGAAAACTTAGGCTCTCAATTCTAACCCAACTAAAATAATTTAAATGTAGACAAGTATAAACAAATTCTAAAAGCTTTCGACTGAGACTCAGAACCAATCAAACCTCTCAATAATTTATAGAAATGCCGAACCCAGATTGAATTGAAGTCAAAGAGAGCTAGGGTTCAATTGCGTCTACATTAGTACCAAAGTAAACATTAGTTAATTTGGATATTTTAACCTCTTCTATTAGTTAACAAATCTACTCTAACCATATTTAACTAAATAAACAAAGCCTTCTGGTATTATTTTTAAAACAGTTGAATATTCTATTGTGATTTTATTCATAATAGGAAAATATAAAAACAAATATAAGATGTGTGGGCAAACTCTTGTTGCGCCATGTGCTTTGTTCAACTCAAGCGAATTTTTTAAACATGTTATACTTAAACATACAACTTATTTTTACTGACACCAAATTGCATATTTAAAAAAACACTTAAATTGCAAATTGCACATAGTATACATCCAATGACAAAACCACTCATGGGCCAAGGGGTCACTGGACCCCCTAAACTTTTGAAAATATTTAGGATTCGTTTGGTTGGAAAAATGGAAATGGATATTGAGAATTATTCCCATTAAAAATGCTTGACAAGTTTAATACATCCGCAATGGGAAATAAAAGTAAGTAATTGATTATCCTATTTTCCTCGCCTAGTTCCACCCTTCACTCAACCCTCCTTAAATGATACTCATTGTTAATTTTCTAACTAAACAATAACGATCCAATCAATAACTCAATAGTGATTGACCCCTCAATGATACCTATTACCATTACCATTCACAAGTCATCCCAAGCGAACCCGTAAAATATTATATTAGTGATACGAATGCAAAATATTGATACATATAGAATGCTTGGCTGAGTGGTGTGGGCGCTTTGGTGCATTGTTAAGGTCCTGTGTTTATTTATTGATAAATATAGAATGCTTGGCTGAGTGGTGTGGGCGCTTTGGTGCATTGTTAAGGTTCTGCGTTTATTTATTGTTGTGCATGAGACCTAATATTAGGCTCCTTATGGAACCTAATAGAATATTATATATTCTACAAAAATAGTATAATTAGTAAAAATACAAATATATAATTAATTGAATATTTTTGTTAACTACTGTGCTTTGTAAGATCACATTTCTACTGTTTTTATTTTTTCGAAGCTAATTTCAAGTTCATTTAAAAACCATTAATTAATCATTAGAGTGATAAAAAAATGAGAGTCCATTTGTGACCGTAGATCATAAGGGAGAAAATGTTAAACTGAAAATAGAACAGTGCCCACCACAAAGTGTAAGAACCACCAAAGTTAGTGCTTGGATAACCCTTACACGTGGCACCAATCGGTTGGATCTCCATCTGAATTTTGGGATAAGAAAATGGATCACATTTCTCTGAGTCCAAGCCATTCCACTCCCCACTTTTAACTAACAAGTAACAACCCCTATTCCATTACACTCAAAACTAATCCACACTTTTATCTCACTCCAATTCCAATTGCAATGGCTTCTATGACCATGTCAGCCTCATTCCTGGGCGGCGCCGCCGTCATGCAGCTCCCTGCCGCCACCCGGCGTGGTGCCATGGTGGTGAGAGCGTCGAGGGAGCCGGAGAAAGTGGTGGAGGAAGAACGCAACAACGGGAGACGGGAGTTGGTTTTCGGAGTGGTGGCAGCAGCCGCGTGGACGGTGGCGAAGATCAGTATGGCGGATGAGGAGCCCAAGCGCGGAAGTCTGGATGCTAAAAAGAAGTACGCCCCAGTGTGTGTTACAAATCCTACTGCTCGCATTTGTCGCTACTGAATGTTGAGTTATTAAATTGGGAGTGACTTTGTTGTGATGCTTTTCTTCATCAATCTCAACCAAACGATTTAAAGATCGTATTCTTGCTCATAATTTATCTTTTCTTCTGTCTATAATATTATTTAACTATTTGTTGTTTACGGTTCAAGTGTATCTTGTCCCATAAACAACTACCCGAGTCCGTGTGAACAAATAAAGGGTTGCATGATCAATTGAAAAACAAAACATATGTGATTTCATAAGCATAGATGTAACATCTTCAATTTAGGGTGTATTTTAAAACACAATCGGAAGGTTTTGTTTTGTTTTGTTTTGGTTTTTTTTTTTTTTTTTTAAATTGGGTCACAGCAACTTTTAAAAAAACATCACTTCTACTATATTGAGTAGTGGTTGAAATCAGTCCCTAATTACTCCATGATTTGACGCATAAGATTAGAAAAATGAGAGCAATGGCAGGATAATTCTCCAATGGAATGATAATGGATAGATTATAAAGTAATTACATTCTTGAATGATGACTGTCATTTCACATTTACCACATTCCACACAAGATAATGAGACACAAAACAGAATCTACACCATGATTTGACGCGCAAGATTAAAAAAAATGAGAGCAATGGAAGGACAATTCTTCAATGGAATGATAATGGATAGAATATAAAGTAATTATATTCGTCCATGATGACTATCATTTCACATTTACCACATTCCACGCAAGATAATGAGACACAAAACAAAGTCTTGTGTAAGTCAGATTTATAATGCTTTTTGGGTAATTTTTCGCAGCATTAGTTGTTTCTTTAAAGTATATTATTTAAAGTATTAATTATTTTGTTAAAAGATATTAATTAATTTACAATAAAGTATAAATTGTAAAACAGGTGCACAGTAAAATTGAAAACTCAAATAAGTTAATAGATTAAATATCCCTTACCCTATAATTATTTTTCTTCAATCATGTTCTACTATTTCTCAATCAATAATAATTTTTTTGTACTATTGAATTAGAAGCACCACCCTAATTGTGCATCTTATATATAATTGATCATTCACATGATTGAGTGATATAGCAATGTAACAAGACATCTCAACTGGTATCAAAAAATGCTATGCATGTGTTTGTCATATATATATATATATATATATATATATTTTTTTTTTTTTTTGATATACACAAACAATGCTATATTATTCTAGGGTTATAATATGGCACTGCCTGATACCATACAGCAAAATAGTAGTAAATGTATATTACTGTTATACTAAAAAAATATAAATAGCAAATGATTCCAAAAAAACTTAGGTCAAATAAATAAGTGAAACATGTGGCCGCTTAAGGGAAAGAAAGAGACGGTATTGTGCACCATGTTCACCGTATACCACTGTCGCTTTTGTTTGTAAGGATCAACACTTTATTTTCAAAGTGTTAATTCTTGCAAACAAAAGTAAATAAAATGTTAATTCTTGCAAACAAAAGTAAATAAAATGTTAATTCTTGCAAACAAAAGTAACAGTAATATACTTTGAAAATGATCCATATAATACTTTGCCTTAGGAACAGAGGGTAGAGATGAGTTTTAATCTTGGTCACCTTGGGAACTAATCATTCAGTGCACCATCATTGATCAGCACCCAGCAACAATACCACAAACAAGCATAACATTCAGACAAATTCGCCAAACTATATCAACTTAGTGTGCCAATTCAATTTCTTCCTATCATTCAGTTAGCCTTCTTATCAAACAACTTCTTCCCATAATTTATCATTTTATTCTTGAAGAAAATTGCAAAGATTTAAGGTGACATCTTCGAATTCTTAAATTTTATCAGAGGAGCCCTGATCCTAATAAGTTCTTTGTCATGCTTAGAAATAACAAGTAAATTAAACTTAACACTTGGTCTAGACTTGTCCATATGGTCAAGATTCACCCTTAAACCAAGTGCCAGACAGAAGAATCATCACCAAGATAAGGCACAAAGTGCTCAACATAGAGCCAGAAAACAAACAAAGTGGAGACTACTATCAACATGCATAATACCGATCACACGGTGTCAATCTGATAACCAAGGTATACAAACTAAACTTCAAAAAATTTAAACAACAATAATGAAACTTATTCAGAAGAATCGTCATAGGATAGGCACAAAGTATGGCTGTATTTTCCCATCTGATAAACAGATCACACAAGCTAAATTGCGAAAGAGATCACCAAACCTGAAACTACTTCACGAGAAATCACCATGTATAATGTAAATCCCACATCGGACATCTAATAAAAAAACTAGACCAACTAATATTTCCCAAAAATTAAATAGATCATTGCATGTGAAACTTCTTTAGGTAAAACAGGGTCATTAAATCACAAAGTAGAAAGATGGTTACCAACCCAAGAACCGAACAAACTAACTAAATAAAGTAGAAATGCAGAGTCCTTTAATGAGTGGGTCTCATGTGTATCCAGGAGCACCGGACAATCATAGTGCATTTTAGACAAGTGCAACTTGTTTACACTGAACCGTGCATCTATTTTTACATATTAATAGTTGCACGATTCAGTGTAGACAAATTGCATCTTTTAATATAACAAGTTGTATGGTTCTAAAATGCACTATGAGTGCACGGTGCACTTGATGCATACAAGTTTAAACCTCTTTAAATAGCTAAAATACCCTTCTCTAAAAATTTAACAAATACACATAATAGCAACTCAAAACAGTAACAGTTCTGTGTGTGTACATATATATAATAGTAGCAAATACAGTAAGCACACAGATATACCAAACTTAAACGCAAAACATAAAGACTAGTTGATCACAATCATCAATGATCAATCCACGACATGAAGTGTCATCATTATCACAAGCATATAAACACTGAATACTTGAATTTAAACATATTTTTTCATCCTTACGTTTAAAATTGAGAAAGCAGCACTTATCTAATAACTCATCAAACCACCCCAGTAGACAACGCTTCAGCCACGTCACTCTTGGCAGGGATGGCCACATACCCCAGCTTCTTTTTATAAGCGGTGACGTCATCGTCGTCGTCATCATCGGAAGACGACGAATCGACCAAGTCGAAGCGGGCAGGCGAGAAGAGGGCCCACAGGAAGTACATGATGGCTCCCGTGAGGGCCCCACACCCGACGCCGAACATCAGGGCCCCAACGACGCTCATGATGTCCTTCGTGCGGTCGCGAATTGAGCTAGAAACGGAGGAATACAAATTTAGGGGGAAATCGGGTGACGTCATCGTCTGGGACTCGTCGATCGAGGGCTTGGAGGCGAAATTGAGAGAGGGGCGGGTCGGATTTGGGTTGGTGGAGGTGAAGATGAGAGTGAGGTAGCGGGGGTTTTGGATTCGGAGGAAGGAATTGGGGTTAGGGTTAGGGTTAGGGTTAGACGAGAGAGGATTGTGAGGGAAATAGGTGGTGGTGGTGGTGGTGGCGGAGAAGTAGATGATAGTTTTGCAGGGACGGGCGGAGGCGGTGGCCGCTAACAGGGATAGCAGGAGAAGCAGAGGGAGAGCGGAGGTCGCCATTGTAGAGAGAGAGAGAGAGAGAAAGCTGAACGGCAATGTAAATTTGATTTGAGGAATTTTATCAAATTAAGTAAAGAATAATTAACCATTTTAGACGAAAACCACAATGGTAATTTTTTTTTTTTTTTTTTAACGGCATGATAAATTTAGAATTAATTACTTATAGGTCCAAATATAATTTTGATTTCACTCTTAAGTCCATACTACTTTTTTAAGTTTGAATCTCATGTGCACCCGAATGCATCGTACATTCATAGTGCATTTTAGAAGCATACAATTACACAAAATAGAAACGTGCAACTATTCCAAACAGAAACATGCAACTATGTTCTCATATTAACAGTTGCACTTTTCTGTGTAAATGAGTCGCACTTTTCAACATAACAAGTTGCACGTTTCTAAAATACATTATGAGTATACTGTGTACCCAGATGAATACAAGAATTAGCCTTTTTTTAATTAGTAGTAAGTTCAAAATTGAATGTCTTTTACCCATTATACCCTTTAAATACGTCTGAGGTGCAAGTGATTAAAATTATTATATTCAATCCCCACCCAAACTGACGGCAGCCCACACCCATCAAATTTCATCTCTCTCTTTCAATTCCACTTACTCTCTCTCTCTTAAATCGAAACACAATCACCCCCCCCCCGTCAATTTGAAACTCAATTCTCATCCCCAAATTCTCCAACTTGCAAATCCCCACAACCACCACCACATCACCGCTCTCAACGACCTTAAGCGGTGGATTTCTAGTGGCGCTCGATGTCTTCGATGGAGAGTCTGACCTGTGCGATGGAGGCGCGTGAGTTTGAGATCCGAAATCGCCACAAACCTGGAATCATTATCGCGCATCCGCGTGCGACTACAGTTTTACCGGACTTTGTGGGCATTTTGATGGCGGATCTAGGGTGTTTGAGGGCGGTGACTGCGGTTCAAGTTCTGAAAATTTGGATGTATGGATCTTGAAGCGTCTCTCAGCCAATCTTTTTTCTGTTAATTTTTATATTTGTATGTTAATGTTACTTTTTGCTAATCTGGAGTGATTTTTTATTTCTGGGAATAATGAATCGTGGGGTCTGAGTACTTGGATATGTTGGAAAATGAAAGGCTTTTGTAATTATGATGAAGCGCCTCTCTGCCTCTTTTTTGCTTGAGTATTCATTTTTTGTGTTTTATAGTTGCTGCATTTCATTTTTTTTTTGGGTATCTAATTTTTTATGCATTTGCAGTTTTTTGCTATTTTTTATTTTATTTGAAGTGTGGTCAAATTGAAGAAGTTTGATGATGGGTGGTTCATTCATGAGTTTCTTGGTTCTTGGTTAGCTTTTTTTAATTTTAAGATATTGCAGATCTGGACGATGGAGGAAGAAGACGATTTCTTCTGAGTTCCATCTGATTAACTATTGTGCAGAAAGAAAGAAGGAAGACAAAGGATGGAAATTTGTATTTATTGCCATGGTGCTGGCTTCATCTCTTGCGACCATGGGCTTGTTTTGGTTGGGAATGGAGAATTCTGAGGTTGGGCAGTGAAATATGTGCATATTCCCGGAGATACATATGCTCATAAATTCATGAACATGATAACATGTGCATGAATTTGATAAACCTTTTTTTATGCATATGCGTAATTTTTGGAATTTTTTTTAGATAGGTAAATTTTTATAATTTTTCAATTTTTTATATGAAAATTTCAAGTTATAATGTTTTTTTTTTTTGATTGGATTTTTGTGTATGTGTAATTTTTCGAAAGAATATTTAACATAAATTGTGTTTCTTCACACCAATAATATTTAACATGATTGGATTAAAATAAATATTCAATTTTAAGAGAAAATCAGTTTTTCCAAAATTTGACTCAGAGTGAAGGACTGATATGATTTAAGAGTGGAAGAAGGAGAAAATGACGGTAGTTGGGGTGTAGGACTGATTTGATGCTCACTTTTGGTGGCATTTTTTTTCAAAATTAGTTTTAAGAGTGTATTGAAAATAAGGGTAAAGTTATATTTTAGGAGTGTTTTTTAAACCTATGAGTAATGATAAAAATTGGATGGACCTACTGGTCAGATTGAAGTGGGTTTTGAACTCACTCATAAATTTATTGTATATTGGGTGTACTTTACATTTTAAATGCATTTTAAAATGATATTAGTTATTTTTATATTAGGCTTTATTAAATTTCTAAGTATCATATACAAATGGTGCACGTGAGTGATATCCGTGCACCACTATCCATTTCTTTTTCTTTTTTTTTTCAGTTTTTTAAAATTTATTTTCTTATTTTTTTAGCAATATTCTCTCCCTATCTATCAGCTATCTATCAGCGATCAATCTCTCTCCCTAACCATCGTGATTTAAATTTTTCTCTTCTAAATCACCATAAATCATTTTTTATTACTCATTAGGTCTTTGTTTTTTATTTCTAGTGATTTACGTTTCGTGTTTCTCTGGCTTTCCTCCTATTTTGTGTTAGTGTTAATGTCTTAGAGATAATCCATTGTAAGAATATAATACTCGGATAATATTCAGTATTTGTTTAAGATTATTGTTTATTTAATATTAAATATATGACATTACACTTGTTAGAATATTATGTTTGATTGTTTGCCGTTGTTCTTATCTGTGTTTCCTTGAGTCACTGCTGTTATTGAGTGTGTGAGAACTTAAATGACTTAAGCATGATTCTCAAATAACTCCGATCGAGGATCATCAAGAATGGGATATTGATTATGCAATGGAGATTGGTGTGCGATCTGCATCATATTCTTAGATAGTGTAGTAAGATCTCACTTGCTACGAGATACTCGGTATCTCATGATGGATGCACAAATACCTTGGAGGGTATTGGTATACCCATCCGAGAAATCGTTTGATGTAGTTCCAATATATGTGTCTACGGGTGTCTCGATTAGTGGGAGCGATGCGATACTCCTTTGACTTGAGGTCAATACGCACGACATGTGTGGAGTGATGAACTTTGACCATGACCGACACTTGCACCCTTCCATGGGTAGATATGGATTGGATTGAGCTCATCAGGAAGTGCATGTGCGTGGTAGTTGAGCCAAGAAAAAGATTCCAATCCTCAAAGTGGATTTAGAGAGAATACTCATCTTCTCATCACAATTGGATCAAAGTCGTTGGCCAATGCACATCAACTTGGACTTTGTGGCCAAGTGTGACATGAGTGATCAATTAGTGATTAGAGATAAATTGATTAAGTTATTTAAATAGACACTTCATCATGTTCAAAACTAATTGAGTATTCGTGAATGAAATGAGAAAATCGTAATAACTCATGTTACAGTTACAGGTAGTTGTACATTTCTCTAAACGTACCTCATATATTGAGAATGTCTGATTTATTATCTAAGGTTCAATTAAGACCATTAATTTGACTAATCGCTCGATATATGAGGGCTTATGGGTCACACAACAAGTAGTTTCCTTTTACGGATTATAGTTGGTTGATTAAATGTTAAATTGGATTTAATAGTTAATTTATGGAGAATTAATTAATAATATATTAATTTGGAATTAATTATTGTTAGTGTTTAATTAAATTAGATTTAATTAAATAGGAAATCTCAATAATAATATATGAAATATTATTACATGATTTAATATATATGGAATCAAATCGTAGAGATTTGACATATATGAGAATTAAATCCGTAAAGATTTTATATGTGGGAAATAAATCTAAGAGATTTATTTAAATAAAAATTAGGGATTTTATTTCTCAATCATGCCAGCTTAGGTTTTAAGTTGGGTCTCCCTATATATATGAGCTATTGAGAATTCACAAACAACGTTAATTCATATTTTCTCCATGAGATCTAGAGTTAGAATATTCCTAGCAAATTCATCTCGGGATTCGACGCTGGCAAATCCGCGCAAGTCCGTGATTGGGGATTACGTCAATACCATAGTTGAGAAATCTGCTTTCGAGTTACTGTAAGATTTCTTGTTATGATTATGGTAATCATTTATGCATTTATATGTTCGTTGTTGGTGAACTGTTTAATTCCGATGCGCATGTATTACGTGTTTACGTGCCTCTATATTCCAACATTTGTGTGTTTTGTGGTCTTCGGTCTTCCATAGTTGAGTGCTCGACGGTTACTTGATTTCTTTTGATGGATTTCATTCAAGAGATAATAGATACTGTATTTTAACACTTTAGTTTGAGAATTCTGTGTATTATTTCTAATTTTTGTTATTTTTATAAATAAATTTGTTGGAATATAGATGCACGTAAACACGTAATACATGCTCAGCGGAATTAAACAGTTCACCAACAACGAACATGTCCAAATAAGCATAATTAAATTACGGGTAAACGTAAACATAATTCTTATAATAATTCGTACACGGGTTCCTCAACTACGGTATCCACGTAAAAGTCATTTACCAATTCACACCGATTCGCCAGCGTTGAATTCCCGAGATGAATTTGCCAGAAAAATTCTAACTTAGAGATTTTATAGAGAAATACGAAGTCTTGTATTATGAATTTCCAAGGTCTCATATATATATAGGGGAGGCCCAACTTAAATCTTAAGCTAACCTAATTAGGAAATAAAATCCCTAATCTTGTAAATTAAATCTCATAGATTTAATTCCCTTCTACACAAATCTCTACGGATTTGATTTTCATATATATCAAATCTCTACAATAATATTCCATATATTATTATTGAGAATCCAATTTAATTTAATTAAATAATAATAATAATTAATTTTAAATATAATTATTATTTTCTATAAATTAAATATTAATATCAAATATAATATTTAATCAACCAACTATAATAAGTAAACAATTGTTACTTGTTGTGTGACCCATAGTTCCTCATATATCGAGCGATTAGTCAAACTAACGGTGTTAATTGAACCCTAGACAATAAATCAGACATTCTCAATATATGAGGTACGTTGCGAGGAAACGCGCAACTACCTGTAACTGAAACATAGGTTATTGCGATAACTTCCTTTCATTCGTGAATACTCGATTAAATCTTGAACATGATGAAGTGTCTATTCAAATAACTTAATTATATTATCTCTAATCACTAATTTATCCCTTATGTCACACTTGGCGTGCATCGACCGATGTCTTAGATCAAATTATGATGAGAAGATGAGTATTCTCTCTAAATCCACATTGAGGAATGAATCCTATTCTTGGCTCAACTACCACGCACATGCATTTCATGATGAACTCAATCCAAGTCATATCTACCCATGGAAGGGTGCAAGCATCGGTCATGGTCAAAGTTCATCACTCCACACATGTCATGCGTATTGACCTCAAGTCAAAGGAGTAACACATCGCTCCCACTAACCGAGACACCCGTAGAGACATATTGTGGAATTACATCAAACGGTTTCTCGGATGGGTATACCAATATCCTCCAATGTATTTGTGCATTCATCATGAGATACCTAGTATCTCGTAGCAAGTGAGATCTTTCTACACTCTATAAGAGTATGATGCAGATCGCACACCAATCTCCATTACATCATTAATATCTCATTCTTGTGTTGGGGTTATACTGGAAAGTATGCTTTTACTTTGTATAACCAGACAGAATTTCTGTCTTATTTACTGAAATAAATTATTAATCACTGATGCTTTAAATATCATTGAATGTTACATATATTTACTGCATAATTGTTCAATAAATAGTACGTGTTACATTGTAGTTAATTTAGTGATACCAGATCACAGAAGATTGAATTAACAGTCCATTGTAACTAAAAGTATAGAATTCACGACCCAAATTGAAATGAACAAACCATCGTGAAAGGTTGAAGTGCAAGGCTCAGATTGGCTTGTCTTGACCAAGAGATTACACTAGTGCATTATTATGCACTGAACAGGACCTACAGGAAGACAAATTCTTCAGTACTGAATATAGAAGAATTAGACCTCAGTGGTTCATTATTTCTTAATCTCCGTCCCTTAAATAGGATCGTGTGAAATCAATAGCCATTGCTTTGACTTATGATGGGAAGATGATCTGCGAGATTCAATACCTTGTATCTTGGGCAATGTTATTGGTTACACGACGATTGCTAAGATTTAATACGGTGAAACGTGTGCAAGTACGTCTTGTTTGATTTGTCCCCTTGGGAGGCTCAGAAGATTTATCATACCAAATCTTGCAAGTGGAATTAATTTCTGTTGGGAAATCTGTATTTTAGTTTTGATGGAAGTTCCAAAACAGGTTGTAATAGGACCAGTCAGACCTGTTAGCTGACTGATGACTTAGAATCAGATTAAGATGACCAACTGAAATGTATATATAGCTGATGTAAAAGATAGGTCACATATTGAGGGGGAACTCAATATGTATAGGTCAGGTCGAAGTATCAGATGACCCAGATAAGATCAGATGATCAGAAGACTAAGAACAAATCAGAAGACAAGAAGTCAGAAGATCAGGTGAAGACAGAAGACACTGAAGACTCAGATGAACCTGAAGACTCAGATAGACACTGAAGACTCAGATGAACCTGAAGACTCAGATAAACCTGAAGACTCGGTAACAAAACTGAAGACTCAGTATGACTGAATACACTGAGGCTCAGAGACACCTGATCAAGTTAGCTCACACCTGGTGTCAATCAAAATTATACACCAGACAAGACGAATCTTCTACAAAAGGAATATCAATCGTCTAACGGACAAATTACTGAAATGCCGCCTCGCGAAGCCAAGGAGAAAGCGACACGTGCATAAAAAGATCTGACAATGCGGGATACGACGCTGTGGACAAAAACAGCGCTAATCATGCCTACGACCACACCGATAATCGGAGCACGTCACAATCATATCCTACAACCTACCTAATATAGCCCGAAATTCAAATTGCTCTTCAACGACTCTTTGATTTCGAGGTCTATAAAATGGGATTGCTCGAAAGGAAGGAAAAGAGACCAACTACTATCACATGAACAATTGAGCAAAGCGGAACAACGTCATTAACGCAGATTCTCAAGAAGCAAAAAGCCTTCAGAATTTCCGCTCGAAGAACACCATATTTGAAGATTATTCTTAGAGTGTTCATCCAATTGTTCTTAGCAAGAAATCCTATCCACTAGCATTTTGGCTACCTAAAACACCAGGATAGATTTCCAGTTGGAACCCTCAAACGTTCTTTACCCAAACGCAAGTTAGGTTAAGTTGTTCCCTAAAGATTTCAGACTAGGGATTCTAGTTTTCCGATTTCTAGTTCGGTTGAGTGTGAACTCGATAAATATCTGTAGAGTGTGAACTCAATAAACATCTCGGCCATCCCGTGAGGGATATAAGTCCCGCAGGTTAAGTTCGGTTAAGTTCGGTTAAGGTTCCCTTGTGTTAAGGGAAGAGTGGACGAAGACGGGTTTCGTCTGAACCACTATAAAAAGTCTTGTGTGCATTTACTTGCTTTCTTATTGCTTTACACTATTCACACAACTGAGTTTAAAAGCGCATACATATTCTAAGTTAAGCTCAGTCTGCACCAAGCAGCTGATCTGATCAGGTTGACACCTTAGTCAGCTGGTTGAAAACTGACTTAAGAATCTGAATTGATAAAATTGGTTTTTCACACGGGTTAAAACAAGCTTCCGCACTCTCAGTTAGACTGACAGATATCAAACTGATCTGCCCTCAGTCACTCAGTAAGATTGAACATCAGTTCCTACTGACTCACTAGCACTCTGATCAGGCAATCTGCAAATCACACCTGATCCGCACGAAAAGTTTTAGAAGTCTATTCACCCCTCCCCTCTAGACTTCTACCCTCACAAAACCCGTTTGGGACCTACAAGTGGTATCAGAGCAGTGGTTCTACAGACCACTGGCTTTGAGTATCATCGATTCTTGAGGAAGAATCTTTGTGGTCATTTGAACAGATCTTGAAAAACCGTTTTCAAAACTCAATCGTTTTCAAAATCACTCAGCATGGATAACACCTCTGTCATGTATCATGATTTGCCTAAGTTTTCAATTGATGAGTATGCAGATTGGGCTATATATATGTGCAACCATCTAGGATCGATAAGCAGCAGAATGATGGAAGTCATTGAACGAGGACCCATCATCATATATCACGACAACCCAGCAGTTGGGGGAGATCCAGACTTTGCACCGGGAAGTCTTGTACGAAAAAGCCCAGCCCTGATGGATGCAGAAGAAAGAAAGCTGTATACTCTAGATACAATCACCAGGCATATAATCATGAAGACGATGGATAAAGTCACAAAGGAGAAGATAAAGTATCTCAAAACTGCGAAACAAATGTGGGATACTCTTGCTGAGATGTGCGAAGGTAATGATTAGATCAAAGACAGCCGACTACAAGCTGAACTGGTGAAGTTCAAAAAGCTAAAAATGTTGCCCAACGAGACCATCAACGAGCTCGATGGGAGGATCACCATGTCAGTAAATAAACTACGAGAACTTGGAAGAGAGATGTCAGACAAAGATATCAACTACAAGATCCTAAGATCTCTCACCAAGAAATGGGACATGAAAGTCACGGTAATCAAGGATTGCCAAGACATTTCCAAGATGAAGCCGAGTAGCTTGTTCCTAAGCCTTAAAGCCCACGAGTTCGATTTAATTGAAAGAGGACAAGCAGATGAAGACGAGACGCCTGCTGAAGCCTCAACGTCTAAATCAGTTGCGTTAAAAGCAACCAGCAGCAGATCAAAGGCCACTGAGCCTGTTGGAAACATAATGAGTCAAGCAGAACAGATCACTCTACTTACCAGGAAACTTGAAAGATCAAATACTCAACTTGGTAAGTATCAGAGATTCTACAGAGACTATCAAGACAACAGAAGAGACAGGAGGCCAACTGACAGATCACTAGAAAGAACTAGATCTGATGATCAAAGGGATCACAGAGACGATAAAAGAGATGATCGGTCAGATGAGAAGAGAGATAATAGATCTGACAGAAGAGATTACCATCAGAAAAGGAAGTCACCTGACAAATCCTACATACGGAGTGACTCACCTGGCAGAGGAAGTTCCGTAGATCGAGGATCATGCTTTAACTGCGAGAAACCAAGTCACTACAACACCGACTGCCCTGACCTGACTCCCAGAGAAAGGGAAGAGAAACGGAACAGAAGAGAGCAACGCCTCAGAGATAGAAAAGCCATGGTCGCTGACACATCTGGAATTGATGATTCCTATCTGTCTTCTGAGGACTCTGGCTACTCATCTGTAGAAGACTTCTGTCTGATAAGCAGTGCTGTTGACTTCCACGAACATGAAGATCTGATATTCTCTTCAGATGACGATGAAATCTGCCTGATGGCCAGGGAGGAAGACCAATCTGAGGTAACCTCCAAACCTTCTGCTTTTTCTATTTCCACACCTGCTATTATAAGCACACTTGCTGGAGAGATTGACTTGCAGCTCTATTCTGAGCAATTGCTTGATGATCTTTCTGAGGCAGTAGACACTTATACAATAGTGGAAGCTGAAAATGATAAGCTAAGGATCAGAAATAATTAGCTTGTTAAAGAGAACGCTGTCAGTAAAGCTACTGAACTGAAATCAGCTGAAACTGCTCAGAAGGTAACTGAGGAACTTAACATTCTGAAAGTTAAATCTTCTGATCAGGAGAAGAAGATCAAAGATCAGCTAGCAATCAACAAACAGTAAGCTGATGATTTCAAAATCCTTCAAGCTAAATTTGATGAGCTATTCCGACTACATGAGAGTCTAAAATCTACTGAGGATAGTTTGCGCAAGAAAATAGAGGTTTTCACGAAGTCATCAAAAACCGTTCAAGATATGAACACCTATTTTCGAACGCCGACTAATAAGAAGGGAATTGGGTATGAGAACCCTTCTACATCCTCAAAAGCCCCGTTTGATTCACTTCAGAAGAGTATAATCAAACGAGTCTCTGACAAAGATACACAAAAAGCTAAACATGTATCTGATAAGGGAAAGAGACCTGCTGAGCAAGTAAGGAAAGTACCTAATCAGAAAGGGAACAAAAATGGACCCCAACTGATTAAGCATCAGCCGAGGAATCAACAGAAGAATCTAGTTCTTCTGAAGAGACCTCAACCTGATCAGCAGATTAAGTATCAGAAGAGACAACCTGTAAGAAGGAAATCTAATCTAAGACCCAAAGTCAGCTGCCTAATAAGCAAGCTATAGGTAAACTGCAAAGACCATCTATGCCAAGAAGATATGAATCTTTTGATGGTAGCAGTCGTACCTACCCTTATAACCAGAGATCTAGGGCTACTGCACCTGAGCCACACTGGATTAAAAGAAGACAAAATATAAAGAAAAATCTCAAGTCTTCTAAGTCACCCAAGGCTCACACGAATAATCATACTAATCAGAAAGCATATAAAGAGACGTATGATTATGTTGATTTGTATGGGAGACAAATCAGACCTTCTAATCTATCTGATTACCATAGAAGTGCTCTGTTTGTGTGGATCCCTAAATCCACCACTAACCCCCCAGGACCCAATTCCAAAAGGGTACCTAAAGCCTGATTCGATTGCAGGTTCGCGTGGGACTGGCCAACAAAGGAGGTGCACAAGCAACTATCTGGTACATCGATAGTGGATGCTCAAGGCACATGTCTGGAAGCAAACATCTCCTTAGCTCTTACAAAGCACAAGAAGGCCCACGTGTACTCTTCGGTGATGATAACTTTGGTTTTACCAAAGGATTCAGAACCTTAGAGAATGATGATCTACAAGTAACTGGAGTCTCGTATGTCGAAGGATTAAAGCACAATCTACTATCAGTATCACAATTCTGTTACAACGGATTCAGTGTTGAGTTCTCGAGCGACAAGTGTACGATTAATAGTCGAGCTACTCAACAAATCTTGCTAACTGGTTCAAGGAAAGGCACAATCTACACAGCAGATTGGAACAGTTGCCCGAGGAATACATGCTTAATTGTTAAGAGTTCCAAAAGTAGCAGTTGGCTCTGGCACAAAAGAATGAGTCATCTGAACTTCAAGACTCTTAACAAGATAGCTAGGATGTCTTTGGTTGAGGGACTTCCGAATGAGATATTCTCCAAAGATCAGACATGTGCCGCATGTCAGAAGGGAAAACAAGTTAAAGCCTCATTCAAGGGAATACCTGGATTGGCATCCAGTAGAGTACTGCAACTGCTCCATATGGATCTATTCGGACCAGTTACACCAGTCAGTCTCAGTGGACGCAAATATACTATAGTAATCGTGGATGATTATTCCAAGTTTACTTGGGTTGTATTCTTATACAAGAAGAACGAGACAACGACTAAGATACCCGAGCTGCTCAAGAAACTTCAAAACGAGAAGGGTGTCAGCATAGTAAAAATCAGATTAGATAAAGGTACAGAGTTCCAGAATTCCTTTATCACTGACTTTTGCACTAAGTTTGGTATACAGCATGAGACGTCAGCTGCAAGAACGCCACAACAAAATGGAGTAGCAAAACGGAGAAACAGAACTCTCAAGGAAGCTGCTCGCACTATGTTAGCTGAACATGCCACACCAAGCCGTTTCTGGGCAGAAGCAATCAATACTACATGCCATACTCAGAACAGATGTTCTCTGACTAAGACTCACTTCAAAACACCTTATGAACTGTGGAAGGACAGAAAACCTCGTGTTTCATACTTCCATATTTTTGGGTGCAAGTGTTTCATACACAACAATGGGAAAAGTCAGTTGAAGACTTTTGAGGCCAAGTCAGATGAGGGCATATTCTTAGGATATTCCTCATCCAGCAAGGCTTTCAGAGTTTACAACAAACGAACCCTAGTTGTGGAAGAAACACCACATGTGGTCTTTGATGAGACATCTTCTGAACAAGAGAAAGCTGCCTCAAAACAAGTCGTACCAGATCAACCGCTACCTGACACGCAAAAAATGGATCAGCTAAGCATCAAGGAGAAAGAAGCTGAACACGTAGAGGTGTACATCCCAGAACTTGATCTTGCTGATTCAACAGGTCAATCAGACCCTAAGGTACGCACAACTGTCAGTGAAGAAGCTGTTACAGCTGAGACGGTATCAACTGAACCATCTGGTTCAGGGGGAACTCCTGAAGTTCCTACGAACAGACATCAGCACATGATGAGTCCAACATCAGCTGAGACATGTTCTTATCAAGTGGATCATAATTCCGCACCACTCCCAATCACTAGTAATGAACTACTATCAGAAATGGATGATGTTCTCCAAACAGACGCACATCAGAACAGAAGGACCTGGATTACCAGTCATCCAACTAATCTGATTATCGGAGACCCATCTGATAGAGTCAAAACTAGATATCAGATTGGTGAAAGTGCCATGTACTGTTGTTATCTGTCTTTGAAGGAACCAACTACAGTAGAGGAAGCTCTACAAGACTCAAGCTGGATCCTAGCCATGCAAGAGGAACTGGAACAGTTTGAGAGAAATCAAGTTTGGAAACTGGTGGACAGACCAACTCATCAAGACGTGATTGACACAAAGTGGGTATTCAAGAACAAGAGAGATGAGAAAAATGTCATAACCAGGAATAAGGCAAGACTTGTTGCTAAGGGGTACTCACAATCAGAAGGAATTGATTATGATGAGACCTTTGCACCAGTCGCTCGCCTAGAAGCCATTCGGCTGTTTCTGGCATATGCTGCCCACAGAGGGTTCACTGTGTATCAGATGGATGTAAAGAGTGCATTCTTAAATGGGGTACTAGCAGAGGAAGTTTATGTCGAACAAGCTCCAGGCTTTGAAAAAGGCAACCAAGTGTACCATTTAAGGAAAGCTCTTTACGGCCTGAAACAAGCTCCTCGAGCTTGGTATGATACACTCTCTCAGTTCTTGATAGACAGCGGGTTCACTAAAGGAATAGTGGACAGAACCTTATTCAGAATAGAAGATGGAGAAGATATTCTGATGGTTCAGATTTACGTGGACGACATCATCTTCGGATCTCCCAACAAGAAGCTATGTGAGAAGTTCAGCAAATTGATGCAAGGGAAGTTCGAGATGTCCATGATGGGTCAGATGAATTACTTTCTGGGTTTACAAGTCAAGCAGAGTACATAAGGGGTATTCATCTGCCAGACGAAGTACACAAGGAATCTACTGGCAAAGCTTGGAGTTCAACATTGCAAGGAAGCCAGAATTCCCATGATGACCGGGTTCAAGATGGATCCAGATGAAGATGGTCAGAAAATGAATCAGAAACAATGTAGAGCTTTGATTGGATCTCTACTATACCTGACTGCCAGCAGACCAGACATTACTTTTGCAGTAGGTGTATGTGCCAGATTTCAAGCAAATCCAATGCAAAGTCACCTAGAAGAGCTAAGCGGATTCTCTCAAATCTCTGAAGGGATTTGTAAACCTTGGTTTATTTTACCCATCGGATGACAATCTAGAGCTTAGTGGGTATTCGATTGATTACGGAGGTTGCGAGAATCGACGAAGTCAACCTCGGTTCATGTCGTTTCGGGAAATAAACCGATCTCTTGGTTTTCGAAAAGCGGAGACATCGATTCGCGACATCTACTCTTGGGCGAGAATATATGGTTGCGAGGAAGTCGTTGTTCCCCAACCGCTTCTGGCTAAGTCGGCGGTGAGGATTACAACATCGTAGCTAGAAACGTACCTATATTCTGTGATAGTAATAGTGCTATTGCAATCACTCAGAATCCTGTTCTACATACAAGATGCAAGCATGTGGATGTTAGACACCATTTTATCAGAGATCACATTGAAAAAAGAATATCAGGATGGAAAAGATCCATACTAAGCTGATATCTTAACTAAACCGCTAGTTGAGATCAGATTCAGAGAGTTATGCAACGAGCTAGGGCTTCTGGATCTCGGAGAAAGTGCACCAGAAATGATTGATGGTTTGATCTCCAGAACCAGTTGAATAAAAGACTAACCAGGTTAAGTGAAATCAGTTGAGTTAGGAATCTCAACTGATCAGATGACCAGACGAGGAGCCGATCTGAAGTTCAGATAAGGAGCAGATCAGAAAGTCAGATAAGTAGCCGATCTGAAGTTCAGACAAGGAGCAGATTAGTTCAAGACATATCAGATTAAGGGGAAACTGATCAGATTGGAAGATTACTTTATAAGTCGATTAAAGCTGCAGTCAACAAGCAAGTCAAGTAAAGCTACAGATCGCATAAGTCAGAAGAAACAACACAGCAA
The DNA here is from genome assembly GCA_037126765.1 of Stenogyne calaminthoides. Lineage (NCBI taxonomy): Eukaryota > Viridiplantae > Streptophyta > Magnoliopsida > Lamiales > Lamiaceae > Stenogyne > Stenogyne calaminthoides. Next base: position 28,380,507 of record JBBCBC010000021.1, read on the forward strand.
TGAAATAACATAATTTTTCATTGATAAGGACCCGGAGGTCAGATTTACAAGTTACAAGTGATATCACAAGCTACAAGTGCTACAAGCTATCTTCAAGTCGTATTACAAGTACAAGAAGACCCGGAGGTCATAAACCATAAGCCCTAAGCCAACCCTAGGCAGGGAAGAAGAGAGAGAGAGTTCAAGGTATGATGCTCTCATTTTCCCTCGATCCTAAGAAGGGGCGTCAGAGAGGCCTTGAGAATCCTGAGCCAATCTCAAAAGCTTCGGAGTGAGGAGCGAGAGAGGCTTTGAAGGATGTCTAAGCCAGGAGCCCTCAGACGTGAATCAGCGGGCTCTCCAGCTGTTAAATGGGGCACAGTGCCACAGGTTTGGTCACAAGGATCAAACGGACACTAGTGTCGCATGCAAACATTGAGCTTGATATATGGAGATCATTTGTTGACTGATGCAGACCATAAACCAAACTCATGTTTTATTTCAGACTGAGTCTGTTGATGCTAATTCCGTCATCTCGATAGGCGCACAAGGTGCATACGGTTAGGAGAAGTGCCTTCTCATTTGCCTTAGCAGATCCGCCTCCACGGTGGTAAAGAAGCTTAACATTGATCGTATGTGAAATCTTAGATGACGACGAAAGCAGTGTGAAGGAACACACAAGGTTGATTTGAGAAGCTAAATTCATTGGAAAAGGGTTAAAGGTTCCCACCGGAAGTTTCACCGGAAATAAGGAACTCATCGGAAAAGCATGAAGTATATGCTAAAGAAGATGAATGGTTTATGTTGTGTTGTTTGCCTAAACACCCAGGCTAATTTATAGAAGGAAATTAGGGGTATAAATGTAAATTTATTTTCTCAGAAGACCTTAAGAGAAATCTGCATCGACAACGTGTATGGAACACGCGGCTAATGGTTGGATGAGTTAACAGTGTGATTAATCACAGCGTATCTATGCCATTATTACGGAATGTCAAATCGCGCCAATTTGGGAATCGAGGCGACTTTTGGACTCCCCGAAGTAAAAGTTTTGGCGGGAGTTGACTTCAGTAAATACGGGCTGATTAGAAGAAGAGTGAAGGATGAAGTGTATCAGATAAGTGCATCAGAAAAGAGTATCAGATAAGTGGATCAGATAAGTGGCGAAGTGTTTCAAGCAAGAATCTGATCAGATGAGTGAGATATTGTTGGGAAATGCATAAGGCAACCATCAGATAGGTCAACAAATACCAGATCAGATCACTGTGGTAACTGGTTGATTACAATATCAATCAGTCAGATACGTTCTCTTAGTTATCCCTTTCTGAATACCTTACATGCGTTATTTAAATAAATAATTTATTTTACTCTGTTCATGACGCATGCTAATTGGAAATGTGTATTTAATGTGTTTTATTGCGAATTTTTGAGTTCGAAATACGAGAAGACTTCTTTACTCAACCGTGCGATTAAAACGTTTTTCGGCCGATTAATCTCAGCCATCGATTTCAAAATATGGATACTTGAGTACTTTGGAAAGTTGTGCAAAAAGGTTTTCCCTCGTATTCTATAAAATCCAAATCTTTTCAGAAAACCTCTTTCCACTACTTCGTCTTCCCAAAGCTCTTAAGAGATCAAAATTTTCAAAATCTTCAGAGAATTATCTTCGAAATCAATTGATTCTACTCTTCCGATTTCTAAATCATTCGAATCAATTTCTGGTAATTTCTTGTTTAATAATTGCATGATTTCAATTTCTCTCTGGTACCTAGGTTTACAAGTTGAGATGCTATGTTTCTGTGATTTTTAAGATCTAAACGCTTATGTGCTAAATTGATGCTAAAATTACTAGTTTGACTGAATTTATTGAACTATCTTACTCAAACTAAACATCAATTTGCATATCGTACAGAAATGACATATCTTGTTCCACGACCGGGCCAAGGGAAAAAGTTCTGCAACTTTGCATCGATGAAGAAAGACATCATTGATGAGAAGTATGTAGTATTCACCATCACCTCAGACCCTGAATCGCTGGAAATTCTGGAGTGCTTGCGAGCGTGTGGACTTGAACGCTATTGCTCTACACATCAGAACATCCTCCACGCACATGAAGCTCTGGAGTTTCTATACAATCTACAGAGGGATGAAGACATTGATGCTGACCTGATTTCTTCTGTTGGTGGACTTCCGCGAGTGTCGAATGACGATCTCCAGAGGATATTCGGCCTAACTCGAGGAAGCATCAATCCAGAGACCTACACGACTGATGTAGGAGAAAAGGGATTTCTTGAAGTCGAGCTGTTGAGACCAGCAAATAAGGAGAACATGACGAACGTCAAAGCCTCCTATCTGAAGAGGAAATATCGCCTTCTTCTTGAAATTGTTCAGAAGGTGATCATGTGCTCAACCTACAGTCTTGATGCAGTCACTTCGTACAAGATAAGTGTCATGGCTGCAATAATCAAGAAGGCTTCAGATATCGATTGGTTGGGTATGGTCAAAGCAAGACTGAGAAAAGACTCCGGGAAGTTCGAACTGACCCAGAGCAATGAAGTGTGCTTATCTTCCAAGTGCTCCTTTATACACAAAATCTCTATCATTCTGTTAGATAAGCTGCCACAGAATTATAAATAGAATGAGAATGGAGCGAAGATTTACCAAGCAAAGCACAAGGCCATACTGGGCAAGGATGAGTCCCTACCTGGACAAGCTGATGAAGATCCAACTCCTTATGTGCCCAAACCCAAGGGAGAAAAGAAGGAAAAATATAAGGCAATTGTATCGTCTGAAGTGCAGGAAGAGGCCATTCCAGAGAAGAGGATGAAGAGGAAGGATCTGGCCAAGAAACCAGATGCTCAGCGGAAACGTCAGAAGAGAGTCTCATCTCCTCTGAAAACTGCTCTAAGTTCTGCCCAGCAAATCAGCAGAACGAAGGATCTGATGCAAGTAAGATCAGAAGAAGAGATAGCAGTCCGCTCTGAGCCAACTATCAGAGAAGTAAGGGAAGAGCAGATGATCGCAGCTGAAGGAGAGAAATCTGTCAGAGGGACAGAAGTGGAGCAACCTGAGGAAGAATCACCATCTGATTCTCTGCCTCTCACCAAGATCTTCCAAAGAGCAAGATCGCCAATGCCCACTTCCGAATCACCATCACCCTCTCCTCAAAAATAATCATCACCTCCCCACAAAACCTTCTCACCCTCACCCTCGCCTATCAGATCACAAACATCTCTCACACCACCAATCAATGAACCAGTTCAGGAAACTGAACACCCTCAACACGCTGAAAATGAACCTGAACTACAAACATCTCAATCCCCGATCAAGTCTCAAGAACCTGAGAGATCCGACAAGCGAGTGTCCATCTCTCATAATCCCTTCAACACCAGAACAGTGCTTGCTTCACCTGCTCCAGAGAGCCCCATCATAAGGATAATGAAGTAATAGATCAAGGAGTATCTGCTGGATCTATGCCCTAAATTGGATCAACATCCTGGCATCCAGCAACAGATAGAAGAGATTGTGTTCTGGAGGGATATCAGACTGAAAAGCATTGAAGAATTTCTGATTCTCATGACAACTCTGGGATCAGATTTCTTTGTAGACTTGGAGTTGAAGTGCTTGAACACTGCTGGGATTGAAAGTGCTGTTGAATTGGCATCTGATGATGATATCAGATGGTTAATTCACGAAAGGTTCGGAATTGCTGATAACAGGGAGGAAACCGTTCAACCTCCTACAGATCAAGAGGGAGCTGCCGATGAACCAAGAATGGGTGCTGTAGATGAGACCCGACTTGGCAAGGCATCAACATCTGACCAGACTGCTACGATGAGCTCTGATACCCTAGATCATTATACTGAGAAGATTCAGGATGGGATCAAGGCTGCATTTGAAGACAAATTCGCAGCGCTCACAGCAGATCTGATGAAGCAATTTGAAGATGAGCAAGCAAAACTAGTTGACAAGGAACGAAGTCACACAGTTGGGATGCACAATGCCATCCTTGCTGAAGTAATGCAACTAGTAAATCCTCTTGCTGAGAAGCTCAAACTCCAGTCTGACAAACTCACAGTTCAGACAGAGATGCTCAATCAGACACAGGTACTTTTGGAGAATGTCTGGGCATCCTTGGACAAAACTAACAACCACATGGATATGGATTGAAAACATTTTTTAGCTTCTACAGAACGAGCAAGACAGGAAATCGAAATTGCTCTCAGACGCTTCTTCATTCCTGCACCTTCTGCCACCGTTCAGATTACTCCTCTTGTTGTCGAGGAACTCAGAGAGGAGATCTCACGGCAATTAACTGCTCTGAATCACAAGATGTCCAACCTCTTTGATGAAACCAAAAAAGGGGGAAGGAAAAGAGAAAGAAGAGAAGAAAGAAAAACAGACACAGTTGGTAACAATTTCATCTCTACCGAAAACCACTGTATCTGACTTGCCAGCCACTCCATCTACTGATCTCATTGCTGAAGTGAAGGAAACTGTGGAGAAACAAAGCAAAGAGATCACTGAGCAGAAAACTGCTCTTTCAGAGGTTACTGCCAGAGTCGACAAGATTGGAGACTTTTCTTCGTTCGTATAGAAAAGAATGGAAACTGATGATCAGGCCAAGAGCCTTGAACTCGCTAAGAAATTAGCTGAAGAAGACCAACAAGATGAACCTGAGCAGACTCTGAGAAGGAAGAAAGGCAAAGGCAAGATGGCAAAAGTTACTGCGGAAGATCAGAGACAAGGCCAATCACTCTCTACCAAAAGCCATATTGACTCCTGAACAAGTTCAAGAGCAGACAAGACAGAGAATAAGAGAGGTCGCCATCAAGAAGCAGAAGTTAGCAGAGGCTAAGGGACTGAACATCGCTTACATCCAAAGGAAGAGGAAGAACGAAGCTGCAACAGAGGAGATTGCTTGGGAGAAGAATGCCCTTCCGGCACCTATTAAAGACATCCTCTGTGCACGGCTAGATCTGCTTCCAGAATGGGATCAGATCAGAGGAGAATGGTTATGTGACGATACATCCTGGAGAAGATTCTGATTCATCAAGATCAGACTGAAAATGATGATGAATTCCGGAACTGGTTAGAAACAAAGTATCCAGACTGTGATGAAAGAAGGCAAGATCATGTCACTGATACCAGAAGCTCCACCCTTTGAAGTACTCCTTCCACCTTTACGTCCAGACAAAAAGCTAGATGCTGTAAAGTTCAAGAATGCCTACTATGGATTTGCTGAAAAAGGAGGGATCCATAGAAGAGAAGATCTGGACAAGCTGATGCAAAGGATGTACAGGATGTATGGCATCCCCAAAGAGCTACAAATGTTCAAGTACACCTGAAGAAGACAACTTGGAATCAGATGACAGGTACGCTTTTCATGTATTCTATAATGCACACACCTATCTGAATGAAATATTCCATCTCACTGATTATAAGACAAACACCTCATTGTCTTCTGAGGTATGTACTGTTTACATTATCTACATTTCCATTCATGGTTTCTGTTTTTCTGATTAAGTGTTTTGGTTCCATCAAAAAGGGGGAAATTGTTGGGAAATCTGTATTTTAGTTTTGATGGAAGTTCCAAAACAGGTTGTAATAGGACCAGTCAGACCTGTTAGCTGACTGATGACTTAGAATCAGATTAAGATGACCAGCTGAAATGTATAGATAGCTGATGTAAAAGATAGGTCACATATTGAGGGGGAACTCAATATGTATAGGTCAGGTCGAAGTATCAGATGACCCAGATAAGGTCAGATGATCAGAAGACTAAGAACAAATCAGAAGACAAGAAGTCAGAAGATCAGGTGAAGACAGAAGACACTGAAGACTCAGATGAACCTGCAGACTCAGATAGACACTGAAGACTCAGATGAACCTGAAGACTCAGATAAACCTGAAGACTCAGTAACAAACCTGAAGACTCAGTATGACTGAATACACTGAGGCTCAGAGACACCTGAAGATCAAAAGACCTGAAGACCACATTCAGCCGAGTCTGCATATTGAGCTAAGACAATCTGCAACAGAAGACTCAACAAGGTAGACTGATCAGTTACCTGATCAAGTCAGCTCACACCTGGTGTCAATCAAGATTATACACCAGACAAGACGAATCTTCTACAAAAGGAATATCAATTGTCTAACGGACAAATTACTGAAATGCCTCCTCGCGAAGCCAAGGAGAAAGCGACACGTGCACAAAAAGAGCTGACAATGCGGGATACGACACTGCGGACAAAAACGGCTCTAATCATGCCTACAGCCACGCCGATAATTGGAGCACATCACAATCATATCCTACAACCTACCTAATATAGCCCGAAATTCAAATTTCTCTCCAACGACTCTTTGATTTCGAGGCCTATAAAATGGGATTTCTCGAAAGGAAGGAAAAGAGACCAACTACTATCACATGAACAATTGAGCAAAGCGGAACAAAATCATTAACACAGATTCTCAAGAAGCAAAAAGCCTTCAGAATTTCCGCTCGAAGAACACAATATTTGAAGATTATTCTTAGAGTGTTCATCCCATTGTTCTTAGCAAGAAATCCTATCCACTAGCATTTTGGCTACCTAAAACACCAGGATAGATTTCCAGTTGGAACCCTCAAACTTCTTTACCCAAATGCAAGTTAGGTTAAGTTTGTTCCCGGAAGATTTCAGACTAGGGATTCTAGTTTTCTGATTTCTAGTTCGGTTGAGTGTGAACTCGATAAATATCTGTAGAGTGTGAACTCAATAAACATCTCGGCCATCCCGTGAGGGATATAAGTCCCGCAGGTTAAGTTCGGTTAAGTTCGGTTAAGGTTCCCCTGTGTTAAGGGAAGAGTGGACGTACGACGGGTTTCGTCTGAACCACTATAAAAAGTCTTGTGTGCATTTACTTGCTTTCTTATCGCTTTACACTATTCACACAACTGAGTTTAAAAGCGCATACATATTCTAAGTTAAGCTCAGTCTGCACCAAGCAACTGATCTGATCAGGTTGACACCTTAGTCAGCTGGTTGAAAACTGACTTAAGAATCTGAATTGATAAAACTGGTTTTTCACACGGGTTAAAACAAGCTTCTGCACTCTCAGTTAGACTGACAAATATCAAACTGATCTGCCCTCAGCACTCAGTAAGATTGAACATCAGTTCCTATTGACTCACTAGCACTCTGATCAGGCAATCTGCAAATCACACCTGATCCGCACGAAAAGTTTTAGAAGCCTATTCACCCATCCCCTCTAGACTTCTACCCTCACAAAACTCGTTCGGGACCTACAATTTCCGGTATGGATAATAGTGTTGAGCCGTTCCTTAACCAAGGAAAAAGATGTTAATTAATATGAAGCTATTTCAGTGGCCTAAATTAATTAATGGACTGGATAATCTTAAACGCGGGAAATAATAATTGGGAGTCATATTAACAGTAATATGGGTTAAGATGAATAGTGCAATATTAATTATGTAGTGTGATTAATTAATATTTATTGGCTTGAATAATATTATGGCTAAATATTTGAAATTCAAAGTCCATTGGAAGATCCAATCTTAATTCTCCTAAAGGCCCCTCAAGTAGCCCAAACATAAAGTCCAATAACTGAAAAAAGTGTTTAAAATAAAATAAATTATTGTTGCCTAATTTTTCTAATTTTTTCAAAAATTATGAATAAAAGAGGAGAAAGATTTTCTTTGAATTTTGTTATGGAATGAGGATAAGTATTCTTGGAATACAATATTATCTCATTAAATTTAAGAAATCTCCCACTTGGCTATTTATAATGATATTTTCGAAAATTCCATAACATAAGGAGGAGGAGATTTTATTTGGGAGATATTTTGGGAAATAGAATATATTGGATATATTCAAGATTGTTTCTTGGAAAATAAGCAAGGAAATTTCCCAATCACCTAAAACCCTAAAATTTTCGTCCTCCCCTTGTATTATAAATAGGGGATGAATTTTTCATCCCCAATGCAATTCCATATGTTGGAAAAATTAGAAATCCACAAAGGTGGTGCAACATAATTTTATTTTTCCTTTTGTTAATTGTTCGCGAGCATCCTACCACTGGATTGTTGAACAAGGATGAGGGAATACTTGAGAAGGTCTTTTGGTGTGTTCGTGTGAACGGGATCCATCTTCTCAACGGTTTTCACTCCGAGAGGTTAGTTCACGTAAACTCCTAGCAATTCCGCATGCGTAGGATTTATGTGACGAATTTGTATGCATGATTTGCTGTTGAATTATTATTTGAATTAATATAGGATTAATTCATGCTAGTAATAATTGTTAGAATTAAATTTGTATTTAAATATTCATCCCGAATAGATCCGTGCAATTAATTCCCCAACAACTGGTATCAGAGCCACGATTTCGAGCTCTGATTTTTAAAATTGTAATTTAATTCGTTGTTCATTAAATTTGAAATTGGATAATAGAATTGCTAGATCTTTTTTTCCAGGTATCCAATTGTCATGGTATTTGATGAATGTTTATTTATGAATGCATATAAATTGTGGTTTTTAATTCGATTTGTTCAAATTCGTTTTGCCTCGTGAGAAAATTCACGAGTAGATTAGGATTTGTTTAATTTGATCAATGTAATAGACTAGTCTAGATCTAGGTTTATTTATTTTTTGTAAATAAATTGTAACCGGATCGACAACGAAGACGAAGAATTAAAGACGGGTGACCAAGTGCTCGGACGTACACGAGCCAAGGCACGAAGTGCTAGGCGGTCGCGCATGGGCCAAGCCGAGAGGCGCTCGGCACATGCGGGCGCAAGCCTGGGCGTGGCCGAGCACCGGGCAAGATTGGTGGCAGAGCACATCAATACAAGACACAGAAAGCGGAGATCAAGACGAGCACGCGGGCGAGCGAAGGCACTCGGCACACGGGGGCGGGGATGGCCGGCCTAGACGCGGGCGTGCGCGCAAGCACACACGGACACGTGTTCCGGGCCGTGAGCTACCCAATGCCAGACATCGTTTCAGACCTAGAAGGAGAACATTTTAAAGAACATGCTGCGGCGAGTGGGAGCTTTTCGAGACGAACGATGAAGGCTTTGAAGACGATTTCTCAAGATCAAGACATGGCAAAAATTAACCGTGACAATTGGATATATGTGCCCAATATGTTTAATTTTTTTTTTTGTTTTGATGTTTATTTAATTATGTTTGAATATGCGATGCATGAGAAATTGTTTTGGAAAAATCTCACTTTGGAAAATTACTAAGTATGTATAATTAGTTGATAATTTTATTCCGGATGATAAAATTGAATTAATTTTGACCTCCATGATTTATTTATTTGTGAATTCTTTTGGAGAAATCCCCCCCACGGGACGGCCAAAAGATAGCTTTCACATGAATGAATTCCAAACGGATGATTGTGCATTATTATTAGTGGCGACAATGACCCTCCCCACGAGGCTCGTTCAAAGCGAAATAATAATTTTGTATTTAATCATGATTATTACTTAGGTATAAGATTGATATGCATATACTTTTCCGAAGTCCCTGTCAATCTTATATTGGTCAAGTGGGAGCCAACTATTAATCTGGATATTAAAGGTTTGTAAATGTTTTCTTGTTTGTAACCTGCTCGAATGTGTTTAAATAATGACTCACCCCACGTGGCTTATTTAAACTGTTTTGAGATGTTGGATGATGCATGTTTATATTTTTTTTGAGATTTTAATATGATACATGTGATCGAATTATGTGATAATTTTGTGCTTATGCAAATCATTATTTATTTCAGTTCAGCATGTTGCAACCTTTTAATCCACTGTTCAATATACTGAAAGACAATTTACTTACTGGTGAAAACTTCATCGATTGCAATCGAAAACTTACTATTGTCCTTACTGCACAACATTATAACTGAGTTCTTATTGTCCCAAAACCCGAAAAGCCAACTGATAAGTCCACGAAAGCGGATAAGAAAGATTATGCTGACTGGGAGCGGTCAAATGAGATGGCTAAGTGCACTATGCTGGCATCTATGTCAGACGTGTTGCAACATCAGCATCAACATTTTGAGACCGCTGCAGACATCATGACAAGTCTTAAAGCGATGTTCCAACATCAGAACCGTGTGGCTCGTCAGATCACCCTGAGAGACTTGCTCTCTATGAAGATGGTGGAGGGAACGCCCGTAAGGGAGCACGTTCTCCAGATGATGGCTCACCTAAATAAGCTTGAGGTACTTGGCGCTGTATATGATATCGAGACCCAGATCGATTTCATACTCCATTCTCTGCCTAAGAACTTTGAACAATTCAGGTTGAACTATCAGATGAACAAACAAGAGTTCACGTTGCCTGATTTGTTGCAAGCTTTGGTCTCGGCAGAGGTGATATTGGGGCAAAAGAGCCAAGCTTGATGGCAAGTGGTCCCTCTTCTTCTTCTAGGCCAAGAGGAGGCAAGAACAAGAAGAAGGCAAAAGGCCAAAAGCAAGTGAACTGAAGCGTTGCCAATGACAAAGAAAAGGTGAAGGGAGATGGAGGAGTGAAGTAAACAGCTAAGGGGAAATGGTTTAACTGCGATGAGAAAGGACACTGGAGGTCAGCCTGTTCCAAACCCAAAAGGAATGGAAAGAAAGGTAATTCTCATGCACTAGTTGTTGAAACTTGTTTGGCGGCGTATGCTTCCCACTTGTGGGTAGTGGATACAGGACCCACTGATCATGTTTGTTTCACTTTACAGGGGTTCAAGTGGACCCGATAACTTAGTGGGAGTGAGATCCTCATCACACTGGGCGATGCTACGAGAGTGGCAACTGAAGCAGTGGGAGAAGTGCAGTTATCTTTTGAAGACAAAGTTTTAATTTTGAGAGATGTTCTTTACGTTCCTAGTTTTAGAAAGAATTTGATTTCAGTTTCTAAACTTTTTCATGATGGATATTCGGTTACTTTTAATAAAGTTGTTACCATTGCTCTAAATAATGAGTTTATCTGTCATGGAACGTTGTCGAATAATCTCTTCACGATTAACTGTGCACACCACTCATGAAATACATCCCTATAACACATTGACTATTTCGGATAAAAGAAAACGTTCATCAGACGTGAACCAAACACTTCCATAAGACTAGGTCATATTAATCCAAAGAGGATCCAAAGATTGGTTCAAGATGGTTCATTGGAGTCTCTCCGGGTTGAACCATTTCCAACTTGCGAATCATGTTTGGAGGGTAAAATGACTAAGAGGGCATTCGGAGCCAAGGGGAATAGAGCCAAAGAAGTGTTATAAATCGTTCACACCGATGTATGTGGTCCAATGTCAATCAAAGCAAGAGGAGGCTATGAGTATTTCGTTACTTTTATCGATGATTACTCAAGATATGGATACATTTACCTTATGAAGCATAAATCTGAGACATTTAATAAATTCAAAGAATTTAAGGCTCAAGCAGAGAATCATAGGGAAAATGTATCAAGTCTCTACGATCTGACCGTGGAGGTGAATACCTCAGCGAGATGATTTTTTGAACTACTTATCAGATGAAGAGATTGTATCCCAGTTAACTGCACCCGGAACCCCTCAACAAAACGGGGTTGCAGAACGAAGAAACATGACTCTTTTAGAAATGGTCAGGTCAATGATGAGTTATGCAGATCTACCCAAATCGTTTTGGGGTCACGCCTTGGAAACAATGGCTTACATTCTAAACCTGGTGCCATCCAAATCGATTCCCAAAACCCATAAAGAGTTGTGGATCGGGCGCAAGCCCAGTTTGGGACACATGAGAATCTGGGGGTGTCCGACATACGTGTTAGACAAGGAAGCCGGTAAATTGGATCCAAGATTAGAATTAAGGTTGTTTATAGGGTACCCTGAGGGAACGAAAGGGTGCATGTTCTATGGTCCCGAAGATCAAAAGGTGGTAATCAGTACGCACTTTAGATTTTTGGAAGAAGACTATATGAACGATAAGAAACCCATAAGTGAGATTACCTTAGATGAGCTAAATGGGCTTACCTCAATGCCAAATGTACAAGTCGACATACCAAACGACACACTTACACAACCGGAATCTCATCGTAGTGGGAGGGTTGTCAAACAGCCCGAGAGATTCATGGGGATAGGAGAGTCGTCAGACTTGGTCCCTGGTGAAAATGAATCAGACATATGGACATACAAGGAGGCAATCCATGACAAGGATGCAGATTCTTGGCAAATAGCAATGGAAGCTGAGATGGGTTCTATGGATCATAATAAGGTGTGGGAGCTAGTCGAACCACTTAATGGGATACAAGAGGTTATACTAGAGAAAAAGAGGACCGGACGGGAAAGTGTATATGTTGGGATATTTTAGTTTTGATGAATTATGCCAAAACATTATCAACTTGTATTATTCAAGCTAACTTACAGATAACAAGTTGAGGGGGAACGAGAGAACAAGTTGAGGGGGAACTCATGAAATCAGAAGTAGATGATCGAGATCAGGCGAGACTGCAGATGAGACTGATCGAGATCAAATGAGGAAGATGAGTTCCAGAGTTAACTGATGAGATGAGCAAAATCAGAAGAAAAGAAAAGTTAAGCCAACTGATCAGAAGAATCAGAAGTTACTTGATCAGATGGACCTGAGATCAGAAGATCAGATGATCAGAAGACCAGATTAGATGACCAGATCAGAAGATGAGGTTGCACATCAGAAGAGAAGGATGCAGATCAGAAGAGGAGGTTGCTGATCAGAAGAGGAGCAGATGAGACTGATCGAGATCAGACGTGATCGAGATCAGATAAGATGACCTGATGCAACTAACCTGATATGCTAACCTGATGTGCTAATCTGATGTAGATAAACTGATATGCTGACCTGATGCTATACTAATCTAATCAGGTGAGCTAATCAGATCAGGCGAGAAGAAATCAGAAACCAGAAGTCACCTGATCTGATGTCCTCAGAAGACAAGTCACCTGAAGACAAGTCATCTGATGTCATGTTCACTGAGAATCAGAACGCTACTGATGATCAGATAACCTGAGTGCGAGTGACCTGAGGGTCAGATTGTCTGAAGTCAGAAGAGCTGAACTCAGTTAGCCTGAGTGTCAGTATACCTGATCAGACAAGGTCCGCTGAAGAGAAGTCTGCTGAATCAAGAATAGATCCTGAAGATTATAGCCGTTAGATTCAGCTGACGTGGACCAATGAGAGGAAGACAACCAGCCTGATAAAGCTGCAGAACTTACAGAATAGTATGGATTTGAATGTGATTCTCTCCAACGGTAACATTCAAATCCACACTATAAATACAAGATCTTCCATCAAATTAAGTGTGTGAAATGCGTGAAAAACACCATTAAAGCTACAGAGCCAAATCATCTAGCATTTCCACCATATAACACTGAGCAAGAAATACACGCATATATACCAGAGTGTTCTATCCTAGATCTAAGCACAAATGTCATATCCTAAACTTAGAGAGATTTTCCCAACATTAGCATTGAGGCTAAATAAATGTAAGGGAAAATCTCGCCCTAGTTGGACACCAAACAATCTTTACCCAAACTAAGAGGTAGGTTAAGTTTTGTTAAGCAAGGATTGTAAGTTAGTTGGACTAGCTTACTTTCTGGGTGTGAGTGAGAACTCGTTAAACATCGAAGCAATCCCGTGAGGGAGGGTAGGCAATCCCGTGGAGGGTGATAAGTCCCGAGAGAGTGAGAACTCATTAAACATCTGTTGTATTATGTTGGACTAACACGTAAAACTAAGTCCAGTTGGTTAAGTTGGTGCCCCTGTTGATAGGGAAGAGTGGACGTAGGACAAGTTGTCCGAACTATTATAAAATCGTGTGTTCTTTACTGCTTTATGTTCTTGTCATATGCATTTTATTATAAGCAAAACACACATCGTTCTTAAAAGTAAAATTTGGAATCACTCTGCCCTCACCCCTATTTTATATGCACTACATGCTTTTTCCGCATTTCATGGGTTTTTCTCAGGACCAACAGGAAACTTTCAAGGCTAGACTTGTGGCAAAAGGTTATACTCAGAAAGAAGTGATCGACTATGAGGAAACCTCTTTGCCTGTAGCTATGCTTAAGTCCATCCGTATTCTCTTGTCGATAGCTGCACATCTCGATTTCGAGATCTGGCAAATGGATGTGAAGATAGCTTTCCTCAATGGAAGTCTTGAAGAAGAAATCTATATGCAACAACCCGAAGGCTTCATTGAAAAAGGCCAAGAACATCTTGTTTGCAAGCTCAAAAAGTCCATCTACGGACTAAAGTAAACATCGCGTGCTTGGAACCAATGTTTTCATCAAGTTATAAAGTCTTACGGGATCGATCAAAACGAGTTTGAAAGTTGTGTGTATAAAAAGCGTGTCGGAACTGCATTGGTATTCTTAGTACTATATGTAGACGATATTCTGCTCATCGGAGACGATGTAAAGGTTTTGTCAGACGTAAGGGCATGGCTGTCAAAACTGTTTGATATGAAGGACTTAGGGAACCCGGTCACATCCTTGGGATCAAGATAACTCGAGATCGTAAGAAAAGGATGATAGGTTTATCGCAAGCTTTATACATAGACACTGACTTGAAGCGATTCAGCATGCAAGATTCCAAGAAGGGCTTTGTACTTTTCAGACATGGAATACATCTATCCAAAGAAATGTGCCCTAAGACGCAAAGGGAGATAGATGACCTGAAAGGCATTCCTCATGATTCGGCTGTCGGAAGCCTCATGTATGATATGCTGTGCACGAGGCCAGAGATCTACTTTGTCGTTGGCATGGTAGCAAGATATCAGAGTAATCTAGGGAAAGAACATTGGACTGCAGTTAAAAACATTCTGAAGTATCTGAAAAGAACTCACGATAGAATGTTGGTTTATCAGTCAGACAGTTTACTTCCCTTCGGATACACGGACTCAAATTTCCAATCAGACCTAGATTCCAAAAAATCTACCTCGGGTAGTGTGTTTTGCATGGAGGGAGGAGCCATGACATGGAGAAGCGTTAAGCAGAAATGCATCTACCATGGAAGCCGAGTACGTAGCTGCTTGTGAAGCAGCGAAGGAAGCGGTTTGGACGTAGTTCCGAATTTGTCTAGCACAATCATGGTCTATTGTGATAATGCCGGAGCAGTTGTAAATTCAAGAGAACAAAGAACCCACAAGACCAGCAAACACATTGAAAGGATATACCATCTTATACGAGAAATCGTTAAGAGAGGAGATATAGAGGTGGCAAAGATCGCGTCAGAGGACAACCTAGTAGATCCATTAACAAAGGGTCTGCCTCAGAACACATTCGAGAAACATGTGGAAGGAATGGGTGTCAAAATCGTTGCCAATCTGCTTTGAGTATAAGTGAGAGAGATATTATTAGGTTCGTGTAGGTGACATTAGATGTCACATAGATTCTACACGAGATATGTTGTAGTATACTTAAAAGAAGACTTTGAGTATAAGTGGGAGATTGTTGGGGTTATACTGGAAAGTATGCTTTTACTTTGTTTAACCAGACTGAATTTCTGTCTTATTTACTGAAATAAATTATTTATCACTGATGCTTTAAATATCATTGAATGTTACATATATTTACTGCATAACTGTTCAATAAATAGTACGTGTTATATTGTAGTTAATTTAGTGATACCAGATCACAGAAGATTAAATTAACAGTCCCTTGTAACTAAAAAAGTCTGAAATTCACGACCGGATGGAAATGAACAAACCATCGTGAAAGGTTGAAGTGCAAGGCTCAGATTGGCTTGTCTTCACCAAGAGATTGCACTAGTGCATTATGATGCACTGAACTGGACCTACAGGAGGATAAATTCTTCAGTACTAAATATAGAAGAATTAGACCTCAGTGGTTCATTATTTTTTAATCTCCGTCCCTTAAATAGGATCGTGTGGAATCAATAACCATTGCTTTGACTTATGATGGGAAGAGGATCAGCGAGATTCAATACCTTGTATCTTGGACAATGTTATTGGTTACACGACGATTGCTAATATTTAATACGGTGAAATGTGTGCAAGTACGTCTTGTTTGATTTGTCCCCTTGGGAGGCTCAGAAGTTTTATCATACCAAATCATGCAAGTTGAATTAATTTCCGGTATGGATAATAATGTTGAGCAGTTCCTTGACCATGGAAAAAGATGTTAATTAATATGAAGCTACGTCAGTGGCTTAAATTAATTAATGGACTGGATAATCTTAAACGCGAGAAATAATAACCGAGAGCCATATTAACAGTAATATGGGTTAAGATGGATAGTGCAATATTAATTATGTAGTGGGATTATTTAATATTTATGGGCTTGAATAATATTATGGCTAAATATTGGAAATTCAAAGTCCATTGGAAGGTCCAATCTTAATTCTCCTAAAGGCCCCTCAAGTAGCCCAAACATAAAGTCCAATAACTGAAAAATGTGTTTAAAATAAAATAAATTATTGTTGCCTAATTTTTCTAATCTTTTCTAAAATTATGAATAAAAGAGGGAGAAAGATTTTCTTTGATTTTTGTTATGGAACGAGGATAAGTATTCTTGGAATACAAGATTATCTCATTAAATTCAAGAAATCTCCCACTTGGCTATTTATAATGATATTTTCGAAAATTTTATAACATAAGTGTTTGGGTTATACTGGAAAGTATGCTTTTACTTTGTATAACCAAACTGAATTTCATCTTATTTCTTTGAAATAAATTATTTATCACTAATGCTTTAAATATCATTGAATGTTACATATATTTACTTCATAACATTCAATAAATAGTCGTGTTACATTGTAGTTAATTTAGAATGCAGATCACGAGAAGATTAAATTAACGGTCCCTTGTAACTAAAAAGTACGCTTATTCACGACCTAGATGGAAATGAACAATCCATCGTGAAAGGTTGAAGTGTAAGGCTCAGATTGACTTGTCTTGACCAAGAGATTACATTAGTGCATGGTGATGCAATTGAATAGGACCCTCTGAGGAGGATGAATACTTCAGCACTGAACTAGGAAGAATTAGACCTTAGTGGTTCGTTATTTCTTAATCTTCGTCCCTTAAATAGAATCGTGTGTGGTTAGTAATTATTGATTTGACTTATGACGGGTAGAGAATCAATGAGATTCAATACTTTAAATCTTGGGCAATATTATTGGTCACATGCGATTGCTAAGATTTAATACGAAGAATCGTGTGCAAGTACGCTTATTCGATTTTCCCCTTTGGGAGATTCATAAGATTTATCATACCAAATCTTGCAAGTGGAACTAGTTCCGGTATGGATAATAATGTTGAAACGTTCCTTGACCAAGGACAAAAGATATTAATTAATGGAAAGCTATTTCAGTGGCTTGAATTAATTAATGGGCTAGATAATCTTAAACACGGAAAATAATAACCGGGAGCCATATTAACAGTAAAATGGGTTAAGATGGATAGTGCAATATTAATTATGTAGTGGGATTAATTAATATTTATGGGCTTGAATAATATTGTGGCTCAATATTGATAATTCAAGATCCATTGGAAGGTCCAATCTTAATTCTCCTAAAGGCCCCTCAAGGAGCCCAAATATAAAGTCCAATAACTGAAAAATGTGTTTAAAATAAAATAAATTATTGTTGCCTAATTTTTCTAATCTTTTCTAAAATTATGAATAAAAGAGGGAGAAAGATTTTCTTTGATTTTTGTTATGGAACGAGGATAAGTATTCTTGGAATACAAGATTATCTCATTAAATTCAAGAAATCTCCCACTTGGCTATTTATAATGATATTTTCGAAAATTTTATAACATAAGTGTTTGGGTTATACTGGAAAGTATGCTTTTACTTTGTATAACCAAACTGAATTTCTGTCTTATTTACTGAAATAAATTATTTATCACTAATGCTTTAAATATCATTGAATGTTACATATATTTACTTCATAACTGTTCAATAAATAGTACGTGTTACATTGTAGTTAATTTAGAGATACCAGATCACAGAAGATTAAATTAACAGTCCCTTGTAACTAAAAGTACGCTATTCACGACCTAGATGGAAATGAACAATCCATCGTGAAAGGTTGAAGTGTAAGGCTCAGATTGACTTGTCTTGACCAAGAGATTACATTAGTGCATGACTGATGCACTGAATAGGACCTACAGGAGGATGAATACTTCAGCACTGAACTAGGAAGAATTAGACCTTAGTGGTTCGTTATTTCTTAATCTTCGTCCCTTAAATAGAATCGTGTGTGGTTAGTAATTATTGATTTGACTTATGACGGGTAGAGAATCAATGAGATTCAATACTTTAAATCTTGGGCAATATTATTGGTCACATGCGATTGCTAAGATTTAATACGAAGAATCGTGTGCAAGTACGCTTATTCGATTTTCCCCTTTGGGAGATTCATAAGATTTATCATACCAAATCTTGCAAGTGGAACTAGTTCCGGTATGGATAATAATGTTGAAACGTTCCTTGACCAAGGACAAAAGATATTAATTAATGGAAAGCTATTTCAGTGGCTTGAATTAATTAATGGGCTAGATAATCTTAAACACGGAAAATAATAACCGGGAGCCATATTAACAGTAAAATGGGTTAAGATGGATAGTGCAATATTAATTATGTAGTGGGATTAATTAATATTTATGGGCTTGAATAATATTGTGGCTCAATATTGATAATTCAAGATCCATTGGAAGGTCCAATCTTAATTCTCCTAAAGGCCCCTCAAGGAGCCCAAATATAAAGTCCAATAACTGAAAAAGGTGTTTAAAAATAAAATAAATTTTCTTGCCTAATTTTCCAATTTTTCAAAAAATAATAAATAAAAGAGGGAGAAAGATTTTCTATGAATTTTGTTATGGAATGAAGATAAGTATTCTTGGAATACAAGATTATCTCATTAAATTCAAGAAATCTCCCACTTGGTTATTTATTTTGAAATTTTTGAAAATTTTGAAGAAATAAGGGAAAGAAAGATTTTCTTGATTTTCTTGAAAAGATATTATGGAAGATATGTATTCTTGCAATACAAGTATATCTCATAAATTCAAGAAGATCCAAATCTTGGAATCTTTTATCCTTGTTTTTCGAAAATAACCATAACAAGAGAATGCAGGATTTTTATGGAATATTTTAATTATGGAGAAAAGAATATATGAGATATATTCAAAATTTCTTGGAGATCAAGAAAAATATTTTTCCTCCCTATTCCATGATGAAAAAATCGGCCAACACCTCATCTATAAATAGGGGATGATTTCTTCATCCCCAAGTGCAATTCCATGTGTTGGAAAAATTAGAAATCCACAAAGGTGATGCAACATAATTTTATTTTCCCTTTTGTTAATTGTTTGCGAGTTTCCTTCCACTGGATTGACGAGCAAGGGCTAGGGAATACTTGGGAAGGCTTTTTGGTGTGTTTTTATCAACCTAGTCCATTGCCATTCCAAACAGGTTAGTTCGCGTAAATCCGTATCAATTCCGCATGCGTAGGATTTATGTGAACTGTTTATATGCATGATTTGTTGTTGAATTATTATTTGAATTAATATATGATTAATTCATGCTAGTAATAATTGTTAGAATTAAATTTGTATTTAAATACTCACCCCGAATAGATCCGGGCAATTAATTCCCCAACAACTGGTATCAGAGCCTCGGTTTCGGGCTCTGAGTGTTAAATTGTAATTTGATTCATTTTCATTAAATTTGAAATTGGATAGTAGAATTGCTAGATCTTTTTTTGCAGGTATCAAATTGTCATGGTATTTGATGAATGTTTATATTTATGCATGCATATAAATTGTGGTTTTTTAATTCGATTCGTTCGAATTCGTTTGGCCTCGTGAGAAAATTCACGAGTAGATTATGATTTGTTTGATTCGTTCTATGTAATAGACTAGTCTAGATCTAGGTTTATTTATTTTTTGTAAATAAATTACAACCGGATCGTGAGCCAAGACGAAGACGATGAATTAAAGACGGATGGATCCAGAACCGGGCGCAGGCGGCGTGCGTCATTCGAAACGTGCTAAGGGAGGCACGCGCGTGATGCGGGTTCACGCAGGCGCCCACGGGCGTGGGGTGAGGCCGAGGGTCGAGCGCGAGCGGGCTCGAGGTCGATCGCACACGCATCGCGGCCAAGGCATGGGCACGCCAAGAAGATTTTTGCGCGATCGAGCGGACTCGACGGGCGACGCGGGATACGCCAGCGGGCTCCAGGGCTCATACGGACATAGGCGCATGGGCGAGGCGGCATGAGGCTGATCGGCATGGGCGGGCGCAAGCTCGAATGCGCGATGCCTATCGAGATCCGCCGAGGGCTACCGAGCGAGACGTGCGCCGCTGGGTGACGTGCGTCTGGCACTTTGGCACGCGTGCACGGGCGCCACTCGACATGGCCAGGGGAGTGCTAGGCGGTCACTCCGACCCGCGAACTGGTCGATGACATTGCTTGACGTGGCGAACCTTTCGAGACGAACGATGAAGGCAAAGAAAATGATTTTTCGAGATCAAGACATTACATAAATTAACCGTGACAATTGAATATATGTGCCCAATGTGTTTAATTTTGCTTTGATGTTTATGCATTATTTTATGCTTATTTAAATTGTGTTTAAATTTGCGATGCATGAGAAAGTGTTTTGAAAAATCTCACTTTCGAAAATTACTAAGTATGCTTAAACAATTAATTTACAATTTTATTTTGGATAATAAAATTGAATTAATTTTGACCTCCATGATTTATTTATTTGTGAATTCTTTTGGAGAAATTCCCCCCACGGGACGGTCAAAAGATAACTTTCACATGAATAAATTCCAAACGGATGATTGTGGATTATTACTAGTGGCGACGATGACCCTCCCCACGAGGCTCGTTCAAAGCGAAATAATAATTTTGTATTTAATCATGGTTATTACTTAGGTATAAAATTGATATGCATATACTTCCCCGAAGTCCCTGTCAATTTTATATTGATCAAGTGGGAGCCAACTATTAATCTGGATATTAAAGGTTTGTAACTGTTTTCTTGTTTGTAACCTGCTTGAATGTGTTTAAATAATGACCCACCCCACGTGGCTTATTTAAACTGTTTTGAGATGTTTGCTGATGCATGTTCATATTTTTTTTGAGATCTTAATATGATACATGTGATCGAACCATGTGATATATTTGTGCTTATGCATATTATTATTTATTTCAGTTCATCATGTCGCAACCTTTTAATCCACTGTTCAATATACTTAAAGATAATATACTTACTGGTGAGAACTTCGTTGATTGGAGTCGTAAACTTACTATTGTCCTCACTGCACAAAGCCATAACTGGGTTCTCACAACACCTAAACCAGAAAAGCCGAATGATGAGTCAACTAAAGCGGTTAAGAAAGAGTATGCTGAGTGGGAGCGTTCCAACGAAATGGCAAAGTGTACCATCTTGGATTCAATGTCAGATGTGTTGCAACACCAACACCAAAACGTTGAGACCGGCGTAGACATCATGACTAGTCTTAAAGCGATGTTTCAACATCAGAACCGTGTGGCTCGTCAGATCACCATGAGGGACTTGCTCTCTGGATGATGGCTCACCTTAACAAGCTTGAGGTACTTGGCGCTGAATACGACATCGAGACCCAAATCGATTTCGTGCTCCACTCTCTGCCGAAAAATTTTGAACAGTTCAGGCTAAACTACCAAATGAACAATCAGAAGTTCTCGATGCCTGATCTGTTGCAAGCTTTGGTCTCGGCATAGGCGATATTGGGGCAAAAGAGAGAAGCCTTGGTGGCAAATGGACCTTCTTCTTCTTCTAGGCCAAAGGGTAGTAAGAACAAGAAAAAGGATAAAGGCCACAAGCAAGTGAACTCAAGTGTTGCCAAGGGCAAAAAAAAGGTGAAGGGAGGTGGAGGAGTGAGCAAGCCAGCTAAGGGGAAGTGCTTCGACTGCGGTGAAAAAGGACATTGGAGGTCAGCAAGTTCCAAACCCAAAAGGAATGGAAAGAAAGGTAATTCTCACGCACTTGTTGTTGAAACTTGCTTAGCGGCGTAAGCCTCCCATTTATGGGTGGTGGATATGGGGTCCACTAATCATGTATGTTTCACTTTACAGGGGTTCAAGCGGACCCGACAACTTAGTGGGAGTTAGATCCTCATCACACTGGGCGATGCTACGAGAGTGGCAGCTGAAGCAGTGGAAGAAGTGCACCTGCCCTTTGAAGACAGTGTTTTAATTTTAAGAGATGTTCTTTAAGTTCTTAGTTTTAGAAAGAATTTAATTTCGGTTTCTAAACTTTACCTTGATGGATATTCGGTTACTTTTGATAAAGTTGTTACCATTTCTCTTTATGATAAATTTATCTGTCATGGAACGTTGTCGAATAATCTCTATACAATTAACTGTGCACACCACTCACGAAATGCATCCTATAACACATCAATTGTTTCCGATAAAAGAAAACGTTCATCAGACGTGAACGAGACACTTCTATGGCATCGAAGATTGGGACATATTAATCCAAAGAGGATCCAAAGGTTGGTAGAAGACGGTTCACTGGAGTCTCTCCAAGTTGAACCAATCCCAACCTGTGAATCATGTTTGGAGGGTAAAATGACCAAGAGGGCATTCGAAGCCAACTGGAATAGAGCTAAAGAAGTGTTAGAAATCGTTCACACAGACGTATGTGGTCTAATGTCAATCAAAGCAAGAGGAGGTTATGAGTATTTCGTCACTTTTATTGATGATTACTCAAGGTATGGTTATATTTCCCTTATGAAGCATAAATCTGAGACCTTTGAGAAATTCAAAGAATTTAAGGCTCAAGCAGAGAATCATAGGGAAAAACGTATCAAGTCTCTACGATCCGATTGTAGAGGCGAGTACCTCAGCGATGAGTTTTTGAACTGCTTGTCAGATGAAGGGATTGTGTCCCAGCTAACTGCACCCGGAACCCCTCAACAAAATGGGGTTGCAGAGCGAAAAAATATAACTCTTTTATAAATGGTTAGATCAATGATGAGTTATGCGGATCTACCCAAGTCGTTCTGGGGTCATGCCTTGGAAACAACGGCTTATATTCTGAACTTGGTGCCATCCAAATTGGTTCCCAAAACTCCCAAAGAATTGTGGACTTGGCGCAAGCCCAGTCTGAGACACATGAGAATTTAGGGGTGTCCGGCCTACGTATTAGACAAGGAAGCCGGGAAATTGGATCCTCGATCAGAATTAAGGTTGTTTATAGGATACCCCGAGGGAACAAAAGGGTGTATGTTCTATGGTCCCGAAGATCAAAAGGTGGTAATAAGCACCCACTTTAGATTTTTGGAAGAAGACTATATGAACGAAATAAAACCCAGAAGTGAGATTACCTTAAATGAGCTAAGGGGGCTAACCTCATTGCCAACTGTACAAGATGACATAGCAAATGACACACTTACACAACAGGAACCTCGTCGTAGTGGGAGGGTTGTAAGACTGCCCGAGAGATTCATGGGGATAGGAGAGTCCTTGGACTTGATCCCCGGACAAGATGAATCAGACCCATGGACATATGACGAGGCAATCCAAGACAAGGATGCGTTTTCTTGGCAAACAGCAATGAAAGCCAAAATGGATTCTATGGATCATAACATAGTGTGGGAGCTAGTCGAACCACTCAATGGGATCAAACCCATTGGTTGCAAGTAGGTATACAAGAGAAAAAGAGGACCGGACGGGAAGGTGGAAACCTTCAAGGCAAGGCTTGTGGCGAAAGGTTATACTCAGAAAGAAGGGATCGACTATGAGGAAACCTTTTCGCCTGTAGCAATGTTCAAGTCCATCTGAATTCTCTTCTCGATTGCTGTGCATCTCGATTTTGAAATCTGGCAAATAGATGTCAAGACGGCTTTCCTTAACGGGTTCGATCAAAACGAGTTCGAGAGTTGTGTGTACAAAAAGCATGTCGGAACTGCATTGGTATTCTTAGTACTATACGTAGATGACATTCTGCTCATCGGGAACGATGTAAAGGTGTTGTCAGACGTAAGGGCATGGCTTTTAAAACAGTTTGATATGAAGGACTTAGGGGAAGCCGGGCACATCCTTGGGATCAAGATTACTCAAGATCGCAAGAAAAGGATGATAGGCTTATCGCAAGCTTCATACATAGACACTGTCTTGAAGCGATTCAGCATGCAGGATTCCAAGAAAGGCTTCGTACCTTTCAGACATGGAATTCATCTATCCAAGGAAATGTGCCCTAAGACACAAAAGGAGATAGATGACATGAAAGATATTCCTTATGCTTCGACTGTCGGAAGCCTTATGTATGCAATGCTGTGCACGAGACCGGATATCTGCTTTGTCGTTGGCATGGTGGCAAGATACCAAAGTAACCCGGGGAAAGAGCATTGGACGGCAGTTAAAAACATTCTGAAGTATCTGAAAAGAACTCGAAATAGAATGTTGGTTTATCAGTCAGATAGTCTAATCCCCATCGGTTACACGGACTCGGATTTTCAATCAGATTTAGATTTTAGAAAATCTACCTCCGGTAGTGTGTTTTGCATGGGGGAGGAGCCATGACATGGAGAAGCATTAAGCAGAAATGCATCGCAGATTCTACCATGGAAGCCGAATATGTAACTGCTTGCGAGGCAGCGAAAGAAGCGGTTTGGCTCAAGAACTTTCTAGTGGACTTGGATGTAGTTCCGAATTTGCCCAGCACAATCACTGTTCATTGTGATAATGCCAGAGCAGTTGCAAATTCAAGGGAACCAAGAGCCCACAAGGCCAGCAAACACATTGACAGGAAATACCATCTTATACGAGAAATCATTAAGAGAGGAGATATAGAGGTGGCAAAGATCGCGTCAAAAGACAACCTAGCAGATCCATTCACAAAGGGTCTACCTCAGAATACATTCGAGAGACATGTGGAAGGAATGAGTGTCAAGACCGTTGCCAATCTTCTTTGAGTATAAGTGGGAGATATTATTAGATTCGTGTAGGTGACATTAGATGTCACGTATTAGGAACTACAAGAGACATGTTGTAGTATACTTAAAAGCAGACTTTGAGTATAAGTGGGAGATTGTTGGGGTTATACTGGAAAGTATGCTTTTACTTTGTATAACCAAACTGAATTTCTGTCTTATTTACTAAAATAAATTATTTATCACTGATGCTTTAAATATCATTGAATGTTACATATATTTACTGCATAACTTTTCAATAAATAGTACGTGTTACATTGTAGTTAATTTAGTGATACCAGATCACAAAAGATTAAATTAACAGTCCCTTGTAACTAAAAGTACGCTATTCACGACCTAGATGGAAATGAACAATCCATCGTGAAAGGTTGAAGTGTAAGGCTCAGATTGGCTTGTCTTGACCAAGAGATTACACTAGTGCATGGTGATGCACTAAATAGGACCTACAGGAGGATGAATTCTTCAGCACTGAACTAGGAAGAATTATACCTCAGTGGTTCGTTATTTCTTAATCTTCGTCCCTTAAATAAGATCGTGTGTGGTTAGTAATTATTGCTTTGACTTATGACGGGTAGAGAATCAATGAGATTCAATACTTTATATCTTGGGCAATATTATTGGTCACATGCGATTGCTAAGATTTAATACGAAGAATCGTGTGCAAGTACGCTTGTTTGATTTTCCCCCTTGTGAGGTTCATAAGATTTATCATACCAAATCTTGCAAGTGGAACTAGTTTCCGGTATGGATAATAATGTTGAACTTTTCCTTGACCAAGGACAAAAGATATTAATTAATGGAAAGCTATTTCAGTGGCTTGAATTAATTAATGGGCTAGATAATCTTAAACACGGGAAATAATAATCGGAGCCATATTTAACAGTAATATGGGTTAAGATGGATAGTGCAATATTAATTATGTAGTGGGATTAATTAATATTTATGGGCTTGAATAATATTGTGGCTCAATATTGATAATTCAAGATCCATTGGAAGGTCCAATCTTAATTCTCCTAAAGGCCCCTCAAGTAGCCCAAACATAAAGTTCAATAACTGAAAAAGGTGTTTAAAAATAAAATAAATTGTGTTGCCTAATTTTCCTATTTTTCGAAAATAATAAATAAAAGAGGTGCAACATTATTTTATTTTTCCTTTTGTTAATTGTTCGCGAGTTTCCTTCCACCGGATTGATGAGCAAGGGCTAGAGAATACTTGGGAAGGCTTTTTGGTGTGTTTTTATCAACCGAGTCCATTGCCATTCCAAACAGGTTAGTTCGCGTAAACCCGTAGCAATTCCGCATACTTAGGATATATGTGAACTGTTTATATGCATGATTTGTTGTTGGATTATTATTTGAATTAATATAGGATTAATTCATGCTAGTAATAATTATTAGAATTAAATTTGTATTTAAATACTCACCCCCAATAGATCCGGGCAATTAATTCCCCAACAATAAGGAGGAGGAGATTTTATTTGGGAGATATTTTGGGAAATAGAATATATTGAATATATTCAAGATTGTTTCTTGGAGAAGAAGTAAGGAAATTTCCCAATCACCTAAAACCCTAAAATTTTCGTCCCCCCCTTGTATTATAAATAGGGGATGAATTTTTCATCCCCAATGCAATTCCATGTGTTGGAAAAATTAGAAATCCACAAAGGTGGTGCAACATAATTTTATTTTTAGTTTTGTTAATTGTTCGCGAGCATCCTACCACCGGATTGTTGGACAAGGACGAGGGAATACTTGAGAAGGTCTTTTGGTGTGTTCGTGTGAACGAGATCCATCTTCTCAATGGTTGTCACTCCGAGAGGTTAGTTCACGTAAATTCCTAGCAATTCCGCATGCGTAGGATTTATGTGACAAATTTGTATGCATGATTTGTTGTTGAATTATTATTTGAATTAATACAGGATTAATTCATGCTAGTAATAATTGTTAGAATTAAATTTGTATTTAAATATTCATCCCGAATAGATCCATGCAATTAATTCCCCAACATCTTGATGATCCTCGATCGGAGCTATTTGAGAATCATGCTTAACTCATCTGAGTTCTCATCAAATCGGACATTCCAACTCCTAGAAGGTTGCTTCAATCGATAAATGGATCGTTTAAGCTTGCACACGAGATTAGATTTAAGCTTTGATATGAAACCTTCCAGTTGAGTCATAAACACCTCCTTATCAATGTTACCATTGAGGAAGGCTGTTTTGACGTCCATCTGTCAAATCTCATAATCATAGTGTGCTGCTACCGCAAGTAAAATTCGAATGGACTTGATCTTAGCAACTGGTGAGAAAGTCTCGTCATAATCAATGCCTTCGCGTTGACTATAACCTTTTGCCACCAACCTAGCTTTGTAGGTTTATACCTTGCCGTTTGCAGTCTTACGCTTGAAAAGCCATTTGCAACCTATGGGTCTAACCCCTTTCGGTAACTCGACCAAGCCTAGACTTGATTGGTGTACATCGAGTCCATCTCAGATTTCATGGCTTCATGCCACTTCTTTGAGTCAACATCTAATGTTGTCTCAGTGTAAGTTCTACGATCGTCATTATCCGGGATCTTCACGTCATCATGTTTTTCTAAGAGGAAACCATAATATCTAGTGGGTGGATTACGAGTCCTAGTAGACTTACAGAGCTGTGGTTGTGCAGGTTGTACATTCTGATCATGAAAATATTGTGGTGCATCGATTTCATCAATGTCCGAAGAGTCCTCAAGAGCTACACTTTCAGATGCCTCTTGGGCGGGAGTTTGTGTTGGGGAATAAATTGTCCAGATCTATTCGGGGTGAATACTTAAATACAAATTTAATTCTAATAATTATTACTAGCATGAATTAATCCTATGTTAATGTTGGGATATTTTAGTTTTGATAAATTATGCCAAAACATTATTAACTTGTGTTATTCAAGCTATTTTTACAGATAACAAGTTAAGGGGGAACGAAAGAACAAATTGAGGGGGAACTCACGAAATCAGAAGAAGAAGATCGAGATCAGACGAGGTTGCAGAAGAAGAATGATCGAGATCAGATGAGTATGATGAGATCCAGAGTTAATTGATAAGCTGTGCAAATCATATGAGAAGAAATGTTAAAGCTAGCAAATCAGAAGAGAAGGTTGCAGATCAGAAGATGAGCAGATGAGACTGATCAAGATCAGACGTGATCGAGATCAGATATGAAGAAGAGAGAGATGAGATCGACGAGATCGATATGATAAACCGATATGCTAACTCGATGTAGATGACGATGCTATCCCCGAGACGCGGAATCGAAGAAGTGTTGATCCGATCAAGAGATTTGATCGATCGTGCAAAGAAGAAATCAAATAGCTCAGGTCAATGTGACCGAGGGTCGAGGATGTCCGATTCGTAAGAGCCGAACTCAAGAAGCCCTCGAAAGTGTCAAGAAGATACCCGATCGCACAAGGTCCGGCCAAGAGAAGTCTCATTGAATCAAGAAACCCGAGACTCAGAGAACCAAGGCTCAGAGAACTCAAGGCTCAGATAACCTCAAGGTTCGGGATAACCCGAAGGCTCGATAATCAAGGCTCGATAGCTTAGATAACCCAAGGCTCGGATAGCTCGGATAAATCAAGACTCGTAGCTCGATAACTCAAGGCTCGGGACGCTTAAAAACTCGAAAGCTCAGATGGCTCAGATAACCTGAAGGCTCAGATAGCTCAGATAACTCAAGGCTCGGGATAAATCAAGGCTCGATAGAATCAAGATCCCCGAGACTCGTAAGAAATCAAGAATATAGCCGCTAGATTCAGCTGACGTGGACCAATGAGAGGAAGACGACAAGACTGGAAAAGCTGCAAAAAGCTACAACGTAGTATGGATTTGAATGTGATTCTCTCCAACGGTAACATTCAAATCCACACTATAAATACAAGTTCTTCCTTCATTATCAAGTGTGGAAGTGTGGAGAATGTGGCAAACAATGCTACAGAGCTAAGAAGCCAAATCATCTAGCATTCCCACCATAAAACACAGATCAAGAAATACACGCATATATTCAAGAGTGTTCTACCCTAGATCTAAGCACAAATGTAATATCCTAAGCTTAGAGAGATTTTCCCATCCTTAGCATTGAGGCTAAACAAATGTAAGGGAAAATCTCAACCTAGTTGGAAACCAAACAAATCTTTACCCAAACTCAAAGTTAGGTTAAGTTTGTTACCGCAAGATTTCAGACTAGGGATTCTAGTTTCTGATTTCTGGGATCGGTTGAGTGTGAACTATGTAAACATCTGGCAATCCCGAAAGGGAGGGTAGGAAATCGCATGAGGGAGATAAGTCCCATTTGAGTGTGAACTCGGTAAACATCTAGCAATCCCGAAAGGGAGGGTAGGCAATCCCGTGAGGGAGATAAGTCCCGTTTGAGTGTGAACTCGGTAAACATTTAGCAATCCCGAAAGGGAGGGTAGGCAATCCTGTGAGGGAGATAAGTCCCGTTTGAGTGTGAACTCGGTAAACATCTATAGGCAATTCCGTGAGGGAGATAAGTCCCGTTGGTTAAGTAGGTGCCCCTGTGTTAAGGGAAGAGTGGATGTAGGACGTGTTTCGTCCGAACCACTATAAAATCGTGTGTTCTTTACTGCTTTATGTTCTTACTTGCCATATGCATTCGATTATAATCGAAACAACACACATGTTCTTAAAAGCGAAAAAATTGTAATCACCATTCCCTCACCCCTGTTTTTATATGCATCACATTACATGTTCGCTTCCGCACGCGCAAAATATTTTTATGCATTACACAAGTCTTCCGCGCACGCATGGGTTTTCCTCGAGTTAATCGGGACCATCAATTGGTATCAGAGCTGGAGCTAAAAAGATCACCTTTTCAATGTGATCGCCTGAGTTGATCTATTTTTTAAAACCCATCTTTGATCTGATACCATCAATTGGTATCAGAGCGGGTAGTTCGAAAAGGTCACTGTTTTTTCAAATGTGAACATCTGTACTGATACCTTCAATTGGTATCAGAGCAGAAGTTCAAAAGTTCACTATTTTCAAAGTGACCACCTAAACTGATCTTTTTTAAAACAAAAACTCGTTCTCTGTATAAATGCATATTTTTAAATGTTTTTGCATCATTATCAAAAAGGGGGAAATTGTTGGGATATTTTAGTTTTGATAAATTATGCCAAAACATTATTAACTTGTGTTATTCAAGCTATTTTTACAGATAACAAGTTAAGGGGGAACGAAAGAACAAATTGAGGGGGAACTCATGAAATCAAAAGAAGAAGATCGAGATCAGACGAGGCTGCAGAAGAAGAATGATCGAGATCAGATGAGTAAGATGAGTTCCGGAGTTAACTTATGAGCTGTACAAATCAGATGAGAAGAAATGCTAAAAAGCCAAAGAAATCGTAAAGAGAAGGTTGCAGATCGTAAGATGAGCAGATGAGATCGATCAAGATCGACGGATCGAGATCGATATGAAGAAGAGCGATGAGATCGACGAGATCGACGTGATCGAGATCGATATGATAAACCGATACGCTAACCCGATGTAGACGACCCGACGCTATCCCCGAGATGTCGAATCGAAGAGGTGTTGATCCGATCACCGAAATGATCGACGTGAAAAGAAGAAATCGATAGCTCAGGTCAATGTGACCGAGGGTCGATGTCCGATTCGTAAGAGCTGAACCCAAGAAGCCCCGAAGTGTCAAGATACCCGACGATAAGGTCCGCCAAGAGAAGTCGCATTGAATCAAGAAACTCGAGACTCAAGTGAACTCAAGGCTCGTGAGAACAAGGCTCAGATAACTCAAGGTTCGATAACCCAAGGCTCGATAGCTTAGATAACCTGAAGGCTCAGATAGCTCGGGATAATCAAGACTCGTGTATTTTAAATAACTCAAAGGCTCGGACGCTCGGATAACTGAAAGCTCGGATGTCTCGAGATAACTCAAGGCTCGGATAGCTCGGATAACTCAAGGCTCGGATAAATCAAGGCTCGGGGAGAGAAATGAAGATCCTGAGACTCAGAAGAAACTGAAGAATATAGCCGTTAGATTCAGCTGACGTGGACCAATGAGAGGAAGATGACAAGACTGGAAAAGCTGCAAAAAGCAACAGCGTAGTATGGATTTGAATGTGATTCTCTCCAATGGTAACACTCAAATCCACACTATAAATACAAGTTCTTCCTTCATTATCAAGTGTGGAAGTGTGGAGAATGTGACAAACAATGCTACAGAGCTAAGAAGCCAAATCGTCTAGCATTCCCACCATAGAACACAGAGCAAGCAATACACGCATATATTAAAGAGTGTTCTACCCTAGATCTAAGCACAAATGTAATATCCTAAGCTTAGAGAGATTTTCCCATCCTTAGCATTGAGGCTAAACAAATGTAAGGGAAAATCTCAACCTAGTTGGAAACCAAACAAATCTTTACCCAAACTCAAAGTTAGGTTAAGTTTGTTACCGCAAGATTTCAGACTAGGGATTCTAGTTTCTGATGTCTGGGATCGGTTGAGTGTGAACTCGGTAAACATCTGGTAATCCCGAAAGGGAGGGTAGGCAATCCCGTGAGGGAGATAAGTCCCGTTTGTGTGTGAACTCGGTAAACATCTAGCAATCCCGAAAGGAAGGGTAGGCAATCCCGTGAGGGAGATAAGTCCCGTTTGAGTGTGAACTCGGTAAACATCTAGCAATCTCGAAAGGGAGGGTAGGCAATCCCGTGAGGGAGATAAGTCCCGTTTGAGTGTGAACTCGGTAAACATCTATAGGCAATCCCCGTGAGGGAGATAAGTCCCGTTGGTTAAGTTGGTTAAGTAGGTGCCCCTGTGTTAAGGGAAGAGTGGATGTAGGACGGGTTTCGTCCGAACCACTATAAAATCGTGTGTTCTTTACTGCTTTATGTTCTTACTTACCATATGCATTCGATTATAAGCAAAACAACACACATGTTCTTAAAAGCGAAAAATATTTAATCACCATTCCCTCACCCCTGTTTTATATGCATTACACAAGTCTTCCGCGCACGCATGGGTTTTCCTCGAGTTAATCGGGACCATCAGTTAATTCAAATAATAATCTAACAACAAATCATGCATATAAACAAGCCACATAAATCCTCCACATGTTGAATTGCTAGGAGTTTACGTGAACTAACCTCTCGGAGTGAAATCCATTGAGAAGATAGATACCCATTCACACGAACAAACCCAAAGAGCCTTCTCATGTATTCCCTCGTCCTTGTTCAATAATTCGGTGGTAGAATGCTCACGCACAATTTAACAAAAGGGAAAAATAAAAATTATGTTGCACCACCATTGTGAATTTCTAATTTTTCCAACACATGGAATTACTTTTGGGATGAAACATTCATCCCCTATTTATAATAAGGGGTTTGGACGATTTTTAGTGTAGGAATAAAGATGAGAAAATCTTTTTCTTGATCTCCAAGAAATTTTGAATATATCTCATATATTCTTTTCTCCATAATTAAAATATTCTATAAAAATCCCACCTCCTTATACTTATGGATTTTCGAAAAATATGAGGAATAGGAATCCAAGATTTGGATCTTCTTGAATTTTAGGAGATATTCTTATATTCCAATAATACATATCTTCCATAATATCTTTTCAAGAAAATCTTTTCTCACCTTATTTTTCATGATTTTTGAAAATTTGCTTAATAAATAACCAAGTGGGAGATTTCTTGAATTTAATGAGATAATCGTGTAATCCAAGAATACTTATCTACATTCCATAACAAAATTCAAAGAAAATCTTTCTCCCTCTTTTATTTATTATTTTTGAAAAAAATATAGAAAAATTAGGCAACAATAATTTATTTTATTTCAAACACCTTATTCAGTTATTGGACTTTATCTTTAGGCTACTTGAGGGGCCTTTAGGAGAATTAAGATTGGATCTTCCAATGGACCTTGAATTTCCAATATTGAGCAACAATATTATTCAAGCCCATAAATATTAATTAATCCTACTACATAATTAATATTGCACTATCCATCTTAACCCATATTACTGTTAATATGAGTCCCGGTTATTATTTCCCGTATTTAAGATTATCCAGCCAAATATTAACTTAAGCCACTGAAATAGCTCAACATTAATTAATATATTTTTTCTTAGAGTAAGGTCAGCTTAACATTATTATCCATACCGGAAACTAATTTCACTTGCAAGATTTGGTATGATAAAACTTCTGAGTCCACCAAGGGACATATCAAGCAAGACGTACTTGCACACAATTCTCCGTATTAAATCTTAGCAATCGTCATGTAACTAATAATATTGCCCAAGATATATGATATTGAACCACATTGATTCTCTTCCCATCATAAGTCAAAGCAATAATTATTAATTCCACACGATTCTATTTAAGGGACGGGGATTAAGAAATAACTAACCACTGAGGTCTAATTCTTCTATATTCAGTACTGAAGAATTTATCCTCATGTAGGTCCTATTCAACACATCATAATGCACTAGTGCAATCTCTTGGTCAAGACAAGTCAATCTGAGCCTTGCACTTCAACCTTTTACGATGGATTGTTCATTTCCATCTGGGTTGTGAATTCTGTACTTTTGGTTACAAGGGAATTTTAATTTAATCTTCTGTGATCTGGTATCACTAAATTAACTACAATGTAACACGTACTATTTATTAAACTGTTATCCAGTAAATATATATAATATTCAATCATATTTAAAGCAACAATTATAAATAATTTATTTCAGCAAATAAGACAGAAATTCAGTTTGGTTATACAAAGTAAAAACATACTTTCCAGTATAACCCTAACAATCTCTCACATATACTCAAAATATGCTTTTAAGTATACTACAACACTTCTCATGTCAGTTCTATGTGACATCTAATGTCACCTACACGAACCTAATAATATCTCTCCCACTCATACTCAAAGTAGATTGACAACGCTCTTGACACTCATTCCTTCCACATGTCTCTCGAATGTATTCTGAGGCAGACCCTTTGTGAATGGATCTGCTAGGTTATCCTCTGACGCGATCTTTGCCACCTCTATATCTCCTCTCTTAACGATTTTTTGTATAAGATGGTATTTCCTTTCAATGTGTTTGCTGGCCTTGTGGGCTCTTGGTTCCCTTGAATTTGCAACTGCTCCAGCATTATCATAGTAGACTGTGATGGTGCTGGATAAATCCGGAACTTCGTCCAAGTCTACTAGGAAGTTCTTGAGCCAAATCGCTTCCTTCGCTGCTTCACAAGCAGCTTCATATTTGGCTTCCATGGTAGAATCTGCGATGCATTTCTGCTTAACGCTTCTCCATGTCATGGCTCCTCCCCCCATGCAAAACACACTACCCGAGGTAGATTTTCTGGAATCTAAGTCTGATTAGAAATCCGAGTCCGTGTAACCGATGGGAATCAAACTGTCTGACTGATAAACCAACATTCTATCCCGAGTTCTCTTCAGATACTTCAGAATATTTTTAACTGCAGCCCAATGTTCTTTCCTCGGGTTACTCTGATATCTTGCTACCATGCCGACGGCAAAGCAGATATCTGCCCTCGTGCACAAATTTACATACATAAGGCTTCCGACAGCCGAAGCATAAGGAACGCCTTTAATGTTATCTATCTCCTTTTGTGTCTTAGAGCACATTTCCTTGGATAGATGAATTCCATGACTGAAGGGTACAAAACCTTTCTTGGAATCTTGTATGCTGAATCACTTCAAGAAAGTATCTATGTATGAAGCTTGCGATAAGCCTATCGTCCTTTTCTTACGATCTCGAGTGATCTTGATCCCAAGGATGTGACCAGCTTCCCCTAAGTCCTTCATATCAAACTGTTTTGACAACCATGCCCTTACGTCCGACGATACCTTTACATCATCTCCGATGAGTAGAATATCGTCCACGTATAGTACTAAGAATACCAATGCAGTTTCGACACAGTTTTTTATACACACAACTCTTGTACCTATTTTGATCGAACCCGTAAGACTTATAACTTGATCAAAACATTAGTTCCAAGCACGATATACTTGCTTTAATCCGTAGATGGACTTCTTGAGCTTGAAAACTAGATGTTCTTGGCCTTTTTCAACGAAGCCTTCGGGTTGTTGCATATAGATCTCTTCTTTAAGACTTCCGTTAAGGAAAGCTATCTTGACATCCATTTGCCAGATCTCAAAATCGAGATGTGTAGCTATCAACTAGAGAATACAGATGGACTTAAGCATAGCTACAGGCGAAAAGGTCTCCTCATAATCGATCCCTTATTTCTGAGTGTAACCTTTTGCCACAAGTCTAGCTTTAAAGGTCTCTACCTTCCCGTCCGGTCCTCGTTTTCTCTTGTATACCCACTTGCATTCAATGGATTTGACCCCATTGAGTGGTTCGACTAGCTCCCACACCTTATTGTGATCCATAGAACTCATCTCAGCTTCCACTGTTGTTTTCCAAGAATCTGCATCCTTGTCTTGGATTGCCACATACGTCCATGGGTCTGATTCACCTTCACCGGGGACCAAGTCCGATGACTCTCCTATCCCCATGAATCTCTCGAGCTGTCTAACAACTCTTCCACTACGACGAGGTTCCAGTTGTGTAAGTGTGTCACTTGGTATGTTAACTTGTACGGTTGGCTTTGAGGTAAGCTCTCTTAGCTCATCTAAGGTAATCTCACTTCTGGGCATTCTATCGCTCATATAGTTCTCTTTCAAAAATCTAAAGTCCGTACTGATTACCACCGTTTGATCTTCGGGACCATAGAACATGCACCCTTTCGTTACCTCGGGGTACCCTACAATCAACCTTAATTCTGATCGTGGATCCGATTTACCGGCTTCCTTGTCCAACACGTATGGCGGATACCCCTAGATTTTTATGTGTCTTAAACTGGGCTTGCGCCCAGTCCACAACTCTTTAGGGGTTTTGGGAACCGATTTGGATGGCACTAGGTTTAGAATGTAAGCCGTTGTTTCCAAGGCATGACCCCAAAATAATTTGGGTAGATCCGCATAACTCATCATTGATCTAACCATTTCTAAAAGAGTTTTATTTCTTCATTCTGCAACCCCATTTTGTTGAGGGGTTCCGGGTGCAGTCAACTGGGATAAAATCCCTTCATCTGACAAGTATTTCAAAATTTCATCGCTGAGGTATTTGCCTCCACGATCAAATCGTAGAGACTTGATACGTTTTCCCCTATGATTCTCAGCTTGAGCCTTAAAATCTTTGAACTTATCAAAGGGTCTCAGATTTATGCTTCATAAGAAAAATGTACCCAAATTTTGAGTAATCATTGATAAAAGTAACGAAATACTCATGAACTCCTCTTGATTTGATTGAAATTGGACCACATCGTCAGTGTGAACGATCTCTAACACTTCTTTGGCTCTATTCCCCTTGGCTCCTAATGCCCTCTTGATCATCTTACCCTCCAAACACGATTCGCAGGTTGGAAATGGTTCAACCCCTCCAATGAACCATCTTGAACCAACCTTTGGATCCTTTTTGGATTAATATGTTCTAGTCTCAGATGCCATAGAAGTATTTCATTCACATCTGAAGAACATTTTCTTTTATGCAAAACAATCGATGTATTATATGATGCATTTTGCGTGTGGTGTGCAATTTTAATAGTATAGAGATTGTTCATCAATGTCCCATAATAGATACACTCATCATTTCGATAAATGATATCATTCTTATTAGAAGAAACTAAGTATCCATCGAAAGAATTTTAGAAACTGAAAGTGAATTCTTTCTAAAACTGGGAACATAAAGAACGTCTCTTAAAACTCTATCTTCAAAAGGCAGCTGCACTTCTCCCACTGCTTTAAGCACTACTTACTTAGCACTGCAGTACCTGTTACTCACGTAGCACTGCAGTAACCGCTTACTTATGCAAAATTTCAATAACCACTAATCACGTAGCATTGTAATAATTGTTACTTACGTAGCTTTGCAATATCTGTTATTTACGTAGCGTTGCAATAACCGTTACTTTCGTAACGTTGCCCAGTGTGATGAGGATCTCATTCCCACTAAGTTGTCAATGTGATGGGGATTAAGAAATAACTAACCACTGAGGTCTAATTCTTATATATCCAGTACTTAAGAATTTATCCTCCTGTAGGTCCTATTCAGCGCATCATAATGCACTAGTCCAATCTCTTGGTCAAGACAAGTCAATCTGAGCCTTGCACTTCAACCTTTAACGATGGATTGTTCATTTCCACCTGGGTTGTGAATTCTGTACTTTTGGTTACAAGGGATTGTTAATTTAATCTTCTGTGATCTGGTATCAATCCCAAGTGTGCATATTGTTCATCGTGTGTAGAGAAAATAACAATAATCAAATTAAGTTTCATTCAGACACGATTATGAACAGTATACACAGATTCTATAACCTTAGCATATGAACGTTAGAGGCACTTAGTATCAATTACCAGAATAAGCAATTTGAAGGATAAGTAGTTTTTCGAATTGAATAGCTTTTGAAAAGTATTTCGAAAGTTTTGGTAATGAAACTTTTCTAGTCTGAG
Organism: Stenogyne calaminthoides; assembly: GCA_037126765.1. Lineage (NCBI taxonomy): Eukaryota > Viridiplantae > Streptophyta > Magnoliopsida > Lamiales > Lamiaceae > Stenogyne > Stenogyne calaminthoides. The sequence goes on from JBBCBC010000021.1 coordinate 28,417,990, forward strand.
AATTTGAGAGTGAAGAAAATGAAAGGTTTATTCAAGACTAGTTTCAGGGTTTAAAAGGTTAGGAGGGAAAACATTTTGCACGATTATTTTTGCGTACTTGAGTATCCGTGTTTTAAAACGAATGGACAAGATTAAGCGGTTGAAGAGTTATTTGATCATGCGGTTGAGGATTAAAACCTGCAGAATTTTGGACTTAAAAACTAGCAATAAATGCATTTAATACATAAATCTTGCATCCGCATTTAATGCTTGCAGGTATGACGTCATAAAGTAATGTGCACAACAATTATCACACAGATATGGATAAGCTCAGATGAGTAATTAAATCAGATAACACATATCAAGTAATAGAAATTAGGTAAACAAGATCAGAAGACGAATCTGATTAACTGATATCGTAATCAATTAGTTACCACATTTGTCGAGTATGACTAATCTGATTCTTGTTGACCTTACTGTGTAGCCTAAACCTTAGCAAATTTTCCATACAATGTTTTATCCCTCAGATCAGATTCCTTCTGATCTAAAACCCTTAGCCAGTTGAAGTTCCCCCTTCAATTAATATTTCTCTTTGATCAGTTCCCAACTGATCTTATCTGATCAGTTGAAGTTCCTTCTTCAACTGACCTTCTTACCTGGTCAGGCATGTAACCAACTGGTATTGGAGATTAAGCCACCGAAATATTCTGGTGCATCTTCTCCAAGATCCAGAAGCCTTAGCTCATTGCATAGTTCTCTGAATTTGACTTCGGCTAAAGGCTTGGTTAAGATATCAGCTTTCTGCTTATCAGTATGAATCTTTTTCATTCTGATGTTCTTCTTTTCCACATGATCTCTGATAAAATGATGTCTGATGTCCACATGCTTGCATCTTGCATGCAGAACTGGGTTATGTGTAATAGCAATTGCACTATTACTATCACAGAATATAAGCACATTCATAGCTACAATGTTATAATCCCTCAGCTGCTGACAAAGCCAGAGCAGTTGGGAGCAACAGCTTCCTGCGGCCATATATTCTGCTTCAGTGGTAGATCTGGCAACAAATGTCAGTTTCTTTGAAAACCAAGAGATCAATTTACTTCCCAGAAACTGACATGTACCTGAGGTTGATTTTCTGTCTATCCTACCACCTCCATATTCAAAATCAGAGTACCTAGTAAGCTCTAGATTATCATCTGTAGGGTACCATAAACCGAGGTTCACAGTTCCCTTCAGATACTTAAGAATCTGCTTAGCTGCTATCAGGTGTCTCTGTTTTGGATTTGCCTGAAATCTGGCACATACACCTACTGCAAAGGTTATATCTGGTCTATTGGCAGTAAGGTATAATAACAATCCAATCAAAGCCCTATACTCCTTCTGATTAGTTTTCTGACCACTCTCATCTGGATCCATCTTGAAGGCAGTCATCATTGGAATCTTTGCAGCTTTGTAATTCTGGATACTTAGCTAGTATATTCCTTGTATACTTTGCCTGGCAGATGAAGATCCCAGTATGAGCCTGCTTAACTTGAAACCGAGAAAGTAGTTCATTTGACCCATTATGGACATCTCGAATTTCCCTTGCATCAGTTTACTAAACTTATCACATAAATTCTTGTTGGGAGATCCGAAGATAATATCATCCACATAGATCTGAACCATCAGAATATCATCACCATCTTCTATTCTGAACAAGGTCCTATCAATCAGTCCCTTAGTGAAACTATTTTCTTCCAAGAACTGGGACAGTGTATCATACCAAGCTCTAGGAGCCTGTTTCAGGCCATAAAGAGCCTTCTTTAAACGGTATACCTGATTATTCATTTCAAATCCAGGAGGTTGTTCAACATACACCTCTTCAATCAGTATTCCATTTAAGAATGCACACTTTACGTCCATCTGATACACAGTAAATCCCCTGTGAGCAGCATAAGCCAGAAACAGCCGAATGGCTTCAAGACGAGCGACTGGTGCAAAGGTTTCATCATAATCAATCCCTTCTGATTGTGAATATCCCTTTGCAACAAGTCTTGCCTTATTTCTAGTTATCACATTATGCTCATCCTTCTTGTTCTTGAAGACCCAATTAGTGTCAATCACATCTTGGTGAGTTGGTCTGTCTACAAGTTCCCAAACTTGATTCCTTTAAAACTGCTCTAGTTCTTCTTGCATGGCTAGAATCCAGTTTGCATCTTGAAGTGCTTCTTCAACAGTGAGAGGTTCCTTCAAGGACAGATAACAACAATACATTTCACTTTCACAAATCTGATGTCTAGTTTGAACTTTATCAGATGGTTCTCCGATGATCAGGTCAGTTGGATGACTGGTTATCCAGGTCCTTCTTCCCTGATTTTCATCAAGTCATAAAAACTTCCTTATCAATGTTTCCATTGAGGAAAGTTGTTTTGAAATCAATATGCCAAATCTCATAATTATAGTGTGCTGCTATCACAAGTAAAATTCGAATGGACTTGATCTTTGCAACTGGTGAGAAGGTCTCATCATAGTCAATGCCTTCGCGTCGACTATAACCCTTCGCCACCAACCTAGCTTTGTAGGTTTGTAATTTACCATTTGCATCAGTCTTACGCTTGAAGACCCGTTTGCAACCTATGGGTCTAACCCCTTTAGGCAACTCAATCAAGTCCCAGACTTGATTGGTGTTCATCGAGTCCATCTCGGATTTCATGGCTTCATGCCACTTCCCTGAATCAATATTAGATATTGCTTCAGAGTAAGTATTAGGATCGTCCTTATCCAATATGTTCATATTATCAAGTTCCTCCAAGAGGTAACCATATCTAATGGGCGAATTACGATTCCTAATTGACTTACAGAGCTGTGGTTGTGCAGGCTGTACATTCTGATCATGAAAATTTTGGGGTGCATCGATTTCATCAATGTCCGGAGAGTCCTCAAGAGCTACACTTTCAGATGCCTCTTGGACGGGAGTTTGAAGTATGTTGTTCTCATTCAGCTCACTTGGAGGTTCTTGCACAGGCAAGCCAATTCCAATTATGCTCCCACTGGCTGAAAGACGATCACCTAGTGAAAGACTCCCACCGTGAAAGTCACTGAATGCTCCCACTGATTCTTTGTCACATTTCTTTGACAAATCATCAGTCTCTAGGTTAAGCTGTGGTTCTTGAATTTCTTCAAGTTCTATCATCTTACGACCTTGTTCCTTAAAGACATAGTCTTCGTTGACGAACCTGGCCTGCCTAGAAATAATCATTATTTGTTTCTCAGGTAAGTAGAAGTAATATCCTCTAGTTTCCTTAGGATATCCCACAAGGTAACCCTTTTCACCTTTGGATTCCAACTTATCGGTAAGCATCCTTTTTCACAATCGCGGGGCAACCCCATGTTTTGATATGTGTAAAAGTTGGCTTCTTGCCACACCATAGTTCATATGACGTATGCTCAACTGATTTAGATGGAATCTTATTCAGAATGTAAATTGAGGATTGTAACGTGTATCCCCATAAGAATGTCGGAAGAAAGGAAAAGCTCATCAAGGACCTTACCATGTCTAACAAGGTTCAGTTTCTCCTTTCGGACACACCGTTCATTTGGGTTGTTCCGTGAGGAGTCCACTGTGATTGGATTCCATGTAACTTCAAGTTATCAGTGAATTCATGGCTAAGGTATTCACCTCCTCTATCCGATCGAAGAGTCTCAATACTATTACCAAGCTTCTTCTCTACTTCAGCTTTACACTCTTTGAATTTCTCAAAAGATTCGGATTTGTGTTTCATAAGATACACATATCCGTATCTCGAGAAATTATCAGTAAAAGTGACGAAGTAACCGAAGTGACCCCTAGCTAGAGTGGGCGATGGTCCACATACATCGCTGTGGATCAACTCTAGAACTTCTTTAGGACGAACTCCTTTCCTAGAAAAGGGTTTGTTGATCATTTTGCCCTTTAGACAAGATTCGCAATTACCATAAGACTCTAAGTCGATTGGGGTTAAGTAGTCTAACTTTCTTAACCTTGCAATTCTCTTCTCGTTTGCATGATCAATTCTACAATGCCACAAGTAAGTCGGGTTTTCATGATTACTAAGCTTGAGTCTTTTATTTTGTATATCAAGAATATCATGTCCACAATTCAACATATATAAACCATTCACCAAAGGGGCATTCCATAAACCACACCATTTAACGTGAAATAACAATTATTATCACTAAATGGAAGGAAAGCCCTCAATGTCAAATATAGGAATGGAAATAATGTTTCAAGTAATAAAAATAATGAAATGACAATCATTAAGTCTTATCTAAAACCAAATGGTAAATCTTGTTGGGATTGATGGAGCCTGATCGGAACCGGGGTGCAGTGCGCGGGAGGCGCTCGACCTGTGCTCGTGGTCGAGCACTTATGCTCGGTCGAGCACTCCCCATTCCAACGCCCAGAAGGCACTTGACCAAGGTGTGGTCGTGCACATCCGCTTGACCAAGTGACGAGGTCGAGCGGTTCGGAGGCCTGTGCGCGGATTTAGGGTTTTTTGGCCCAAGTCTCATATTTAAACACTTTTGACTCATTGTATTTGTACATCACCAAAAATATAGTAGATCTTTTGGCTTGGTAGTGCCCCCAGACGTAGTCATTTCTGATGAACTGGGTAACCAAATTTGTGTTCCTTAATTCTTGTTTCTATTATTTTCTCTATAATTGCTACTTTAATCCTAACAACTGCTATCTAGAGCATCGGGTTCAAGGTATCTGGTGGGAGAAATTATGATGGCTGAAGGGAAATCACCTGTTGAGAAGTTTGATGGAATGGATTTTGGATTCTGGAAGTTGCAGATCGAGGATTACTTGTACGGTAAAGATCTGTATGAACCTTTAAGTTCAAAGCCTGAAGGTATGAAGGACGATGAGTGGAAGTTGTTGGACAGGAAGGCGATGAGTGTGGTTCGTCTGTCGCTATCCAGGAACGTCACCCTCCATACGGTGAAAGCAAAAACCACAAAGGAGATGCTGGAGATTTTGACTGAGATGTATGAAAAACCGTCTGCAGCGAACAAGGTTCACCTGATGCGGAGGTTATTCAACCTGAGGATGGCAGAGGATACTGTGGTAGCCAATCATCTCAACGAATTTAATATGACGATAACCCAATTGAGTTCGGTTGAGATTGATTTTGATGATGAGGTTCAAGCCCTAATTTTGTTGTCTTCTTTACCAGAAAGTTGGAGTGGGACGGTAACGGCTGTTAGTGCTTCAGCAGGTAAAGTGAAACTAAAATTTGATGAGGTTAGAGATCTGAATCTCAGGAAGGAATTGGGTGTGGCCACAGGATCAGCCTTGAGTGCGGGAAACAGAGGCAGATTTGAATCCAAAGGGAAGCTAAATCGGGGTAGATCAAAGTGAAGGGGCAAAGATAAGCCCAAGAAGGACAAGAGTCAAGTTGAGTGCTACAATTATCATGAACTTGGTCATTACGAAAGAGAATGCAAGGCACCGACAAAGGCACAATAAAATGCACCAAAGAAGGATGACAACTCAGCAAACGCCGCCACTGATGAGGGCTCAGATGCACTAATCTTGAGCGTAAGCAGTCCATTAGAATTGTGGGTGTTAAATTATGGAGCATCATTTCATTTGTGCAGCAGTGCTGACGCAATGGAGAAGTACACATCCGGGAACTTTGGGAAGGTTTATCTAGCTGATGATGAGCCTCTGGAAATCAAAGGGAAGGGGGATGTTCAGATCAAGACACCAAATGGAATTGTTCTGCAATTGAAAGACGTGAGACATATTCTTGGGTTGAAGAGGAATTTACTCTCAGTAGGGCAGCTTGATGACGAGGGATATAATGTGATCTTCGAATGCAACATGTGGAAGATATCCAAAGGTGCCATGGTAGTGGCTCGAGGCAACAAGGAGGGAACATTGTACATGACAGGCAACACCCGGGACAACATTGCTCTTGCAGGTGAAAAGGGGAATGCAGATTTGTGGCATTGTCGTCTTGGCCACATGAGTGAGAAAGGGATGAAAGTTATGTGATCGAAGGGTAAACTGCTAGACCTCAAGATAGTTGACATCGGGTTATGTGAGGATTGTGTATTCGGAAAACAGAAAAGGGTGAGTTTTTCGAAGGGAGACAGAACCTTAAAGAAGCAGAAGCTGGAGTTAGTCTACAGCGACTTGTGGGGTCCATCACCAGTGACATCTCTTGGTGAAGCGTCATATTACATGACTTTCATTGATGACTCTACGAGGAAGGTATGGATTTATTTTCTGAAAAATAAGTCTGATGCCTTTAATGCTTTCAGGAAGTGGAAGGCCCTTGTAGAAACTGAGATAGGTCTCAAAGTGAAGTGTTTGAGATAGGATAATGGTGGAGAGTACGAGCTCCGTGAGTTCAAAGGATTCTGTGAGGCGAATGGAATTCGAATGGAGAAAACCGTGAGAGGAACCCCGCAGCAGAACAGTGTGGCAGAACGTATGAACAGAACGTTATGTGAATGTGCTAGAAGTATGAGATTGAAGTGTGGGCTGCCAAAGATGTTTTGGGCAGAAGCAGTTAACACTGCGGCCTACTTGATAAACAGAGGACCCTCAACTACCTTGGAATATGGCATACCAGAGGAGTCCTGGTCTGGTAAGGAGGTAAATCTGTCTTTTCTTCGAATATTTGGGTGTATTTCATATGTTCACATTGATGCTGCTAGTAGGAGTAAATTGGATGCTAAGTCTGTTAAGTGTACGTTTGTTGGATATGGCGGTGATGAATTTGGCTATCGATTTTGGGATGAGGAAAATCGAAAGATAATTCGTAGTCGAGATGTCGTATTTAATGAGCAGGTTTTGTACAAAGACAGGTTGGGGATATCCAAAGAAGGAGGTTCTGAAACTCAGGTTGTGGAGTTAGACATTTTGAACTCAGGTGGGAGAAAGGAGGTTCTAGATGATCAGGAGATTATTGAGGGAGAACCAAGTACACCACCACCAACAACTCCGCTGCGGAGATCCATGAGAGAGTATAGATTTCCTGATAGGTATTCACCTTCTCTTCATTATTTATTGTTGACTGATGGTGGTGAGCCTGAATGTTATCCAGAGGCTACACGTATTGAGCAGGTGAGCAAGTGGAAACTTGCGATGGATAATAAGATGAATTCGTTGATGACCAACGGAACCTGGGAACTAGTTGAGCTCCCTAAGGGCAAGAAGGCACTGCATAATAAGTGGGTTTACAGAATCAAGGAGGAGGCTAATGGAAGCAAGCTCTACAAGATAAGACTGGTTGTGAAGGGGTTTCAGCAGAAACATGGTATTGATTATACTGATGTTTTTACTCCAGTTGTGAAGCTAACTACCATTCGGTTGGTTCTGAGTCTGGTGGCTGCAGAGAACTTGGTGTTAGAACAGATGGATGTGAAAACAACCTTTCTTCATGGTGACTTAGATGAGGTCATCTACATGAAGCAACCGGAAGGGTACTTGTCAAAGGGGAATAGTGAGCTTGTTTGCAAATTGAAGAAGAGCTTGTATGGGTTAAAACAAGCTCCATTACAGTGGTACAAGAAGTTTGATGGGTTCATGCACGAGATTGAGATCAATAGGTGTGAAGATGACCATTGCTATTACTTCAAGAGGTATGATGATGGTTATATCATTTTGCTATTATATGTTGATGACATGTTGATAGTAGGCCCTAGTGCTCGGGAAGTGAGCAAGTTGAAGAAGAAGTTGTCTGATAGGTTTGCTATGAAGGACCTTGGAGAGGCCAAGCAAATCTTAGGTATGCGAATCGATCGTGATAGGGTGGCAGGAAAGTTGTATCTTTCTTAGGCTGAATACATAAAGAAGGTCTTGAAGAGATTTAGTATGGAGGAAGCAAAGCCAGTTCGTGTTCCGTTGGGAAGTCAGTTCAAGCTATCCAACAAGGACTCACCTAGCAGGGATGAGGAGCGAGCCTACATGCAAAACACCCCGTATGCTTTGGCAGTTGGCAGTTTGATGTATGCTATGGTGTGTACAAGACCAGATATTGCACATGCAGTGGGAGTGGTTAGCCGGTTTATGGGTAATCCGGGCAAGCAACATTGGGAGGCAGTGAAGTAGATCCTTAAGTACTTGAGAGGTACTACTGAACAAGCTTTGTGCTTTGAGGGCAAAAATGTTAAGTTGGCAGGATATATTGATGCAGACTTGACATCAAGTGATCTCGACAAAAGGAGGAGTACAACCGGGTATGTGTTTACTTTTGGTGGTACAGCAATTTCTTGGGCTTCTAAGTTGTAAAAGATCGTAACTTCGATCCGGCTGTAAGAGAGCACGTTGCGATTCATCGAGGCTAGCAAGGAGATGGTTTGGTTGCAGAATCTTTCGTGTGAGTTGGAGAAGGAGCAAAAGGATAGTATTTTGTATAGTTACAGTCAGAGTGTTATTCACTTGGCAAAGAATCCGGCCTTTCACTCGAGGACGAAGCATATTGAGTTAAGGTGTCATTACATACGTTACCTCATTGAAAACAAGATCTTACAGCTGATGAAGATCCGAGGAAGTGAGAATCCTGCTGACATGTTAACTAAGGTTGTGACCTTAGAGAAGTTGAAGTTATGCATGACTTCAACTGGCCTTGGAAACTGAGATGAAGGCCTGGCACTACTACCAGTGAGAGAGACCGTTGAAACAGAGGAGACAAGTTACAGTTGGAGTCAGTCTCCAGGTGGGAGATTGTTGGGATTGATGGAGCCTCGATCGTAACCGCGGTCAAAGAGGAGGAGACGCCGACTGTGTTTCATGGTCGAAAGCACCCCCATTCTAGCGCCTAGAAGGCACTCGACCAAGGTGTGTTCGTGCACATCCGCTCGACCAAGTGACGAGGTCGAGCGGTTCGGAGGCCTGTGCGCGGATTTAGGGTTTTGGCTCAAGTCTCATATTTAAACACTTTTGACTCATTGTATTTGTACATCACCAAAAATATAGTAGATCTCCTGGCTTGGTAGTGCCCCCAGACGTAGTCATTCCTGAAGAACTGGGTAACCAAATTTGTGTTCCTTAATTCTTGTTTCTATTATTTTCTCCATAATTGCTGCTTTAATCTTAACAAATCTAACGCGTAAGTCCTCACACGTTCAATAGCAACTCTTGCTCCATTTCCACGTGTAAGACGACTTGACCCGCCCTAACTGCCCTAAGACATATGAGCCCCTTCACATCCGTACAAATGTGAGAGCCACATCCTGTATCTAATATCAAGCAGTTAGCGCTATTAGTGGACATGTTTATCTTAATAACAAACATACATGTTCCAGTGCTAGAAGCACTGAGTGCCTTCTGTTGGGAGATGAATTTAATAAAGATTTTGATTAGATCCCAAAACCCCTGAGTATGACATGTTTCAGGACAATCTTGATAGTATAGGATCAGGTTTCAAATTATTATGTTTCAGGATTATCTGCACCATGCATAGTCTGCAGATATAGATCAGGTTAGGATAGGTTTTACAAATTTGTCTAAAGATCTCAGAAGATCGCTGAAGACTAAAACATACTGATGACCTAAATCATACTGAAAGATCAGTAGAACCTGAAGAGTGAAGATCCTAAGGAATAGAAGATCCTAAAGATCAGAAGATCCTGAAGACTAAAACATACTGATGACCTAAATCATACTGAAAGATCAGTAGAACCTGAAGAGTGAAGATCCTGAGGAATAGAAGATCCTGAAGACTCTTTTGTACTAAACCAAAAGACCCTGAACAAGTCACTTCCAGTTAAATATTGTTTGTTCATTCTTAGTACATACAAAGAGAATGTTATATGTTCGTGAACACTAAAGAAAATATCAGTTCAGTGTTATACCCTGAATGTTATACATTGTTGTTGTCTCTGTTCAAAGGAAGAATTCGACCAATGAGGAGGCGACAACAGCGTACTTTACTGACACTGAAAGCGACATTTCCTTGAAGAATGTCAGCATTGATATTTGTCTTGTTCACAGAAATTGGTGATTGGCTGCTTGTCTGGATATTTCCTAAAACATGCAAGGGTGCATTCAAACCCTAATATAACCATTCATCAATTACTCAAAGAAGAAACCCTAGATGATATCTCTCTAATGGATAGTTTTCAAAGGTAGACTTCTGGAGAGTTGCCTATAAATACCAGAGGCCTTGAACACTTCAAGGTTACGGGAAATCAAAGCACCTCCAGAGCTCATTCGTATTCAAGTAATCTTGTGAAGCACTCGAAACCCTAAGAATTTCTCAAGTGTTTCATCTTTGAAGAGAGCTCATTTACTAAGCCTAGATCTAGATATATCTAAAGCTTAGTTAGAGATATCCTAGCCTTTTTACTTGTGTTTTATTGTAAAAGGATATCTCACCCTAGTTGGAAACTAACCAAAACCCAAACCCTTTGATTAGGTAGTTTGTGCGTGTAGTTGTTGGAAGTGAGAGTTGTAAAGAGTAAGTAAGCTGTTGTGTTCAGTCTGAAAACTCTAGAGAAGAAGTTAGTAAGCTGATTGTTCAGTCTGAACTCTTTTGTGTGTGTTGAGTTAGTAAGCTGTAGTTGTTCAGCCTGAAAACTCGTGGTAGAAAGTTAGTAAGCTGCTGAGTTAGTCTGAAAGCTTGAGGTAGTCTAAGTAGTGTGTTAAGTAATTTCTCTGAGGATCATAGAGAGTGGACGTAGGAGCTTGAGCCTCTGAACCACTATAACTTGCTGTGTTATTTGCTTGTTGTTCTGCATTATTACTTGTTGCATATTTTCACTGAAAGCATTCTGAAAGTTTTCTGATATTCAGTTGGAAACAATCTACTGAAGTTGAATTAACTTGATCACAGCCTTAACCACTGTTTTATTAAGGAAAGATTTTCAGCAAAGTAAAACGAGTATAAACTTAGGGCCTACACATTCCGCACTCTAGATAAGCTAGTACAGATAGTTGTCAAACTGATAAATTCTCCTAAGTAGTCAGTAAGATTATTATCTACTCCAAGCTTATTTGGACTCTGTTGTAGAAACTCAGAATCAGTGAGTTAATCTGAAGTCTCTGAAAAGTTCGCCAGGTATTATTGTCTCAAAAAGAGACTTTGACTTAGGGCATTTTGTTCTTCTAGGACTGAAACTCAGGACAGCCTGACTCCCTGATTATAGTTGGTTTTTAAAAGTTGAAAAATCACTATACACGTGTATTCCACCCCCCCATACACGTGTGGAACTCGTTTACCCCGAGACCAACAAGTGGTATCAGAGCAGTGGTTCTAACTGACCACTTGCTTTGGTAACCATAGTCTTGTTTACTGAGAGACTTTGGTTGTCTACTGAATAGATCTTACTGTTGATATCTTACAAGGCTATTTCATCATGCCTTCTAAGAAACTACCTATGTTCTCAGTTGAGAACTATGGTCAATGGAGATTGAGAATGCAGGCACACTTGTACTCTAAACATGAGAGAATGTGGAGAGTTGTGTCTCAAGGACCTTTTGAGTCTAAGGTTGTTAATCCTAGATCTACTGATGCTGAAAAAGATGATCCAAGGGATGAATTTTCCAAAACTGATGATCAGCTTACTCCTGAAAAGAGGAAGTTGGTTAACTTGGATTATATTGCTAAGGATACTCTGTATAGCACTATTGATGATGGTGTTATGGGAATGATTTCTCACTGTGAAATTGCCAAAGACATTTGGGACACACTTGCTATAATGTGTCAAGGCACTGATCATATCAAAGAAAACAAACTATATGTGGCTATTGTCAAATTTGATGGTTTTGAAATGGAAGAAGGTGAATCTATTGAAAGACTTGAGGTCAGATTCACTAGCATTATGAATGATCTAAGTGCTCTTGGGAAAAGATATCCCAAAAGAGAAATTGCTCTGAAAATTCTTAGAGGACTGACTAAGAAATGGGATATTCATGTTGTAGTGATTGAGAACACCAAGGATATTGCTTCTATGCCATATCAAAAGGTTTTCTCTGAGTTAAAAGCATATGAGTTTGTGATTGATAAGAAAACTAAGAAATCTGATAGCAAAGATGATACTTCATCTAACAAAAATATGGCTTTCAAAGCACAAGGAAAAATTTGTAACTCTAAAGAACCTGAGATCTCATCTAACAAAATTCAGGATGAAAAAGATGAGATAATTTCCATGATGACGAAGGTTTGAGAAAATGAACCACAAATTTGGTAAGTATAAGAGGTATTATAAAGATACCAGGTACAAGAACAGGAACAACTCAGAAGCTGAAGAAAAGTCTACTGGGAAGAAAAGAGATTACAAAGTTGAAGGATCTTCATCCAAAAAGAAGGACTACAAATCAAAAGAGGACAATGATCAGGATGATGATACCAACAGATGCTACAACTGCAAGAAGAAAGGACACTTCCAGTATGACTGCCCTGAGTTGAGTTCCAAGGAAATAAAGGATCGGCAAGCCAAAAGAGATAAGAAGTATTCCAGCAAGAAGACAATGATTGCTGAAGAAGAACATTCTGAGGAAGGATCTAGCTCTTCAGAAGAGATGTTCTCAAATAGTGATAGTGATGATGTCTGTCTTGTTGCTGTTGAGGAGGTAAATTCTTCTATCTTTGTTCCTGCTCCTACACAAGCACCTGAGTTATCAAGTTCCTCTGTAACCAGTAATTCTGACACGATGGGTTCTTTTGAGAATCTGATGAAGGACTATTCTGTGTTACAAGAACTGTTCATAGAAACTCAAGAGCAGAATGAGGTACTGACTGCTGAGAATCTAAAGTGGAAAAAATCTAAGGCTGCTGAGATCACTTCTCAACTGATGGGAGTAACTGATGAACTTGATGTTCTGAAAGTACAACTCTCAGAAAAAGAGAAGGTGGTAGAGGCTCTGAAAGGAAACTTAGAGAAATTCACTGAAGAAAATCAGCTTATCAGAACTAAGTTCAATGACCTCTTTGAGAAACATGAAACTCTAAAGAAAAGTGAGGATAGTTTGCAGAGAAAGGTAGCTCTATTGAATTCTGCATCTCATGCAATAGATGAAATTCAGAGTTATCAAAGACCTGCAACTATAAAAGCTGGATTAGGATATATTCCAGGGGGAACCTCACATGATCTTCTGAATGCTGCTTCTACAAGTGGCACTAAGACTGTCTTTGTTAAACCGTCGGTTCGAACTGACCTTCTTATTGAAGAACAACCCCGTATTTTGGACAAGGGTAAAGGACCTATGGTTTCAGAAAACCTGAAAGTTCAAGAAAGAAAGCCCAAACCTCGGGAAAAGGCTAGAAAACCTGAACAATCAGTAGGAAATCCTCAGGCCAGTACTTCGAAGCCTCAGGCTAAGAATACAAACCTGAAGAAATATGCTCTGAACCATCAGAGGAATCCTCAGAAGAGAAACACTCAACCGAGAAATTCTCAGATGAGGAGACCAATTCCTCAGATTACTGAAAGACCACAATTTCAGTACAGGCAACCTAAACCCCACTTGCTTAAGGGTAAAGGTTTCCTGAACTCAAGTGAGCAGAGACAGAGATCAGCTACACCAAAGCCAAAGTAATGGAACAAAAGGGGTGAACCCAAGAAGAACTCTAAGGCTCATGTTCATGCTAAGGTAAGCACTCATACACAGGATACTTCCAAGGCACCTTGGGTGGTGAATGTGTATGTAGATGTTTATGGAAGACAAATCAGCCACTCTAAAGTCATTAGAGTTGTCAGGCAGATTTGAGTTCCAAAAGGTATAACTAACCTGGTAGGACCCTACACTGAATGGGTACCTAAGGCCTGATTTGTTTTGCAGGTGAAGGATAAGGGCACTGAACTGGATGAAGACAACATAGCCCTGATGAGTGGAACTGAAATTGCACCTGTTGCATGGTACTTGGATAGTGGATGCTCAAGACACAAGACAGGATACAAATATTTGCTCACTGACTATGTTAAACAGAAAGGCCCTCAGAAAACTTTTGGAGATAATTCCAAAGGATAGACAGGAGGATATGGAACACTTGAAATTGATACTGTTCATATCCATGGTGTATCATATGTGTCTGGTTTAAAGGATTCAGTGTTGAATTCTCAAGAAACTTGTGCTATGTGAAAGATAATGTCAGTTGTGCCAGCAGAATACCGTTGTTGTTGAATTTTCTGCCTCTAATTTTCAGGTGAAGGACTGTCGTACGGAGGGCGTTCTTCTTCAAGGTCCACATATTAATGGACTGTATGTCTGGTCAGTTGGTGTCCGTGCCTCTGTCTTTCCCTCTGCTCACCCTATAGTTAGACAATCACCTACTTTGTGGCATGCTCGACTTGGTCATCCTTCTGCTAAAGATTTGAGTCATACTTTATTCAGTCATTTTCTTTCTTCACATAAAACAATTGATTTTAGTTGTGAGTCTTGTAAGTCCATTAAGAGTCACAAACTACCTTTTACTAAGTCTTCCTTAACTTCTGTTATGCCACTTCAGTTAATTTTTTCTGATTTTTGGACATCCCTGTTTTATCTTGTGATAGTTTTAAATACTATGTCATATTTGTTGATCATTTTACAAAATATGTCTGGTTGCATTCCTTTAAAAGGAAGTCTGATGTTTTACCTACATTCATAGCCTATAAAGCATTGGTTGAAAACTACTTTAAAACTAAAATCACAACCCTTTACTCTGATAATGGAGGAGAATATTTAGCTCTTCGTCCATTTAACTACTCATGGCATCACTCATATTACCACACCACCTCACACTCCAGAACACAATGGTGCTTCTAAGTGTTACCATCGTCATATTGTTGATACTGGTTTCGCTCTTCTTCATCAAGATTCAATGCCTCTTGAGTACTGGCCTTTTTCTATATCCACTGCCACATGTCTTATAAACGTCTCCCCAAAGTTGACCTTAATATGGTCTTCTCTTTTGAGAAACTCTTCCATCATCATACTCTAAATCTATCCAAACTCCGAGTGTTTGGGTGTCAATGCTTCCTTTGGCTTCGTCCGTAAACTTCACATAAGCTTGACACTCGATCTCGTCCTTGTGTTTTTGTTAGGTATTCTCAAACTCAAAGTGTCTATCTATGCCTCGATCGTTCCTCCAATAAGATCTTTACTTCTCGACATGCATTTTCCATTATCAATCCCACCTACTCTATCACCTGAAGTAGCACCATCTGATCCTCCTTCTATGTTCATTCCTACACCTCCACCAGTTGTCATTTTTGCGCCACCAGCTGTGCTAGCGCTGCTGCCTACACCCTCGCCACCTCGATAGGCTCCTTCACCGATATCTCCTCCTCCGGCTCCGCCAGCCCATCATCAGATGGTCACTCGGTCTCGAAACAACATCACAAAACCAAACCCAAGGTATGGTTTTACATCTGTGATAAGTGGATTATATTGTGTTATCTAAGTTACTTAGAGTGTGATTATTTGCATTTTAATGTGACTTGTTTGTGTGTTTTTCCACTTATATGTAATTTGATGAGTTAAAAGCCCACTTGATCTTTTGTTTGAGTTTTGGGTGTTTTTAGAGCCTTTTTGGAGATATAGAAGTGTTGGAGAAGGGCCCAAAGATCCATAATAAGTATTGGGCCGAATTTTACTCATTGCAGCCCACATTGGGGGGCCCAGTGTGGGCCAAAATCTTGAACCAGATGGGCCAGCGGGATTCCTCATTAATTCCAGCCCGAATATCACACCAAAAAGAGGAGTAGGGCTCATTATTCGAGGCAGCCAGCAGCAGGAAGGAAGAACGTACGTACGAGATCAGGATTCTAGGAGTTTGAAGCAATGGGAGAGAAGATCATCTTTACCGCTTTAAGTATTTTTCTTTTCTAGAGCTATGAACTTGATTTCTTGTATTTTTGTCATGACTATGGACGGCCAAGTCCTTTTATTCCAATTCCAGAGATTTCTAAACTTGTATTTGATGATTACTAGTTAATTCAACATCGCTTGTTAGACTTGTATTCTCATATTATTTATATCATCTATTTTAACCTCCTGCATGTTAAGATAATTAATTTGGTTTGGCCACCTAGATTAATTTATTCTTATATACCTGTTAGTTCGTATCACGTAATCCGTAATTGTTGCGTGTATATTACATTTGGTAACAACTAGTAAAATCTAATAGGGTAATATAAATAGAATTCTTTCGAATCGAGCTAGCGTATTTGGGAATTTATTTGACCTTTATCCTGGAGGTTAACACTTTTACTGAATTAAATTTAGATCATATCGAGACTGTTCAGATAAAAAGGTTCATTGAAGAGCGTATCTCAATTGGATAAAATTAAGGGATAAAACTGATAAACAGAGCTTGTTGTTTATTGAGGGTCATTAGTCTAAGAGTAAGGTTAAGCAAACGTACTTTTAATTGGGAAAGGAAAGGGATGTATGAACTGTGAATTGGAAGCCTTTTATCATTTGAATTCGATTCTTTATTATTTCTGCAATATTTAATTATTTGGTAACTCTCATTACATTAATGTGATAATTATTTTTAAGTTTCATGTGGATCGACCTTTACTTGTCCTACTACACTCTAGTGCATTGATTAAGGTAATTAATTTATTTTTGGGTGCCGACGACAGCACACCAATCTGATGTTGTTACTGATGTTGAACCCTCTATTGTATCACATGCCCTCTCTGATCCTCGATGGCGTGAAGCCATATCTTCTGAGTTTAATGCCTTACTCAAAAACTGTATGTGGGATCTTCTCCCCTCAACTCCATCTCAGAATATTGTTGGAAGCAAATGGGTCTTTCATATTAAACGAAAGCCTGATGGGTCAATTGACAAGTATAAAGCCCGTCTTGTTGCTAAGGGATTTCATCAACACCCTAGAATTGACTTCTTTGAAACATTCAGTCCTGTTGTCAAACCTGCCACAGTTCGCATTGTCCTCAGCATTGCGGTTTCTTGTAATTGGGCCTTACGTCAGTTCAATGTAAACAATGTCTTTCTTCATGGTTCCTTTACTGATGAGGCATATATGGCTCAACCTCCTAGTTTCTCGGATCAAAATTACCCCGGTTTTATCTGTCATCTTCGCAAATCTATTTATGGTTTGGAACAGGCGCCACACACTTGGTACAATGCACTTCATTCCTTCTTGATTTCTAATGCGTTTGTTTGCACCAAGTCTGATGAATCTCTGTTTGTGTATAATCATCAGGGTGTGCTTATTTTTTTGTATACACAGATGATTTGATTTTAACTGGTAGTGATAATTGTTTCCTCTCTCGGGTGATTATTGACTTGGCAAGTCAATTCTTTGTCAAGGATCTCAGAACCTTATCTTACTTTCTTGGTGTTGAGGTCCTTCGTAACTAGTCCTCCTGCTTTCTCTCACAAAGCAAGTATGTGACAGACCTACTATCTCGTCATAATATGTTTTATGTTAAACCTATCCAGACGCCACTAGCCCTGGGTGTCCATCTCTCCCTTCATGATATTAGTGGTCCAACTGATGCTTCCAAGTATCGCCAAGTTCTTGGTATTCTTTAGTATATATTGCTTGCACGTCCTGATGTTGCATTTGTTGTCAACAAATTGTCCTAGTTTATGCATGCTCCAACTGAAACACATTGGGGTGCTGTCAAGAGACTACTTCGTTATCTAAATGGCATTCGTCATCTTTCTTTACACTTAAGACATGATTCTCATTTATCACTCCACTATTTTACTGATGCCGATTGGGCTGGTGAATGTGATGATCGCACTTATACTGGAGCATTCACCATTTTCCTTGGTGCAAACCCTATCTCTTGGAGCACTAGGAAACAATGTACTGTAGCTCGGTCTTCAACTGAACCTGAATATAGGGCCATAGCAGCAGCTGCTGCTGAATTGCAATGGACATAATCTATTCTCTCAGAGCTCTTTGTTCCCTTGACTTCTTCGTGTCCTGCGTTGTACAATGATAACATTGGAGCGACCTACATATGCTCCAATCCGATCTTCCATTCTCGTATGAAGCACGTTGCTTTTGATTATCACTTCATTTGGGAACTTGTAAAGTCTTCTCAACTTCGTGTCTCGCATGTTGCATCCGTTGACCAACTGGTTGATGCTCTGAATAGCCCCTATCTTGACATCGAATCACCTTACTTATGGACAAGATTGGCGTCATAAATCGACCGCCATCTTGAGGGGGTGTATTAGGAGTATTTGTATACATGTGAATCTTGTATGTTGTACTTGTCCCACATCGGATTAGACTAGACATGGTCTTATATTTTACTTGTATATATTCCTCCAAGTCTATTGAATAAAATATCTCGACCAATTCTCATCAAACCCTTGATTAATACTAATGCCATATAACTTAAGAAGTCGACTGCTCTCACAGGTTTCAGACTTGACACTCTATTCTCATAGGTTTCTTGGTTTCCATTGGTTGTAGGTCTGCTCTCTATTTAATGTTGTTGTATTATCGTCATTAATGTTATTGTACGAAGCATTAAATATGACAATAAATGAGATTGAGATTAAATGTAGACAAGAAGAATGTTAGACTTGATGTTTCAAGTTTGATATAGATAATTTTAGTTGTCCATAAAGAAGTTGTCTTAATTAACCACTGGAATGTCCCTACACCCTAACAACTGGACCAATGAGAAGGAGACAACATTGTACGGACATTGAGCCTGAAAGTGACAAGTTCAGAAAAGTTAAAATCTTCTATAAAACAGTCTGCAAAATGTGAAAATCCACATTTAATGCACCTTACCTAGTACATGTTAAGGACTATCTAAACTATTGGAGTCGTTTTCACCTCACCAGTATAGAGTTTTTGAAAAGCTCTCTCTCCAATGGATAGTTATATGAAGTCTCTATAAATACAAAAGGTCTTTGACCCAATCAAGGTTACAAGAAATCAAGCACTCCTCAAGAACTCAAACTTATTCATAGCATTCACTGAATTACTCAAAATCACAAGAATTTCCCAAGTGTTTCAACATTGGAGATAATTCTTTTTTGTAAGCTTAGAGAGATACCATATCATTTACACCTACACTCATTGTGAAGGGTATCTTAGTTAGTTGGAAAGAAAACTCAAAACAAACTCTAGATCTTGGTTGAGAGATAATAATTTAATGTTTAAGTGGGAGATGACAAGTAAGCTGGAGAGATATTTCAGTGTGAAAGCTGTGTTTTAATTTGAGCACTAGGACTCAAAGAATTTCCTAGGGAACAAGACTCGTGATAATCTCATAAATTTAAGTTACATGGCTAAACAAATATTATGTTATTGATAAGTATTTGTGAGATATTTTGTTCCTAGTGCTCTAGCCTTCTAGACTTTGGACTGAACAGAGGATGCTCAGACATATGTTGAGCCACCTTATCTCCAGCGAGGTTCAATTTTCTTATGTGGACGTCATTGATTGAATACTAACATAGACATCATGGATAGCAGCAATCAATTCACACATATATCGCACACAACAACTAATCAACAAACTTGCAAATAAAATTATGAGAAATTTACAATTTGATACAAAATAGGAGTCCAAATTTCAATATAATACATGCATAACTTTTTATTTCATTCTACTATAAAAAATGAACATAAAAACCCTATTATACGCTTACTACTAAATCATTTAAGATTTGTACCAAGTTTGAATAAAATAAAGAAATAAAATCCCCAGATTAGGTCGCCTCTTTTCTACGACTGATCTTCAAAGAGACAAGTCGGAGAAGAAGTCCCATCTGACTGCTCAACGAGTACAGGTAAACCTCATTTCCATATGTATATTCAAAATTTGAATTTGAAATGGGTTATTCTCAGATTTTTATTTGCTCTAATTCACTCATCTTCTATTTCCCTCAATGACCCATCGTTTGCCCTAAATCACCCAAATTTTCTGGAGAAATGGTTGATATCGTCGATTTTTCACAAAAATCGATGGATATCATTCTAAGTGTTTCATATATGGGAGAGAGTTTTTTAATAATATTGAACGAATTGTCAAACTACAGTGGTGTTGTCGATCAAGTTTTCGGTAAGTGGCCTGAGCTTAACGATCGTGTTATTCAATTTTGGTTCTCAATAGGTATCATTAAGATGTAGATGTTCAAGTATGAAAATGACTTGACGAATTTGATTTCACTGTGTCATATTACCTCTCAAAAAGTTGTAGATGTTCAACTGAAAGTTTTTGCATCTGAAAATGCTGGGGGAAATGTTGTTGTGTCTTCTGATAATTATGGTAAAAATTTCTACATGGACTCTGAAAATTCTTCTGAAGAAAATACAATTAAATGCATTAAGAAGAAAATTGACAAGGTAAAACATTTAGAATTTGGTAGGAAGGGGACATTCCTTCATATGATGTTTGTCCTACTGTTAAGAGGAAATCTCTCCTATCTGATCATTGGGCAGAAATTGTGGAGGGGGGTATTGGTCTCGAATTTAGGGGGTGGTGCACAGGAATTCAGAACTTAACTCGTAAAGTATTGCACACAAATGGGTTTTAATTTAAAGTATACGAGGAATGAGCGTATATATGTTTCAACAGTATGCACCGAGGCTAGCACTATTGGATGTGATTGGTTTATAAGAGCTAAAGCACAACCAGTGACAAAATATTTTGAGGTTGTAAAATGCAATTTAATGCACAAATGTGTGGGTAAACTGGTGAGTAATCCTACGAAACGAATGGGAGCAAGGATATTGGGGGATTTAGTGTTGCAGGTGTTGGGAAAATACCGGTTACCCGGATCTATTTGAGATGTATTTAAATACATATTTAAATTATTCAATTAATTACTAACATGAATTAATCATAAATCAATAAAACATAATAATTAAACAAGCAACAACATGCATACCCGTAATCCACGTAAATCCTATGCATGCGGAATTTAGGAGTTAATGGATTACATACCTTTTGGAGTGACAACCGTTGAGACGATGGATCAATCCAAAGTGTCTTCTCAAATATGTCCCACGTCCACGAACGTAATCCGGTGGAAGGATTCTCATGAACGATTCTAATAAAGGAGAAAACTGAAAAATTATTGCACCACCTTTGTGGATTTCTAATTCTTCCAAACATGGAATTATCTTGGGGATGAAAAATTCATCCCCTATTTATAATAAGGGGTTGGACGAAAATTTTGGGCTTATGGGATTATTGGAAAATTAATTTGCTTCTTCCTCAAGATACAATCTTAATCTATCCAATATATTATATTTCCCAAAATGTCTTCCAACAAAATCTTCTTCTCCTTATTATAATGCAATTTTTGAAAATTACCTATTAATGGGGAAGGAAAGAGATCCTTGACTTATCTTGAATTTATGGGATAAACTTGTATCTCAAGAAAGTTCCATAAAAATCTTTTCAAGAAAATCAAGAAAATCTTTTCTCACTCCTTCTTAATATTTTCGAAAAATTGGGGAAAAATAGAACAATAATATTTTCTTCTCCTTTTCATTAATTGGACTTTAATTGGGCTATTTGAGGGGCCTTTGGGAGAATTAAGATTGGACCTCCAATGGGCTATGAAACTTTAATATTTAGCCAAAATATTATTCAAGCCCATTAATATTAATTTATTCAACTATAAAATTAATATTGAACTATTCATCTTAATCCATTTTACGATGCTACAATAATATGGCTCCCGGATATTATTTTTCGTGTTTAAAATTATTTAGTCCACTAATTAATTATGCCACTGAAAAAGCTTTATATTAATTAATATCTTTATCCTTGGAGTAAAGACAGCTCAACAATATTATCCATACCGGAAATAAACTTTTCGCTTGCAAGATTTGGTATGATAAAGCTTCTGAGCCCACCAAGGGGACAAATCAAGCAAGACATGCTTACACATGATTCTCCGTATTAAATCTTAGCAATCATCATGTACCTAATAATATTGCCCAAGATATAAGGTATCGAATCACATTGATTCTCTTCCCATCATAAGTCAAAGCAATAGTTATTAATTTCACACGATCCTATTTAAGGAACGGAGATTAAGAAATAACGAACCACTGAGGTCTAATTCTTCAATTTTCAGTACCGAAGAATTTATCCTCCTGTAGGTCCTATTCAGCGGATCATAATGCACTAGTGTAATCTCTTGGTCAAGACAAGTCAATCTGAGCCTTACACTTCAACCTTTCACGATGGATTATTCATTTCCATCTAGGTTGTGAATTTGTACTTAGTTACGAGAAACTGTTAATTTGATCATCCATGATCTGGTATCACCAAATTAACTACATTGTAACATGTACTATTTATTGAATAGGTATGCAGTACATATATATAACATTCAATCATATTTAATGCAACAATGATAAATAATTCATTTCAGTACATAAATAAGAATTCAGTTTGGTTATACAAAGTAAAAAACATAATTTCCAGTATAACCCAAACAATCTTCCACTTATATTCAAAGTCTGCTTTTAAGTATACTACAACACGTCTCGTTTTCTACGTGACATCTAATGTCACCTACACGAACCTAATAATATTTCTCCCACTTATACTCAAAGCAGATTAGCAATGCTCTTGACATCCATTCCTTCCACATGTCTATCAAATGTATTCTTAGGCAGACCCTTTGTGAATGGATCTGCTAGGTTGTCTTCTAACGCAATCTTTGCCACCTATATGTCTTCTCTCTTAATGATTTCTCGTATAAGATAATATTTTCTTTCTATGTGTTTGCTGGCTTTGTGGGCTCTCGGTTCCCTTGAGTTTGCAACTGCTCCGGCATTATCACAGTAAATCGTGATTGTGCAGGAAAAATCCAAAACAACGTCCAAGTCCACTAAGAATTTCTTGAGCCAAACAGCTTCCTTCGCTGCTTCACAAGCAACTACGTATTCGACATCTATGGTAGAATTGGCGATGCATTTCTGCTTAACGCTTCTCCATGTCATGGCTCCTCCTCCCATGCAAAGCACACTACCCGAGGTAGACTTCTTGGAGTCTATGTCTGATTGGAAATCTGAGTCCGTGTAACCGATGGAGATTAGACTGTCTGACTTATAAATCAACATTTTGTCCCGTGTCCTCTTCAGATACTTCAAAATGTTTTTAACTGCAGTCTAATGCTCTTTCCCAGGGTTACTTTAATATCTTGCTACCATACCAACGGCAAAGCAGATATCCGGTCTCGTGCACAACATTGCATGCATGAGGCTTCCTATGGCTGAAGCGTAAGGAATGCCCTTCATGTCATCTATCTCCTTTTGTGTCTTGGGATACATTTCTTTGGATAGATGGATTCCGTGTCTGAAAGGTACAAAGTCTTTCTTGGAATCTTCCATGCTGAATCGCTTCAAAATGGTGTCTATGTATGAAGCTTGTGAGAGGCCGATCATTCTTTTCCTGCGATCTCGAGTGATCTTGATCTCTAGGACATGACCAGCTTCTCCCAAGTCCTTCATATCAAATTGTTTTGACAGCCATGCCCTTACGTCTGACAACACCATTACATCATTCCCGATGAGCAGAATGTCATCTACTTATAGTACTAAGAATACCTATGCAGTTCCATCACGCTTTTTATAAACACAACTTTCGAAATTGTTTTGATCAAAACCGTAGGATCTTATAACCTGATCAAAATTCAAGAAATCTCCCACTTGGTTATTCATGAAGCAAATTTCGAAATTTTTGAAATATAAAGGGCAAGAAAGATTTTCTTGATTTTCTTGAAAAGATATTATGGAAGATATGTATTTCTTGAAATACAAGAATATCTCATAAATTCAAGAAGATCCAAATCTTGGATTCTTGCCTATAATTTCGAAAATATCCCATAACAAAGAGTAGGTGGGATTTTGTGGAATATTATAATTATGGGAAAAAAAAATATAGGAGATATATTCAAGATTTCTTGGAGATCAAGAAAAGATTTTCCCACATTATTTTTGCCCAAAATTTTCAATCACCTATGCTCTATAAATAGGGGATGACTCTTTCATTCCCAAGGACAATTCCATGTGCTGGAAAAATTAGTAAATCCACAAAGGTGGTGCAACATAATTTATTTTACTTTTGTTAATTGTTCGCAAGTGTCCTACCACCGGATAGTCGAGCAAGGATTAAGGGAATACTTGGGAAGTTCTTTTGGTGAGTCTAATCAGTCAGACCATTGCCGTCCCAAGAGGTACGTTCACGTAAACTCGTAGAATTCCGCATGCGTAGGATTTACGTGAATTAATTATATGCATGACATGTTGTTGAATTATTATTTAAATTAATATAGGATTAATTCATGCTAGTAATAATTATAAGAATTAAATTTGTATTTAAATATTCACCCCGAATAGATCTGTGCAACTTATTCCCCAACAATATTGAGTCTTCAGTGACTTCAGTTACTTTTTGAGTCTTCAGTTTCTTCAGCAACTTACTGAGTCTTCAGTTTCTTCAGTTACTTACTGAGTCTTCAGTTTCTTCAACAACTTACTACTGAGTCTTCAGTTTCTTCAAAATCTAACCTGATCTATATCTGCTGACTATACATGGTGCAGATAACTTCCTGAACACTCTATACTGAATCCTGACTCAGTCTATCAAGATTATCCTGAACATGTCATACTCAGGGGTTTTGGGATCTAATCAAAACTTCTTTATTAAATTCATCTCCCAACAATTTCCCCATTTTTCATGATGCCAAAACCATCTTGCTACAAAAACCTAACCTATACTCAGGTTTCAGTTTGTCAATTACAATCCAAAATGGCAATTTTCCCAACAATTTCAAAACATAAGGCATATCGAACATAAAAGACATGTAAAAAGATAATGAGATATTATCTTTGAGCATAAAGATAAATTTTCATTGATGTAAGATAAGAGTTACAGATTACAATGAAAATCAAAAACAAAAACAGAAGTACGAAAACTTCAGTCTTCTTCTACTTCATCCTCTGGCACTTCCAGGTTGAACATCCCATAGTATCTCTTCTTCAGTTCATCCCTTGCTTTGATGATATCAGGGTTGTTTCCTGTTAGGCCTAGCTGGATGGCATATTGAGCTATCTCCTGAGAAATGGCTGTTTCATCCACATAGCCATTCTCAAGTCTAGGAGCTGGGTAAGTGTATGGACCAGGGGCTACTATCTGAGTATTTCCTTCATCTGCCAAGTTGATCCAACTTTGCAGGTACTTAGGATAGAATGTCAGTAAGTACTCAATGAAGGCTTACTTCATATCCGAGCTGCTCCCCCTCCATTCTCTCAGAATCTCATAATAGAACCAGAAGGTTCTCTTGATCTCCTCCCACGCATCATTGAACTGAATAGGCATCCATTTGTCAATGTGCGGCCATTTCTGAGTTTTCTCTGTACCCCTCCTTTTGCTCAAAAACTTCTTAAAACCACTTCTTCTTTTCTGCTCTTCTTCTTTCTTTTTCCTGATCACAGGAACACCTGATACAGAAGCAGCAGTCTTCTTCTCTTTTTCAATTTGAAGGGTTTTTAGAGCTTTCTTGGTATTGAAGATTTCTTTTTCAACTTCTTCCTCAGATTCTTCAAAATCTATTATCAATTTCCTTTGAGTAGATTTAGAAGCTTTAGCTCTTTTCTTCTTCTCTTGTTCTACAAATGCCACAGCCTTTCTCTTTCCAGGTCTGACTTGTTCTTCACCGGCTTGGCTTGTCTCAATCATCCTTCTACCACTCAGTTTCTCATTAATTACTTCCTGAATAGTTTGCTCAGAAGTTTGAGTGTAGATAGGTTCTTCAGCTTCTTTGAACTTGAGCTTCTCAGTGGCTTCAACTTCTTTTAAGGCATCAGCAATTATCTTTTCTTCAGCTTCTTTCTGAGCCTTTCTCTTCATGGTTTGTGCCAACAACTCACTTAGTTTGCCACCAGGCCTTTCCCCCTTTTAGGCACCATACCTTGGAAGAAGTTGAGAAAGTGCAGTATCCATATGATATTGCTCTTTGCTTATACTTCGCACTTCCCCTGCCAACTGATCATGCTCATCCTCTAGCCTTCTCGTGTAATTTTTAGCCATTGAGAACTCTTCAGAAACAGGTGCAAACTGATGTGAGAAGACATTATGCATCATCTCTGTCATCTTGGTCATGAGCATAGAGCCCATTTCCTCAACAGCTGTCTTGATCATTAGATCATTCTTCTCAACCAGCTTTGCTTCTAGATAGGTTGTTCTTTCCTGATACATCAGCTTCATCTCTGCATTGAGCTCAGTTTTGACTACATCAATCTTGCCTTCCAAAGTAGTCATTTTATCTGCAAGAGATGTTTGTAGTTCTGAAAAGATGTCTGAAGATGAACTCAGATTTTTCAGCTTTTGAGATTGGCTTGCCAAGGTTTCTTCAATTTGAGTCACTTTCTCCACCATTGGCACCACCTTCTCCAATTTATCCAAGATAGGACTGAGATCAATCTCTGGAGTGTGTACAACTTTTCCACCTGAGCTGGGTGCTCCATCTGAGCCTCAGTCCGCATATCAGACATAACAGATTTAAAGATAGGAACTTCAGTAGCTTTGGCATAATGTTTAATAGTGCCAAAAGATACCTGAAGAGTGCTAACTTCAGTCTGAGGATGTGAGATATCATCTGTTCAAAGATCAAGATCCTTCTCCATCTGAGATTGATTTTCAGGATCATCTTGTTTGTCACCCTCTTTATCTTGATCCTTAGAACTGGAGGCATCAACATCAGCTTCCCTTCTCTCATCCACCTTCCTCTTGACTAGCTCATCAAAATCAACAATTTTCATTCTGAGCTTGGTCTTCTCGAATCGAGAACTCTCACAAAACAAAGAAGCCTCAAAGATTCCACCAATCCTCTCCTCTCGGAAGGAGGCTATATTCAACATCTCTCCGAAGAGTCGATTCGTGATATAGATCGTGGGTTCCGAAGTTCAAGAAGAGATCCTGAAGGTCGTCGATATGCGCAAATTTCGTGGTATTCGGTCCAGATGAACTATTCCCCTTGTTGCGCCACTCAGTTTCTTCTGCCTCTCCCTTCTTCAACTTTGGGCTCTTAGGGTCAGTAGGATCAGATTGTAAGAGTTCAGGTGTTGATGGATCGAGAAATGGTTCACTCAGGAGCGCATCCAAATTCAGCAGTTCCAGAGGTTCAGACTGATCTGAGGTTTGAACAGGTATCTCTTCAGTAGGAACCTGAGGTCCCTTGAAGATTTCCTAAGAAATTTTATCTGAACTCAGAGAAGTTCCGAGTACCTCAGAGAAAACATGTTCCTCAATTTCTTGATCTTGCGCAATTGTCACAACCTGAGCCAGAACCTGCAGTGGAGATTTTAGCCCTTGCTGGCCTTCAGGTTGAATTTCCTTAGTGTCACTGACCTCCTCCTCAGTAATAGATTGAAGCTTTCTGCGTTTCTGAGGGGCCAGTGTTTTCTTCTTAAGATTTTCTCCTTTCTCTCTTTTCACTTGCATCAGGGCCTTCCCCCTAGCTTGTTTGGCTTCACCAGCTTCTTCTTCAGCAGTCTCCTCCTGAGACTTATAGTTTTTCTCTTTCTTTCCTTCCAAAGTCTTCTTTGTTGTTGGTGGTTTGAACAGGATTTTTGACTTTGGAAAGGATGAGGAATTGGCAAAGATATCCTCCTCTTCTCTGCACATTTCCAAGATGAATGCAATCTTGGTTGCATGAAGGATCTTTCCTTTGACAACAACAGACCCATTCACCTTTTGAACTTGTTTGGCTTGATCACTCACCACTTTGATTAAATAGTGTAACCAGTTGAATGCATTGGTAGGTGAATCTTCAATCGCCTCCATTAGCCTCAATTTAGGCGTGCTTATCTGTTCAAAGCTGCCAGACCTACTCATGATGCATTTACTTACAATGTCCAGCAATACTCGATATTTAGGCTTCAAATGCCTTTTATTCAGAGTAGCTTCGAACTTTACTGGATGCTCTACAATTTTATCCAGATATTCTTGCTCCCTACCCATCATATATACCGTAGGGTCTTCACCTCTATCGCTTAATTCATATATGGCATTAAGATTCTAAGGAATAATATACAATTCCCTAACAAAATCCACATATTTTGAACTATGCTCTAAATGCGATACAGTAATCTGCGATTCTATACAATCTTCATCATCTAACTTCAAATTAGATATAAACTCTATTACCTCTTTTGCATATTCGGCCTCTGGTTGATTCGCAACCAGGCAAGTAAGCTTTGCCAATCGAATCATATGCAACGCTTCCTCTTCGTGAGTTGAGTTGGATGAGCTTTCGAGAGAGACAACATATTCATACCAAGGTTTATTAGAAATGGCAAGCTTGTCGTATACCGATAACGTCATTTTTTGGATAATTTTTGTGAAGGGTTTTGAGATAGGTGAGAAATTTATGGGCAATCGAGAGTTTTTTGAAGCAGAGTGTTTGAAGATGAAGGCTATTTTGGAATCGGGCTTTGAAGGAAATTCTTCAATAGATATAGGATTTTGATTCATGGAAAATCGCATAGATGAAGAAATCGACGGTCGAGATTAAAAACCGACTAAATCGGGTATATGAAAGGACGATTTCACAAATATTAAGCCGCCAATTTATCCCTATTGGTGATTAATGAACAAAGGCATTTAATTATCATTCCTCGCACCATTGACTTTCCTCGTGTATTTCAAAGGTCCCGCCCAAATATTCCTTCAGATGTTTTGTTATGTATTGCCAATGATTACTGAGATTCAGTTAGACAATAAATGTGTTGCATGAGTCAATACTTCTTCAGACTAATTTTCTCCATCAGTCTTACTGAGTTTTAACCTTGATAAAATGTCAAGATAATAATCGAAAATCGATCTTGATGAAAGGTCAAGATAATAATCGAAAGTAATCGATCTTGATAAAAGGTCAAGATAATATCGAGTAATTGATCTTGATAAAAAGGTCAAGATCTTGACATCGATCTTCAGGATATCCGAAGTTTCCCAAGACTCGGTGTTCAAGATTTCAATTTTATCCCGAAGTTTTTCAAAGAAAAAATCGAGAAAACTTCATGCATCCGAAAACCATCAATTTTTTGATTTGCTTTATTCACTTGGATCCAACATTCCTAATTCAATCGATAGTTCTCAAATCTTGATTCACCCAAAGGTTTAGTCAAGATATCTCTCTCTGCTTATCAAGATGAATTTTCTCCATTTCGATGTCTTTCTTCTCAACATGATCTCGATGAAGTGATGTCCGATATCAACATGCTTACATCATCGGTGTGCAATACCAGATTTTGTGTAATAGCAATTGCACTATTATTATCACAAAACATAGGTACTTCATTGGCTATAATCTTATAATCCCTCAATTGTTGTCCGAGCTAAAGAATGCGGCACAACAACTTCCTCGCGACCATGTATTCAAATTTTCAAGAGAGTAATCTTGGGTTGCTATCGAGGTTTGTTTCTTTGAAAACCATGATATCGGTTTATTTCCAAGAAATTGACAAGTTCCGTGGTAGACTTCCATCAATTCTACATCCTCCATAATCAAAGATCTCGAATAACCGGTTAATTCAAGGTTATCATCGGTGGATACCATAATCCTCTATTCACGGTGCCTTTTAAGATATTTCAGAATCTTTTTGGCGGCCTCCATGTGACTAAATTTTAGGATTAGCTTGGTATCTTGCACATATCTCAACAAAGAAATGTGATATCGTGCCTACTTGTCAGGAGATATAGCGATGATCCAATGATCCTCTATAATCAAGTGTGATTTACTAATTTGCCTTCGAGGATCGAGGATCCATCTTGTAGTTAGTATTCATAGGAATTTAACCGCATTGCAATTGCACACCATAATTTGCAATCGATTCTAGTGTATTTTGCTTGATTGATGAAAATTCCTTCTTTAGTTTGTTTCACCAAGTCCAAGAAAGAAATTCATCACCCCCATCATTGACATCTCAAACTTTCCTTTCATCAAGGTAGAAAACTTTTTCACAACGGTGATGATTTGGAGATCCAAATATGATGTCATCTACATAAATCTGAACAAGTAAGATGTCTTTCCCATCTTCTATCCCCGAACAAAGTCCTATCACAGTTCCTTTGATAAAACCATGGTCAAGAAGAAACCGAGAAAGGGTATCATACCATGCTCGGTGCTTGCTTAAGACCATACAAGGCTTTCCTGAGCCTGTAAACTTGGTCATTCTGTCTGAAACTAGGAGGTTGTTCCACATAAACCTCTTCCTTAAGCACACCTTTCAGAAATGCACTTTTCACATCCATCCGATAGATCGTGAATTTCATGTGGGTAAAAGATATGCAAGAAACAACTGATGGCTTCTAGTCTTGCAACAAAAGTAAAGGTTTCATCATAATCCAAGCCTTCTTCTTGGGAATAACCTTGTGCAACTAGCCTTGCCTTGTTTCTCACAATGTTGTTGTTTTCATCT
The DNA here is from genome assembly GCA_037126765.1 of Stenogyne calaminthoides. Classification (NCBI taxonomy): domain Eukaryota; kingdom Viridiplantae; phylum Streptophyta; class Magnoliopsida; order Lamiales; family Lamiaceae; genus Stenogyne; species Stenogyne calaminthoides. The sequence continues at coordinate 28,448,328 of JBBCBC010000021.1, forward strand.
CTCTTATTCTTTAACACCAACTTAGTTCCAATCACATTGTGCCTCTTAGGTCTATCCACTAGCTCCCAAACTTCATTCCTAGAGAACTGATTCAAACTCTTCTTGCATAAATAAAGAATCCAAAATGAATCTTGTAGAGCTTCTTCAATCTCAGTAGGTTCTTTTTCAGATAGGAAGCAGCAGAACAAATCACCTTCTCCATGGAACCTTCTTGTTTTGACACCATCTGATAGATCACCCACAATCTGACTTATAGGATGACTATCCAACCATTTTCTCCTGGATGTTCCCCCTTCAGTAGTATCCTCAACATCATAAATGTTAGGTTCAGGTAGTTCATTAAATTTAGGGAACAATAGAAAAGGAGAAAGAGAATCATCTTCCTCAGGGGAAATTCCATTCAGAACATTGTCAGAGACATTTGTTCCCCTTTGGTTGATAGATTCAAAGTTTACCTCAGCTGTGACCACATCTTCATCGGCATTACATACCTGAGTCTGAACTGTTGTATGTTCAGATTGGTTAGCTTCAGTGTGTTGGCTTTCCTTCAGTGGAGAATTTCCATCCTGAGTCTCACCATCCTGAGTTTTTCCATCCTGAACTTCTTTGTCTGAGTCTGATTCACTCCATTCATAGAAAGTGACTGACTTCTTCTTTTTAGGTTAAGAGGATGTTTTATCATTCCTTTCAGGCTAAGTCTGGTGATTCTCTTGATCAGTTCTCCTGAGTCATGTTCCTGTTTCTTCTGAACACAAGTAGATTCATCAAAAATAACATGAGGTGTTTCTTCCACAATAAGAGTCCTACAGATTTGTAAACTCGAAGGCTTTTACCGACTTCGAATATCCTAAGAATATCCCTTCATCGCCTTTGCTATCAAAAGTTTTCAACCGATCTTTACCATTATTGTGTATGAAACACTTGCAACCAAACACATGAAAAAGAAAGAAACAAGAGGCTTCCTTTCATTCCCACGGCTCATATGGAGTTTTTTCTTAGGAATGTAACCCAAGAATCATTGTCCTTGGCAGCCTTCTTTTTCGTAGTCCTGCTTTTTCTTTCAACAACACCATTACATTTGGGGGTCCTTGCAAATTGATGTTTCATGAGCTATTCCATTTGGTTGTATAATAATCGATATAATATGATTGATAAACTCGGTTCCTTTTATATGATCCGATTTTGACCACACTCAGATTCTTTTTTCAAAGATCGAGCCTTTTCAAGAGTTCAGTAGTTTTTGTTCCAGTCTCTTTCTTCTTGAGTAAGAATATGACTCATGTGTATCTAGAGTAGTCATCAACTACCACAAGTGTGTATTTTTCGCCATTAGTGCTCACAGTGTTCTTGGACCAAAGAGATCCATATGTAACAAATTGTAGTATTATATCGAGAGAAACATCTACTTTGCTTTTGAAAGATGCTCGATTTGTTTTCCTTTTCGACGTGCATCACATACATGATCCTTTACTGAACACTTCATTGGGTAACCCCCTTACAAGTGCTAATCTTGCAAGTTTGTTCAGGGTTTTGAAGTTTAAGTAATTCATTCTTTTGTGCCACAACCAACTGGTATCAGTGGAACTTTTTGCAACCAAACATGTATCTTTAGGAGTTGAACTTCAATCAAAGAAGATACACATTTCCTTTTCTAGTACCGGTCAAGAAAATTTTTACGTGAAGTATTGTCTTTTACATAACATAAGTTCTTTGAGAACACATCACTGAATCCTTTGTCACAGAATTAACTGATAGAAAGCAAGTTATGCTTTAGACCAGACACATATGAAACACCATGGATATGAACAAAGTCATTTTCAAGAGCTCCATATCCTTCAGTTTGTCCTTTGGAATTGTCTCCAAATGTGATCTGAGGGCCTTTTTGCTCAACATACAAGTGATTAGTTGCTTATATCCTTTCATATGTCTTGAACATCCTTTGTCCGGATACCATACAAAGAGGAGCCAACTCATTTTCACTCATCAGTGCTATGTTTTTTTCATTCAGCTCAGTGCCCTTTCCCTTCACCTGAAAAACAGATCAGTTCTTAGGTACCCATTTAGTGTAGGGTCCTACCAAAGTTAGTTTTGTACTTTTTGGAACCCAATCGCCTTTAACAACTCTAATTACTTTAGAGTGGCTGATTTGTCTCCCATAAATATCTACATACACATTCACCACCCTAGGTGCCTTGGCAAGATCCGTGTATGAGTTCCAAATTTTTAGCATGAACATGAGCCTTAGAGTTCTTCTTGGGTTCAGGCCTTTTGTTCAAGTGCCTTAGCTTTTGTGCAACTGGTCTCTGTCTCTGCTGACTTGGGTTCAGGAAACCTTTACCCTTAGGCAAGTGGGGTTTAGGTTGCCTGTACTGAAATTGGGGTCTTTCAGTAATCTGAGGACTTGGTCTTTTCAGTTGAGAATATCTCTTTGAGTGTGTTTCTCTTCTCAAAATTCCTCTGATGGTTCAGTGCAGATCTCTTTAGGTTGGTATTCTTAGCCTGAGGCTTTGAAGTACTGGCCTGAAGATTTCCTACTGAGTGTTCAGGTTTTCTAGCCTTTTCCTGAGGTCTAGGCTTTCTTCCCGATCCTTCAGCTTTTTTGAAACCATAGGTCCTTACCCCTTGTCTAAAACTCGGGCGCTTCTTCAAGAAGAAGATTAGATGCCACTGGTTTAACAAAGACAGTCTTGGTGCTACTAGAAGCAGCATTCAGAAGACCTTGTGAGGTTCCCCTTGGAATGTATCCCAATCCAGCTTTTATAGTTGCGGTGTCTTTGATAACTCAATTTCATCTATTACTTTAGATGCGTAATTCAATAGAGCTAACTTTTCTCAAAGACTATCCTCACATTTCTTTTAGAGTTTCATGTTTCTCAAAGAGGTCATTGAACTCGATTCGATAAATTCAATCTCTTTAGTGGATTTCTCTAATTTTCCATTCGGGATCTCTATCACCTTCTCTTTTTCTCGAGAGTTGTACTTTTTAACATCTAGTTCATTAGTAGTTCCCATCAATTGAGAAGTGATCTCAAAGATTTTTTAGAGTCTTTCCACTTGATTCTCGTGATCGGTTCCTTGTTCTCGCTCTTGAGTTTCATCGGCGGTTCTTTTTCTAACAGAAATAGTCCTTCATAAGATTCTCAAATGAATCCATCAGTCAAAATTATCATTTCTGATGAGAACTTGAGAACTCATGTGCTTGTGTAGGAGAAACAACAAGAGATAGAAGAATTTACCTCTTCCATGACCCATAAGATGATATCATCACTATCACTATCCGAGAAAATCTCATCCGAGGAACCGGTTCCTTCTTCGTAATGTTCTTCTTCCTCAAAGAATCATAGCTTTCTTCTTGGAGATCTTCTTCTCTCTTGGCTTGTCTTTTCCTTTCTTTCTTTTAACTTTCGGCTCGGGAGGTCATATTGAAAGTGACCTTTCTTCTAACAGTTGTAACATCTGTTGGTATCATCATCCTGATCACTTTCCTCCTTGGTTTTGGAGTTCTTCTTCTTGGATGAGGATCCTTCAGCTTTCTGGTCCTTTCTTTTCTCGCAGTATGTATCGTCAGAAACCGAGTCTCTCTTGTACTGTGATTCCTGTAATATTTTTTATATTTCTCATATATGCTATTGAGTCTTTCAAACCTCCTTTCCATCAGTACTAGCTTATCCTCCTGCTCATCCTGATTTTTGGCAAGTGAGTTCTCAGACTCTCTAGACTTACAGGATTTCTCTTTGGCTTTGAAAGCCACATTCTTGCTAGATGAAGAATCATCTTTGCTGTCAGATTTCTTAGATTTCTTGTCAATCACAAACTCATAAGCTTTCAGTTCAGAGAAAACTTGTTGATATGGCATGGAATCAATATTTTTGGTGTTTTCAATCACCACAAAGATGTATATCCCATTTCTTAGATAATCCTCTAAGAATTTTTCGGTGCCACTTCTCTCTCGTGGGTATCTTTTTCCCAAGAGCACTCAGATCATTCATGATGCTAGTGAATCGACCTCAAGTTTGTCAATGGATTCACTATCTTCCATTTCAAAGCTATCAAACTTTCCAATAAAAATGTAAAAGTTTGTTTTCCTTAATATGATTTGTGCCTTGACACATAACAACAAGTGTGTCCCATATTTCTTTTTCATAGTTTCACAAAGGAGAAATCATCCCCATAACACCATCATCAATAGTGCTATACAAAGTATCTTTAGCAATGTAGTCAAGATTGACTAACTTTTCTCATCGAGGGAGTAAGTTGATCATCGATTTTGGAAATTCATTCGGGATCATTCCTCTCAAAGACGTTGATCCGGGATTCACAACAATAAATTTGAATGGTCCTTCAGAAACCACTCTCCACATTCTTTCATGTTTTGAATACAGATGAGCATGCATTCTTAATCTCCATAGGTCATAGCTCTCAACAGAGAACATAGGAAGTTTCTTAGAAGGCATGATGACTGAGCCTTGTAAGATATCATCAAGCAGATCTATTCATTAGACCACCAAAGTCTTTCAGCAAAATAGACTATGGCTACCAAAGCAAATGGTCAAATTGAACCACTGCTCTGATACCACTTGTTGGTCCCGGTGCTAACGAGTCTCACATGTGTATAGGGGGGGAATACACGTGTTTAGTGATTTTTAAAACTTTTCTTTCACTGAGGTCAGATGGGTCAGGTTGTCCTGATGATTTGGCCCTGAGAAGCACAGATTGCCCTGAGTCAAAGTCTACTGAGACAATGATCCTGAGCTGCTTTCAGAAGCTTCAGATTATCCCAACTGAGCCTGAGTTTATCAGAGATCCTGAGGCGCTTGGATCAGATATTATCTTACTGAACCCTCAGTAGAGTTAGTTCAGTTTGGTAACTAACTGTTCTAGCTACTCAAGCGTGCGGAATGATTGGCCCTATGTTTATACTCGTTTTAGCTTTGCTGAAAATCTTCCCTTCAATAAAACAGCGATTATGGCTGTGATCAGTTTGATGAAAGTTCAGTGGATTGGTTCCAACTGAATATCAGTGAATTATGCTTTATGTGAAAAACATGCAACATATAGTAATGCAGTACAGAAAGCAAAACAACACAGCAATTATAGTGGTTCAGAGACTCAAGCTCCTACATCCACTCTCTCTGACCTCCAGAGAAATTCCTTAACCACTTCCTAAAGCTTTCTGGCTAACTCACTGTAGCTTACTCACTTTTCTACTTTGAGTTTTCTGGTTGACTCACTGCAGCTTACTAACTCAAACACACACAAGTTTTCAGACTACCACAAGTAGCTTACTAACTTCTTCTCTAGAGTTTTCTGGCTAACTCACTGTAGCTTACTAACTCTTTACAACTCCAACTCACCAAAAAAACACACACAAACTACCTTACAAAGGGTTTGGGTTTTGGGTTGGTTTCCAACTAGGATGAGATATCCTTTACAGTAAGAACAATGTAAAGGCTAGGATATCTCTACTAAGCTTTTGGATATTTCTTATCAATCTAGGCTTAGTGAATGAGCTCTCTCCAATGTGAAACACTTGGAAAATTCTAGGTTTTTCGAGTGCTTCAATTTGCAATAATACGAATGAGCTCTTGAGTTGCTTAGAAATTTCTCGTGACCTCTCAATGTAAAGGGTCACTGGTATTTATAGGCAACTTCACCAAGGTCACTCTTGAAAAACTATCCGTTGGAGGAGATAGCTTCATGAGTTTCCTCTTATGGTGTTTGATGAACGACTATATTTAGGGTTTGAATACTCCCTTGCATGATTTAGGAACTATGCATTCATGTAGCCAATCACCAATTTTTGCAGTCTGGAACATAGTACTACTGACATGATTCAGAGTCCTGTTGCTTTCAGTGTCAGTAAAGTACAGTGTTATCTTCCTCTGATTGGTTCTTGTTGGTCCCAGTACAATTGAGTCTTACACGTGTATGTGGGGGGAATACACGTGTTCAGTGTTTTTAAAACTTTTTCTTACTGAGGTCAGCTTGGGTCAGATAATCCTCAAGATTAGGTTCGAGAAGCACATATCGCCTCGAGTCAAAAGTCTCTTCGAGATGGTGATCCCGAAGTCGCTTTCAGATACCTCAGATAATCCCAACTGAGTCCTGAGTGTCAGAGATCCTGAGTTGCTTGGATCAGATAACTAACTTACTGAATCCTCAAATGAGAGTTCAGTTTGGTAACTATCTGTTCTAGCTACTCAAATAAAAGTGTAATGGTTGGCCCTTAGTTTATACTCGTTTTAAGCTTTGCTGAAAACCTTCCCTTTATGAAATAGTGATTAAGCTGTGATTCAATTTACATGCAACTTCAGTGGATTGATTCCAACTGAATATCAGTGAAAAGTATGCTTTCAAAATCAAGGCAATGCAACAGTTAAGCACAGATAAGGAAAGCAATAAAGAACACAGCAATTATAGTGGTTCGGAGACTCAAGCTCCTACATCCACTCTCTCTGATCCTCGGAGAAATTCACTATCAACTTCTGAGCTTTCTGACTACCTCGCGTAGTTTACTTACTCAACTCGGCCCTGAGTTTTCTGACTACTCCACGTAGTTTACTTACTCAACCCGACCTTGAGCTTTCTGACTACCTCCGTAGTTTACTTACTCAAACACAAACAAGCTTTCAGACTACCCCTGTAGCTTACTAACTTCTCCTCTAGAGTTTTCTGACTACTCCACGTAGTTTACTAACTCTTTACAACTCTTTCTCACCAACAAACACACTCCAACTACCTTCTCAAGGGTTTGGGGTTTCTCGGTTGGTTTCCAACTAGGATGAGATATCCTTTACAATAAAGCACAATGCAAAGGGTTAGGATATCTCGACTAAGCTTTGGATAATTCTTATCAAGCTAGGCTTAGTATAGTGAGCTCTCTTCAATGTAGAAGCACTTGGGAAATTCTAAGTTTTTTCGAGTGCTTTAACTTTTGCAAGAATAAGTTTGAGCTCTTGAGTTGCGTATAAATTTCCCGTAACCTTACAATGTAGAGGGTCACCAGTATTTATAGGAATACACCAAGGTCACTCTTAAAAACTATCCGTTGGAGAGACATCTTCGTGAGTTCCCTCTTAAGGTGTGTGAGAAATGGCTATATTTAGGGTTTGAAACTCCCTAACACGTTTTAGGCAATAGTCTTTCATGTAGCCGGTCTTCACTTTTTGCAGTCTGGAACTTTTGTACATCTGACATCTTTTATAGCGACCTGTCACTGTCAGTGTTAGTATGGTATAGTGTCGTCTTCCTCTTTTTGACTTTTGTCTCTAGTTTGAAGGTAGACACCTTCAACGACTCTTTTGGTTACAAACTCTGAGTTTGATATAACCTTAACAACACTTCTGACTTAGTTCCTTTTGTCTGCATTTGAATGTCTTGGCAATATCTAACTTTCTAAGGAATCGCGTTTTTCTCAGTATTTCATCCTTCAGATAGATATATTCAGTGCCTCGGAACATTCAGGTTCATACTGAGCATTCAAGACACTTCATCGAAGTCATCGGTAATTATCTTGTGCCTTCAAGATATTCTTGATCTTGATCTTGATCTTGAGTCTTGCATCTTCTGAGTCTTCAGAGTCTTTCGAGTCTCTTCGACCGATACATGAATCTTCGCCGAGTCTTCTTCAAGTATCCTCAAGATCCCATCGAAGTTTTTTTAACCTATCTGAACTATATCTGCTGACTATACATTCTGCAGATAACATCCTGAATATTCTAAAACTGAATCCTGACTCATCTATCAAGATCATTATGAACATGTCATACTCAGGGGTTTTGGGATCTAATCAAAATCATATATCTTTATTAAATTCATCTCCCAAAAATTTCCCCCTTTTTGATGATGCCAAAACCTATCTTGTTACAAACATATAACCTATACTCAGGTTTCAGTTTATCTTATTACAAGATGGTTGTCTCCCAACAATTTCCTACAACAGAGAATCTCCTAACAATTTCAGAGAGTCTCTCAATAGTATAAATCATTCAGCAATTTCTTCAGTAATGAATCTCTTTAAGTAGTTCATTACTAAATACTTAAACAATTTCCCCCATATTCAGACAATTTCTCCCTTATCAACATACAATCAGTTCAGAGACATTCATTCAGGCATATCAAAATAAAAGACATGTAAATAAGATAATGAGATATTATCTTTTGAGCATAATGATAAATCTTCATTGATGATTGGTATCCCATTACAGATTACAATGAGTTTATCAACAAAGTCAACAAGACAAAAATTTAACGATTACAGAATCTTCTGAGTCTTCAGTCTTCTGATTTGGCTCTTCAGTCTTCTGCTCTTCAGTTTGCTTCATTCTCAACTTCATCAGCGGGCACCTCTGTGTCTAACATTCGAAAAAAATCTCTTCTTCAGCCATTTCTTTCCTTAATGATATCCGGATTGTTTCTGTTAAACCCAAAAGACCCAAGATACTGAGCAATCTCTTGAGTAATGGCCTTCTCATTCACCAAGCCATTACCAAGTTCTTGGGGAGGATAGGAATATGGACCAGGGGCTATTATCTCACCTCTCCTTCATCCGCATAAGGTTAATCCACTCTGAGATACTTTGGATAGAAGATAAGGAGATATTCAATGAATGCTTCATTCTGATCTGAACTTTCCCCTCTCCATTCCCTGAGAACATCATAATTGAACCAGAAGGTTCTCTTGACTTCTTCCCACATATCGTTGAGTTTGATTGGCATCCATTTATCAAAGTGGGGCCACTTTAGTGCTTTTGATGCTCCTTTCCTCTTGCTCGCAAACTTCCTGAATTCACTCCTTCGTTTCTGCTCTTCATCTATCTTCTTTCTGATCACAGACGCTCCTGAGACCGAAGCAGCAACTTTCTTAGCTTGTTCTATTTGGAGTGTCTTCAAAGCATCTCTCGTGTTGAAGACTTTCTTCTGAGGTTGAGACTCAGATTCTTCCGTTTCTTCATCATCCAGAATCAGCTTTCTCTGGATTGGCTTAGAAGCCTTCGCACGTTTGCTTTCAGGTTGAACAACGCCCAAGGCTTTCCTCTTCATAGGCAAATCAAAGAAGAAATGGCTTGTTCCAACCTTTGCTCTAGCACTCAGTTTCTCTCTTGCAACATCAAGCATGGTTTGCTCAGAAACTCGAGTGTAGATAGGCTTTTCTACCTGAGCGAACTTCAACTTCTCAGTATCTTTGACTTCTTTAAAGGCTTTGGCTAGATTGTACATTTTAGCATCTTTCTGAGCCTTCTTCTCCAAAGTACGTGCCATGAACTTTCTGAGATCTTCAGCTTCCTTTTCCCCCTTCTTGGAACCGTAATTTGGAAGAAGTCTGGAGAGTGTTGTGTCCATGTGATATTGTTCTTTGCTCACACAGCGAACTTCTCCTGCTATCTAATCTTGTTCGTCTTCCAGCCTCCTTAGATGGTTCTTGGCCACGGAAAATTCTTCAGATAAATGGGCAACCGCCGAAGAGTGCTTCTTTAAACATCTCTGTTATCTTGGTCATGAGCATTGAGCTCATTTCCTCAACAACCAGATTTTTATCATCACTTCATTCCTCTCTGCCAATTTCACCTCTAGAAATGCAGTTGACTCCTGGTGCTTCTGATTCATTTTAAAGATCGAGCTCAAACTTTGACTCCTCCAAGCTTTTTCATTCAACTTATCTTCCATGGAGGTCATCCGAGAGGTCGAGTGTTTTGTATTTGCACCACTCAAGAAAGTGACTAAGACTTTCCATCTTTTGAGCTTGATTGGCCAATGTTTCTTCCATCCGAACAATCTTGATCATCATTGGCTCAACCTTCTCAAGTTTCTCCATCAAGGAGTGAGATCAATCTCAGAACCTTCGCGACCTCTGTCTTTGTCGATCATCCTGAGGTTCAAACTTCATTCGAGGTCTCGAATCGAGCCTCGACATTTATCGAACAATTCAGAATTAAAGATAGAACTTTTCAAGAACTTTGGCATAATTGTTAATCTGCCAAAAGGTACCTGAAGAGTTCTAGCTTCGATCCGAGTTTGACCAATTTCGGGTTGATCGACAATGAAGTCTCCTTTTCCATTTGAGATCGATCCTCAACATCTCCTGTTGGTCCCCATCTCCATCTTGAGATTTGTCTCATTGCCTTGGGGCACCAACTTGATAGCTTTTCTTTCAAATTTAACTTCCTCGAACCAACGACTCATCAAAATCGAGTTTTTCATCCTCGAGCTTTGTCCTTACAACCCCGAGAAGTCGGTCGAAAGGTCATGTCTCCTCATTCCACCGATCTTCCCTCGAAAGTAGCAATATCAAGCATCTCGGGAAGAGTCCGATTGAGGATGAACACAGTTGTCATTAATCAAGAAAACATCTTGCAGATCGGGGTATGATTTGAGCTCTCGGGGTGTCGTCAAGAATGAACCGTTCCCCTTGCTCCTCCACTCGTCTTCTTGACCCTCGCCCTTCTTCCATCTCGGGCTCTCTCGGTTGATTGAAACCTGGCGAGGATCAAGAAGTAGATCTTTCAGAGCTCATCAAGAATATTACGCTCTGAGTCTCGGCTGACCTCTGAAGGTTGTTCAGTCAGGTCCTCAGTTTGCATCTGAGTGGGTTCTGGGTCCTGTGCTGACACTTCCTCAGATTGGTTCTGAGTTGGCTCTTCTTGTATGTCGGTCGGTACTTTTTCATAGGAATCTCGAGGGCTGAGTTCCTTTGAAAAATTTCCCGAGAAATTTTATGCGAACTTAGAGATGTCTCAAGCACCTCGAGAAGACTGATCCTCAGTCTGTTCTTGTGCCTTTGAGATAACCTGAGCCAGAACTTGCAATGGCGAACTCTGAGCGGTTTGGTCCTCAGGTTGAATCTCCTCAGAATCACTACCATCTTCATCAGTGAGAACCACCAATCTTCTGCGCTTTGGGGCAAGGTTCTTCTACTTCATCATTTTTGCTCCCTGCTCCATCTTTGCCTCCAACAAAACCTTCCCCCTGGTTTGTTGAGTCTCTTTTTCAGCCGCAACTGGTGATTCTACCTTGTTCTCTCTCTTCCCCCTGATGCCATGCTTCTTTGCAGCAATGGGTTTAAAGAGAATTTTGGACTTAGGAAATGGGGTCGAATTGGCGAAGATATCCTCCTCCTCTCTGCACATCTCCAAAATATAAGCAATTTTGGTGGCATGGTGGATCTTGCCTTTTATTGAGATCGCCCCGTCAACCTTCTTCAAAACTTTTGGTTCTGCTCACTCACCGTCTGAATCAAAAATTTGACCCGGTTGAAGTCGGTGGTAGGTGAGGCCTCTATCGCCGCCATCAATCCGAGCTTGAGGAATCGACCGCTCAAAACTCCCTGCAAGACTCATGATGCTCTTGCTCACAATATCCATCAGCACACGATATTGTGGCTTTAAGTGCCTCTTATGCAATGTCGCCTCAAATTTAACAGGATTCTCAGCAATCCTATCTAAGTACTCCTGCTCTCTACCCGACATATACATCGTATGATCCTCTCCTCTATCACAGAGCTCAAAAAACATCATTGATTTTTGGAACTATATCTGAGATCCCTTTCAAAATCCATGTATTTGGACGATCGCTCTAAATGTGATCTGATTATTTTGGAATGCATCTGACCCTCTTCATCTATCTTCAAGTTATAGATGAATTCGATTACCCTCTTTCGCAAACTCACGGTCCGGTCGGCTTGCGACTAGTTAGTGAGTTTAGATCGAATCATATGCAGAGCCTCCTCTTCGGCTTTGAGTTGGTTGTGCTTTTGAGTGAGACAAACGAACTCGTACCACGGCTTGTTGGTTTGGCTAATCTCTCAAACAAGGTTGGGGCCATTTTAGAGATTGATTGAAGAAATGAAGCTTTAGGGTTTGGAGATTTCTGGGCAAAGGGAATTTTAATTGCAGAAGTTTTGGGAACTAAGGGTTTGATAAAATTTTGGCTTGAATGGCTTATTGGGGTTTATATAGCTTCGAGATCATGGGGAATCGCGTTGGTTAGGTGAAAAACAATGGTTGAGATTAATCTCGATTAATCGAATTACGAACCGACGATCTCCGAAAAAAGTAAGCCGCCAAAACATCCTCATTGGTCATTAATGTAGCAAAGCATTAAATGACTGTTGACCTTCTTCGGAATTTAAAATGATCCCGCCCAAAAACAAACATTCCTCAGGTGTTTTGTATTTATTGCGAATGATTACTGAATTTTACTTAAGCAATAAATGAGTCGCATGAGTCATGTAGGTCCCGAACGGGTTTTGTGAGGGCAGAAGTCTAGAGGGGAGGGGTGAATAGACTTCTGAAAACTTTTGTGCAAATCGGTGAGGGCGATTAACCCGATCGGAGTGTGTGAGTGAATCGGTTTGGGCGATAACCAACTTCTTGACTTTGAAAGATCGATTTAAGTAACTATCGATTTAAGCGATGTGTCGCGGAAGCTTAAGTTTTACCCGTGTGAAAAACCCGGTTTTGATAAATCAGATTCCAAAGTTAATCTTTTAATCAGTTGACTGAAGTGTTAAGTTTGATCAGATCAGAAGCTTGGTGCTAACTGATCTCAACTTGGAATATGTATGCGCTTTAAAAGTTGTGTGCGATTGTGTCGGTTAATCAAAGCGGTAAAGGCACACAAGATTTATAGTGGTTAGGAAAAACCCGATCCTACGCCCACTCTTCCCTATCACAAGGGGCACCTAGTTAACCAACTGGACTTTGTTTTATGTGTAAGTCCAACACAAGACACCAACTAGATGTTTAAGGAGTTCACACTCAACCGATCCCTGAGATCGTAACTAGAAACCCTAGTCCGAATCTTGCTAAACAACTTAACCTAACTTGGGGTTTGGGTAAGATTGTTTTTTGTTCCAACTATGAAATCTTTTCTTGCGTATAAGCGCCTAACAACCTAGATGAAAAGATTTCTATGCTAAGAACTTATGGGATGAACACTTAATAAAAATTAATCTTCTTGTTCGTGTTCTTGTGCGCGGAAATCGATATTAGCTTGAGCTTCTTGATTGTTCGTAAGTTCCGTTGTTTTCACTCTAAAGTGTAATCCCATATATATAGACCTTGAAATCAAAGAGCCGTTGGAGAACAATTTGAATTTCAGGCTATATTTGGTAGGTTTGAGGATTGATGTGACGAGCTTTGTGAATGGCATGGCCAAAAGCGTGAATTTATATTTTGTATCGTTTAGAGAGGTAGCATCAAATCCCACAATTTTGGCTTAATCATACGTGTCTTGTTCTTATTGGATAGCAGACGACTTTTCAAAGGTGTTGTTCTTCCAACTAAGGTTGACATTCTTCTTGTTCAGATCATCGACGTATGATTAGGTGAAACATCCATTTTCTGGTGGTGACTTCGATCGATCACCGAATCGATCTCTACGATAGAGTCTTGGTGCTTGGGTTGACTTAGCTTCAACTAGCGGACTCGGATCGATGTAGGTCTTCCGAAGTCATCCGATCTTCAAGTATTGAGTTTGATCTTTATGACTTTAGCCGAGATATCGACTAGATCGTAACGATCCGATCTTCTATTCTTGTCTTGCATTCTAGCGGATGGGATATCACCGTCCTTTGAGTCTTGGATCGACCTATACATATTGAGTTTCCCCCTCAATATGTGACCTATCTATTTCATCGGTTGTTCTATACAATCATTATCAATCGGTCTCCTATAGCAGTAATATAAACATCCTAACAAGTATGATGGGGTCTATTACATGTGTTTTGGAACTTTCATCAAAACTATAAATTTCCCAACAATTTCCTTTTTTGATGAAACCAAAACACTTTGAGAAACCAAATACTGATTGATAAAAAAATAGAGCGATTAAGAGCATATAATCGAAGACAATGAGACTTTGTCTTAGGATCGAAAATAAACTTTTCTCATTAAAAATGTTGATTACATGTTACATCGTAAAAGTTTGAAAAAAAAAAAAACCGGTGATCTGAGTAGTCTTCGATTCTTCACTCTTTAGGCTTGTATCCTTCTGGCATCTCTCTTTGATCTTGAGGTACGTTGAAAATCTGATAAAGTTTCCATTTGACATCATCAGTCTGCTGAGGATCAGTTATGTGCGTTCTGCGCAGGATGTCAAAATAGAATCTTTGAAATGCCAGTCTGTCAAATGAGCCATCTGCCTTCTTCGAGTATTCCAACAGATCATACTCTTGGCGAGTTATTTTTACATTGATAAGCTTGGCCTCATTTTCCAGATACTTCAGAAAATCCGGGTATTTATTTTCTAACCAGTTGAGGAATTCTTCATCAGGAGATTCTTCTTGTGGAACAAGATTAAGAACAAAGGCATCCAGAAGCCATTCACTCCTGATCTTATTCCATTCCTCAAATTTCTTAGCATGCGCAGCAGTTTTTGGGATGATCTCATCAACTCTTGTTGGCAGCTTAGGTTCTGGTACGGATTTTCCAGCCCTTCCTTTCTTCGCTCTCGATCTGAATTTCTTCTTCAGATTTTCTGCCTCTGCCATTTTTTCTGCCCTTCTTTCTTCTTGGCTTTTTCGGGCTTCTTCAGCTACCTGCTCTTTGGACATCTTTTCAGCAGTCCGAGTTTGTGATGTCCCTGCACCTGTTATGTCAGTTGGTTTCTCATTCTGTCCTTCCCCCTTTTTGGTTTGATCAAAAAGAGTAGTGAGGTGGGAGGTCGAGAACCAAAGTTGATCGCGATCGCTTCTGTTGAGATCTCGCAATGATATGCCTTGAGTTTGAGCAGTTAGATTTTGAATCTTCGATATCAGCTCAGTCTTGACAGATTCCATGGCAGTAGAGAGTGTTTTAATCAGTTTGTCAAGTTTCTCTTCTGTCAATTCTAGCTTGTCAGTGAGCATCAGAAAAGAAACTTGTTGTTGATCCACCTGAGTCAGTTTGGCATCAACGGTCTTTATCAGTTCAGCTGACGCAGTGGACACAGTTTGGGAGAACTGATCTTTGATTGCCCCAATCTGGGAAATAGCCAATTCCCTTTGATCTGTTATTTCTTTGATGGCAATCTGCCTTTGATCAGCTATCAGTCCCTCAACTTCTTCTTTCAGGAGATCTTTGAGACAAGATTTGATCTCCTGAAGTTGATCAGTAGTGACGTGTGATGTTGGAATGTTGGGTGTCACTTGATCTGATTCAGTTGTTTGTGCCTCCAGTGGTTGGTCATGAACTGCAGCACCAGCTCCACTATCATCGGCAGCTCCTGCATCCTTCATGATGGCATCTGCTTCAGGAGCTTTGTCGTAGATCTCGAGTTAAATCTGTTGCTCCAACCCTAGCTTTCTGTGGATCGAGCTTTGACAGATTTAGAGATTATCACCATTTGGTGATCCCACTTTAGCGAGATTTCCTCATGTAGAAATCAAGTCTGCGCAAACTCATCCGCACCGCCCATCTGTTCAATAATTATTATAAAGTCCGAGAAGCTTTTTAATCGAAGATCTCTCGGTGAGGATCTCCATAACTTCTCTCTTATGGCGGGATGGGCGACGATTCGGATATAACTCATCAATTTCTCTTTCGATTAGCATTACGATCAATTTCGATTATGATCTTTGTTGATCTGGACTCGAGAATTGTCTGTCGGATTCGATTTGATGAGATGTGGAAGGTTCTGGTTGTGCTTGAGTAAGCGGAAGTTGGCTGATCGGTTCGACCTGCGAGAATTTTATTGCTGTGGAAGAGTATACGGTTCCACATAGTAAGCTTTACGGTTTGATGATGCGATTTGAGTTAAGTGGGTAGGTGGAAGAATAGGAGAGACATGCTCTGACCATTAGTGCGAGTGGTGAATCAGCTCAAGCATGAGGAGAAGGAGATCGATCGAACATGCTTCTTCCTCGAGAATGATCTGGCGAGCTCTCGGCTTGAGAAGCCCCGCCTTGTCGATTTTTCACGATTTTTGTGTTGAACAGGTGATCTGGCGGCTCTTTTCTTCATCGACTCATCATCAAGCATCGAGTCATGGAGGCTTGCCGCCTTCTTCTTGACCTCTTCTCCGGCCTTCACGATTTTTCTTTTCTTCTTTTGGGGGCATCTGGTGTAGAAGAAGTTGTTCCTTGCTTTTTTCCTTTCTTTGACTTTGGGGGGTTGGCCGCATATCATCGTCTGGTGGCCCAAAGATGGGTGAAGGGTCGTGAGAAAGGCCTTATAGGACTTCAAATCCAATCTGTTCCCATTCAAACATTAAGCGGTTTATCTTCGAATAACTGCAACCTTGTTGAGATTGCTGATCTTTTTCTTCGAGATATACTGTCTCAGTTCATTGACTCCAAATTTCTCATGTTCTTGGGAGCGAGAATGGCCTTCAGGAACCCGTGCCAATTGATGTTCTTGGCTTCATCAATTATTGCGACCATCTTTCATACATTTTTTGCCGGATGTAAGAGCATCTGGGCTGAATGCAATACCCATAATTGTTTTTGACAATATGTAAAACAACAATCGGTATTTCCTCTTGAGCATTGGCGACAAAAACGGACGTATGATGTTTGTCGGACCTCTCAAGAAAAACTTTTTTTACGATCGGCTCATCTTCGTTCTCCCTGTAATGAGCAAAAGCGAGATCCGTCCTTTTGGTAGGCTGAACAGACGGGTTATATCATCATTCGTCAGTCTGATTTCTTCTCCATTGACTGTCGAGAGCAGTTCATTTCTTGGAACGTCCGTATCCACTCTTAAATTTTTTAGGAATTCTAGTGCTTCATCTTTGCATCATCGGATTGCGTTGAGCGTATAAAATTTCTCAAGGCCTTTTGCAGAATTTGTTCGACCTCCATGGATTAGGATCCGAGTGATATTGAACTGCATTGAACTTATCATCCACAATCTTTGTTGCGATTCGCATAATTGCACATTATCTTTCCCATTCCGTGGGTGGCCATCTACAAAGGGATGGACCCGATTAAAGTTTGTGCATATATATATAAGAACATCACATACGCGGAAACCAAGAAACAATAAAGCATAACACAGGATAAAAGCATTTAAGATCAATGGATTTAAAAAAAAATACATCAAATAAACATAAATTACCAGATTCTGTTTTTCGGAAAGATGATTTTGAAACTTAGGAGAAACACTTTGAATCTGAGAGAAGTAATCTGGAGTTTTCAGAGAATAAATCGCAAGTTTGTGAAATGGAAAACTCGGTATGGTTTTTGATGAACTTTTTATAAAAGACGAGGAGGAAAAAGAAGACAAGATTTGGAAGATCAACCGTTTGAAAAGATTAAATTCTCCAGATTAAGCGGTTTTTGATCGTAGGTCGAGGAAAAAGCACGTCAAAAAAAACCTTTTGGATTTAAAAGCACATTTAGTAGCAGTTAATACATGTTCCCCACGTCCGCATTAAATGATTTGCTGGGAATAACACCCAAGGATAAAGGGGAACGTAAGGCAAATAAATACAGATAAGATCCGATAAATAAGCAAAGAACAAGAGAAAAGAAAGGCGAGATCGGTTGGTGATATTGTAATCGATCAATACCACTTGTCCATGTTGATTTCACTTATTGATCTTAGTATTCCGCCTAAGCCTTAAAATTTCCCAATGGTCCTTTTTAATCGATCTTCTTCACTTGCATCCGATTTGTTGAAGTTTCAAGCTCAACCGATCTTCCTTGAATACGTCGATTTCCTTCCGATCCTCCTTGATCGGTTGAATTTCCCTTCAACCGATATTTCTTTTTCCCATAGATCGATGTATCCGATTTGTTGGAGTTTCAAGCTCGGTGATCTTCCTCATCCGATCAAATTTCCGTATGTAATCGATTTTAGTTGACCCTAACTGATTCTTCTCGATCAAGCCAATTCTTGGGATAAGTGTTACCGCCAAAACTTAGTCTAGAATAGTAGCTTCTATTCCCTAAGTTGGCGATTTGACATGCGTAATTATCGTCTGAATCTTTCGATATGTCAATCCGCCGTAAATTTCTCCAATTATCGATCGTCGTGATTTCTACACATTTGTCCTTTTGGTGCTGATTTCTAAAAGGTTTTGAGAACTCGAATTTGCATTTGCACCCTTGCTTGGTCTCTATAAATTGGACCAATTGTTTTACACAACATAACCCAATCACCATACTTATCTTCTTTGTAGAATCATGTATCCTGGTGAACCCTTATTTCCGGTTAAACTTCCGTCAAACACTTTTACCCTTTTTTCAATGATTTCAAACTTCTCAAATCATCCCCGTGTGTCCCTTTATCATCCTTCGCTGCCGTCAAAGATTTCACATACAATCGTTGTTTTCTCTACCACCGAGGCGGCGGTTCGCTTATCGCGAACCGAGAAGACACTTCTCCTAACCATATGCACCTTGTGTGTCTATCGAGATGACGAAACTCGTGATCAACAGACTCGGTCGAAAATGAACATGAGTTTGATATATGATCCCAGATCGTATAACACGGTGATGCCCGTATATCAACTCACCATTTAATGTTGGAGAGCCCATCGACTCTTTCTTAGGGCTCCGGCTTAAAAAATCCTATCAACGCCCGCTCTCGCTCCACAGGGTTTTTCAACGATCGGCTTAGGATTATTTTAAAGCCTCTCTCACCCTTGTTAAGTGGGGGAAAATGAGAGCATCAGATTTAAAATCTCTCTCTCTCCACTTCTTCAAGGGTTAGGATGAGGGTTTAGTGTTAAGGTTTTAGGGTTTAGGGTTTAGGGTTTATGTACTGACCTCCGGGTCCTCTTGTACTTGTATCTTGTAATGTAAACGACCTTGGTCTTTATTAATGAAAATTTTCATTATTTCATTGTTGTGTAAAATTTCTGTATCCTTATGCGATTTTAAGCTTTAATCTTGTGAATGCCACTTGTGAATCTTGTTGAATTTCAGCTTAATCGACTTACAAAGTGTTGGGAGATGAATTTAATAAAAAGATTATATGATTTTGATTAAGATCCCAAAACCCCTGAGTATGACATGTTCAGTAATGATCTTGATAGATGAATGGATTTGCCCAGAGTATTCAGGATGTTATCGCAAAATGTATAGTTGTGAATCTAGTTCAGATTTCAAAACTCAAGAACTCTCAAGATACAAAGTATAAGTCTTCAAGACTTTAAATGAAAATCCTCAAGATTCAAAATGAAGACTCAAAGATATCGGTTCAAGACCGTAAGATTTCAAGGTAAGACCTCAAGACTCAAGACTCAAGACGCAATAAACGAGTATTTGAAGATCAAGAATATCGGAACCTATCAAGACTCAAGAATTATCAATGCTCAAGATGAACCTGAATGTTCCGAGGCAATCAATATATCTATCTTGCAATCTCGAGAGAAACGCGATACCTTAGAAAGTTAGATATTGCCAAGACATTCAAATGCGCACAAGAGGAACTAAGTCGAAGTGTTGTTAAGGTTATATCAAACTCGAGTTTGTAACCAAAAAGAGCCGTTGAAAGGTGTCTACCTTTTTTTGGAGACAAAAGTCAAAAAAGAGGAAGACGACATCTGCACCATACCGATAATCGATTGACAGTCAAAAAAAGATGTCGATGTACGAAAGTTCCAGATCGCAAAAAGTGAAGACCGGCTTACATCTAAAACGTGTTAGGGAGTTTCAAACCCTAAATATAGCCATTTCTCACACACCATAAGAGGGAACTCACGTAAGCTATCTCTCCAACGGATAGTTTTCAAGAGTAACCTTGGTGTATGCCTATAAATTACATCGTAAGGTTACGGGAAATTTATACATAACTCAAGAGCTCAAACTTATTCTTGCAAAAAGTTAAAGCACTCAAATACCTTAAATTTCCCAAGTGCTTCTATATTGAAGAGAGCTCACTTTACTAAGCCTAGCTTGATAAGATTTATCCAAAGCTTAGTCGAGATATCCTAACCCTTTGCATTGTGCTTCATTGTAAAGGATATCTCATCCTAGTTGAAACCAACCAAGAAACCCCAAACCCTTGAGAAGGTAGTTGGAGTGTGTTTGTTGGTGAGTAGAGTTTAAAGAGTTAGTAAACTACTACGGAGTAGTCGAGAAAAACTCTAGAGGAGAAGTTAGTAAACTGTGGGTAGTCCGAAAGCTTGTGTGTGATTGAGTAAGTAAACTACGGAGGTAGTCGAAAACTCAAGGTCGGGTTGAGTAAGTAAACCACGTGGAGTAATTTTAAAAACTCAGGGCGAAGTTGAGTAAGTAAACTACGAGGTAGTCCGAAAGCTTCGAAGTTGATAGTGAATTTCTCTCAAGAGTCGGGAGAGTGGATGTAGGAGCTTGAGTCTCTCGAAACCACTATAATTGTTGTGTTCTTTATTGCTTTTCCTTATTCAGGCTTAAGCATTTGCATTTTTCGATTTTGAAAGTATACTTTTCAGCGATATTCTAGTTGGAATCAATCCGCGAAGTTGCATAAGTGAATCACGGCCTAATCACTAATTCATAAGGGAAGGTTTTCAAAGAAAGCTTAAAAACGAGTATAAACTAAGGGCCAACCATTCCGACATTTACCGAGTAGCTAGAACAGATAGTTACCAAATCGAACTCTCTTCCGAGGATTCAATAAAGTTAGTTATCCGATCCAAGCAACTCGGGATCTCTCGACACTCGGGACTTCGGTTGGGATTAAATCCGAAAAGCGTTTTTCAGGATTTGTCTCAAGAGACTTTGACTCGGAGCGATCCGCGCTTCTCGTAACCTAATCTTCGGATTGTCGACCCAAGTGACCTCGAAGAAAAAAAAGTTTTAAAATCATCAACACGTGTATTCCCCCATACACGTGTAAGACTCGTTTTCACCGGGACCAACACAAAGTATAACTGAACAGATTTAATCAGATAATCCTTTAAACGATCAGTTCATTTAATCTGATAAACTTTAAATCCGATCAAGACCTTCTCATATCGGTTTTGATCGATCTTACGATCGATTGAGATACCAAATTCAATTCATCGATTTCACTTGAACTCGATTAGTTTCTTAACCCGGCTATTTACGGAGATCAATCCATCAAACATTTTAGGTGCATTTTCTCCAAGATCCGAAGCCCTAGCTCATTGATAATTCTCGAATCGATCTCGACTAGTGGCTTGGTTAGAATATCGACTTTTACGTATATTAGTATGAATCTTTTCCATTCGATATTCTTCTTTTCAACATGATCTCTTATAAAATGGTGCCTAACATCCACATGCTTGCATCTTGTATGTAGAAGGATTACATCGATTCAATAAAGACTATTATCATCATCACGTAAAATAGGTGCATTCTTAGTTTCAATGTTATAATCCCTCAATGGCCGACTAAGCGGAGAGCGATTTGGGAACAACGACTTCTGCGAGCCCATATATTTCGCTTCAATAGTAGATGTTGCAACCGATGTCCTTCTTTGAAAACCACGAGATCGAGATCAAGTTCATGTAATCTTGCAACCTCCATAATCGTAATCGTAATACCCACTAAGTTCTAGATTATCATCGATGGGTAAAATAAACCAAGGTTTATCGTCCCCTTCAGATACTTAAGAATCCGCTACCGCTTTCTAGGTGACTTATCATCGATTTGCTCGAACCGCGCATGTGCGAAGGTTATATCGTCGGTATGGCGATCGGGTATAGTAGAGATCCAATGAGAGCCCTATATTCCTTCCGATTTGTTTTCGACCATCCTCATACGGATCCATCTTGAATCCGGTCATCATAGGAATTTTGGGCGACTTTACAATTTTGAACTCCAAACTTAGCCAATAAATTCTAGTGTACTTTGCTTGGCAGATGAATATCCCTTCTGTACTTTGCTTTACTTGAAGACCCAGAAAGTAATTCATCTGACCCATCATGGACATCTCGAATTTCCCTTGCATCAGTTTGCTGAATCTTTCACATAGACTTTTGTTGGGAGATCCGAAGATGATGTCGTCCACGTAAATCTGAACCATCAGAATATCTTTTCCATCTTCTATTCTGAATAAGGTTTTGTCCAATGTTCCCTTTAGTGAACCCACTTTCGATCAAGAACCGAGAGAGTGTATCATACCAAGCTCGAGGAGCCTGTTTCAGGCCATAGAGAGCTTTTCTTAGACGGTACACCTGGTTGCCCTTTTCAAAGCCTGGAGGTTGTTCGACATAAACTTCCTCTGCTAGTACCCCGTTTAAGAAAGCGCTCTTTACGTCCATCTGATACACAGTGAACCCTCTGTGGGAAGCATATGCGAAAACTTGACGAATGAATGGCTTCTAAGCGGCGGCGGTGCAAAGGTCTCATCATAATCAATTCCTTCTAATTGTGAATACCCCTTAGCAACAAGTCTTGCCTTATTTCTAGTGATGACGTTTTTCTCATCTCTCTTGTTCTTGAATACCCACTTCGTGCCAATAACGTCTTGATGACTTCTGGTGCATCTACTAGTTCCCAAACTTGATTTTCTCTCGAATATTTCGGCTCCTCCTGCATGGCTAGGAATCCGCCTTGCGTCTTGTAGAGCTTCCTCTATTGTTGTTGGTTCCTTCATAGACAAATAACAGCAATACATGGCACTTTCACCAATCTGATGTCTAGTTTTAACTTTATCAGATGGGTCTCCGATTATCAGATCAGTTGGATGACTGGTTATTCAGGTCCTTCTGTTCTGATTTGCGTCGGTTTGGAGAACATCGTCTGTTTCTGATAAAATTTCATTACTAGCGATTGAGAGTGGTACAGAGTTATGATCCACTTGATAAGAACAAGTCTCAGCTGATGTTGGACTCATCATGTCTTCGATGTCTGCTCGCGTGGGAACTTCAGATGTTCCCCCGAATCGGATGGTTCGAGTTGATCTTTCTCACGGTATGTCGGCTTCTTCATCGGCATTGTTTTTCGTACCTTAGGATCCGATTGATCCGTGAATCGGCAAGATCCGGAATGTATCTTTATTACGGTTTCGATTCTTTTCCTTGATCATTAGGCGATCCATTTTACGAGCATCGGTACTTGTTGATCGAGTACATCTTGTTACGAGGCAGATTTCTCTTGTTGAAAGATGCTTCATCAAAGACTACATGGGGTGTTTTTCTTCCACAAGTAGGGTTAAATCATTGTAAACCCCCGAAAGCCTTGCTAGATGAGGAATATCCTAAGAATATACCCTCATCATCGACTTGGCCTCAAAAGTTTTCAACTGACTCTTCCCATTGTTGTGTATGAAACACTTACACCCAAAAACATGGAAGTAAGAGACACGAGGTTTTTGTCCTTCCACAGTTCATAGGGTGTTTTGTAGTGAGCCTTAGTCAGAAGACATTTGTTACGAGTATGGCATGCAAGGTTGATTGATTAGCCCAGAAAACGGCTTGGTATTGCATGTTCAGCTAACATCGTGCGAGCAGCTTCTTTGAGAGTTCTGTTCCTCCGTTCTGCTACTCCATTTTGTTGTGGCGTCCTTGCAGCTGATGTTTCATGCTGTATACCAAACTTAGAGCAAAAATCAGTAATAAAAGAGTTCAAAAATTTTGTACCTTTATCGATCCGATTTTTTTACTAATCGACGCCCCTTCTCATTTTGTAATCTTTTTAGCGGCTCGAGTATCTTCGTTTGTCGTCTCATTCTTCTTATGTAAGAATATAACCTGTAAACTTGGAATAGTCATCCACGATTACGAGAGTATATTTTCGTTCGTTGAGACCGACCGGTGTAATCGGGTCCGAATAGATCCATATGAAGCAAGAAGATTACTTTGGATGCCGATTCCCGAATTCCCTTGAATGAAGCTTTGACTTATTTTCCCTTCCGACATAAAGACATGTCCGATCCTTTGAAAATACTTCATTCGGAAGTCCTTCCACTAGAGACATCCTTCTTATCTTATTAAGAGTTTTAAAGTTCGGGATGGCTCATTCTTTTGTGCGAGCCAATCGCTACTTTTGGAACTCTTGACAATCGGCATGCATTTCTTGGGCAAGCTGTTCCAATCGTTTTGTGTAGATCGTCCCCTTTCCTTGAACCGATTAGCAAAATCTGTTGAGTGGCTCGATTCTTGATAGTGCATTGGTCGGTCGAGAACTCAACACCGAATCCGTTGTCGCGAGAATTGTGAAACCGATAGTAGGTTGTGCCAGGACCTTCGACATCTGAGACTCCGTTATTTGTACATCATCATTCTCTAAGGTTTCGAACCCTTTGGTATAACAAAAGTTATCATCACCGAAAGAGTACACGCGGGCCTTTCGTTTCTATGTATGAGCCGAGGAGGTGCTTGCTTCTCGTCATGTGCCTTGAACATCCACTATCGATGTACCCGGATAGTTGCTTGCACACCTCCTTTGTTGGCGGACCACGCGATCCCTGCTGAGCCCAAATCAGGCTTTAGGTACCCCTTTTGGATTGGGTCCCGAGGGGTTAGGATTAGTTTTGGGGATCCATACAAAAGCGAGCACTTCTATTGTGATCGGTTAGATCGAAGGCCTGATTTGTCTCCCATACCTATCAACATAATCATCGTCTCTTTATATGCTTTTTCGATTAGTATGATTATTAGTGTGAACCTTGGGTGACTTAGAAGACTTGGGATTTGTCTTTTCTGTTTGTCTTCTTTTCATCCAAGATGGTTTCGTGCAGTGCTGTGACCCTAGATTTTTAATTATAGGGGTAATGATCGCTACCATCAAAAGATTCATATCTTTTTGGCATAGGTGGTTTTTTGCGGTTTACGAAGCATGCTTATTAAGGCGGTGACCTTGATTGGGTCTCGATTAGACTTCCCTTTACAGGTTGTTTTTTTTTCGATTCGATCTGTTGATTAGTTGAGGTCTCTTCGTAAGAACGGGTTCTTCTATTGATTCCTACCGATGCTTTACCGATTAGGGTCCATTTCGTTTCCCCTTCCGTTAGGCACCGACTTTACCGCTTCAACCGGTCTTTTTTCCTTATTAGATACATGTTTGGCTTTTGGTGTATCTTTGTCGTAAAACTTCGTCGATTACACCTTTTTGAGATGAATCGGTAGGGGCTTTTGAGGATGTGGAAGGGTTCTCATACCCAAGTCCTTCTTGTTAATCGTTGTTGAAAATAGGCGTTCATGTCTTGAGCGGTTTTAGATGATTTTGAAAAACCTCTATTTTCTTACGCAGATTATCCTTAGATGATTTTAGACTTTCATGCTTTTGGAATAGCTCATCGAATTTTGCTTGAAGGATTTTGAAGTCATCGACTTTGTTGTTTGTTAATATCGGTGATCTTTGATCTGCTTCTCCCCGATCGAAGCTTTAACCCGAGAATTTTAAATTCCTCGATTTGCCTCGAAGCGGCGATTTCAAATTTGATCTAAGTTCGAGAGGCTTTCTTGAGATCATTTTCTTTAGTGGTGATTATTTACGGTTCTCGACTTATCATTTTTAAACTTCCACTATAGCATAAGTGTCTCTTGCATTGGAGAGATCCTCAAGCAATTGCTCAAAGTAGATTTGCTTGGTCAATCTCCCGGGCGGTGTGCTAATGATAGCGGTGTAAAGCGAGCAAGCGAGGTTTGGAGGTTACCTCGATTGGTCCTCCCTGGCCATCAGGCGAGATCTCATCATCGTCGAAGAGAATATCAAATCTTCATTTTCATAGAAGTCCATGACCCTTTCTTGTCGGTAGAAGTCTTCTCGAGAGGAGTATCGAGTCCTCGAGGGCGGATAGGAATCGTCGATTT
Organism: Stenogyne calaminthoides; assembly: GCA_037126765.1. Taxonomy (NCBI): domain Eukaryota; kingdom Viridiplantae; phylum Streptophyta; class Magnoliopsida; order Lamiales; family Lamiaceae; genus Stenogyne; species Stenogyne calaminthoides. The sequence goes on from JBBCBC010000021.1 coordinate 28,473,956, forward strand.
CGGCGTATCGGCAACCATGGCTCTTGTCCCTATAACGTTGCTCTCTTTTTGTTCCTCTTTTCTTCCCTTTCTCTTGGCGTCCCAGTGCAGGCGTCTGCGCTATAGTGACTGGCTTCTCACAGTTGAAAGCACGCTCCTTGATCCACAAACCTTTCCTTCGGTGAATCACTCCGTCTGTATGACCTATCGGTGACTTCTTTTCGATAGTAGTCCGAGCTTCTTCATGCGATTGGTTATCTCTTCCTTCCTCGATCGATTATCTCTTTTCCTTTCATCTCTGTGATCCTCCGATCATCGGATCACGGTTCTTTTCTGGAGATCTATTGGCTGATCTCCTATCTCTCCCCTCGGTATGTTGATAGTCCTTATAAAATCTTCGATACTTACCAAGTTGGACGTTCGACTTCTCAAGCTTCCTGGTAAGCGAGCGATCTGCTCGCTTCGACTCATTATATTCCCCTTGAGTTCGTTGGCCTTCGTTTCCTTTCTTTGGTTGCCTTAAAAGCAATCGATTTTGAAGTTGAGGCTTGGCGGGCACCTCATCTTCATCGGCTTGTCCTCTTTCAATCAAATCAAACTCGTGAGCTTTAAGGCTCAAGAACAAGCTACTTGGCTTCATCTTTGAAATGTCTTGGCAATCTTTGATTACCGTGACCTTCATGTCCCATTTCTTGGTGAGAGACCTTAGGATTTTGTAGTTGATATCTTTATCGAGACATCTCTACCAAGTTCTCGAAGCTTGTTTATAGACATTGTAATCCTTCCATCGAGTTCGTTGATGGTTTCGTTGGCAAACATCTTCAATTTTTCGAACTTCACCGGTTAAACTTGTAGACAATTTGTCTTTTATCATTCATTTCCTCGCATATTCAAATTTAGAGTATCCCACATTGCTTTCGCAGATTTGAGATATTTAATCTTTTCCTTGGTGACCTTATCCATTGTTTTCATGATAATATGCCTTGCGATGATAGTATCTAGAGTGTCGACTTTCTTTCCTCTGCATCCATCAAATTTGGGCTTTTTTTACACAACTCCCGGTGTAAAGTCTGGATCTCCTCCCATTGCGGGGTTGTCGTAATAAATGATGATGGGTCCTCTTTCGATGACTTCCATCATTCTCGCCGCTTTATCGAACCTAGATGGTTGGACATATATATGGCCCAATCGCATACTCATCGATTGAGAACTTCGCAGATCATGATACATACACGAGGTGTTATCCATGCCGAAAGTGATTTTGAAAATGAATGAGTTTTAAAAAAAACGGTTTTTCAAGATCGTTCAATTGACCACAAAGATTCTTCCTCAAGAATGATGATACATGAGTCGATTAGTGGTCCAGAAGAACCAACCGCTCGATACCACTTGTAGGTCCCGAACGGGTTTTGTGAGGGAGGGTGAATAGATTTCGAAAACTTTTGTGCAAATCGGTGTGAGGGCAATTAACTTTGATCGAGTGTGAGTGAATCAGTTTGGTCGATAACCAACTTCTTCGTCGAGATGGAGGCGGATCGATTCGGTAACTATCAATTTAATCGATGTGTGCGGAAGCTTAAGTTTTACCCGTGTGAAAAACCGGTTTTGATAAATCGATTCAAAGTTAATCTTTTAATCGGTTGATTGAAGTGTCAAGTTTGATCGATCGAAGCTTGGTGCTAACTCGATCTCAACTTGGAATATGTATGCGCTTTAAAGGTTGTGTGCGATTGTGTAATCGTTAATCAAAGCGGTAAAGGCACACAAGATTTATAGTGGTTCGGACAAACCCATCCCCACGCCCACTCTTCCCTATCACAAGCGGGGGCACCTACTTAACCAACTGGACTTTGTTTTATGTGTAAGTCCAACACAAGACACCAACTAGATGTTTGAGGAGTTCACACTCAACCGATCCGCAGATCGTAACTAGAAACCCTAGTCCGAATCTTGCTAAACAACTTAACCTAACTTGGGGGTTTGGGTAAGATTGTTTTTGGTTCCAACTATGAAATCTTTTCACAGCGTATAAGCGACTAAATGCCTAGATGAAAAATTTCTATGCTAAGAACTTATGGGATGAACACTTAATAAAAAAATTAATCTTCTTGTTCGTGTTCTTGTGCGGAAATCGATATTAGCTTGAGTTTCTTGATTGTTGACGCGTTTAGTTGTTTTCACTCTAAAGTGTGATCCCATATATATAGACCTTGAAATCAAATCAGCCGTTGGAGAGCAATTTGAATTTTGTCTTATATTTAATGAGACTTTGCGGGTTTGATGTTCCAACTAAGAGCGGCACATTCAAAAGCGTGAATTTATATTTTGATTAGTGAAACATTAGAGGTAGCATCAAATCCGCAATTGATCGCCCACCTCCGATCATCGTGTCTTGTTCTTATTGGATAGCGAGACTCACTTTTAGGTGTTGTTGTTCTTCCAACTAAGCTTGACATTCTTCTTGTTCGGATCATCGAGCTTTATGATTAGGTGAAATATCGACTAGATTTCACTGGTTCTATTCTTGACTTTGATCGATCCGCCCGTTTCGATCGATCTACCGATAGAGTCTTCGGTCGACTATTGGTTGAGCTTCAACTCAATATGTGACTCTATCTATTGATCGCTTGTTCTATACAATCATTATCGGTCCGATCTTGAGTATTGAGTTTGATCTTTTATAACTTTACCGGTTGAGATATGATATTGGAGATGTTTTGTCCTTTCGAACTATAAATCTTCTATTCTTCTCTTGCGGAGAGGATTTATCGGATGTCTCGGTTTGTCCTTTGAGTCTTGAATGGCCTATACATATTGAGTTAGGTGATATGTGACCTATCTATTTCATCGGTTGTTCTATACAATCATTATCGTCGGTCTCCTATAGTAAGTAATATAAACATCCTCATTGGTCATAATGTGTCATTTGGTCCTATTACATGTGAATTTTGGAACTTTCATCAAAACTATAAATTTCCCAACAAGTCATTGCGAATGGACTAATTTCCTTCTAAATGTCTTCTTGAGTAGTCATTACCTTGATAAAATGTCGATATATAATCGAAAATCTTGAATTGATAAAATGTATGCTTATATCGAAAATCTTGACCCTTGATGCATCTGAGTTTCTCGAGACTCGATTCGATATTTCCATTTTATCTTGAGCTTCTCGGTAGAATTCGAGAAAACTTCATGCATCCGAAAACCTTCAATTTTTTGATTTTACTCTATACACTGGTTCTAATATCCCTAATTCAACCGAAAGTTCTCGAAATCTTGATTCCGCCAAAGGTTTAGTCAAGATATCAGCTCTTTGCTTATCAAGATGAATTTTCTCCATCCTTATGTCCTTCTTCTCGACATGATCTCTGATGAAGTGATGTTTGATATCCACATGCTTGCATCTGGTGTGCAATACCGGATTTTGTGAAATAGTAATGGCACTATTATTGTCACAAAATATTGGTACTTCATTGGCTACAACTTTATAATCCCTTAATTGTTGTGCGAGCCAAAGAATCTGAAAGCACAAATGACTTCCGCAAAACCATATATTCGGCTTCGAGAGTACTTGTTGCTCGAGGAAGTCATTTTTTGAAAACCAAGATATCGACTTACTTCCTAGAAATTGACAAGTTCTGAAGTGGACTTCTGTCAATCCTGCAACCTCCATAATCGAGATCCGAGTAACCACTTAATTCAAGGTTATCATCAATTTGGATACCATAATCCTCTATTCATTGTGCCTTTAAGATATTTCAAAGATGTATCTTTTTGGCAAACTTCCATGTGACTAGCCTTAAGATTAGCTTGGTATCTTGCACATATCCCAACAAAGAAATGTTATATCCGGCCTACTTGCTTTTGAGATAGAGCAATGATCCAATGATTCCTCTATAATCAAGATGACTCATCGATTTGCCTTCATAATCGAGGATCCATCTTGTAGTTAGTATTCATAGGAATCCTAAGCGCATTGCAATCCCCATACACCATATTTAGCAATCGGATCTACGGTATACTTTTGCCTGGTTGATGAATATTCCTTCTTTTGATTGTTTCACTTGAAGACCTAGAAAGAAATTCATCTCTCCCATCATTGACATCTCAAACTTGCCTTTCATTAGTGTTGAAAACTTTTCACACGGTGATGGTTTGAGATCCAAAAATGATGTCATCAATATATATCTGAACTAGTAAGATATCTTCCCATCCTCTATCCCGAACGAGTTCTATCAGCGATCCTTTGACAAAACCATGGTCAAGAAGAAACCGAGAAAGAGTATCATACCATGCTCTGGGTGCTTGCTTAAGACCATACAAAGCTTTTCTGAGCCTGTAAACTTGGTCATTCTGTTTGAAACCAGGAGGTTGTTCCACATAAACCTCTTCTTTAAGCACACCGTTCAGAAATGCATTTTTCACATCCATTTGATAGATCGTGAACTTCATGTGCAAAGATATGCAAGAAACAATCTGATGGCTTCTAGTCTTTGCAACAGTGCAAAGGTTTCATCATAATCCAAGCCTTCTTCTTGGGAATAACCTTGTGCAACTAGCCTTGCCTTATTTCTTACAATGTTGTTGTTTTCATCTCTTTTGTTCTTGAAAACCCACTTGGTTCCAATGACATTGTGCCTTTCTGGTCTATCTACTAGCTCCCATACTTCATTCCTTGAGAATTGATTCAGCTCATCTTGCATAGCAGTAATCCAGTGAGAATCTTGTAGAGCTTCACCAATCTCAAAAGAGGTTCTTTTCTCCGATAGGAAGCAAGCAGAATAGTGCACTCTCACCATGGAACCTTCTTATTTTAACACCTTCGGTTAGATCACCCACAACGACTTGTAGGATGACTATCTAACCATTTCCTTCTTGATGTTCCCCCTTCAATAGTATCCTCAACATTTGAAATGTTAGGTTCAGTTAAATCAGTAAACTCGGGGAACAACAAAACAGGAGAAAGGGAATCATCTTCCTCAGGGGAAATTCTATTCAGAACATTGTCAGAGACATTTGTTCCCCTTTGGTTGATAGATTCAGAAATTTGCCTCAGCTGTGACCACATCTTCATTGGCATCACATACCGAGTCCGAATCGTGTCTGCTCGGATTGGTCACTTTGGAGTGTTGGTTTTCCCGGTCTCACCATCCTCGATTTCCATCCCGAACTTCTTTATTCGAGTCCGAGTCACTCCAATCATAGATAGTGAGTGACTTCTTCTTTTTCGTGTTCAATTGGATGATTTATCTTTCTGTTTGGGCTTAATCTGGTGATCCTCTTAGTTAGTTCATCTGCATCATGTTCTGTTTCTTCCGAACACAAGTAGATTCATCAAAAACAACATGAGGTGTTTCCTCCACAATAAGAGTCCTAGGTTGTAAACTCGAAGCTTTCTTGACTTGAATATCCTAAGAATATTCCTTCATCGACTTTACTATCAAATGTTTTCAATCGATCTTTACCATTATTGTGTATGAAACACTTGCAACCAAACACACGAAAAAGAAAGAAACAAGAGGCTTCCTTTCATTCCAAAGCTCATAGGGTATTTTGCCTTGACTCTTGGTCGGCATGGATGGATCTATTCCGGAGAGTAGCATGCAGTGTTGACAGCTTCAGCCCAAAACCTTTTAGGAATGTCAGCTTCAGCAATCATTGTCCTTGCAGCTTCTTTCAGAGTCCTGTTCCTTCTTTCAGCAACACCATTTTGTTGAGGGGTCCTTGCAGCTGATGTTTCATGTGAAATTCCATTCTCTCGTGACAATGAATCGATATGATATGATTTATAAACTCGGTTCCTTTGTCGATCGATTTTGACCACACTCAGATTTTTCTCAATCTCGAGCCTTTTCAAGAACTCAAAAACTTTATCTCGAGTCTCTTTCTTACTGAGTAAGAATATGACCCAAGTATATCTTGAGTAGTCATCAACTACTACCAATGTGTATTTCCTGTCATTAGTGCTCACAGGTGTTATAGGACCAAAAAGATCCATATGCCGTAACTGAAGTATTCTTTCAGTAGAAACTTCAACTTTGCTTTTAAATGATGCTTTAACTTGTTTTCCTTTTTGGCACGCATCACAAATATGTTCCTTACTGAACACTTCATTAGGCAACCCTCTCACAAGAGCTAATCTTGCAAGCTTGTTCAGGGTTTTGAAATTTAGGTGATTCATTCTTTTATGCCATAACCAACTGGTATTTGTGGAACTTTTAGCAACTAAACATGTATCTTTAGGAGTTTAACTCCAATCAGCAAGATACACATTCCCTTTTCTTGTACCAGTCAGTAATACTTTCTGTGACGTATCATCTTTCACAAAACATAAGTTCTTAGAGAACTCAACATTGAAACCCTTATCACAGAATTGGCTAATTTAAAGCAAGTTATGCTTCAATCCAGATACATATGAAACACCATGGATATGAACTGAGTCGACTTCCAAAGTTCCATATCCTCCAGTCTGTCCCTTGGAGTTATCTCCAAAAGTGATCTGTGGGCCTCTTTGTTCAACATAATCACTGGGTATCTTCTTGTATCCTGTCATATGTCTTGAACATCCACTGTCAAGATACCATATATCAGGAGCTTTTTTTTTCATCTCTGCTTTCATCGATTGCCATGTGATCTTTCATCGATTAGTGCCCTTGTTTTCCTCCCCGAAAAATAGATCAATTCTTAGGTACCCAGTTTGTGTAGGGTCCTACAAGGTTAGATGTACCTTTCGGAATCCAAATCTGCCTGACAACTCTAATCACTTTAGAGTGGCTAATTTGTCTTCCATAAACATCAACATATACATCCACTACTCTGGGTGCCTTAGCAGTTTTCTGTATATGTGTGCTAGCTTTAGCATGAACATGTGCCTTTGAATCCTTCTTTGGTTCAGGCCTTCTGTTTATTTAGTTTTGCTTTTGTGCTGCCGGTCTAAATCTTTGTTGACTCGGGTTTAGATAACCTTTACCCTTAAGCAAGTGGGGTTCGGGTTATGCATCTTTGAAATCTGGTCTTCGGATCTTCGAGGACTTGGTCTCTTGAGTTGAGAATGTCTCTGTTTGAGTGTTTCTCATCGAGGATTCCTCGATGGTTCGATGTGGAGCCTTTCGGGTTTGCATTCTTAGCTTTGAGGCTTTGAAGTACTGCCTGAAACTTTCAATCGACCGCCTTTCGGGTTTTCTAGCCTTCACCGAGGTTTGGGCTTTCTAACCGATCATTCGGGATTTCTATGAGACCATAGGTCCTTTTCCCTTGTCTACAACCTTGGGCATTACTTCAGTTTGAAGTGTAGGTGCCCTGGTTTTACAAAGATAGTCTTCTTGCTACTTGATGCGGCATTTAGATGACCTTGTGAGGTTCCCCTGGAATGTATCCCAATCCAGTTTTTATAGTCACAGATCTCTGGTAACTCAATTTCATCTATTACATTAGATGCAGATTCAATAGAGTTAACTTCTTCTTCGTGGCACTATCCTCACGATTCTGTAGAGTTTTATGCTTCTCGGAGAGGTCATTGAACTCGATTTCGATTTCTTTGAATTTCTTGATTGGATTTCTCTAGCTTTTCGATTAGGGACATTATCAACTTCTCTTCTTTCTCGAGAGTTGTACTTTCGTAACATCCAGTTCATCAAGAGCTCCCATTAATTGAGAAGTGATTTCAATATTGCTAGAGTCTTTCCATTTTAGATTTTCAAACTTTCGGTTCTTTATTCCGCTCTTGAGTTCTATTTAGCGATCCTTGCAAAAACAACATAGTCCTTCATCGATTCTCAAAAGAATCCATCAGTCAAAATGATCGCTTTTCGGTGGAACTTGAAAACTCTTGTGCTAGTGTAGGAGCAGCAACAGAGAAAGAAGAGTTTACCTCCTCAATGGTCATCAGACAAATGTCATCACTTTCACTGTCTGAGAATATCTCATCTGAAGAGCTAGATCCCTCCTCAGATTGTTCTTCTTCTGCAACCATGGCCTTTTTGCTAGAGAACTTCTGGTCTCTTTTAGCTTGCCTTTCTCTTCTCCTTTTAGCACTCAAATCTGGACAATCATCTTTGGAAGTGACCTTTCTTCCGCAATTATAGCATCTGTTGGTATCATCATCCCGATCATTTTTCTTTTGGACTTGGAGTCTTTCCTCTTGGATGAAGATCCTTCAACTTTCGTGTCCTTCTTCTTCTCGATTGATCGTCCTCAGTTTCTTCCGTACTGTGGTTCGAAGAATAGCTTTTGTATTTTCCAAATCTACTATTAAGTCTATCAAACCTCCTTGCCATCAGTGCTAGCTTTTCCTCAAGCTCATCCTGATTTTTGGCATGGGGGTTCTCAGACTCTCTAGTTTTACAGGTTTTATCTTTGGCTTTTAAAGCCACATTTTTACTCGATGAAGAATCATCTTTGCTGTCAGCCTTTTTGGATTTCTTATCAATTACAAATTCATAGGCCTTCAGCTCAGAGAAGACTTGTTGGTAAGGCATTGAATTAATATTCTTGGTGTTTTCAATCACCACTGCATGAATATCCCATTTCTTAGAAAGACCCCTAAGAATTTTCAATGTAACTTCGCTCTGTGGATATTTCTTTCCAAGTGCATTTAGATCATTCATGATGCTTTAGTGAATCGACTTCCAATTTGTCTATTGATTCACCATCATCCATTTTCAAAACTATCAAACTTTCAAATTGCCTTTGAAAAGTTTGTTTTCTTTTATATGATCGTGCCTTGGCACATAACGATAGTGTATCCCAAATCTCTTTAGCGATATTACGGTGAGAGAGATCATTCCCATCACACCATCATCAATTGTCTTTGTATAGTGTGTCTTTTGCAATGTAGTCTAGATTGACTAACTTTCTCTCCTCGAGAGTCGGTTGGTCATCGGACTTAGGAAATTTCGCTTTCTAGGATCAATTCTCTCATCTTCATTCCTCTGGGATTCACTTCTGAAGAAATTGGAATGGCCCTTGAGAGACCACTCTCCACACACGCTCATGTTTGGAATCTGAGATGAGCCTGCATTCTCGATCTCCATAGGTCATAGTTCTCCACCGAGAACATGGGAAGTTTTAGAAGACATTTTATCCGATCTTTTGAAAAGAAAAAAAAATTTCAAACAAATAAGATCGATTCGGATAGACCACAAGTATTTTTTGAAAATAAAACTTTGGTCAACAAAGAAAGTGGTCAAGTTGAACCCTTGCTCGATACCACTTGTTGGTCCGGTCTGTCGAGTCTTACACGTGTATAGGGGAGGAATACACGTGTTCGGTGTTTTTAAAACTTTTTTTTATCGAGGTCACTTGGGTCGATAATCCTCGAAGATTAGGTTTCGAGAAGCACAGACGCTCGAGTCAAAGTCTCATCGGAGGCGGTGATCCCTGAGCTTTGAGATACCTCGAGATAATCAACCGAGTCCACGAGTGTCAGAGATCCCGAGTTGCTTGGATCGGGATAACTAACTTCTTGAATCCTCAAATGAGAGTTCGGTTTGGTAACTATCTGTTTCTATTTACTCGAGTCGTCTTGAAATGGTTGGCCCTTAGTTTATACTCGTTTTAAGTTTTGCTGAAAACCTTCCCTTTATGAAATAGTGATTAAGCTGTGATTCAATTTACATACAACTTCAGTGGATTGATTTCAACTGAATATCGATTGAAAAGTATGCTTTCAAAATCAAGGCAATGCAACGAGTTAAGCCATGGACGATAGGAAAGCGAATAAAGAACACGGCAATTATAGTGGTTGGAGACTCAAGCTCCTACATCCACTCTCTCGATCCTCGGAGAAATTCACTATCAACCGAGCTTTCTAACTACCTCGCGTAGTTTACTTACTCAACTTCGACCTGAGTTTTTCGACTACTCCACGTAGTTTACTTACTCGGCGACCTTGAGCTTTTCGACTACCTCGTAGTTTACTTACTCAAACACAAACAAGCTTTCAGGACTACCCCAGCTTACTAACTAACTCCTCTAGAGAGTTTTACGACTACTCCACGTAGTTTACTAACTCTTTACAACTCTTTCTCACCAACAAACACACTCAACTACCTTCCAAGGGTTTGGGGTTTCTCGGTTGGTTTCAACTAGGATGAGATATCCTTTACAATAAAGCACAATGCAAAGGGTTAGGATATCTCGACTAAGCTTTGGATAATTCTTATCAAGCTAGGCTTAGTATAGTGAGCTCTCTTCAATGTAGAAGCACTTGGGAAATTCTAAGTTTTTGAGTGCTTTAACTTTTGCAAGAATAAGTTTGAGCTCTTGAGTTGCGTATAAATTCGTAACCTTACAATGTAGAGGTCACCCGGTATTTATAGGCATACACCAAGGTCACTCTTAAAAAACTATCCGATTGGAGAGACGAACCCGTGAGTTCCTCTTAAGGTGTGTGAGAAAGCGGCTATATTTAGGGTTTGAAACTCCCTAACACATTTTAAGCAATAGCCTTTCATGTAGCCGGTCTTCACTTTTTTGCGATCTGGAACTTTTGTACATCGACATCTTTTATAGCGACACATCCTTTGTCGATTGTCGGTATGGTACAAATGTCGTCTTCCTCTTTTTTACTTTTGTCTCTAGTTTGAAGGTAGACACCTTCAGCGGCTCTTTAGTTACAAACTCGAGTTTGATATAACCTTAACAACACTTCCGACTTAGTTCCTTTTATGCGCATTTGAATGTCTTGGCAATATCTAACTTTCTAAGGAATCGCGTTTTTCTCAAAGATTGCATCCTTCGGATAGATATATTGATTGCCTCGGAACATTGAGTTCATCTTGAGCATTCAAGACACTCTTGAGTCATCGATAATTCTTGTGCCTTGATATTCTTGATCTTGATCTTTAGTCTTGCGTCTTGAGTCTTGAGTCTTACGAGTCTCTTGACCGATACTGCTGAATCTTCGTGTTGAGTCTTCTTGATTCCAAGATATCCGAAGTTTTTTGAACCTATCTGAACTATATCTGCCTGACTATACATTCTGCGCAGATAACATCGAATATTCTAAAAGCGAATCGACTCATCTATCAAGATCATTGACGAACATGTCATACTCGGGGTTTTGGGATCTAATCAAAATCATATATCTTTATTAAATTCATCTCCCAGCAGTTCTTGTCTTGATGAAATGTAGACAAACATAATTCTTTTTTTTGGTCAATATCTCGAATGAGATAACCTTAAACAACACTTAGACTTAGTTTCTTTTATGCGTATATGAATGTGTTGGGCAATATCTATTTACGAATGTTTTGCGTTTTTCTCGGTTTTGTAGTCTTGAGATAGATATTGACCGGTGTCTCTGAACATTCGAGTTATCTTGAGTATTGAGGTATCTTCTTGAGTCTTGATAACTCTTGGGTCTTGATATCTTACGAGTCTTGATATCTTACGAGTCTTGATGTCTTACGAGTCTTGATGTCTTGAGCCTTGATGTCTTACGAGTCTTGATGTCTTGATGACATCTTTGAGTCTTGATGTCTTGATGACATCTTGAGTCTTGATGTCTTGATGACATCTTGAGTCTTGATGTCTTGATGACATCTTTGAGTCTTGATGTCTTGATGACATCTTGAGTCTTGATGACTTGATTACTTCTTTGAGTCTTGATTTCTTGACTTCTTTGAGTCTTGATTTCTTGATTCTTCTTGAGTCTTGATTTCTTGATTTACTTCTTGGGTCTTGATTTCTTGATTTACTTCTTGAGTCTTGATTTTCAAAGAACTCATCGAGTCTTGATTTCTTGATTCTTCTTGAGTCTTGATTTCTTCAAAATCTAACTTCGATCTATATCTCACGACTATACATGGTGCGAGATAACTTCCTAACACTCTATCTGAGAATCGACTCGATCTATCAAGATTATCCTGAACATGTCATACTCAGGGGTTTTGGGATCTAATCAAAACTTCTTTATTAAATTCATCTCCCAACAATAATAATTAATTTCAAATTAATCTATTATTAATTACTTCTCCATAAATTAAATATTAAATCTAATTTAACATTTAATCAACCAACTATAATTAGTAAACAACCGTTAGTTGTTGTGTGACCCATAGGCCCTCATATATCGAGTGATTAGTCAAACTAACGGTCTTAATTGAACCCCAGACAATAAATCAGACATTCTCAATATATGAGGTATGTTGCGAGGAAATGTGCAACTACTTGTAACTTAAACATGGGTTATTACGATTTCCTCCTTTCATTCGCGAATACTCGATTAAGTCTTGAACATGATGAAGTGTCTATTCAAATAACTTAATCAATTTATCTCTAATCACTAATTGATCACTTATGTCACACTTAGCCACAAAGTCTAAGTTGACGTGCATCGGCCGATGACTTTGATTCAATTATGATGAGAAGATGAGCATTCTCTCTAAATCCACATTGAGGAATGAATCATATTCTTGGCTCAACTACCACGCACATGCACTTCGTGATGAACCCAATCTAAGTCATATCTACTCATGGAAGGGTGCAAGCGTCGGTCATGGTCAAAGTTCATCATCCCACACATGTCGTGCGTACTGACCTCAAGTCAAAGGAGTATCGTTTCGCTCCCACTAACCGAGATATCCGTAAACATATATAGTGGAAATACATCAAACGGTTTCTCGGATGGGTATACCAATATCATCTAAGGTATTTGTGCATCCATCATGAGATACCTAGTATCTCGTAGTAAGTGAGATCTTACTATACTTTCTAAGAGTATGATGCAGATCGCACACCAATCTTCATTGCATCATCAATATCCCATTCTTGATGATCCTTGATCGGGGCTATTTGAGAATCATGATTAAGTCATCTGAGTTCTCACAACCTCAACGAAACAACAATGACTCATTGGAACACTTGTATGAATAAATGCATACAATCAAACATAATATTCAAACAAGCGTATTGCCATACATTAATATTAAGTTAACTATAACATTAATTCAAACCGAATATCATCAAGTATTATGTCCTTACAATGGATTGTCTGTAGGACACTAACACTAACACTATGTTCAAATATAAAATATATTAAGACGTTTTCAATAACATAGCAACTCAAATCTATTACAATTGAAATCTATAAGTTTCATAGGTAGAGGGTTAAGAATTGGGAAACATTTGTAATTTTTTAATAATAATTATTATATATATCTTTTTTTCCCTTCTTCACTAAAAAGTAATAGTAAAAAAATAAAATTTCATGGGGCACGTGCCCCCATATTGAGTAGCATAACTCCATTCCGTCATATTATATGGTATAACATATAGGTACAGATGTATAAAATTATATGTTGGGGATTGCTTGCTTTATTAATAAGATGTTGGCACATTATATTCGTTGGGCGCCCTTAAAGTCGTCGCTGATTGCCAGTTATGCGAGATAACTCTTCTCAGTATAGACCGAGTAGATGCGACCAAGCCTTTATCTGAGGTGGTTGCTAAGTCGACCATATAGGTAATCACTTAGATACTGATATTATGATCACTTAGTTCATAATGTTGACGGTAGCTCGGACCGGTGAATTCTTCTTTGACGAGATCATTAATTGTATGTAAGCCGAATACTTGATAAGTTTGCCACGTCAAATGGGTAATTGCCATGGGTACATAAAACCCACATGTCGTTGCAGTCCACTACATTTCAATAATAATAAAAAAAAAAGCAGCCCACTACAAAAGTTTATCTATATTGTCCTCCAATGCACCCAACCGCCTAGTCAATCTGGCATATATCACTCTCTGTATTTTTTCTCCCAAATTCAATATCTCTCTTCTCTCCCTTTTCTCTATCTACAAACACACATTCTTCCTATTCTCTCCCTACAAACACGCAAATCTGTGTTCACACACACACAAGGGGTAACGGTGGCCATGGTGGTTGCGGGATGGATCTGATGAGTGCGGCAGTGTAGGAGACGGCATTTTTTTTATTTTTGCCGTGGTGTTAGACGGTGGAGGTGGCAGGATGGATCTGATGGGGCGGTGGTAGGGGTGGATCTGATGGGGGGAGGCGGCGGGGGTGGGAAATGATGGGGGCTGCGGCGGTGAGGGTGGATCTGATGGGGGCGACGGCGAGGGTTGATCTGATGGAGAGTTTGGGGGGAGGGTATGGGTGGCGGTGTGGATGGCGGCGAATCTGTTTTGGTGGCGGCGGATCTGTACAGATCCGCCGTCGATGGGGGAAGATGGAGGATGCTGGTGATAAGACCACGATGGTTGACCTTAAAGTTTAGCAAAAGCATATGCAGGTAAATTTGGGAGTTTGAGATCTTCCCAGTCATCCTCGTCTACTTTAGCCAATTAACAATCAACCGTTTCATCATTAACTAGCCCTTAACTCCGACGGCTCCCACCACAAAATTACCATAAATTAACATAATAAAGTTGAGCTGAAATTCCATTTTTTAAAAAATTTCAGTTAATAAGAAGAAATTACATATTCACCTTTGGATTTTTATCCTTCTCCAGTAATAAAGCTATGCACCCTTGCACTTGGAAGTGACTATTTTTTACAAATTTATTTATGTGAATATATATGGAGATGATAAGCTTGGTATGCAATGTTTTGCACGTGTATGTAATTTTTATGCGTGGTATGTGTATATACAATGTAGTTTATGCGGGTATGTAATGTTTTTTATGGTGGTTATGTAATATTTTATTTAATGAAATAGTCGTTTAATTATAATTATTAATTATATTAATAAGAAGAAAAATTATTTTAATTAAATTTATTTTTTTAGAAAATATTTTTTGTAAGGAAAAAAATGAGTCCAAATTATAAAAAATTATAATTATATTTTTTTGTGACATAAAATTTAAATAAAATTGGGAAACTGTTGAAGGAAGTGGTAAAGTAAAATTGCAGTGTGAAATGGAGCAGCTTTTTTCAATTTGTGACGTTAGGGGTAATTTTGTCAAATTGCATGCCTAAAAAAGCAAAATTATACTCCCGTCCACCAATCTTATGTCTAATTGTTCATTCCCATATATTTGAATTTAATTAATGCAATTTAATTTCAATTTTCACAAAAAAAAAATTGATAAAATTAAAATATAGCTTTCAATCTGTGATATAATACAGTTAAATATGTGTAACTTTAAGTTCTACTATGCTATGATAAAAAAAAATTATCAATTCAATTATATAGCCTTTACGGAAGTTTGAAGTAGAAGAGATAAAAACAAAAGTGAAAGTGGATGAAAATAGAGGAGTTATTATTTTGTTCATACAGCAATACAAATTTCTCTTTATAATATATTGTTGTTTTGTTCATACAACAATATACATTTTACTTTATAGCAAAATATTTTTTTTGTGGTCAAGTGTTGATAGCTCAAGTGGTTAAAGTTCCTCTATCTAAAAATTTGAGGTCCCTAGTTCGAGACACAGAGAGAGAATATTTATTCCCTCTTGTGGTGGGCCTCCCTCATGTGGGGTTGTAGTCCCCCTCTTATGGGGTTACAGTTCCGATTGCGGTGCGGTGCGATTGCGGTTCCGAGTTGCAGTTTTAGGCGGTCTCTTTTTGTAGTGATTACGGTTCCGGTCTACAACGAGATGAAATGATGTTGCCATACCCGGTGGTAGAAGGAATTATTGTAATTGATTATCTTATGGGACTATTGTAATTGATTGTCTTTTAAAAAAAAGATATTTTTTTTGTGTATAATAATAATATAATTTTCAATAACTTACAGACAAATATGTATACTGAAAAAAATAAATATTTTTTATTTATCCCTGCTAAATATTTGTTATTTATCTTGCAGTAACACATTTTTACTCTTATTTTGCCTTCAAGGTGAATTCTGTTATTTTGCCTTTGCGCGAATTTTATAAAAAAAATTAATTTGATCCGCACATACTCCACAAATTTTTCCTCTTTGTCTTTACGTGTTTCTCCTTCTATTCTATGTCAAAATAAATAAATAAAATATCTAAATCGGATCTTTTATTAAAAAACAAAAACCTAAAACTTTTAAACCACAAGTCGATTTAAAAGTCGGGCCCCTGCTAAAAACCTTGTCACGGTAAAACCCCCCTTGGGGCAAAACCCGTGATCGGAGGGAAAAAACGACAACCCTCTAAAACATTCAAACAATACAGAAGAAAGATGGCATAACATCTGAGAGCAGAAGATAAAAATCCCAAAAAACAGCCAAGGGGTGAAGAAAATCCAAATACGTCGGTCGACGGGCGGACCAGAGGCAAACAGCCCAAAGAAAAAGAACAAAACAAACAACCAAAACCACCTAAACTCTAGTAAAGGAGATATTAAGATCATTATACAAATGGGTATCCAAGAAAGCATGCTTGGAATCCTACCAAATGAAAACTTCATCACTATTGTAACTAGCAAGAGCATCCGCACAAGCATTAGCCTCCCGTAGCACTGGCATCAGTGTTACACTTAATCCAACCAGGTTGGGATTTCAGCCAACTGACTTGCACCTGTTGCCTTTCCAATTTAACTCTCTTAGAGATCCTGAAAGCATCAAAAGCAGAGAAGTGAGTAAAGTCATCACAGAAGCCATGAAAAACTAAATTAAGCTACCTCATATGAGCCCAAAATCTGGTGTGAATGTCATTGACAGTGAAGACCTTGTCCTAAAAAACAGACAAGTTCCTAACATGCCAAATCATCCAAATATAGGTGACCACAACAAACTTCCAAGAGTTCAACACTTGAGGGTCAGCATCCAATAACATAGCATGTATAAAGAAACTGTTCAGATCAGTGATATGCATAAACTGGAAACTAAAAATATGACAAATATTGGAGAGTAGGGGAAGAGTGAAAGGGCAAAAGAGGAAAATATGGTCAATCTCCTCCTCATTGCAAAGGCAAAGGCAACACCTGGAAGGACCCTGATAACCCCAACTTCTTAGTCTGCTCCAAGTAAGGAGCTTAGTGTGTACAACTTTCCAAATGGAAACAGATCTGCAAGCAGGAATGAAAGGCTGCCAAATCTACTTGCCCTAGCTAACCTCAGGGAAATGAGGACTGAGCATAGTATAAGCAAGTTTAGAGGAAAGTTGACCATGAAGGGATTTGTTCCAAATCCTCACATCCTTATGACCACCAAACAGTTTATGCTTTTTAATAACATCAGAAATGTCAGGATAGACCAACATGAACTGAGTTTCCACATTCCAAGTGCCATTGATAAAGTAGTCAGAAACTTTAAAATTGTAAAAATTTCTCATATAATTGGGAATCCCAACTCTATCAGCAATCACATAACCCAACCAATTATCAAACCAGAAAGAGACATCAAAGGGATAGCCACAAATCCATCTAGAATTATCCTGAATGTAGGGCCAAAGTAGCCTCAACCAGGTATAATTGAAGAAAGAATGTTTCTACCCTTAACCAAATTAAAATTATTGATAAGCCTTTTCTTAATGAAAGTAGCCCCCTCATCATTATTACAGAAAATGTCCCTAAGGGAGTTGAGCAGAATAGACTTATTCAAAACTAAGATAGAGGTCATATCCAGACCACCCTCACAATGGGGGGCACACACCTTGGTCCAACTGACATTAAGCTTACCCTTAGTGTCAGTTGAACCACTCCATATAAAGTTCCTGACAGTTCTTTCAACCATAAATGGCACAGAAAAAGGCCATAGGTAAATTTTCAGAACATGGATAAAAGAAGGAATGATCACAGATTTTTTATTAGGAAATATCTTCTAGAACATGGATAAATAAAAAAATATTAAGTAGAGGGATTTTTAGAATAATGTAACACAATATTTTGGATCAGGAAATAATCTTGACGTAATTATTCCATGATTATCTAAAATCTTTTAATGATCTCTCGTAATCTTGAGATTTGAATTGAGCTAATTCCATATCTTTAATAGTTACAAAGTAATATCCACCACAATCATTTCATATATTCATAACATGATATAATATACATAATCATTTCATATATTCATAAATATTATTCTTGATTTTATATATTAATAGATTCTGCTTTATCCATGTAATATTTTTTTCGGAAGCTTATCCAATAATATACAGGAAGGTTGTTTCCCTATTGGTCTAAGCCGCCTCAAAATAGGTAATACGTTGAATCTATAACAATTTTTTTTTTTTGTAGAGAATAACCCTTCGTTACCCAAATAAACTACAAATATATACACATCTATATATCAAATCCAATAGATGCAATTCAGATTCCTCCACAATTACAATGTTCGACGAACCCTAATGCGTAATTGAATCCAAACCTACAAAACTTTTGATATATATACACACACACATACAAATCAAACCCAATTTCAGTATTTTAGGTTTTATCAAATTCATACTCAAACTACAGAATTCGATCTCAATGAAGAAACTAAGAATAGTGCGGAAAAAATCTGGCCTCAAGATGAATTGCCATTGCTCTCGAATCTGTTGTTCTTCCCATGATTCTTTCACTGTTGCACTCGAAGCGTTTTCTGAACACCATTAATTCCTCCAATTTAAGAAGCAATAATCAAGGGTTATTATTATCAATATCAAATATCATCCATGGCCTTCCTTTTTGATGAAACTGACATTGAAGAGAAATCCCCATGTGGAAACTACGTCCGGTACAAGAAAATGTTGGGCAGGGGAGCATTCAAGGACGTGTACATTAGGTCGTCGAACGTGGTCCGTGGCGCGGGCGGCGCGTGGAACCAGATTTGCCTCGACGACGAGGCCAGTTCGACTCCCCGGAGAAGCAAGAATCGCTATACGCGGAGGCGGTTATGCTGAGCTCGCTAAGCCACTCAAAAATCATGAAGTGCTACAGTTTCTGGCTCAACTGTGAGACGAAATCGATGAACATGATCACCGAGCTCTTCGCCTGCGGCAGTTTGAGGCAGTACGTGAAGAAACTAGGCGGCGTGGATACGGAAACCGTGAAGGATTGGGGCAGGAAGATTCTCCGAGTGCTGCATTACATCCACACGCGAAGCCCATCTATCGTGCCCCGTGATCTCAAGTGCGATAACTTGTTTATAGACGTTACGAATGGAGAGATCAAGATTGGAGATTTTGGGTTGGTGACACGTATGGAGCGGGGACGGGCCCGTTGCGGGCTCTGGTGGGGACTCCGGAGTTCATGGCTCCGGAGTATTACGACGAGGAGTACAATGAGTTGGTGGATGTGTATGCTTTCGGGATGTGTTTAATGGAGTTGGTTACTTTGGAATGTCCGTATTCGGAGTGCACGAATCCAGCGCAGATTTTCAAGAAAGTGTCGACGGGGGTAAAGCCCAGAGCATTGGAGAAAGTGAAGAATGCGGAGATGATTGAGAAGTGCTTGTTACCTGCTTCTTTACGGCCATCCACTGTGGAGCTGTTGAAGGATCCGTTCTTCTCGTCATCTTCGGTGGAAAACGAGCAGAGTATCGATTCATTAATACTGAGCCAAGAGATGGATGATGAATCGATTCTTTCAGGGATATCTACATTGTACGATTCCATGTCTCTGTCAGACGGTAAGCGTCCGGATGGACTAGCTAGCTATTTCTACAGGTGTTCATTGGGCGACGCCTCCATGAATTCAAGAATCACGGTTGCTTCGTCGGCTGATATGTATATTTCTGTGCCCTCTTCAAAGTCGAGCAATATGTAAAAGTAGAGCATAGAATGCAGTAGGATCATGTGTAACAACTGTTTTTATTCAATTCAAATATACATTTTTCTAATTGTGAATGGTAATTGGTTTTTTGCATATACGAAACCATAAGTATGCATTGATTTGCAGTTAGTCCACAATGAAAGACAAATTGCAGAAAAAACTACTAAAGCACGGTTTCGTGTTAATTGTGCATAATAACCCTCACCATACAAACGAAGTGGACGTTTAAACAGCTGGTGTAACTTTAAAGAAATCCTTCTCCTTTAAGCTTTCAACAGTTTCCTTTATGCTGTCTTCAAGAGAAGTGAATTCAACACCAAGGCTTTTTGCCTTCTCTTTTGAAACCTGGTACGTAGGCACGAATGGCTTGTCATCGGAACACCTGTTGAAGGGATTTCCACATAAATGAAGATTACAGTTTCCGAAAAAATAAAAGTTTGATCACGAAAAATATAATACGTACAGAATATTCTAATACTAGCTTTAGGCACAATACAGAACATGATCCTATATACAGTCATGGACCCATGGTAGTCATATACATCTTCATCAATTTAATATGGGAAGTATATCTCCTCTTATTTCAACAAAGTATATAATTTGTTGAACTATGAAAGGCTTAAAATATTAAAATGCATATTATAAATCTCATATGTCCTGGATGCAGGTTGTATTTCAAGTGTTAATCCATTAAAAGCTGAAAGAACCATCCATACAACAACATCATGCAGAGTAGCAAGAATTCACATCAGTTATATAGTAACTTGAACGGCATGGACTTACTTTTCAGGAAGGCGAATAGTTGGATATAGTTTACGTAATATGCTCACAATTTCGGAAAAGTGTGCAACACTCCCTACCATACAGTATCTCCCACAAGCTGAAGGACTCTCAAAAGCCAGAATGTGTGCATTAGCAACATCCCTCACATCTACCCATCCAGCTACATTATTTGGATATGTTTCTGCACCTGATTACCAACACCAAATTCAGCAATCACAATTTAGAAGCACAAAACATTAAGAATTGATCCTAATATTGGAGTGTTTTTAGCACCAAATCTGCTGCAAGGCAGATTAATATTTGACGTCTATTTTTATTTCCATAAGATTAGTAATTTTACTATTTAAAACTGCAGCATGTTGTTAAACCAGCAATTAGGAGGAGATAGAGAGATTACCATTGATCAAGTTCAAAACGGAAGCAGAACTTGTGTTGAGAGTTGGCTGCAACAGAGGACCAATTACCATAGATGGGTTTATAGTAACCATGTCAATATTTTTCTCTTTTACAAACTTCCAAGCAGCATCTTCAGCCAATGTTTTTGAAAGCATATACCATTGCTGGAAGAAGCAAAAGTGATGACAAACAATTTAGCAAAGAATTTGATAACTTACGGAGTACGAATACAAATTATTTGCCATCGACATTGTCCACATTCGTTACTGCTAAATTTCTTGTTATTCATTCTCGATGAAATGCTAGGCCATATTGGTTGAGAGGACTAACATATAAGACCTCAAGACATCCAACAATTAGGAAACAATTATGTTGTAATTTGTGTTTCTAGAGAAGTTTGAAGAAAAAATATCACAGGCTTCAGGTTTTTGCCCAAATAAGTTCATGCATCAATAGAGTATAGTTGAAGAGGAAACAAGTTTGAAATTTATCCTACAACTAAAATTGGAAAAAAAATTCAAATTCCCCTAAAAAAATCCATCCTACTATAATTTGAGAGCATGTATAATTAATATCGCAATCTATTTTATGTTTCTTTGTATACTTCTTTCACGTTGAAGAGTGTGAAATTAGCATTCAGCACAGGAAATATGGTGACATGAATGATTGCACCATATCTCCTTGTTCACACACTAATTAAGAAGGCACTTACAATAACTATGCTTCGTAGGATCATTACTCATTAACTATGTTTATAACTAAACTGCCTGTGAAGAATTTTCACAATATATAGACATTTTCCCGCATACCTGCTGCTCCCATCTTCTGGTGTTTCTCTTTTCATACTTTTGGCGAGTCACATAAATAAAGTTTATATCTCAATTAATGTAAATTTACAGAAAATGGGGTCATTTATGAAGTTGAAATAAAATGTCAAGTCTTCAAATGTATATAGGAGAGAGTAAAAGATATTATCTTGATATACTAAGTTAGACACTATCCTATCAATCAGTACATACCCTCAATAGCAAAAGACATTGGAAGTAGAGGATGTAGGTTTTAAATATATCTTATTAAAGCTCCAAGAGTCAAAATATACTCAGAAGAAAATGAAGGACTTAGGCTCCATTTGGATGAATGGATTTGAAATCCATGAATTTCACACATAAATCATCAGTCCCCAATGGATTTACAAATATTTAGATTTGAGAGTTTAGTTTAAAAAGGAGTGATTTCAATCCTCATCAAAACCTAGTCATTTGAAATCCCCTCATCTCTACCCCTTCCCGCCCTCTCCCCCCTTCACTCTCTTCCCTAAACTCTCAAATCTAAGTATTTGTAAATCCATTGAAGAGTGATGATTTGGGTGTGAAATCCATGGATTTGGAAATCCATGGATTTCACACATAAATTATACTCTTCAATGGATTTACAAATACTTAGATGTGAGAGTTTAGGGAAGAGAGTGAAGGGGGAGAAGAGGAAGGAGTAGAGATGGGGGGATTTCACGAATGACTATGTTTTGATGAGGATTTGAAATCCTTCCAGTTTAAACTAGCTTCTTAAATCTAAATATTTATAAATCCATTTGATCATGATGATTTGTGTGTGAAATCCATGGATTCATCCAAATGGGGCCTAAGTGTTTCACATAATGAAGGACTAAAAGTGTTTCACAAATGATAAAAAATTCAAGGCTACCAAAATATCAGTGTCTCTTTACTAAGCCAAATCCTATACTAAGTTAGACACTATCCTATCAATCAGTACATACCCTCAATAGCAAAAGACATTGGAAGTAGAGGATGTAGGTTTTAAATATATCTTATTAAAGCTCCAGTCAAAATATACTCAAAAGAAAATGAAGGACTTAGGCTCCATTTGGATGAATGGATTTGAAATCCATGGATTTCACACACAAATCATCAGTCCCCAATGGATTTACAAATACTTAGATTTGAGAGTCTAGTTTAAAAATGAGTGATTTCAATCCTCATCAAAACCTAGTCATTTGAAATCCCCTCATCTCTGCCCCTTCCCCCCTCTCCTCTTCCCTAAACTCTCAAATCTAAGTATTTGTAAATCCATTGAAGAGTGATGATTTGGGTGTGAAATCCATGAATTCCAAATCCATCTATCCATCCAAATGGAGTCTAAGTGTTTCACAAATGATAAAAAATTCAAGGCTACCAAAATATTAGTGTCTCTTTACTAAGCCAAATCCCCAAAGCAAGGCCCCGTGGTTGGGTGAAATTATATTTCTCTGAATAAATCCTCACAGTGTCTTTTCTCATCGCAAGTTACATATTGACTTGAAAAATCTATCACTATTGTTCTCAGAAGGTCAGTTGTGTAGCATGGTAGATGATATAAATCATAGCTGTTAAAGGTCGCCTAAGCTAAAAGACGCATGAGGCTACATGTGGTGCCCCTTTTTTGGGTTTGTTCAGACGCATTTTTGGAGGCGCTCCTTTAGCGCATAGGATGAGGTGATTTTAAAGCATTTTTTAAGATATTAACATTTTTTTACTCTCCGACACGTTTCTTTAAGTTCTTTAAGGGAGGAAATAAAGAATAAAAACTACCAACATGAAATAAACCAAGGGTTCTTTAAGACTTAGAGATGAAAATGAAGATGAATATGAATTTGAGGAAGATGAAGAGGAAGAAGAATACAATGATGATGATGTGCAATTTGGTGATAATTTTTTTTTTATCAGAAAAGGGATTTTATTAATAAAAATGGGAATGAGAAGTACCCACTGAATACATTCTATTTGGTAAGAGTCGATAGATACTAAGATCAGACGTGCAATTTGGTGATGATGACTTTTATATGGGATGAGGATGAGAACTAGACTAACTTAATTGCTGCATTTTTTACATTTGTCTAACTTCACAACTTTAGCGTTTAATTCATGCTTATCTTATGTTCTACTGATCATTAATTGACCTTTGGTAGTATTATGTGATTTTGTGGTACTAAACTTTATTATGTAAGGCATTATGTGTAAAATATGGTATAGGAATATATAATGATATTCCAAGGGACCAAAGAGTATAAATTATTAATGCGGAGGATCACATTAAACATATATATGCATATCACCAGCTAATAATTTGAGTACCTAACCTACCTCGTATGATGTCGTCAAGTTATTGTCAAAAGGAAACCAAACATATCACCATTGTGTTTCATTTTATTACTTTGAGACATGGGGTTGTGTACTGTTAATTGTTAATAACTTTGTTTCAGTATATTAAATGTGAGTATAGGAATAAAATTAATTATAGTGGTTGTGTTCCTTTCTAAAAATCCACGCGGTTCTAAATATTGCAACTTACCATTACTTCATGTATACATATTTAATTTTTTATGATATTTGGTCATCACTTCATTACTAGGTATGCCAATTTAAATAATGCACCAACATGTCACACACCTGGGCTCAAAACTTGCGCAAAATTATCTAGAAGTTTCTAAAAGCGTGTAGAAATATCTAGCCAAGTGTAAAAAGTTCCAAATTTTTCTACACGATCAACATTTCACGAATACAGTAAGGGAAAGAAAATTGACCTGCTTTTGTCTACAAAACTCTGCGTCGGACCACCAACTCTCATCAACAACCACTTCAGGTGTTCGGGGTTTACCATTAGCAAAAACTGCAACTATTGAAGATGTCAAAACAACCCTTTTGATGGATGGAGTTTTTGCACATGATTGAAGCACATTGAGTGTCCCCTTTAATGCAGGGTCAATCAATTCTACCTGAAGGAAGTCAGAGCTAAATTAAGTGAAATAGACCTTCCAATAAACATGATGAAGTTAGTAGAAAGGTATATGCATCATGATATGGCAAAAATGTCTTGTCATTCTACAAAACCGCACACCGTGCAACAAGTTCTGGAGTATAAGCACATGGACATCCTTTTTAAAGTGAGGCACAATTTTTTACTTTAATTATATAATGAAGTTAATAAAAGTCAATGAATAGAAGCCATAAAATCATATCTAAGAGATCAGTACCTTTTAATATAAGATAAAATGCATCCACAAATGGCAATCATAAACTCGGCAAATTTCTACCAGAAAGAACTTAAACTTCACAGAGACACCTTAAGCCACTTTGGACATATTACTCCAACTACATAAATTATAATTCCAAAAGCTAGATGACTTCATCAAGATTAGGCCTAACATTGTCAACTAATCAAATCTTCAATTTCCTACTCATCTACTTCTAAATCATTCTCTTCAAAACTTATGTCTTTCACTTAAATAAACACTCGGGCATTGAGTTAATACTTTTATCTAAGAAGTCCAACGTATAACTTTTAACAAAAATTTGAATTGCAAGTAAAAGAATGAAAACCGAGGAAGAAAGAAGGCAGAACCTGTGGATCATTAGTTGCAAGGAAGAATGGAGAAGCAGTATGAAAAACACCATCACATCCATCGACTATAGCATCGAACGACCCTTCTTTAAGTAGATCCGCTTCGAACAATTTGAGCCCTTCACTGGCTCCATCAAGAGAGAGCAAGTGTTGTGTCTTCTTTGGATCATCTACCAATTATTACAAAATAGTAATTAATATTGGAATGAAATAATAATTCGTATGACTTAAATCATCTAATTTTCACTCCTACAGCTTCATACGGAGGGAAGATATGGACATTGTTAGTGTTCCATAATTAAATTAAATGACCGAAAAGATTAACATTACCGAACGAACAGTAAATGTGCCATTATTTCTGACATCGGAGATCTGTAACTAATAACTATGGCCAAATTGACCATAACAGCAAAGATTTGCTATAGAGTTTTATGACTCAACTTCTAAAAACTCAGATATTATTTGGGAAGGCGGAAAATTCAAGGTACTATTTCAACTCCAAAAAATATAGTAAGCAACAAATTTGCTAAAAATATTGCATGATTGCAGGTATAAGTGAAACTTTATTGCTCCATTGCTAATTGAAACAAATTAATAAAAATGGAGAATCAATCGAAACTAATCTTTGACATTTGCATCAAGTCCCTTAAGATCCAGGATGTGAAATTCTTTAAATTAAATCATCAAAATCAATTTTGGTAGTGCAAAGTAAAATAAATGAAATGTAAACAAAGCTTTTAGTTGTCTCAGATCATGTAATAACACAGTAAATCTTCATGTATTGTACCTCCACAGCATTTCCCTCTGTTAATTTTATCACTACCAACTCTCAGGAATTGATTTTACTAAATTCCATTTTCGCTCAGAGGATCTTAAATGTCTTGGTTTCCCTTAACAACCCTAGAAATTCCATTCCAAAAAAGCAATTTTTAATATTTGATAGCTGATCTTACAGCGGTTTTCTAAGTTCAATGAACAAGAAAATCACGTAATTATTTCAAGCAGAAGTTTAGCAAATACTAAAGCACCAAAACTTTGAAATTACTCCACAAAAGTGGAGGCATATATGATGTAGGGGATCTGTAATATCTAAATAAATCCGGAAATGATGCAGAAAAGCAAAGAAGAAGGAAGAAGTTACAGAACTGGGATCTCGAACAGAAGCTCTGACAGTGTATCCATGGCGGAGCAAGTATTTGACTAGCCAAGAAGCAATGTAACCTGATGCCCCTGTTACACACACCCTCTTCATTTCAGCTTTAGACAGACACAGGGACGAGTGTAGATAGTTAAAACAAGATTTATGAACTTGGGTTTTAGGTGCACAGATTCTTGTCGGACCCGGTTTTTTTGGGCTTGCAAATTCTAAATGGGAAAATAAAGTGAATTGAACAAAGGGTAGGTTATTGACTTTGACGCCCAAAAAATTAATAGATACATCCATTTAATTGTTAATTTTTTAAAATTTAATCGATTTATTAAAAATTCCTATATCATACTTACCAATTATACCCTCTATAGAATAAATCTATTTTTTTCTCTCTCCTCTCCTGAATTCTGCAATTTTCCGAAATTGCAACTTCGTGTCGTCGCGGCCATCAACATTGTCACCACCTCCCACACGTGTTGCCCAATCATGCGCATGGAAAACTAGGCACCCAAATATGAAGTTTGGTGGAAATTCATTTATGTGCCAATCATCGCATATGGAGAACCAGGCGCCGCCCCCAACTCACTCTTTTGACCAATAATGTGGAGATATTTTTGGATTTTTTTTCGAACATTGATAATGGACATTCAGATCAACAACGACGGAGGTGGGATTGGCGGTGGCAATACTGAAGGTGGTGGGGTCGGCAGCGGCGGTGACCATGAAGGGTTGCGACACCTATTTGACATAGGAGAAGAGGAATATTTAGTGTTCAGATGTGAGGGTAGTCATTCAATGGGGTAGTCTGGTTATTTGGGTCTTTACTTACGACAGTTGATCATAAATTAAAGGAGAGGTAAATAAAAAATAAAGCGGGAAGTGGATGTGATAGAGGTAGTATCGTTTTGTTCATACAGTAACACACATTTCTCTTCACAATAACACATTTATAGCATATAGTAACATAATTTTCAATACCTTACAGACATCTATGTGTACTGAAAAACAAGTATGTGTTATTTGTCATTGCAGTTATATATACATGCACTTACAATCAGTGATTTCAGAACCGGACCGGACCGGCCGGTTCGACTGGTTGAACCGGGAACCGGTGCCGGAACCGGTCCGAAAACCTTCTAAAACCCGCTTTATCGGTTGAACCGGTCAAAACCGGTGAAAACCGGTAAAAACGGTTCGACCGGTTCTTTCAAAAGAAAAAAAAATTATTTGCGAAATTGCAGTTTCCGACGATTTGCACACTCAGGTCGGAGGTTTTGTGGAGGGGGTGGTGGCGCTCGCGTGAGACCAAGGCGACCGCCTCCAGCTTCAAGCTCAACCTCAAGAAATGGGAAAGGCGACCATCCACCAAAAATTCAGGCACCGTAGATCTCACCAGTAGTTCACCAATTCTGTTGGAATCAAATCTTGTTATTTACAATAATACTTGTATTCTAATTAGAATTTATCTGCAGTGGTACTAGTATTCTAATTTGAATTGAATGCACATTTTTAGAGAGAGAAGAGTGAGTGAATGAATTTTTGGAGGAGAGAAGAGTGAAAATGGGGTTCACTTTACACTTTAAATTTTAAATGGAGAAAAATAATTGTAAAATTGTAATATGTCTTTGGTCAAGCATAGACACGTGGTGGTTTTGTGGATAGACACTTTGGGGGTTTACATTACTATCAAATTATTAAATAAATATTTAAGTATATTAGTATATTAGGCACTTTGGATTATGTATATTAGTATATATTTGAACAAAGCGGCGCCATAGCCCCCTTCTCCCACCCACAAATCGATTGCCGCGACCCCTTTTTCGTCATTTTTTCGCTGGGTTTTTTTAAGAACAAAATAATCTAGTTTTATGGATTTTTTTGGATTTTTAACAAATTTTTCGTTGGATTTTTTGGATTTTTAACAAATTTTTTTGAACTCACCTTTTTCGGATGAATTTTTTATTCGGATAATGATTTTTTAACAGATTTTCTGGTGTGGTTTTTCTGAACAAAATTTCTATGCTTGGTTCTCGATTTACTTGACTGTTAATTTGAAGAGTTTGTAAAATTTCGAGTAAATTTGCTACATTTTTTAAAGATTTGAATCTGAAAGTTGTGAGTTTATTGCGTGAAAATGTAAATTCAATTTGTACAGATTCAAAAAAAGCTCGATTCGATTTTTGCGTGAGTTTATTGAGTGAAAAATCAATTTTTTATGAAGATCTGGGTTTTTTGAAGATCTGGGTTGTTTGCGTGAGTTTATTGAGTGAAAAATCATATTTTTATGAAGATCTAAGTTTTGTGAAGATCTGGGTTGTTGGTATGGAAGTTTTTTGAAGATTTGAAGATCTAGGTTTGTTAATTTCTGAGGGTGAGAATCTGAAATCGAAGATGAACATGTTTAATTTTTTTATGAACATGTTCATGTTGTAATAAAGACGATGAGATGTAATTTTGAGATTGTAATTGTAGATTTTAAATATGTAAATTTCTGACATTTTTTAATTTTGGTATGTAAATTTTTATAATATTTTAATTTTTATATGAATTTTGATATTTTAATTTTTAGATATGAAGCTTGCTATTCATTTTAATTTTGAGATGAGTTAAAAATTTGAAGTAAAAGTTGAGTAAAAAAATCGGCAAAAATAAATGAGTGGAGGGGATACTTTTTGGGATGATGGAGCAAGTTGGTGAAAAGAAACTGATTAGATGTCTGAAAATTGAGTTAAGTGATAAGGGTAGATATGTCTTTTAAAATGGTTTTATGGACCTAAGAGTAATGTTAAAAAAGGTATGGACCTACTAGTAATTTTGATATGGGTTTTGGACCTTAGAGTAACTTACTCTATATATTTCAATGACATGTGACATTATGATTTATATTAGCATTTGTTTGTTATTGAGTATTAGTTTAAGTTTTTGTAATTGTATATATACTCATTTTATTTTTTAATAAAATATAAATATAAAAATTATTGAAAAAAAATTAAGTAGGGATCATTTGTTGAACCGCCGGTTGAACCGGTCCGACCGGTTGAACCGCTGACCGGTGGTCTGTCCGGTTTGATCACCGGTTCGGTTATAAAAATACTGCTTACAGTAACACATGTTTGTCCTTATAGTAACACAAATCTAGGAGCAACTTCTGTTGTTTTGCCTTGATCGTAAAAAAATATTTTTCAAACACAACTTTCTACTCGCCCACAAGTGTATGGGGTCGTCGTAGTAGTATAAGCAAGTTGACCAAGTTAAATTATCGAACCACGGGAGGGGAATTAGTGCAATGAGTTCCTAAAACTATGTGATGGCATGCTACTATAGCTACTAATCATGGTTTTGAATTTAAATAAACTAAACAAATTAAATAAAATATTTTTGGAATTTTTTAAAGCAAAACAACAATTCAAACAAAGAAGCAAGTAAGCTTAACTAACAAATTAAACTAACTTCCAAAGAAGTGCAAGATGAGATGAAATGCTTTTGATTCAATCCACTGTGTGATTATCAAGAAAAACTTGATTTATATTGGCTCTAAGTTAAGTACGGGTTGTGCTAAGGATGAATCTAAGTGCTAGCAAAGGACTAATGCACTTAAACTCACTAGGGTCATCTATCATTTCCTATCGGGTAATATAGCCTCGAGGTGTTCCCTTAAAAGGTACTATAGCCTTTGAAAGGTGTTCCCACCAAGTAATCAGATAAACTCCCCTTTTCCTTCACTAATTACCTAAACTTTTATTCAAATAATCAATGCCTAAAGTTGGAGTTCTAATGCATTTAACTCTCTCTCGGCGAATTAAGGTATAACTAATACTTTTGCAATTTCACAACTCACACCATAAATTTAGTAATGCTAATGTAACTCTCGTCTACACTAAACATTCTTCAAAATATGGATTAAAGAAGTTCAAGTACAAAGCACAATAAATACCCATCAATTAGGAGCAATCACCCAATACTCAACAAAAATATGACGGGTTATATTGCGCGAAATCCCCTTGTGGTTTGAAAATGTTGCGCGAAATACCCATGTGGTTTGGAAATTTCGCGAAATCCCCTTGTGGTTTAATAAATAAAACACACTCTCCCCTTTTTCAAAATGGACTTAACAACGTTATTTTTTTTAATCATTTCCCGTTATATCCTTTGCAACCAGCGGTGTCAGCATTTGGGAAAAAAATTTAGAGAAAAAAGAGAAAACCCTAAAACTCACGCGTTCAACCAAATCTATCAAAATCGAAGTTGCTGGTTCGAATGATTGAAGCTTAAAACAAGAAAACAATTAAATTTTTCGTCGACTTGGAAGAGAAATCTACACGGTATGTTAGCTTTTTTTTAAAAAAAAATTAAAAGATATTGAAGAACTCGGGTTTTGAATCGTTATTTTTTATTAATCTTCTACTTCAAATTTTGGTTTTCCAAACTAGTGTTTTTCACGACTATAATTTTGATATGTTAAATAAACTAACTTGATGTTGTTAGATATTGAAGGGACACGAAACTGTCTAGGGTTTTAACTTCAAGTTTTGGGCATCTTAAAATTAAATAGTTGATTCTAATATTTTAACATCTTTTTAGAATTGAGTGGGTGGAAAACAATTGCATACATAAATTTTTTTTGTTTCTGTTCTTGATTCTATCGTTCCTTGATTTTCATTGACGAGGTTTGGAAATTTATTCCCCAAATATAGTAAAAAATTGAATTGACTAAATCTTCATATATTGAATTGTTCAAATTCCTAGATTGTCAACTATTTTTAAATGGCTCATGGCTGATGAATCATTGAGGTACGACAAAGGATATGGAAACTGTGATGGATTAATTCAAATATACTTGTTCTTATCTACTTAATGATATGATTTTATATAAAAATAAAATCTTTATTTATCGGACAAAAACTGTGATGGATTAATTAGTTTATAAATATGCTTATTCCCCAATGCACTACTGCTAGAAATTATATTAATTAGTATTACAATATTCTGCATCTAACATTTTATATTTAAATATTTAGTTTTTATTCAATACATCTTGTTTTGTTTGATGTGCTTTTATTTTTTCATTACGTTAAGTAATTTTTTATTGGTTTTTGAATTGGACAAAATATACAATGTATAACAGTGTGGTGCTAGATGTATGGATTGTAGTTGAAATTGTGTGGTTTCCAACCAGGGGTGTTTTTGGGGAAAGTTTTCGGTGCCAACATTTTTATTTCTTTTTGTGTTCTACAAGAGCATGACATTTGACTCTTTAGTAATTTTTTGAACATGTGATGTGATGATTTGGGCATATTTTGTAGAGTATGTCACATAGATATTATGATTTTTGTGGTGGGTATAATGATCCAAACTCCTTTAGATTTACTAAATGAAAATCAAGTGCTTCTCGTTTTTTATTTTTAGAACATGAGTTTTGTTTGGGTGTAATTGCAAGCACATAGTAATGCTTAAACTAATACAATATGTTTCAAAGCACTTCGTTAATTTTTTTTTACATCAAGTCCACATCCTCTTCTACATTTGGTATTGTCACTTCATTTCTACCATTTATCCATGTCACTGAAGTAGGTTCTAACCACGCAAAAAAATCTACAATGGTAATTGCGACAATTGCAATATAATTTATCACGCGTATCTTTATTCGGACCAACTATCCTAATTGTAGCAGTTTGTCGACAATAGCAATTTGGTATTGAATATCTCAAATCCAAATAATCATCATTTTTTGAATTGGATATGCTAGAATTACAAGACATTTTTCCTATAAACACAATAAAAACAAAATTAAATTTCAACAATGATTATTAATAATTAAAAAAAGAGTAAGATATCTAACCTTTGCTGCTCTTCAGAAACAAATTGAATTTTTTTTGGCCTGCTTTACGTTCCACATCAATGCCCAATTAATGAAATGGTTTTATATAGTGAATGGAGGGTAAAATAGGCATTATATTATAAAATAAATGAAAAATACAGATTTTAGACGCACAAGGGGAGAGTGATACACACGCACGTTAAATTTAACATATTAGGGGATTTCGGGCATAATTTATTAAACCACAAGGGGATTTCACGCAATTTCCAAATCACAGGGGAATTTCGCGCAACATTTTCAAATTACAAGGGGATTTCGTGCAATTAACCCAAAATATGACATAAATCAAGTAAAACTCAATTCTCACATAATTTCAATCATCCAAAGCACAAAAGGTATTAGCCCATGAATTTTAGAACAAAATTCATGACTAAAAGAAACTCAAACTCTATAAACAATGAAATAAAAGCTAAATAAAGAGAGTAAATGGTAGAATTCACCTAATAATGGTGATTACAACTTGAATGAACAATAAAATCCTCTAAACTTGCAAGAAAATGAAGAAATGGAAGAACACCTAAAACTATGTGAAAGTGTGTGTAAAAATCTGTTGCCAAGTGTTTATGAATGAGTGCTCTCCTCTCTGCTGCTTTCTGCCGTAACTCCCAAAAATCGCCAAATTAAAACTGTAGCGTTTTTTTTTTTTATGGTTGCCCCATAGGCGCTGAAGGGTGAACAACAATTTAATCGACGTGTCCCAATCTCAATTGCAGCTGCCTGCCTTTTGCCTGAGTGGGTCGACGCTGGGACCACATTGCAATTCCTTAAATTTAAGCTGCTTGCTTGGCTCTATAATGTGAACTGAGTCATGGAAAATAAGTCAAGAAAGGCTTCTTCCTTTGGTGATGGGCCGCCAATTTGATTCATTTGGGTAGCTGAGAATTTTTTTTAGCCGTTGGGCCTCATTTTCGCGATTGGGCCGATGAGTAATTTCTTGTTGCGTGTCGTTTTTATTTCGCTCATAACTTGAGCTCCCGACCTTCGATTGAGTTGATTCTTTTTTCTTTGCGACCGTCTTTTCGAGGAGCTTCACATGGTTCAACTCTCTTATTCAATGTCCTTCTAAATCTGAACGGTTTTTGCATCATTTCTTGCTCATTTTCTTATGTTTCCCAAAAAATCAACACATTCTCAAACAAACGGGATTAGTAGCACTTTTCATTACAAATGAGATCAAATCACGTCAAATAAGACACAAAATATGACCATAAAATAAGCAATTATAACCCTCATCATGCCTTTGCAAAAATTTTATAGAAAAATCTGTTTGACCCAATTCGATCAGCACAAAGTCCACGAAATTTCCCTCTGTGTTTATGTGCTACTCCTTGTGACCCACAGATCGTGTTTCAAGGATCCTTCATTGTAGTAACACATACATATACTCATAGTAACACATATTTGTTCTTAAAGTAACACAGATTTCGAGGCATGTTCTGTTGTTTTGCTTTTACATGAATTTTTAGGAAATATCTGTTTGACCCGGTTCAACCCGCATAGTATCCACAAATTTTTCGCTGTGTTATTTCTGACCCGCAGGTCATATTTCACGGATCCTAAATCCATAAAATATTTCATATAAAAGTTTTCCTAATGTAATACCTCGTTACTTTCATAATAAATAATACCTAATTACTCTTCTTATTATATTAGATTTTAAATATTTTAGTTTAATTTTTAATTATTAGCCCTGATTTATTTCCATCCCTAGCAACCATTCAATTATATCAGTTTCAGTCTTCTAATAAGTTCTTCCCTAACTCATACCATTTCTACTAGAATTGAAACGCTAAATGTACAAGTAATAGTCTATTTCCTCCCTTCTCTCATTCACTTCATCACAAAAAATTGATATCAATTTCTCATCCTCTCTATAAGTGATCGAACCGATATATCTGTTTCCACTTCACTCCACAGTTTTTTTCACTTGCAGATTTTTGGCAGAGAGAATTCATCATCCGTTTTGGCAGAGGTAGTTCAATCTATTTGATTTTTTATAATTGCAAGTCCTATATTGATATCTTCTTCCACTTTCCGTCGTTTTGAGTAAACAACATGAATCGGGTCTCCATTATTTAATTTTGTCTATATATCTTGTTATTGGTTGAAAAAGATAGACTCTAAATCTAGTTTTATTTTTTTGGGTTTGTACATACTCTGCCCTGAAATTTCCTTATTTCCTATCAATAGTGTAATCACTACATATTCTAATCATTTTTATTGAGAATTGGAAGTTTCCTTCATCGCTGGTTTTTTACCGTGTCTTATGAGATTTTGATAATTATTCTATTAGTTATATAAATTATATCTTAGTTGGGTCTAAATAATTGCTTTTGAAACATGGAC
This sequence comes from Stenogyne calaminthoides, assembly GCA_037126765.1. Lineage (NCBI taxonomy): Eukaryota > Viridiplantae > Streptophyta > Magnoliopsida > Lamiales > Lamiaceae > Stenogyne > Stenogyne calaminthoides. The sequence continues at coordinate 28,508,523 of JBBCBC010000021.1, forward strand.
AGATTAGCACACGACCCACCACTTAAACTTATTTCATGTAATTCCATGCTTTTATATTAAAATAATCATAACCCAAGTTTTCATTTTAGTTCTTCTTATTATTTAATTGTTATTGTTATGGTGACTATTAATTATAAATAGCATTATGCTCTTCATCTTTTTATTATTGTTGATTAATTATTTTTATTTTATCAAAATTAGTTTTTTTTTTAAAATTTGGGGGATTTAAAAGGTATTATTTGATACTTGAATCAAAATCGATTTAGGAATTTAGGGCTTTTGATTTGGGAATCTAGGTTTTGTTTTAGAGATTGTTTTTCCCTGTTAAATGATATATGAAAAACATATTGTGGGAGAATTGTTGGTCCCAAGTAAAATTAGTCTTATCGTGTATGGGGGAATACACGTGTAGGTTTTTAAAACTTTTTTTTTTCATCGAGGTCACTTGGGTGAGATAATCTCGAAGATTAGGTTCGAGAAGCACAGATCGCTTTCTGAGTCAAAGTTCATCGAGACAGTGATCTGAAGCCGCTTTCGAAAACCTCGAGATAATCCTAACCGAGTCCCCAGTGTGTCGAGATCTGAGTTGCTTGGATCGAGATAACTAACTTATTGAACCCTCGGAAAAGTACGCTCGGTTTGATAACTATCTCTGTTCTAGCTTTACTCGGTTGTGCGGAATGGTTGGCCCTTAGTTTATACTCGATTTAAGCTTTCTTTGAAAACCTTCCTTTATGAAATAGTGATTAGCTGTGATTCACTTATGCAACCGGGTGGATTGATTCCAACCGAATATCGATTGAAAAGTATGCTTTCAAAATCAAGTCAATGCAAACGAGATAAGCACGGATAAGGAAAGCAATAAAGAACACAACAATTATAGTGGTTCGAGAGACACAAGCTCCTACGTCCACTCTCCTCGACTCTTGAGAGAAATTCACTATCAACTTCGAGCTTTACGACTACCTCGTAGTTTACTTACTCAACTTCGTACGAGTTTTCGACTACTCCACGTAGTTTACTTTCAACCCGACCTTGAGCTTTTCGACTACCTCGTAGTTTACATACTCAATCACACACAAGCTTTTGGACTACCCCCCTTGAGCTTACTAACTTCTCCTCTAGAGTTTTTACGACTACTCCGCGTAGTTTACTAACTCTTTACAACACTTCTCACCAACAAACACACTCCAACTACCTTTCAAGCGAGGGTTTGGGGTTTCTTGGTTGGTTTCAACTAGGATGAGATATCCTTTACAATGAAGCACAATGCAAAGGGTTAGGATATCTCGACTAAGCTTTGGATAATTCTTATCAAGCTAGGCTTAGTATAGTGAGCTCTCTTCAATATCGAAGCACTTGGGAAATTCTAAGTTTTTTGAGTGCTTTTAACTTTTACAAGAATAAGCTTGAGCTCTTAAGTTATGTATAAATTTCCCGTAACCTTACAATGTAGAGGGTCACCAAAGATTTATAGGCATACACCAAGGTCACTCTTGAAAACTATCCGTTGGAGAGACAACCGTGAGTTCCCTCTTGTGGTGTGTGAAACTTGACTATATTTAGGGTTTGAAACTCCCTAACACTTTCTAAGCAATAGCCTTTCATGTAGCCGGTCTTCACTTTTTTTGCGATCTGGAACTTTTGTACATCGACATCCTTTTTGAGAGACACATCCTTTGTCGATTGTCGATATGGTGCGATGTTGTCTTCCTTTTTTGACTTTTGTCTCGAGTTAAAAGGTAAACACCTTCAACGGCTCTTTTTGGTTACAAACTCGAGTTTGATATAACCTTAACAACACCGACTTAGTTCCTTTTTATGCGCATTTGAATGTCTTGGCAAATATCTATTTTCTAAGGAATCGCGATCTTCTCAGTATTGCATCCTTCAGATAGATATATTCAGTGCCTCGGAACATTCAGGTTCATACTGAGCATTCAGTACCTTACTGAGTCTTCAGTAATTACTGTGCCTTTAGTATTCTTGATCTTTAGTTTCTCAGTCTTGATCTTTGTGTCTTGAGTCTTACGAGTCTTGAGGTCTTTCGAATCTTTGTAGTTTATCTTGACCGATATATCGAGTCTTCTTCTTGAGTCTTGATTTTTCAAGATCTCATCGAAGTCTTGAAGAACTATCCTGAACTATATCTGCTGACTATACATTCTGCAGATAACATCCTGAATATTCTAAAAACTGAATCCTGACTTAACTATCGAGATCATTCTGAACATGTCATACTCAGGGGTTTTGGGATCTAATCAAAATCATAAATCTTTATTAAAATTCATCTCCCAACAATTTCCCCCTTTTTGATGATGCCAAAACCTATCTTGTTACAAACATATAACCTATACTCAGGTTTCAGTTTATCCTATTACAAGATTGGTTGTCTCCCAACAATTTCTTAAATCAGAGAATCTCTCAACAATTTCAGAGTTTCTCAACAGTTTAATCATTCAACAATTTCTTCAGTAATGAATCTTTTTAACTAGTTCATTACCAAATACTTAAACAATTTCTCCCTTATCAACATACAATCAGTTCAGAGACATTCATTTAGGCATATCAAATAAAAGACATGTAAATAAGATAATGAGATATTATCTTTTGAGCATAATGATAAATCTTCATTGATGATTGGTATCCCGTTACATATTACAATGAGTTTATCAACAAAATCAAAAAGACAAAATTTAAAGATTACAAAATCTTTGTGTCTTCAGACTTCAGTCTTCTGATTTTGGCTCTTCAGTCTTCTGCTCTTCAGTTTGCTTCATTCTCAACTTCATCAGCGGGCACCTCCAGATCAAACATTCCGAAAAATCTCTTCTTCAGCTCATTTCTTTCCTTGATGATGTCCGGATTTGTTTCTGTTAAACCCAACTTACCAAAGATATCTTGAAAGCAATCTCTTGAGTAATGGCCTTCTAATTCACCAAGCCATTATCAAGTTTTGGAGGTGGATAGGAATATGGACCGGGGCTACTATCTCATGCCTCTCCTTCATCCATAAAGTTAATCCACTCTGTAGATACTTTGGATAGAAGATAAGAAGGTATTCAATGAAAGCTTCATTCTGATCTGAGCTTTCCCCTCTCCATTCACTGAGAACATCATAATTGAACCAGAAGGTTCTCTTGACTTCTTCCCACATATCGTTGAGTTTGATGGGAATCCATTTATCAACGTGGGGCCATTTTAGTGATTTTGATGTTCCTTTCCTCTTGCTCGCAAACTTCCTGAAATCACTCATTCGCTTCTGCTCTTCGTCTATCTTCTTTTTCGATCTGAGACGTTCTCGAGACGAAAGCAGCGGCTTTTCTTAGCTTGTTCTTCTTGGAGTGTCTTCAGAGCATTTCTCGTGTTGAAGACTTTCTTCTGAGGTTGAGACTCAGATTCCACTGGTTGTTCTGTTTCTTCATCATCGAGAATCGATTTTTCTGGATTGGCTTAGAAGCCTTTTGACGTTTGCTTTTCGGGTTGAACAACGCCCAAGGATTTCCTCTTCATAAGCGATTCGGCCGATGCTGGCTTGTTCCAACCTTTGCTCTAGCTTTTCGGTTTCTCTCTTGCAACATCAAACATAGCTTGCTCAGAAACTCGAGTGTAGATAGACTTTTCTACCTGAGCGAACTTCAACTTCTCAGTAGCTCCGACTTCTTTAAAGGCTTTTGCTAGATTATACATTTCAAAGATCTTTTCGAGCCTTCTTCTCCAAAGCACGTGCCATGAACTTTTCGAGATCTCCGAACTTCCTTTCCCCCCTTCTTGGCACCGTAATTTGGAATAAGCCTGTAGAGTGTTGTGTCCATGTGATATTGCTCTTTGCTCACACATCGAACTTCTCCTGCTATCTGATCTTGTTCGTCTTCCAGCCTCCTTAGATGGTTCTTGGCCACAGAAAATTCTTCAGATAAGTGGGCAAACTGACCAGAGAGTGCTTCTTTGAACATCTCTGTCATCTTGGTCATGAGCATTGAGCTCATTTCCTCAACAAAGCAGACTTGATTAGCACCTCATTCTTTTACGCCAGTTTCACCTCTAGAAATCGAACTTTCTGGTGTTTTACCTTGATTCATCACTTAACTTCGGCCTTGACTCCTCCGAACTTCTCATTTAGCTTTCCTTCCATGGAGGTCATCTGGGTGGTTAGAGTGTTTTGAATTTGCACCAGTTCTGAAGAGTGACTAAGACCGTCCATCTTTTGAGCTTGATTGGCCAACGTCTCTTCCATCTGAGCAATCTTGATCATCATTGGCTCAACCTTCTCAAGTTTCTCTATCAGGGGAGTGAGATCAATCTCAGGAATCTTCGCACCTCCCGTCTTTGCCCTCGATCATCTTGAGCTTGACTTCATTCGAAGCTCCGGTCCTTTGCGCCTCGATCCGAAAGAGTACTATCATCGATCGATGTTGACTAGATCCAGTTGATCAAAGAATGAAGTCTCTTTTTCATACGAGATTTCTCGGCATCTCCCTGTTGGTCCCCATCTCCATCTTGAGATTTGTCTCCTTTGCTTGGGGCACCATCTTTAGTTGCTCTCCTCTCTCACCAACTTCCTCTGAACGGCTCATCAAAATCGGCGTTTTTCATCACGAGCTTTGTCTTCCGAACCACGAGAAGTCGGTCGAAAAGGTTTGTCTCCTCATTCCACGGTCTTCCCTCTAAAAGCGGCGAATATCAAGCATCTCGGGAAGAGTCCGATTGAGGATAAATCTGATTGTCCTTAATCGAAGAAAATATCTTGCGAGATCGAGGTGTGAAATTTGAGCTCGAGGTATCGGTCAAGTATGAACCGTTCCCCCTTGCTCCTCCACTTTCGCCTTCTTGACCCTCGCCCTTCTTCCATCTCGGGCTCTCGGTTCATTTGAAGTTTACGCTAAGGGATCAAGAAGTAGATCACTCAGGGAGCTCATCAAGACTATTACGCTCCGAGTCTCGTGACGAAGATCCCGAAGTTTGTGCGTCGGGTCCTCGTTTTGCATCCGGAGTGGGTTACGAGGCTGAATCGGGTATATCCTCGGTTTGAGTTTGAGTTGGCTCGTCGACCGAGCTTGCACATCTTCGGATCGACTCGGTAGCTCTTCCGTCGAGCCCGCACACACGAGGTAGGCATCTCGAGGTCCGAGCTCCTTTGAAAATTTCACGAGAAATTTTATCATGTCTTGGCGATGTCTCGAGCACCTCGGAAAAGACACCGCTCCTCTCCCGATCCTTTGTCACGAGATAACCCGAGCCAACACTTGTAATGGTGAACTCTGGCGATTTGGCCCTCAGATTGAATCTCTTGAGAATCACTTTCATCTTCATCGGTGAGAACCACCAATCTTCGCGTTTTGGAGCAAGATTCTTACATTTCATCATTTTTGCTCCTGCTCCATCTTTGCCTCCAACAACACCTTCCCCTAGTTTGTTGGGTCTCTTTCAAAGAAATTTGGTGCGAAGGTGATTCTACCTTCTTTTCTCTCTTCCCCGATGACACCTTCTTTGCGCAAAGAATGGGTTTAAGGAGAATTTTAGATTTAGGAAATGGGGTCGAATTGGCGAAGATATCCTCCCCCTCTCGCGACATCTCCAAAATGTAAGCAATTTTGGTGGCATGGTGGATCTTGCCTTTGATTGAGATCGCCCGTCAATCTTCCTCAAAACTTTGGTCCGCTTTCACTCACCGTCTGGATCAGAATTTGACCCGGTTGAAATCATGGTGGGTGAAGCTTCTATCGCCGCCATCAATCTGAGCTTGGGGTACTTATCCGCTCAAAACTCCCCCAAGAAGACTCATGATGCACTTGCTCACAATATCCATCAACACACGATATTGTGGGCTTCGTGCCTTTTTATGCAAATGTCGCCTCAAACTTAACAGATTCTCAAAGCAATCCTATCTAAGTACTCGCTCTCTTCCCCGACATATCACGTCGTAGGATCCTCTCCTCTATCCGAGCTCAAAAACATCATTGATTTTTTTCGAACTATATACGATCCCTCTCAAAATTGGCGTATTTGGATGATCGCTCTAAGTGTGATCTGATTAACTTAGAATACATACAACCCTCTTCATCTATCTTCAAATTTCAGATGAATTCGATTACCTCTTTCGCAAACTCACGGTGCGGGTGGGTTTGCGACTAGTTAAATGAGTTTAGCGATCGAATCATATCAGAGCCTCCTCTTCCGGCTTTGAGTTGGTTGTGCTTTCAAGTGAGACAACGAACTTCGTACCCACGGCTTGTTGGTTTGGCTAATCTCTCGAGCAGGGTTGGAGCCATTTTAGAGTTTGATTGAAGAAGGGAAGCTTTAGGGTTTGGAGAATTTCGGGCAAAGGATTTTTTTAATTGCAGAGGATTTGAAAACGAAGGGTTTGATAAAATTTTGGCTTGAATGGCTGATTGGGGTTTATATAGCCTTGAGATCGTGGGGAATCGTGTTGGTTAGGTGAGTAACAACGGTTGAGATTAATCTCCGATTAATCGGGTATATCTGAACAAACGATCTCTCGAAAAAAGTAAGCCGCCAAAACATCCTCGTTGGTCATTAATGTGCGAGCATTAAATGATTGTTGACCTTCTTCGAATTTAAAACGATCCCCCAAAAAAAAAAAAAACATTCCTCAGGTGTTTTTATATTTATTGCGAATGATTACTGAATTTACTTGAGCAATAAATGGATCGCATGAGTCATTACTTCTTCAGACCAATTTCCCTCTATCAGTCTTACTGAGTACTGATCTTGATAAAATGTCAGTATAATACTGAGTACTGAATTGGTTCAAGATGCTTCTTTGAGTTTTTCGAGACTCGGTTCATTATTTCCATTTTATATCGAAGCTTCTCGGAAGGATTACGAAAACTTCATGCATCTGAAAACCTTCAATTTTTCAGATTTTACTCTATACACCTGGTTCTAGCATCCCTAATTCAACTGAAAGTTCTTGAAATCTTGATTCCGCCAAAGGTTTAGTCAAGATATCAGCTCTCTGCTTATCAGTATGAATTTTCTCCATCCTTATGTCCTTCTTCTCGACATGATCTCTGATGAAGTGATGTCTGATATCAACATGCTTGCATCTGGTGTGCAATATCGGGTTTTGTGAAATAGCAATGGCACTATTATTGTCACAAAATATTGGTACTTCATTGGCTATAACTTTATAATCCCTCAATTGTTGTCTGAGCCAAAGAATGTGTACTGCAAGACTTCCCGCACGACCATATATTAAACTTCGGTAGTAGATTTGTTGCTACCGAGGTCCTGCATTTCTTCAAAAACCAAGATATCAGCTTGCTTCCTAGAAATTGACAAGTTCCTGAAGTGGACTTCCTGTCAATTTTGCATCCTCCATAATCAGCATCTGAGTAACCACTTAACTCTAGGTTATCATCAGCTGGATACCATAATCCTCTATTCACTGTGCCCTTAAGATATTTTAGTATTTTTTTGCAGCCTCCATGTGACTAGCCTTAGGATTAGCTTGGTATCTTGCACATATCCCAACAGCAAATGTTATATCCGGCCTACTTGCTGTGAGATAGAGCAATGATCCAATGATTCCTCTATAATCAGTATGACTTACTGATTTGCCTTCAGAATCAGGATCCATCTTGTAGTTAGTATTCATGGGAATTCTAACTGCATTGCAATTCTGTACACCATATTTGGCAATCAGATCTCTGGTGTACTTTGCCTGGTTGATGAATATTCCTTCCTTTGATTGTTTCACTTGAAGTCCTAGAAAGAAATTCATCTCTCCCATCATTGACATCTCAAACTTGCCTTTCATCAGTGTTGAAAACTTTTCACACAGCTGATGGTTTGGAGATCCAAAAATGATGTCATCAACATATATCTGAACTAGTAAGATATCTTCCCCATCCTCTATCCTGAACAGAGTTCTATCAATAGTTCCTTTGACAAAACCATGGTCAGTAAGAAACTGAGAAAGAGTATCATACCATGCTCTGGGTGCTTGCTTAAGACCATACAAAGCTTTTCTTAGCCTGTAAACTTGGTCATTTTGTTTGAAACCAGGAGGTTGTTCCACATAAACCTCTTCTTTAAGCACGCCGTTCAGAAATGCACTTTTCACATCCATCGATAGATCGTGAACTTCATGTGGGCAGCATATGCAAGAAACAATGATGGCTTCTAGTCTTGCAACAGTGCAAAGGTTTCATCATAATCCAAGCCTTCTTCTTGGGAATAACCTTGTCAACTAAATTTGCCTTGTTTCTCACAATGTTGTTGTTTTCATCTCTTTTGTTCTTGAAAACCCACTTGGTTCCAATGACATTGTGCCTTTTTCGGTCTATCTTCCGGCTCCCATACTTCATTCCTCGAGAATTGATTCAGCTCATCTTGCATGGCAGTAATCCAGTGAGAATCTTGTAGAGCTTCACCAATCTCAGTAGGTTCTTTCTCTGATAGGAAGCAGCAGAATAGTGCACTCTCTCCATGGAACCTTCTAGTCTTAACACCTTCAGTTAGATCACCCACATCTGGCTTGTAGGATGGCTATCTAACCATTTCCTTCTTCATGTTCCCCTTCAATGGTATCCTCAACATTTGAAATGTTAGGTTCGATTAAATCAACAAACTCGGGAACAACAAAACAGGAGAAAAGGAATCATCTCCTCAGGGAAATTCTATTCGAGAACATTGTCGAGGCATTTGTTCCCCTTTGGTTGATAGATTCGTAAATTGCCTCAGCTGTGACCACATCTTCATTGGCATCACGTAGCTGAGTCTGAACTGGTGTCTGTTCAGATTGGTCACCTTTGGAGTGTTGGTTTTTCTGGGTCTCACCATCCTGATTTCCATCCTGAACTTCTTTATCTGAGTTTGAGTCACTCCAATCATAGATAATGACCGACTTCTTCTTTTCGTGTTCAATTGGATGATTTATCTTTTCGTTTCAGGGCTTAATCTGGTGATCCTCTTAGTCGGTTCATTTGCATCATGTTTCTGTTTCTTCCGAACACAAATAGATTCATCAAAAACAACATGAGGTGTTTCCTCCACAATAAGAGTCCTACAGGTTGTAAACTCGAAAGCTTTTTCTTGACTTGAGAATATCCTAAGAATATTCCTTCATCGCCTTTTACAATCAAATGTTTTTCAACCGATCTTTACCATTATTGTGTATGAAACACTTGCAACCAAACACACGAAAAGAAAAAACAAGAGGCTTCCTTTCATTCCAAAGCTCATAAGGCGTTTTGCCTTGACTTTTTGTCAAGATGGATCTATTCTCGAGAGTAGCATGCAAAGTGTTGACAACTTCAAATTTCAAAATCTTTTAGGAATATCGACATTTATCATTGTCCTTGCAAACTTCTTTTCGTAGTTCTGCTCCTTCTTTCAAAGAACACCATTTTGTTGAGGGTCCTTGCGGTGATGTTTCATGTAGAATTCCATTTCTTTGCACAATAATCGAAAATGATATGATTTATAAACTCGGTTCCTTTGTCGATCGATTTTGAGCACACTCGATTTTTCTCAATACTGAGTCTTTTCAGTAATTCTGGCAGCTTTATCTGAGTCTCTTTCTTACTGAGTAAGAATATGACCCAAGTATATCTTGAGTAGTCATCAACTACTACCAATGTGTATTTCCTGCCATTAGTGCTCACAGGTGTTATAGGACCAAACATATCCATATGCAAAAGCTGAAGTATTCTCTCAGTAGAAACTTCTACTTTGCTTTTAAATGATGCTTTGACTTGTTTTCCTTTCTGGCACCCATCACAAATGTGTTCCTTACCGAACACTTCATTAGGCAACCCTCTCACAAGAGCTAATCTTGCAAGCTTGGGTTTTGAAGTTTAGGTGATTCATTCTTTTATGCCATAACCAACTGGTATCTGTGGAACTTTTAACAACTAAACATGTATCTTTAGGAGTTGAACTCCAATCAGCAAGATACACATTCCCTTTTCTTGTACCAGTCAGTAATACTTTCTGTGATGTATCATCTTTCACAAAGCATAAGTTCTTGGAGAACTCAACATTGAAACCCTTATCACGTAATTGGCTAATTGATGACAAGTTATGCTTCAATCCAGATACATATGAAACACCATGGATATGGGCGAGTCGACTTCCAAAGTTCCATATCCTTCATCCGTCCCCTTGGAGTTATCTCCAAAAGTGATCTGTGGGCCTCTTTGTTCAACATTAGTCATCGAGCATCTTCTTGAATCTGTCATATGTCTTGAGCATCCACCGTCAAGATACCATACATCGAGCTTTTTTCATCTCTCGCTCATCGATTGCCATGTGATCTTTCATCGACTTAGTGCCTGGTTTTCCTCCCCGAAAAAACAGATCAATTCTTAGGTACCCATTTTGTGTAGGGTCCCACGAGGTTAGTTTGTACCTTTCGGAATCCAAATCGCCTCGACAACTCTAATCACTTTAGAGTGGCTAATTTGTCTTCCATAAACATCAACATATACATCCACTACTCTGGGTGCCTTAGCAGTTTTACGTATATGTGTCTGCTAGCTTTAGCATGAACATGTGCCTTAGAGTTCTTCCTTGGTTCAGCCTACATTGGATGCTTAGGCTTTTTGTGCAATGGGTCTAAATCTTTGATGATTTCAGTTTGAGATAACCTTTACCCTTAAGCAAGTGAGGTTCGGGTTGTGCATCTTTGAATCTGGTCTTTCAAAGATCTTCGAGGACTTGGTCTCTTGATTGAGAATGTCTCTGCTTTGAGTGTTTCTCATCCGAGGATTCCTCCGATGGTTCATGTGGAGCCTTTCGTGTTTTCATTCTTAGCCCGAGGCTTTGAAGTACTTTTGTTTCGAAACTTTCTAATCGATCTTTCGGGTTTTCTTGCCTTCACCGAGGTTTGGGCTTTTAACCCGATCAATCGGTTTTCTTGAGACCATAGGTCCTTTTCCCTTGTCTACAACCTTGGGCATTTCTTGGTTTGAAGTGTAGGTGCCCTTTGGTTTTACAAAGATAGTCTTCTTGCTACTTGACGCAAACATTTAGATGACCTTGTGAGGTTCCCCCTGGAATGTATCCCAATCCAGATTTTATAGTCACAGATCTCTGGTAACTCTGAATTTCATCTATTACATTAGATGCATTATTCAATAGAGTTAACCTGCGGGACTTATATCCTTTTCAGGATGGCCGAGATGTTTACCGAGTTCTCACTCTTACAAACTTAACCCGCGGGACTTATATCCTTTTCAGGATGGCCGAGATGTTTACCGAGTTCCCACTCAAGCTTAACCTACGGGACTTATATCCTTTTCAGGATGGCCGAGATGTTTATCGAGTTCCCACTATACAAACGTAACCAGCAGGACTTATATCCTTAAAAAGGATAGCCGAGATGTTTAATGAGTTCACACTCTACAGACTTAACCTAACTTGCGTTTGGGTAAAGAGTGTTTGAGGGTTCCAACTGGAAATCTATCCTGGTGCTTTAGGTAGCCAAAATGCTAGTGGATAGGATTTCTTGCTAAGAACTAATGGGATGAACACTCTAAGAATAATCTTCAAATGTAGTGTTCTTTGAATGGAGATTTTGTTGTAGCTTTAGCTTCTTTTGCGATGTCTCCGTGTTTGTTCTTGCTTGTTTTCACTCGTTGGTGCTTGTGAATCACTGTTGGTCCTTCGTCTTCAAAATGAAGATCGATCCCATTTTATAGACCTCGAAATCAAAGAGCCGTTGGAGAGCAATTTAAATTTCGGGCTATATTAGGTAGGTTGTAGGATATGATTATGACGTGCTCCGATTATCAGCCTGGCCGTAGGCATCATTAGCACCGTTTTTGTCCGCAACGTCGTATCCCGCAATGTTAGCTCTTTTTGTACACGTGTCGCTTTCTTCTTGGCTTTGCGAAGTACTTAAGGAATTTGTCCGTTAGACGATTGATATTCCTTTTGTAGAAGATTCGCTTGTCTGGTGTATCATTTTGATTGTCACCAGGTGTAAGCTGACTTGATCAGGTAACTGATCAATCTACCTTGTTGAGTCTTCAGTTGCACATTGTCTTAGCTTCAATATGCAGACTCTCTTTGAATGTAGCTCTTGGTCTTTTTGATCTTGTGTGTCTCGAGCCTCGGTGTATTCATCGTCTTGAGTCTTGAGTTTATTCTTTGAGTCTTCAGCTTATCCGAGTCTTGAGTTCATCCGAAGTCTTGGTGTTTATCCGAGTCTTGAGGTTCATCCGAGTCTTGAGTTCATCCGAGTCTTGATGTCTTCTTGTCTTCACTTGATCTTCTGACTTCTTGTCTTCTGATTTGCGCTTAGTCTTCTGATCATCTGACCTTATCTGAGTCATCTGATACTTCGACCTGACCTATACATATTGAGTTCCCCCTCAATACGTGACCTATCTTTTACATCAGCTATCTATACATTTCAACTGGTCATCTTAATCTGATTATAAGTCATCGATCATTCTAACAGTCCGATTGGTCCTGACATAACTTTGTTTTGGAACTTCCATCAAAACTAAATTACAGACTTCCCAACAATTTCCCCCTTTTTGATGGAACCAAAACACTTAAACAAACTTAATCAGAAAAACAGATACCATGAATGGAAATGTAGATGATGCAAACAGTACATACCTCAGAAGACAATGAGATGTTGTCTTAGAATCAGTGAGATGGAAAATTTCATTCAGATAGGTGTGTGCATTGTAGAATACATGAAAAGCGTACCTATCATCTGATTCCAAGTTGTCTTCTTCAGGTGTACTTGAACATTTGCAGTTCTTTGGGGATGCCAAACATCTTGTACATCCTTTGCATTAGCTTGTCCATCTCTTCTTTTCTATGGATTCCTCCTTTTTCAGCAAGTCCATAGTAGATATTCTTGAATTTAACAGGATCTAGCTTGTTGTATGCGGGCCTTGCAAAGGTGGAAGAAGTGGTTCAAAGGGTGGAGCTTTCGGTATAAGTGACATGATCTTGCCTTCTTTCATCACCGCATCCGGTAGAAGTCCGGATACTTTGTTTCTAGCCGGGTTCGAATTCATCATCATTTTCGACCGATCTTGATGAATTGGAATCTTCTCCGGGATGTAGGCGTCACATAACCATTCTCCTCTCGATTTGATCCCATTTCGAAGCAAATCTTGTGGCATGCCTGAGAGGATGCCTTTAACAGTGGGCGGAAGGGCATTCTTCTCCCAAGCAATCTCCTCTTCTGCGGCCGTTCTTCCTTTTTCGCCCGGATGTAGCGATGTTCATCCCTTAGCCTCTGCTAACTACGCTTCTTGATTGCGGCCTCTCTTATTCTCTGTCTTATGCGCTCTTGAACTTGTTCAGAGTCATCGCTTTTGGTGGAGAATAAATTTGGCCTTATCTCGATCTTCATGATTGCTTTCATCATCTTGCCTTTGCCTTTCTTCCTTCTCGAGTCTGCTCAGGTTCATCTTGTTCGTCCTCTTCAACTAATTTCTTAGCGAGTTCCAGGCTCTTGGCTTGATCATCAGTTTCCATTCTTTTATGAACGAACGAAGAAAAGTCTTCAATCTTGTCGACTCTGGCGGTAACCTAACCGAAAAGAGCACTTTTACCTTTCGGCAATCTCTTTATTGTGTTGCTCACGGATTTCTTTCATTTTAGCAACGAGATCGGTAGATGAAGTGGGCCGATAAGTCGAATCTGATGGTTTTTGGTAGAGATGAAAAAAGTTACCAACCGCGTATGCGAGTCTGTTTTTCTTCCTTCTCTTTTTTCTTGAAGTTTTTTTACGTATTCTCTTTTCTTGAGACTCTTTTTCGGACTCTTTTCCTTCCCCCTTTTTGGTTGCATCAAAGAGGTTGGACATCTTGTGGTTGTTTGTTAATTTAGTGAGATCTCCTCTCTCGAGTTCTCGACAACAAGAGGGTGATTCCGAGCAGTGGCGAAAATGCGGCGTGAAGAAGCGTCTGAGAGCAGTTTCGATCTCCTGTCTTGCTCGTTCTATAGAAGCTAGAAAATGTTTCCAACCCATATCTAAGTGGTTGTTGGTCTTGTCCAAAGATGCCCAGACACTCTCCAAAAGTACCTGTGTCTGATTGAGCATCTCTGTCTGAACTGTGAGTTTGTCAGACTGGAGCTTGAGCTTCTCAGCAAGAGGATATACTAGTTGCATTACTTGAAAGAAGAATGGCATTGTGCATCCTAACCTGTGTGACTTCGTTCTTGTCAACTAGTTTCGCTTTTGCTCATCTTCAAACCGCTTCATCGATCATTTGTGGCGGCGCGAATTTGTCTTCAAATGCAGTCTTGATTCCATCCTGAATCTTCTGAGTATGATGATCTAGGGTATCAGAGCTCATCGTAGCAGTCTGTTCAGATGTTGAAGCCTTGCCAAATTGGGTCTCATCTGCAACACCCATTCTTGGTTCATCGGCAGCTCCCTCATGATCTGTAGGAGGTCGAACGGTTTCCTCCTCATATATCGATAATTAGAACCTTTTCGTGAATCAGCCATCTGATATCATCGTCAGATGCCAATTAAATAGCACTTTCAATCCCAGCATTGTGTAGACATTTCAACTCCAAGTCTACAAAGAAATCTGATCCCAGAGTTGTCATTAGAATCAGAAATTCTTTAATGCTCTTCGGTCTTATATCCCTCCAGAACACTATCTCTTCTATCTGTTGCTGGATGCCAGGATGTTGATCCAATTCAGGGCACAGATCCAGCAAATACTCTTTGATCTGTTGCTTCATTATCCTTATGATGGGGCTCTCTGGAGCAGGTGAAGCAAGTACTGTTCTGGTGTTGAAGGGATTATGAGAGATGGACACACGTTCGTCGGATCTCTCAGGTTCTTGAGACTGGATCGAGGATTGGGATGTTTGTAGTTCAGGTTCATTTTCAGCGTGTTGAGGGTGTTCAGTTTCCTGAACGGGTTCATTGATTGGTGGTGTGGGAGATGATGTTCTGATAGGTGAGGGTGAGGGTGAGAAGGTTTTGTGGGGAGAGGATGGTTGTGATGATTTTTGAGGAGAGGGTGATGGTGATTTGGAAGTGGGCGTTGGCGATCTTGCTCTCTGGAAGATCTTGGTAAGAGGCAGAGAATCAGATGGTGATTCTACCTCAGGTTGCTCCACTTCTGTCCCTCTGACAGATTTCTCTCCTTCTGCTGCGATCATCTGCTCTTCCCTTACTTCTCTGATAGTTGGCTCAAAGCGGACTGCTATCTCCTCTTCTGATTCTTCTTGCATCAGATCCTTTGTTCTGCTGGCTTGCTGGGCAGAACTTGGAGCAGTTTTCAGAGGAGATGAGACTCTCTTCTGACGTTTCCGCTGAGCATCTGGTTTCTTGGCCAGATCCTTCCTCTTCATCCTCTTCTCTTGAACGACTTTTTCCTGCACTTTTGACGATGCAGTTGCCTTATCTTTTCCTTTCTTTTCTCCCTTGGGTTTGGGCACATAAGGAGTCGGATCCTCATCAGCTTGTCCAGGTAGGGACTCATCCTTGCCCAGTATGGCCTTGTGCTTTGCTTGGTAAATCTTCGCTCCATTCTCGTTCCATTCATAATTCTGTGGCAGCTTATCTGACAGAATGATAGAGATTTTGTGTATGAATGAGCACTTCGAAGATAAGCACACTTCATTGCTCTGGGTCAGCTCGAACTTCCCGGAGTCTTTTCTCAGTCTTGTTTTGACCATACCCAACCAATCGATGTCTGAAGCCTTCTTGATTATTGCAGCCATGACACTTATTTTGTATGAAGTGACCGCATCAAGGCTGTAAGTTGAGCACATGATCACCTTCTGAACAATTTCAAGAAGAAGGCGATACTTTCTTTTCAGATAGGAGGCTTTGACGTTTGTCGTTTTCTCCTTGTTTGCTGGTCTCAATAGCTCGGCTTCAAGAAACTCCTTTTCTCCTACAGCAGTCGTGTAGGACTCTGGATTGATGCTTCCTCGAGTTAAGCCGAATATCCTTTGTAGATCATCATTCGTCACTCAAACTTTCATTCCGCCAACAGAAGAAATCAGGCCAGCATCATTGTCTTCATCCCTCTGCAGATTGTAAAGAAACTCCAGGGCTTCATGGGTGTGAACGATGTTCTGATGAGTAGAGCAATATCATTCCAGTCCACACTCTCGAAGGCACTCTAGAATTTCCAGCGATTTCGGATCTGAGGTGATGTTGAAGACGACGTACTTTTCATCAATGATGTCTTTCTTCATCGATGCAAAGTTGCAGTACTTTTTTCCTTGGCCCGATCTTGAAACGAGATGTGCCATTTCTGTACAATATGCAAATTGATGTTTAGTTTGAGTAAGATATTTCAATAAATTCAGTCAAACTAGTAATTTCAACATCAATTTAGCAAGTAAGCATTTAGATCAAATAAGAACAGAATCACAACTTGAAACCCTAGGTACCATAGAGAAATTTAGATCATGAAATTAATTAAAACAGGAAATTACCAGTAATTGATTCGAAAGATTTTGAAATCGGAAGAGTAGAATCAAATGATTTTGAAGGTAATTCTCTGAGGATTTTTTTAAAAAAATGATCTTTTAAGAGCTTTGAGAAGACGAAGTAGTGGAAAGCGGTTTTCTGAGAAAAAATGGATTTTGTAGAATACGAGGGAAAACCTTTTTTGCACAACTTTCCAAAGTACTCAAGTATCCGTGTTTTGAAATTGATGGCTGAGATTAATCGGCCAAAAGGTATTTTGATCGCACAGTTGAGAAAAGTAGTCTTCTCGTTTTCCGGACTCGAAAAATTGCAATAAAACATTTTGAAAATATTTTCCCAAGTCCTCATTAAAAGCTTTGCAGAGCATGCATCATGAACAGTGTAAAATAAATCAATTAAAATAAATAGCGCATATAAGGTATTCAGAAAGAGATAAATAAGAGAGCGTATCTGACTGATTGATATTGTAATCAATCAGTTACCACGGTGATCTGATCTGGTACTTTGTTGACTTATCTGATGGTTGCCTTATGCATTTCCCAACAATATCTCACTTATCTGATCATATTCTTGCTTCAAACACTTCGCCACTTATCTGATCCTCTTTTCTGATACTCTATATCCTTCAGTCTTCTTCTAAACAACTCGCATTTACTGAAGTCAACTCCCGCCAAAACTTTTACTTCGGGGAGTCCAAAAGTCACCTCGATTCCCAAATCGGCACGATTTGACATTCCGTAATAATGGCATAGATACGCTGTGATTTAATCACACCGTTAACTCATCCAACCATTATCCGCGTGTTCCTAACGCGTTGTCGATGCAAATTTCTCTTAAGATCTTCTGAGAAGATAAAATTTGCATTTATACCCCTAATTTCCTTCTATAAATAGCCTGGGGTGTTAGGCAAACAACACAACATAAACCATTTCATCTTCTTTAGCATATCCTTCATGCTTTTCCGATGAGTTCCTTATTTCCGGTGAAACTTCCGGTGGGAACTTTTAGCCCTTTTCCAATGAATTCAGCTTCCCAAATCAACCATGTGTGTTCCTTCACACTGCTTTCGTCGTCATCTGAGATTTCACATACGATCAATGCTAAGCCTCTTTACCACCGTGGAGGCGGATCTGCTAAAGCAAATGAGAAGACACTTCTCCTAACCGTATGCACCTTGTGCGCCTATCGAGATGATGGAATTAGCATCAACAGACTCAGTCTGAAACAAAACATGGGTTTGATATACAAAATAGTGTATCAAACTCAATATTTGCTTGAGACACTCATGGCCATATGGTCTTTGTGACCAAACCTGTGGCACTGTGTCCCATTTAACAGCTAGAGAGTCCATTGATTTTAGGTCTAAGGGCTCCTAGCTTAAAGATCCTTCAAGGCACGCTCTCGCTCCTCACTCCAAGATTCTAAGAGCGGCTTTCAGGATTCTAGAAGCTTCTCTGCTGCCCCCTGGGTCGGAGAGTCTGAGAGCATCAGCTCTTAAAATCTCTCTCTCTCCTTCCCTGCCTAGGGTTGTCTTAGGGCTGATGGTTTATGCTTTGACCTCCGGGTCTTCTTGTACTTGTAATACAACTTGAAGATAGCTGTAGCATTTGTAGCTTGTGATATCACTTGTAACTTGTAAATCTGACCTCCGGGTCTTTATCAATGAAAAATTCTGTTATTCCATTGATGTGTTGTTTCTTCTGACTTATGCGATCTGTAGCTTTAATCTTGATTTGCTTGTTGACTGTAGCTTTAATCGACTTATAAAGTAATCTTCCAATCTGATCAGTTCCCCCTTAATCTGATATATCTTGAACTGATCTGCCCTTTGTCTGAACTTTAGATCAGCTACTTATCTGACTTTCTGATCTGCTCCTTATCTGAACTTCAGATCAGCTCCTCGTCTGGTCTTCTGATCAGTTGAGATTCCTAACTCAACTGATTCCCACTTAACCTGGTTAGTCTTTTAACCAACTGGTTCTGGAGATCATTTCTTCAACCATATCTGGTGCATTTTCTCCAAGATCCAGAAGCCCTAGCTCGTTGCATAACTCTCTGAATCTGATCTCAGCTAGCGGCTTGGTTAAGATATCAGCTTTCTGCTTGTCAGTATGGATCTTTTCCATCCTGATATTCTTCTTTTCAACATGATCTCATTTAAAATGGTGTCTGACATCCACATGCTTGCATCTTGTATGTAGAACAGGATTCTGAGTGATTGCAATAGCACTATTACTGTCACAGAATATAGGTACGTTCTTAGCTACGATGTTGTAATCCCTCAGCTGCTGACTTAGCCAGAGCAGTTGGGAACAACAACTTCCTGCAGCCATATATTCTGCTTCAGTAGTAGATGTCGCAACTGATGTTTGCTTCTTCGAAAACCATGAGATCACTTTTATTTCCCAGAAACTGACATGAACCCGAGGTTGACTTCCGTCGATTCTCGCAACCTCCGAATCTGAATCGAGAATACCCAATAAGTTTCTAGATTGTCATCGATGGGTAAAATAAACCAAGGTTTACAACCCCTTCAGATACTTGAGAATCCGCTTACCGCTTCTAGGTGGCTTTGCATTAGATTTGCTTGAAATGCGCACATACACCTCCATCGCAGAACGTAATGTCCGGTCTGGCCGGGCAATTCGGTATAGTAGTGATCCAATTAGAGCTCTATACTCCTTCTGATTCGTTTTTCGACCATCTTAAATGCGGATCCATCTTGAATCCGGTCATCATGGGAATTCGCTTCCTTGCAATGTTGAAATCCAAACTTTGCCAAGAGATTCTCAGATATTTTACCGCGGAGATGAATATCCTACGACTCTACTTGACTTGTAAACCCGTAAAGTAATTCATCCGACCCATCATGGACATCTCAAACTTCCCTTGCATCAACTTTGTGAACTTCTCACACAACTTCTTGTTGGGAGATCCGAAGATGATGTCGCCCACGAGATCCGAACCATCGTAATATCTTCTCCATCTTCTATTCTCAAAGGTTCTGTCCCATCATTCCTTTAGTGAACCCGTTGTTATGTCAAGAATCGGAGAGAGTGTATCATACCAAGCTCGAGGAGCTTGTTTCATCCGTAAAGAGCTTTTCCTTAAACGGTACACTTGGTTGCCTTTTTTTTCAAAGCACGGAGGTTGTTCGACATAAACATCCTCTCGCTAGTACCCCGTTTAAGAATGCACTCTTTACATCCATCGATACACGATGAACCCTCTCGTGGGAAGCATATGCTTAAAACAAACCCGAATGGCTTTTAAGAGAGCGACCGGTGCAAAGGTCTCATCATAATCAATTCTTCCGATTGTGAATACCCCTTAAGCAACAAGTCTTGCCTTATTCCCGGTTATGACATTTTTCTCATCTCTCTTGTTCTTGAATACCCACTTCGTGCCAATTACGTCTTGATGAGTTGGTCTGTCCACCAATTCCCAAACTTGATTCCTCTCAAACTGTTCCAGCTGGCGTCTTGTAGAGCTTCATCTACTGTAGTTGGTTCCTTCAAAGACAGATAACAACAGTACATGGCACTTTCACCAATCTGATGTCTAGTTTTGACTCTATAAGATGGGTCTCCAATAATCAGATCAGTTGGATGACTAGTAATCCAGGTCCTTCTGTTCTGATGTGCGTCTGTTTGGAGAACATCATCCATATCTGATAGTTCATTACTAGTGATTGGGAGTGGTGCAGAGTTATGATCCACTTGATAAGAACATGTCTCAGCTGATGTTGGACTCATCATGTGCTGATGTCTGTTCGTAGGAACTTCAGGAGTTCCCCCTGAACCAGATGGTTCAGTTGATCTTTATCTCAACTGTAATGACTTCTTCTTCATCGACAGGCCAGCGTACCTTAGTGGTCCGATTGACTGTTGAATCAAGCAAGATCAAGTTCGGGATGTACACTTTTTACGTGTTCGAGTTCTTTCTCCTTGATGCTTAGCCGATCCATTTTTCGCGATGTCGTAGCGGTTGATCCGGAATGCTTTGCTTCGGAGGCGACTTTCTCTTGTTCAGAGGATGTCTCATCAAAGACCACATGGGGTGTTTCTTCCACAACTAGGGTTCGTTTGTTGTAAACCATGAAAGCCTTGCTAGATGAGGAATATCTTAAGAATATACCCTCATCTGACTTGGCCTCAAAAGTCTTCAACTGACTTTTCCCATTGTTGTGAATAAAACACTTGCACCCAAAAACATGGAAGTATGAAACACGAGGTTTTCTGTCTTTCCACAGTTCATAAGGTGTTTTGAAGTGAGTTTTAGTCAGAGAACATCTGTTCTGAGTATGGCATCTTTGTGTTGATTATACGCCTTAAACGGCTTGGTGTGGCATGTTCATTTAACATAGTCTTGGCGAACTTCCTTGAGAGTTCTGTTTCTCCGTTCTGCTACTCCATTTTGTTGTGGTGTTCTTGCAGCTGACGTTTCATGCTGTATACCAAACTCAGAGCAAAAAATAGTAATAAAGGAATTCAGGAACTCTGTACCTTTATCTGATCTGATTTTTACTATGCTGACACCCTTCTCGTTTTGTAGCTTCTTGAGCAACTCGGGTATCTTAGTCGTTGTCTTATTCTTCTTGTATAAGAATACAACCCAAGTAAACTTGGAATAATCATCCACGATTACTAGAGTATATTTGCGTCCACTGAGACTGACTGGTGTAACTGGTCTGAATAGATCCATATGGAGCAGTTGCAATACTCTCTTTCGATCTTTGGTCCGTATTCCTTGAATGAGGCTTTAACTTGTTTTCCCTTCCGACATGCGGCACATGTCCGATCTTTGGAGAATATCTCATTCGAAGTCCTCAACCAAAGACATCCTAGCGATCTTGTTGAGAGTCTTGAAGTTCGGGATGACTCATTCTTTTTTTATGCTAGAGCCAATCGCTACTTTTAGAACTCTTAACAATTAAGCATGTATTGTTAGGGGCAACTGCTTCAATCTGTTTGTGTAGATTGTGCCTTTCCTTGAACCAGTTAACAAGATTTGTTGAGTGGCTCGATTCCTTATAGTACACTTGTCGCTCGAGAACTCAACGCTGAATCCGTTATCGCAGAATTGTGATACTGATAGTATATTGTGCTTCAATCCTTCGACATACGAGACTCCAGTTACTTGTACATCATCATTCTCTAAAGTTTCGAATCCTTTCGTAAAACCAAAGTTATCATCACCGAAGAGTACACGTGGGCCTTCTTGTTCTTTGTAAGAGCTAAGGAGATGTTTACTTCCAGTCATGTGCCTTGAGCATCCACTATCGATGTACCAGATAGTTGCTTGTACACCTCCTTTGTTGGCCACCCCACGCAAAACCCGCAATCAAATCAGGCTTTAGGTACCCCTTTGGAATTTGGTCCTGGGGGGTTAGTGGTGGATTTAGGGATCCACACAAACAGAGCACTTCTATGAAAATCTGATAGATTAGAAGGTCTGATTTGTCTCCCATACATATCAACACAATCATACATCTCTTTATATGCTTTATGATTAGTATGATTATTCGTGTGAGCCTTGGTTGACTTAGAAGACTTGGGATTTTTCTTTATATTTTGTCTTCTTTTAATCCAGTGTGGCTCAGGTGCAGTAGCCCTAGATCTCTAGTTATAAGGGTAGGTACGACTGCTACCATCAAAAGATTCATATCTTTTTAGCATAGGTGGTCTTTGCAGTTTACCTATAGCTTGCTTATTAGGCAGCTGACCTTGATTGGGTTTCAGATTAGACTTCCTTCTTACAGGTTGTCTCTTCTGATACCTAATCTGCTGATCAGGTTGAGGTCTCTTCAGAAGAACTGGGTTCTTCTGTTGATTCCTCGGTGATGCTTTATCGATTAGGGGTTCATTTCATTTTCCTTTCGATTAGGCACACCGCCTTACTTGCTTTCGTGAGGTTTTTTAAGATTATCGATACAAGTTTAGCTTTTAGTGTATCTTTGTCAGAGACTCGTTTGATTACACCCTTCTGAAGTGAATCAAATGGGGCTTTTGAGGATGTAGAAGGGTTCTCATACCCAATTCCCTTCTTGTTAGTCGGCGTTCGAAAATAGGTGTTCATTTCTTGAACGGTTTTAGATGACTTTGTGAAAACCTCTATTTTCTTGCGCAGACTATCCTCGATGAGATTTTAGACTCTCATGTAGTCGGAATAGCTCATCAAATTTAGCTTGAAGGATTTTGAAATTATCGAACTTTGTTGTTTTGTTGATTGCTAGGCTGATCTTTGATCTACTTCTCCCGATCGAAGATTTAACTTTTCGTAACGCTAAGTTCCTCGATTACCTTCCGGCGGTTCAATGGATTTCGATTCAAGAGTTTTCTCGAGAGCGTTTTCTTTAACAAGTCGATTATTTCTGATCCTTAACTTGTCATTTTCAGCTTCCACTATGATATAAGTGTCTACTGCATCAGAGAGATCATCAAGCAATTGCTCAGAGTAGAGCTGCAAGTCAATCTCTCTAGCAGGTGTGCTAATAATAGCAGGTGTGGAAATTGAAAAGCGAGAAGGTTTGGAGGTTACCTCGATTGGTCCTCCTTGGTCATCATCATGACTTCATCGTCATCTGAAGAGAATATCAGATCTTCATGCCCGTGGAAGTCAATAACACTGCTTATCAGACAGAAGTTTTCTACAGAAGAGTAGCTAGAGTCCTCAGAAGGCAGATAGGAATCATCAATTCCGGATGTCGTGACCGGTGCTTTCTATCTACGGCGTTGCTCTCTTTTTATTCGTTTATCTTCTCTTTCTCGGGAGTCAGTCGAGGCGGTCGGTGTTGTAGTGACTGGGTTTCGCTTGATTGAAGCATGATCCTCGATCTATGAAACTTCCTCTGCCGGGTGAGTCACCCGTCGTAGGATCTGTCGGTGACTTTCGCTTCGATAATGTCTGAGCTCCTTCGCCGATCTGTTATCTCTTCTCTCATCTGTCAGATCAACTCTTTTCTTTTCTTCTCTGTGATCTCTTCGATCATCAGATCTGGTTCTTTCTCGTGATCTGTCAGTTGGCCTCCTGTTTCTTTGATAGTCACTGTAGAATCTTCGATACTTACCAAGCTGAGTATTTGTTCTTTCAAGTTTCCTGGTAAGTAGAGCGACCTGTTCTTCTTGACTCATTATGTTTCCAACAGGTTCAGTGGCCTTCGATCTGCTGCTGGTTTCTTTAAACACAACTGATTTAGACGTTGAGGCTTCAGCAGGTGTCTCATCTTCATCTGCTTGTCCTCTTTCGATTAAGTCAAACTTGTGGGCTTTAAGGCTTAGGAACAAGCTACTCGGTTTCATTTTTGAAATGTCTTGGCAATCCTTGATTACCGTGACTTTCATGTCCCATTTCTTGGTGAGAGATCTTAAGATCTTGTAGTTGATATCTTTTGTTTGACATCTCTCTACCAAGTTCTCATAGCTTATTTACTGACATGGTGATCCTCCCATCGAGCTCGTTGATGGTCTCGTTGGGCAACATCTTTAACTTTTCGAACTTCACTAGTTCAGCTTGTAGGCGGCTATCTTTGATCTGATCATTTCCTTCGCATATCTCAGCAAGAGTATCCCACATTGCTTTTGCGGTTTTGAGATACTTTATCTTCTCCTTGGTGACTTTATCCATCGTCTTCATGATTATATGCCTGGTGATTGTATCTAGAGTATACAGCTTTCTTTCCTCTGCATCCATCAAGGCTGGGCTTTTTTCGCACAAGACTTCCCGTGGCAAAATCTGGATCTCCTCCAACTGTTGGGTTGTCGTGATATATGATGATGGGTCCTCGTTCGATGACTTCCATCATTCTGCCGCTTATCGATCCTAGATGGTTGCACATATATATAGCCCAATCTGCATACTCATCAATTGAAAACTTAGGCAAATCATGATACATACCAGAGGTATTATCCATGCTGAGTGATTTTGAAAACGAATGAGTTTTAAAAACGGTTTTTCAAGATCTGTTCAAATGACCACAAAGATTCTTCCTCAAGAATCGATGATACTCAAAGCCAGTGTTCTGTAGAACCACTGCTCTGATACCACTTGTAGGTCCCGAATGGGTTTTGTGAGGGTGGAAGTCTAGAGGGGAGGGGTGAATAGACTTCTAAAACTTTTCATGCGGATCAGGTGTGAACTGCAGATTACCCGATCAGAGTGCGAGTGTATCAGTTTAGACTGATGTTCAATCTTACTGAGTGCCTGAGGGCAGATCATTTTGATATCTGTCAGTTTAACTGAATGGTGCGGAAGCTTGTTTTTACCCGTGTGAAAAACAAGTTTTATCAATCTGATTCTGAAGTCAGTTTTCAACCAGTTGACTAAGGTGTCAATCTGATCAGATCAGTTGCTTGGTGCAGACTGAGCTTAACTTAGAATATGTATGCTGTTTAAAGCTCAGTTGTGTGACTTGTGTAAAGCAATAAGAAAGCAAGTAAATGCACACAAGACTTTTTATAGTGGTTCAGACGAAACCCGTCCTACGTCCACTCTTCCCTTAACACAGAGGAACGTTAACCTACTTTAACCTGCGGGACTTATATCCTTTTCAGGATGGCCGAGATGTTTACCGAGTTCTCACTCTTACAAACTTAACCTGCTGGACTTATATTCTTTTCAGGATGGTCGATATGTTTACCGAGTTCCTACTCAAGCTTAACCTACGGGACTTATATCCTTTTCAGGATGGCCGAGATGTTTATCGAGTTCCTACTCTACAAACGTAACCAGCGGGACTTATATCCTTAAAAAGGATAGCCGAGATGTTTAATGAGTTCGCACTCTACAGACTTAACCTAACTTGCGTTTGGGTAAAGAGTGTTTGAGGGTTCCAACTGGAAATCTATCCTGGTGCTTTAAGTAGCCAAAATGCTAGTGAATAGGATTTCTTGCTAAGAACTAATGGGATGAACACTCTAAGAATAATCTTCAAATGTAGTGTTCTTTGAATGGAGATTTTGCTGTAGCTTTAGCTTCTTTTGCGATGTCTCCGTGTTTGTTCTTGCTTGTTTTCACTCGTTGGTGCTTGTGAATCACTGTTGGTCCTTTGTCTTCAAAATGAAGATCGATCCCATTTTATAGACCTCGAAATCAAAGAGCCGTTGGAGAGCAATTTAAATTTCGGGCTATATTAGGTAGGTTGTAGGATATGATTGTGACATGCTCCGATTATCGGCGTGGCCGTAGGCATCATGCTTACCGTTTTTTTGTCCTTGGCGTCGTATCCTTAATGTCGACTCTTTATGTACGTGTTTGCTTTCTTTTGCCCTTGCGGTACTTAAGGAATTTGTCCGTTAGGCGATTGATATTCTTTTTGTAGAAGATTAAGCATGCGGTGTATCATTTTGATTGTCACGGTGTGGTGACTTGATCATGTATTTGATCAATCTACCTTGTTAGTCTTGATTTGCACATTGTCTTAGCTTCAATATCACGGACTCTGCTTTGAATGTAGGTCTTGAGGTCTTTTTGATCTTGGTGTCTCACGAGCCTCGGTGTATTGATCGTCTTGAGTCTTGAGTTTGTTCTTTGAGTCTTGAGCTTATCTGAGTCTTGAGTTCATCGAGTCTTGATGTTTATCGAGTCTTGAGTTCATCCGAGTCTTCAAGTTCATCCGAGTCTTGATGTCTTCTTGTCTTCACCGATCTTGGACTTCTTTGTCTTCGATTTGCGCTTAGTCTTCTGATCATCTGACCTTATCTGGGTCAACTGATACTTCGACCTGACCTATACATATTGAGTTCCCCCTCAATATGTGACCTATCTTTTACATTAGCTATCTATACATTTCAGCTGGTCATCTTAATCTGATTATATGTCATCGAATATTAAATGTGTCCGTCTTGGTCCTATTCTGACTTTTTTGGAACTTCCATCAAAACTAAATTACAAATTTCCCAAAGACTTTCCTCGTGGATTTCAAAGGTCCTAATTATTTCTTCAGATGTTTTGTCATTTATTGCCAATGATTCTTCGAGATTGAGGATAGACAATAAATGTGGTGCATGAGTAAATACTTCTTGGACTAATTTTCTCCATCGGTCTTTCCGAAGTTTTGACCTTGACAAAATGTCAAGATAATATCGAAATCTTGAACTCTGAGATAACCGAAGTTTCCCAAGACTCGGTGTTCGGGACTCTCAATTTTATCTGAGTTTTTCAAGTAAAAACCGAGAAAACTTCATGCATCCGAAAACCTTCAATTTTTTTGATTTGATTTATTCACTGGATCCAACATACCTAATTCAATCGATAGTTCCGAAATCTTGATTCAAACCAAAGGTTTAGTCAAGATATCGGCTCTCGCTTATCAAGATGAATTTTCTCCATTCTCGATGTCTTTCTTCTCAACATGATCTCTAATGAAGTGATGTCGATATCAACATGCTTACATCGGTGTAAATCTGAGATTTTGTGTAATAGCAATTACACTATTATTATCACAAAATATAGGTACTTCATTGGCTATAATCTTATAATCCCTCAATTGTTTGTCCGAGCTAAAGAATCATGCAAGACAACTTGCCTTCCCATATGACCATGTATTCAAACTTCAAAGAAGATTGGTTGCTATCGAGGTTTGTTTCTTTGAAAACCATGATATCGGTTTACTTCCAAGAAATTGACAAGTTCCTATGGTAGACTTCCTGTCAATTCTACATCCTCCATAATCAACATCTGAATAACCAGTTAATTAGAGGTTATCATTAGCTAGATATGTTCAGATTGGTCAGCTTCAGTGTGTTGGCTTTCCTTCAGTGAAGAATTTTCATCCTGAGTCTCACCATCCTGAGTTTTTTCATCCTGAACTTCTTTGTCGAGTCCGATTCACTCCATTCATAGAAAGTGTCCGACTTCTTCTTTTTCGTGTTCGAGATGATTTCTTTTTTCGAGCTAAGTCCGGTGATTCTCTTGGTCGGTTCTCCGAAGTCATGTTCTGTTTCTTCCGAACACAAGTAGATTCATCAAAAAACAACATGAGGTGTTTCTTCCACAATAAAGTCATACGGTTGTAAATTTGAAGGCTTTTATCGACTTCAGAATATCCTAAGAATATCCCTTCATCAGCTTTGCTATCAAAAGTTTTCAACTGATCTTTACCATTATTGTGTATGAAACACTTGCAACCAAACACACGAAAGAAAGAAACAAGAGGCTTCCTTTCATTCCACAACTCATATGGAGTTTTTCCTTGATTCTTGGTCAGCATGGATCTGTTCTGAGAGTAGCATGCAGTGTTGATAGCTTCAGCCCAAAATCTCTTAGGAATATGAGCTTCAACAATCATTGTTCTTGCAGCTTCTTTCAGAGTCCTATTTCTTCTTTCAGCAACACCATTCTGTTGTGGGGTCCTTACAGCTGATGTTTCATGGGTTATTCCATTTGCTACACAATAATCAGATATTATATGATTGATAAACTAAGTTCCTTTATCTGATCTGATCTTGACCACACTCGGATTCTTTTCAGTACTGAGCCTTTTCAGTATTTCTGGCAGTTTTGTCTGAGTTTCCTTCTTACTAAGTAAGAATATGAGCCATGTATATCTAGAGTAGTCATCAACTACTACAAGTGTATATTTCCTGCCATTTGTGCTTACAGGTGTTACTGGACCAAAGAGATCCATATGTAACAGTTGCAGTATTCTGTCAGTAGAAACATCTACTTTGCTTTTGAAAGATGCTCTGATTTGTTTTCCTTTCTGACAGGCATCACAAACATGATCTTTACTGAACACTTCATTTGGTAACCCCCTCACAAGTGCTAATCTTGCAAGTTTGTTCAGAGTTTTAAAGTTTAAGTGATTCAGTCTTTTGTGCCACAACCAACTGGTATCAGTGGAACTTTTTGCAACCAAACATGTATCTTTAGGAGATAATTTCCAATCAGCAAGATACACATTTCCTTTTCTAGTACCAACAAGAAAATTTTTTACGTGAAGTATTGTCTTTCACATAACATAAGTTCTTTGAGAACTCAACACTGAATCCTTTGTCACAGAATTGACTGATAGAAAGCAAGTTGTGCTTTAATCCAGACACATATGAAACACCATGGATATGAACAGAATCAACTTCAAGAGTTCCACATCCCTCAGTTTGTCCTTTTGAGTTGTCTCCAAATGTGATCTGACCTTTTTGCTCAACATAGTCGGTGAGTAGTTGCTTTATATCTGTCATATGTATTGAACATCCCTTTGTCCGAGATACCATACAAGATGGGTGCCAATTCATTTCCACTCATCGGTCTATGTTGTATTCATTCATTTCATTTGCCTTTTCCTTTACTACGAAAAAACAGATCGGTTTTTAGGTACCCATTTGGTGTAGGGTCCTACCAGTTAGTTTGTACCTTTTGGAACCCAAATCACTCGATAAATCTAATTACTTTAGAGTGGTGATTTGTCTCCCATAAACATCTACATACACATTCACTACCTAGGTGCCTTGGCGATTACCTTGTGTATGAGTGCCGGCCTTAGCATGAACATGAGCCTTAGAGTTCTTCTTGGGTTCGGGCTTTTTGTTCAAGTGCCTTAGCTTTGGTGCAAATTTGGTCTCTGTCTCTGTGACTTAGGTTCAGAAACCTTTACCCTTAGACAAGTGGGGTTTAGGTTGCTCAGATCTTTGAAATTGGGGTCTTTCAAGTCGAGGACTTGGTCTTTTTCAGGTTGAGAATATCTCTCTGCCGAGTGTTTCTCTTCCGAAAATTCCTCGATGGTTCAATCTTGATGTCTTGAGTTGGTATTCTTAGCCCGAGGCTTTGAAATCTTGGGTTTGAAAATTTCCTATCTTGAGTGTTCAGTTTTCTAGCCTTTTCCCGAGGTTTGGGCTTTCTTCCCTGAACCTTCCGTTTTTTCTAAAACCATAGGTCCTTTACCCTTGTCTAAAACTCGGGATGTTCTTGAAGAAGAAGATTAGATGCCACTTGTTTAACAAAAAAAGTGTTGGTGCTACTAGAAGCAAAGATGAGAAGACACTTTGTGAGGTTCCCCCGAATGTATCCCAATCCGGCTTTTTATAGTTCTTGGTCTTTGATAACTCAATTTCATCTATTACTTTAGATGCGAGAATTCAATAGAGTTAACTTTCTCTGCACACTATCCTCACATTTCTTTAGAGTTTCATGCTTCTCAAAGAGGTCATTGAACTTCGATTCGATAAAATTTGAATCTCTTTAGTGGATTTCTCTAATTTTCCATTCGGGATCTCTATCACCTTCTCTTTTTTCGAGAGTTGTACTTTCATTTAACATCCGATTCATCAAGAGTTCCCATCAATTGAGAAGTGATCTCGGCATTTTTAGAGTCTTTCCACCCAGATTCTCGTTGATCGATTCCTTGTTACCTTTTGAGTTTCAAAGGAGCGATTCTTGTAACACGAATAGTCCTTCATAAGATTCTCAAACGAATCCATCAGGTCAAAGTTACTGTTTACAGTTGAACTTGAGAACTCATGTGCTTGTGTAGGAGCAACAACAGAGATAAAAGAATTTACCTCCTCCACAGCCATAAGACAGACATCATCATCGCCATCGTTCGAGAAAATCTCATCGAGGAACTGGAACCTTCTTCGAATGTTCTTCCTCTTCTGCAATCATAGCTTTCTTGCTGGAGATCTTCCTGTCTCTCTTGGCTTGTCTCTCCTTTCTTTCATTAGTACTCAGCTCAGGACAATCATATTGAAAGTGACCTTTCTTCTGACAGTTGTAGCATCTGTTGGTATCATCATCCTGATCACTTTCCTCCTTGGTCTTGGAGTCCTTCTTCTTGGATGAGGATCCTTCAACTTTCTGGTCCTTCTTTTTCTTAGTGAATCTGTCCACAGCTTCTAAGTTTCTCTTGTACCTGTGATTCCTGTAGTATTTCTTATATTTTCGATATCAGCTATTGAGTCTTTCAAACCTCCTTGCCATCAGTACTAGCTTATCCTCTTGCTCATCCTGATTTCTGGCAAGTGATTTTTCGAGACTCTCTACCTTTTTTCTGGGTTTATCTTTGGCTTTAAAAGCCACATTCTTGCTAGATGAAGAATCATCTTTGCTGTCAGATTTCTTAGTTTTCTTGTCAATCACAAACTCATAAGCTTTCAGTTCAGAGAAAACTTGTTGGTATGGCATAGAATCAATATTTTTGGTGTTTTCAATCACCACAGCATGTATATCCGATTTCTTAGACAATCCTCTAAATTTTTTAGTGCCACTTCTCTCTGTGGGTATCTTTTCCCAAGAGCACTTAGATCATTCATGATGCTAGTGAATCTGACCTCAAGTTTGTCAATGGACTCACCATCTTCCATTTCAAAGCCATCAAACTTTCCAATAGCAACAGAAAGTTTGTTTTCCTTAATATGATCTGTGCCTTGACAAATAACAACAAGTGTGTCCCATATTTCTTTTGCAGTTTCATAGTGAGAAATCATCCCTATAACACCATAATCAATAGTGCTATACAAAGTATCTTTAG
Organism: Stenogyne calaminthoides; assembly: GCA_037126765.1. Taxonomy (NCBI): domain Eukaryota; kingdom Viridiplantae; phylum Streptophyta; class Magnoliopsida; order Lamiales; family Lamiaceae; genus Stenogyne; species Stenogyne calaminthoides. The sequence goes on from JBBCBC010000021.1 coordinate 28,539,392, forward strand.
CAATGTAGTCCAGATTGACTAACTTTCTCTCATTAGGAGTTAGTTGGTCATCAGGTTTAGGAAATTCATCCCTGGGATCATTTCTCTCAGTATCAGTGATTCTGGGATTTACAACAGTAAATTTGAATGGTCCTTCAGAAACCACTCTCCACATTCTTTCATGTTTTGAATATAGATGAGCCAGCATTCTCAGTCTCCATAGGTCATAGCTCTCAACAGAGAACATATGAAGTTTCTTAGAAGGCATGATGACTGAGCCTTGTAAGATATCAGCAAACAGATCTATTCAGTAGACCACCAAAGTCTTTCAGCAAATAGACTATGGCTACCAAAGCAAGTGGTCAAAATGAACCACTGCTCTGATACCACTTGTTGGTCCCGGTGCTAACGAGTCTCACACGTGTATGGGGGGGGAATACACGTGTTCAGTGATTTTTCAAACTTTTTTTTCACTGAGGTCAGATGGGTCAGGTTATCCTGATATTTTTGTCCTGAGAAGCACGGATTGCCCTGTGTCAAAGTCTACTGAGACAATGATCCTGAGCTGCTTTCAGAAGCTTCAGATTAGCCCAACTGATCCTGAATTTATCAGAGATCCTGAGGAGCTTGGATCAGATAATCATCTTACTGAACACTCAGTAGAGTTAGTTTAGTTTGGTAACTATCTGTTCTAGCTACTCAAGTGTGTGGAATGGTTGGCCCTAAGTTTATACTCGTTTTAGCTTTGCTGAAATATCTTCTTCCTTTAATAAAACAGTGATTAAGGTTGTGACCAATTTTATGCAGTTCAGTGGATTGGTTCCAACTGAATATCAGTGAAATATGCTTTCAGTGAAAAACATGTAACAGATAAAATGCAGTACAGAAAGCAAACAACACAACAATTATAGTGGTTCAGAGACTCAAGCTCCTATGTCCACTCTCTCTGATCTTCAGAGAAATTCCTTAACCACTTCCTAAAGCTTTCAGGCTAACTCACTGTAGCTTACTCACTTTTCTACCTTGAGTTTTCTGGCTGAGTCACTACAGCTTACTAACTCAAACACACACAAGTGTTCAGACTACCACAAGTAGCTTACTAACTTCTTCTCTAGAGTTTTCTGGCTAACTCACTGTAGCTTACTCACTCTTTACAACTCTAACTCACTAACAAAACACACACAAACTACCTTAACAAAGGGTTTGGGTTTTGGGTTGGTTTCCAACTAGGGTGAGATATCCTTTACAATAAGAACTAATGCAAAGGCTAGGATATCTCTTCTAAGCTTTGGATATATCTATCAATCTAGGCTTAGAATAGTGAGCTCTCTCCAATGTGAAACACTTGGGAAATTCTAAGGTTTTCAAGTGCTTCAATTTGCAATAATATGAATGAGCTCTTGAGTTGCTTTGAAATTTCCCGTAACCTCTCAATGTAAAGGGTCACTGGTATTTATAGGCAACTTCACCAAGGTCACTCTTTGAAAAAACTATCCGTTGGAAGAGATAACTTTATGAGTTTCCTCTTCTGGTGTTTGATGAACGGCTATTTTTAGGGTTTGAACACTCCCTTTCATGTTTTAGAAAATATGCAGTCATGTAGCCAATCACCAATTTTTGCAGTCTGGAACTTAGTACTACTGACATAATTCAGGGTCCTATCGCTTTCAGTGTCAGTGAAGTAAAGTGTTGTCTTCCTCTGATTGGTTCTTGTCTTCAGTGAATGTAGACAAACAAAACGGCTCTTTTTGGTCAATCTCTCTAAATGAGACAACCTTAAACAACACTTAGACTTAGTTCCTTTTGTTCTGCACTAGAATGCTTTGGGCAATATCTACATTTCTGAACATGTGCGTTTTTCTCAGTTTTGTAGTCTTCAGTTAGATATTATTTAGTGCCTCTGAACATTCAGGTTATACTGAGTATTCAGTATCTTACTGAGTCTTCAGTAACTACTGAGTCTTTAGTGTCTTCAGCAACTTACTGAGTCTTTAGTGTCTTCAGCAACTTAGTGAGTCTTGATGTCTTCAAAGAAATTAGTGAGTCTTGATGTCTTCAAAGAACTTCATCGAGTCTTGATGTCTTCAAAGAACTTCTTTTCGAGTCTTGATGTCTTCAAAGAACTTCATTGAGTCTTGAATATCTCGAAGTCTTCATTTCTTCAACATCTTCAGTACATTTTTAAACATTCAGTTCTACTGATTCTTTAGTTACTCAGTACCTTCTGAGTTCTTCAGTAACTTCAAGATCTAACCTGATCTATATCTGCTAACTATACATTGTGCAGATATCTTCCTGAAAAATCTATGTTGAAATCTGACTCAGACTATCAAGATTATCCTGAACATGTCATACTTAGGGGTTTTTGGGATCTAATCAAAACTTCTTTATTAAATTCATCTTCCAACACAGTGGAAGACTCAAAAGTCTTTAGCATGTTATGCAGCTAAGGCATAGTCGATTCCGTCTTATTCATATTAAAATTTACTACGAAACTCGAATATGAATCGGGAAGCGACTGAAGAATGGCATAAACAACAATGTTGGTCTTGAGCTCAATGCCCAAACGACCAAGTTTCTCGATCAGCCCAATCATCTTCAATACAAGAGGGGAAAATTTCCCTCCCTCAGACCATCGGCATCTGAACAGATCTCTCATCACTTCATAAATCTCGGAACGACATTCAGAATCAAAGAGATCCTTCAGATGCTTAATCATCTCGAATGGAAGCATCTTCTCATGCTGCCTTTGCAATTCGGGAGTCATCCCGAGTAACATAACACACTGAGCTTGGGAAGCATCTTCTTGATGCTTCTTTTGAGTTTCAGCGTCAAAAACCCTGAGTATGACATGTTCAGGATAATCTTGATAGATTGAGTCAGGATTCAGTATAGATTATTCAGGAAGTTATCTGCACCATGTATAGTCGCCAGATATAGATCAAGAAGTCGCCAAGACATCAAGACTCAAAATGTCATCAAGACATCAAGACTCAAGATGTCATCAAGACATCAAGACTCAAGATGTCATCAAGACATCAAGACTCAAGATGTCATCAAGACATGAAAAACTCAAGATATCAAGACCCAAAAGAGTTATGTAGACTCAAGAAGATATCAATACTCAATATAACCTGAATGTTCAGAGGCACTGAATAATATCTATCTGAAGATTACAAAACTGAGAAAAATGCAAATATTCAGAAAAGTAGATATTGCCCAAAACATTCATATGCAGACAAAAGGAACTAAGTCTAAGTGTTGTTTAAGGTAATCTCATTCAGAGAGATTGATAAAAAAAGAGCCGTTTTGTTTGTCTACATTTACTGAAGACAAAAACCAATCAGAGGAAGACAACATCGCATTTTTCATCGACATCGAAAGCGACAGGACACTGAATCATGTTAGTAGTACTATGTTCCAGACTGTAAAAATTGGTGATTGGCTACATGACTGCATATTTCCTAAAATATGCAAGGGAGTATTCAAACCTTAAATATAGATGTTCATCAAACACCATAAGAGGAAACTCATGAAGCTATCTCCTCCAACGGATAGATTTTCAAGAGTGACCTTGGTGAAGTTTCCTATAAATACTAGTGACCCTTTACATTGAGAGGTCACGGGAAATTTCAAAGCAACTCAAGAGCTCATTCGTATTATTGCAAATTGAAGCACTCGAAAAATCTAAGAATTTCCCAAGTGTTTCACATTGGAGAGAGCTCACTATTCTAAGCCTAGAGTGATAGATATATCCAAATCTTAGAAGAGATATCCTAGCCTTTGCATTCGGTCTTATTGTAAAAGATATCTCACCCTAGTTGGAAACCAACCCAAAACCCAAACCCTTTGTTAAGGTAGTTTGTGTGTGTTTTGTTGGTGAGTTGGAGTTGTAAAGAGTTAGTAAGCTACAGTGAGTTAGCCATAAAACTCTAGAGAAGAAGTTAGTAAGCTACTTGTGGTAGTCTGAACACTTGTGTGTGTTTGAGTTAGTAAGCTGCAGTGAGTCAGCCAGAAAACTCAAGGTAGAAAAGTGAGTAAGCTGTTGAGTTAGCCGTAAAGCTTTAGGAAGTGGTTATGAATTTCTCTCAAGATCGAGAGAGTGGACGTAGGAGCTTGAGTCTCCGAACCACTATAATTCTTTGTGTTGTTTTACTTTTACATCTTGCATTATTATCTGTTGCATATTTTCACTGAAAGCATAATTCACTGATATTCAGTTGGAACCTATCCACTGAACTTGCATCAAATTGATCACAGCCTTAATCATTGTTTTATTGAAGGGAAGATTTTCAGCAAAGCTAAAACGAGTATAAACATAGTGCCAATCATTCTGCACACTTGAGTAGCTAGAACAGATAGTTACCAAAATGAACTAACTCTACTGAGGGTTCAGTAAGATAATTATCTGATCCAAGCGCCTCAGGATCTCTGATAAACTTAGGCTCATTTGGGCTTGTCAAGCTTAAAAAGCGGCAAAAAGTGCATTGTCTCGATGAGACTTTGACTCAGGGCAATCCATGCTTCTCAGGGCAAAATCATCAGGATAACCTGACCCATCTGACCTTAGTGAAAGAAAAGATTTAAAAAATCACTGAACACGTGTATTCCCCCCCATACACGTGTGAGACTCGTTAGCACCGAGACCAACAACCGAAGTCGCCGGTGTCTTGAAAGAACTTATCGAGTCTTGGTGTCTTCAAGAAACTTCATCGAGTCTTCGGTGTCTTCAAAGAACTTCATCGAGTCTTCATTAATATCTAAGTCTTCATTTATTCAGCATCTTCAGTACATTTTTAAACATTCAGTTCTACTGATTCTTTAGTTACTCAGTACCTTCGGAGTTCTTCGGTAACTTCAAGATCTAACCTGATCTATATCTACTAACTATACATTGTGCAGATATCTTCCTGAACAATCTATGCTGAAACCTGACTCAAACTATCAAGATTATCCTGAACATGTCATACTTAGGGGTTTTTGGGATCTAATCAAAACTTCTTTATTAAATTCATCTCCCAACAAAGTGGAAGACTCAAAAGTCTTTAGCATGTTATGAAGCTCAGGCATAGTCGATTCCGTCTTATTCATATTAAAATTTACTACGAAACTCGAATATGAATCGGGAAGCGACTGAAGAATGGCATAAATAGCAATGTTGGTCTTGAGCTCAATGCCCAAACGACCAATTTTCTCGATCAGCCCAATCATCTTCAATACAAAAGGAGAAACTTGTCCTCCCTCAGACCATCGGCATCTGAATAGATCTCTCATCACTTCATAAATCCCGGAACGACATTCAGAATCAAAGAGATCCTTCAGATGCTTAATCATCTCGAAGGGAAGCATCTTCTCATGCTGCCTTTGCAGTTCGGGAGTCATCCCGATTAGCATAACACACTGAGCTTGGGAAGCATCTTCTTGATGCTTCTTTTGAGTTTCGGCGTCAAACGCCTCATACTCTTCAGTACCAGCCTCTGGGGTAACAGGGATTAGCGTGTCAAACACGTACTCAATCTTTTCTTGCCTGAGCACCAACCGAACGTTTCGGTGCCAGTCGAGAAAGTTTGGCCCAACCAATTTGTTCGTTTCCAAAACGCTTCTCAATGACAAGTTATTCATTTCAACAATCCTAGAGAAATAAAATAAAATGAGAATTAAACACATAATTCCTATGATCAATATTCAGCAATCAAAATAAATGTGGCCTTTTAAGTTAATTTGGTTTCCATTATTTTCACATACTTAATGACCTCATCGGAAAAGTACTAATTTATATCTAATATAAATCATAATGGACTAGGATCCACATTACTACCATCATAATCCCATCGAGGGCTGATCATTACAATAGCATAACTGGTAGGTCTCCAAACCAATTGCAAAAAAATCAAGAACTCGAAAGGTGTCGAACCTAGTTCGATCGATGTCACTTTTACCCTTTGTTCATGAGGGCTAGCGAAACAAAGTTAAGTTGGTTTACAACCATCAAGCGGCGACATTTCATGTCCCTATAAAAGTCCCGTTAGATGTAGACCCGAGTAAAAGACGAGGGTCTTTAAGTACTCATTGGAACGAAATCTCCGGTTTACTTTTAACTTTGATGGAAGACATCTTATCAAATTAATGAGAAAATCATCAAATTAATGAGAAAATCATATTTTAGTGAGGAACATTTTTAAAGATGGGGTAGTAATTGCTTAATCGAGATCCACCATAATATCTAAGTCACGTTTGAGCAATTATGGGCGCCGCCTACCCAAACATGATATATACGGACTAACAAATATTTGGGCGCCGTCTACCCAAGCATTTAATACGGTCCGACAATTATTGGGTGCCGCCTACCCAAACAGTTATAATGCGGACTTAAAACGTTAACTAATCTAAGCGAGTAAACAAGTTAACAGTGGGTTTTAATAAATCCTTTGAAAACGAACGTTAAGTCCAATTAAGGTTTCAGTTTTAAGATTATTATTAAAAACACAATTAATCTAATTAATAATTTTTGGTCCAACCAATTCAGTTTTAGAATTTTAAACTTAATTATAAAATTCCAAATAGTTTATTTGTCATTTTATTCTCGGGGGCTCAGGTGCAATTTCCAAAATTTGCACGGGAGGGCCTGTCTCAAATCAAATTTGTAAAACAGCCCTCCTACATCATCACCTTTCCCAAATCGAATCCAATCCGAAAAATCCAAACACCCAAATCAACAAAATTTTAGAATTTTGATTTCATCACAATTAATCCAATTAATTAATCCATTAAATCGAACTAAGAATCGAAACAAAAATTGTCCAGATTCAATTGCTCAAAAAATAGGGACAAAACAGGAAATTCGCGATGCATGGCTGCGGTAATCGACCCGACCCGAGTTGCCATCGTCATGCCCAGCGTGCCAGCGACTAGTGGTCGCGATTGAATCGGCGCTGCCCCCATGGTCTGGTTCGAAACTAGTTTATATCGGAAGGGACGAATAGAGCGGCGGTGCCCCGCCACTGGGTCGTTTCAATTCCGGTGGCGCGCCGCTATGAAGACCATCGAGACAGACACACCGGCCAGGTCCCAAGGGTATTCAAGCGCACCGCCGTGAATAGATACGACACAAGGAGGCGAATTGCGACGGAGATCGCTAAAAAACGATGGAGACCACGAATCACGATGGTGCACCACGAATCGCGATGGGGCACAACGAATCACTCCGTGGGCTTCCTCACCGCCGGCCATGAAGCGAGAGTGAGTAGCGGTGAAAACCCCAATTGGGGTAAACCCTAATTGGGTGGACGAAGGATGCAAGCCGCGAAAGAGAGAAACAAACAACAATTAAGGGGTGCGGTCTCTTCAAAAGAACCATGCCCCATGGTTTAAAAAAAAATTAATTTTAATTTTAAAACCAAAAGCAATTATATTTAAAGAGCCTGTAGCTCTGATACCACTGTTGGAATTTAGAGGCACGTAAATACGTAATACATGCGCAGCGGAAATAAACAGTTCACCAACAACGAACATATAATTGCATAAACGATTACAATAATCATAATGAGAAACCTTATAGTGATTCGATAGCAGATTTCTAAACTATGGTATCCACGTAATCCCCGTGGACAGACTTGCATAGATCTGCCAGTGTTGAATCTGAGACGGAATTTGCTAGGAAAATTCTTATTCTAGATTTTATGGAGAAACTAGGTTTTCTTAAAACAACGTTAATTAATGAATCCCGTGATGTCATATATATAGGGAGAGATTGGCTTAAATCTTAAGCAATCTTTATTATGAAGATAATCCCTAATCTTGCAAAACAAATCTCAAAGATATGTTTTTTCCCTACGGATATTTTCCTACAATAATATTTCATAATATTATTTTGGGATTCCTATTTAATTAAATCTAATTTAATTAAATATTAATAATAATTAATTCTAAATTAATATATTATTAATTCTCCATAAATTAAATATTAAATCTAATTTAATACTTAATCAACCAACCATAATCCGTACACGGGGAATTACTTGTTGTGTGACCTATAGACCCTCATATCGAGCGATTAGTCAAACTAACGGTCTTAATTGAACCCTAGAAAATAAATCAGACATTCTCAATATATGAGGTACATTGCGAGAAACGTGCAACTACCTGTAACTGTAACATGGGCTATTACGATTTCTTTCTTTCATTCACGAATACTCAATTAGTCTTGAACATGATGAAGTGTCTATTCAAATAACTTAATCACTTTATCTCCAATCACAAATTTATCACTTATGTCACACTTGGCCACAAAGTCCAAGTTGACGTGCATTGACCAATGACTTTGATTCAATTATGATGAGAAGGTGAGTATTCTCTCTAAATCCAGTTTGAGGAATGTATCCTTTTCTTGGCTCAACTACCACACACATGCACTTCGTGATGAACCCAATCCAAGACATATCTACCCATACACGGGTGCAAGCGTCGGTCATGGTCAAAGTTCATCACTCCATGCATGTCGTGCGTATTGACCTCAAGTCAAAGGAGTATCGCATCGCTCCCGCTAACCGAGACACCCGTAGACACATATAGTGGAACTACATTAAACGGTTGCTCGGATGGGTATACCAATACCCTCTAAGGTATTTGTGCATCCATCGTGAGATACCTAGTATCTCGTAGTAAGTGAGATCTTACTATACTCTCTAAGAGTATGATGCAGATCGCACACCAATCTCCATTGCATCATCAATATCCCATTCTTGATGATCCTTGATCGGGGCTATTTGAGAATCATGCTTAAGTCATCTGAGTTCTCACTGACTCAATGACAACAGTGATTCAAGGGAACACAGATAAGAACAAATGCAAACAATCAAACATAATATTCTAATGAGTGCAATGTCATATATTTAATATTAAACAAACAATAATATTAAACCAACATTGAATATTATCTTAGTATTATGTCCATATAAAGGATTGTCTTTAGGACACTAAAACTAACAATTACACTTACGATAAACAATATCTGGACGTGTCACCCTAAGTTAATTTAGCTTTCCAACTATTATCCTGTATCTTCCGGGATCATCACATAACACACCCTCTTTTATAAGCTGCAAATTGGGAACCATTGGATACATGATTTAGCTCCCAATTTTCCTGTTTCATAAAGTAATCGAGCACATATTTTCTTTGAGACCAGAAAATTCCCTTCTTACTCCTACTCACTTCAACACTAAGAAAATATTTAAGTGTCCCCAAATCCTTGATAGTAAACTGAGTAGGAAGGAAAGCTTTCAAAGATGCAATCCCATTAACATCACTTACAGTGATAACAATATCATCCACATACACAACCATCAAGATAATACCACGCTCAGAACACATGTGAAAAATAGAGTCAACAGATTTACTTTGCGTCATACCAAATTTTTTAACAGGACGAGTAAAAGTATCAAATCATGCACGAGGACTCTGTTTCAACCCGTATAAAGACTTCTGAAGATAACATATCTTATAAGTCTCCCCCTGAGCAACAAAACCAGGTGGTTGCTCCATATAAATCGTATCAATGAGATCACCATGGAGAAAGACATTCTTGATGTCCAACTGGTGTAAAGGTCAATGATTAGTAGCCGCCATTGCAATCAAGAGCCTAATCGAGGTAAGCTTGGCAACATGAGAAAAGGTGTCAGAGTAGTCAAGACCATAAGTCTTAACATATCCTTTGGCAACAAGGCGAGCTTTTAACGAGCCATAGAGTCATCAGGATTAACTTTGACAGTAAACACCCATCTGCAGCCAATAGGTCGTTTACCTGCAGGAAGATCCACTAAAATCCAAGTGCCGGTAGTATCGAATGCATTCATTGTTGGGGTTATACGTGAAAGTATGCTTTTACTTTGTATAACCTATGTATTAAACATTTATTTACTGAAATAAATTATTTATCACTGTTGCTTTAAATATGATTGAATGTTATATATATTTATTGCAAATCGTTCATATAATAACACGTGTTACATTGTAGTTAACGTGGTGATACCAGATCAAATAAGATCACGTTAACAGTCCCTTGTAAACTAGTGCGTGTTTCACAACTTAGATAGATCCGAACAATCTATTGGTAAAAGTTGATGTGTGAGGCTCAGATTGGCTTGTCTTGACCAAGAGGTTACACTAGTGCATTCGATGCGCTGAAGCGAACCCGCAGAGAGGATAAACTCATTTGCACTAACTTAAGGGATGAAGAGTTAGACCTCAGTAGTTGTTGATTTCTTAATCTTTGTCACTTAATAAGGACCGTGTACGATTAGTAGTTATTGCTTTGACTTATAAATGGGAAGAGAATCATTACGACTTCGATACCCTATATCTTGGGCAGTAATATTAATTGTACGACAGTTGCTAAATTAATACAGAGAATTGTGTGCTTGCAATGTCTTGCGTGATTGGTCCCCTTGGTGGGCTCGAAACCTTTATCATACCAAATCTTGCAAGTGGAATTAATTTTCCGGTATGGATAATAAAACTGAGCTGTCCTTACTCCAAGGATAAAGATATTAATTAATATAAAGATTTTCAGTGGCTTAATTAATTAATGGACTAAATAATCTTAAACACGGGAAATAACGATCGGGAGTCATATTACCGTAATATGGGTTAAGATTGGATAGTGCAATATTAATTATATGGTGGTATTAATTAATATTAATGGACTGAATTATATTGTGGCTCAATATTGGAATTCAGAAACCCATTGGAAGGTCCATCTTAATTCTCCTAAAGGCCCCTCAAGTAGCCCAATTAAAGTTCATCAAATAAAAGGTGCTTAAAATAAATTAAATTTTTGTTGCATATTTTCCTTAAATTTCGAAATTATTGAAGAAAAAGAGGGAGAATAATTTTCTTGAAAAGATTTTATGGAAATGAGATAAGTATTTTTGGAATACAAGATTATCCCATAAATTTAAGAAAACTCACTTGGTTTCTTTAATGGTGATTTTCGAAATATATAGAGCGATAATAGGAAGAAGGATTTTCTTGATTTTCTTGAAAAGATTTTTATGGAAAAAGATATGTATTCTAGGAATACAAGAATATCTCATAAATTCAAAAAAGATCTAATCTTGAAAGATCCCCTATTATTTTCGAAATATTAGGCTAAATAAGGGTGTGAGATTTTTGTGGAAAAATACACATGGAAAGAAGAATATATGAGATATATTCAAGATTTCTTGGAGATCAAGAAAAGATCTTTCCTAACCCTATTTTGAACCAAATTTTCGTCCCCCCTCTCTATTATAAATAGGGATGAATGTTTCATCCCCAACACACATGAATTGTTTTTTTTTTTTGGGAAAAATATCAGCGTCGATAAAATATCAAATATTTTGAAACGTCGATAATTTGTGTTTTTTTGAAAAATTTCAATTGCGTGCAAGATAGTTCCATGAGTTGGAAATATTAGAAATTCACAAAGGTGGTGCAACAATTATTTATTTTTCCTTTGTTTTATAAATTGTTCATTGAAGAACCTTCCACCGGGGTTATTGAACGAGGACTTGGGAATACTTGATAAGGACTTTTGGTGGGTATTCAGATACTTGATCCTGTCTGTATCAGACAGTCTCTCCAACGGGTACGTTTACGTAAACTCCTAGAAATTCGGCATGCTAGGATCTTTTACGTGAATTTTTATTTGCATGTCGTTGTTGGATTAATTATTATTTGAATTCACTTAGGTTAATTCATGCTAGTATTGATTGCTAATTTAAATTTGTGTTTATGAGATCATCCCGATAGATCCTGGCATATGTTATCCCAACATTCATTTCCTAAATCATGACATTACGCCAACCAGGATGACCCAAAGCTTCTTGAACGGTGCTAGGAACAGTCTCGAGGGAAGAAACAAACGCTCGAGGGGAAGAAGATAAGTGATCATATGAAATAAAAGAGGAAATGTGATAAGTGCAAGAACGTTTATCTTTTCGAAGAGCAATGGGAAAATCATCACTCGAAGAAGGTTATACCGACCAAGACATGAAACCGGCGTATGGTATGCTTTCGCCGGCACCCAAAAATAAATTAAATACCTTAACCGATCCACTAGAGTGTAGTAGGATAAGTAAGGGTCGATCCACAGGGAACGTGGAAATAACACATAACTTGTTAATTGTATGAATTTATAGGGAAAAATACATAACACAGAAAGGGGGGGAGGGGGTTTGGATAAGAAATCTATAACTAAAACATAAAGCAATAAATTAAATAAAGAAATTCAATAATAAAAAGGTATTCCAATTCACAGGTCATTCATCCCTTAACTTTAATGCTGTTAACTGACATCAACGTTTCCTCTATTTATCCATAGGATTAATGCCCCTCATTAGTCAACAAGCTCTGACTACCGGTTATTATCCCTCAATTATACTCAATTGAAATAAGCTCTCCAACGATTCTTTTTAACTGAACAGTCTAGATACGATCTAAATTTAATCCAGTCAAAAACATTAAACCCTAGGATAAAGGACAAACAAATTCCCGAATACACAAGCTCGATTCGAAAGAACATAGTTTAAATCACCCTAGTAAATTACTAGTTGCTACCAATTGCCATAAATTCATAGGTGGCCAATCCAAATTAAACATCCATGTATGTTGAAAGTTAAATTAGATGAAATAAACAATCGCAAGATAAATATTATAAACGTCTCAAATCAATTAGCATGCATTAAAATACGAGTTCAGAAATCCCTAGAATGGGAATACAAATACTAACTAAAAAGACTCTCAAACTCACATCTCTCTCTTCAATCCTCAAAGTGGTATGTCCTCCTCTCAAAACTGGCGTCCTTCCAGAATTGCCGTGCGCCCCCAACAGGAGTGCGTGAATCCAAAAAAATCTCTCCCGGCTGCTATACACAAGCATGTTTATATTATAGGGCTTAATCAAAGCCTGTAGCCTTTTCCACGCAATTAACAATTTGGTCAACTCTAATCAAATAAATTATGGGCCTTGACTCGTGGGTATTATTTCATGTGTAGTTGCGTGGCCCAGCACTAGTCTTCCGGTGTTGGGCTTTTTTTTCGTATCAAAACGATCAGCTCGGGTTCAATATATCTTCTCATGTAGCTCATCTCAGGCTTAATTAAAGTGTTCCAAAAAAATCCTAAAATCACCAAAAAACATAGCAAATAGATCAAGTGTAGAATTTCATCATCAAAGTAAAAATAAATAGAAAACATGCAATTCTAACCGAATCGAGTACAATAAAATTGCACTTAAACAACTAAAAACATACACAATTTTCTACTTACCAGCGTATCAGGATCCAAATCAGTAGCAGGAACAAGAGGTCATGGACGATGAGTGTACGTCTATAGGATAGGAGGTTAAGTGGAATCAGATGGAGGAACAACTGGGATATGAACTGTGTATATATATAAAAAAATATGTATCCTCCCCCTCAGTGGGAGGAGGAGTGGAATGAGAGAAATGTGTATGTTCAAAAAATACAACATCGGCAGATACAAGATATATGTTGAGACTAGGACAAAAACATCGATATCCTTTTTGAACCCCAGAATAGCCTAGGAAAATGCACCTCAAAGATTTCGGATCTAGTTTTGTGACCCGAGGCCGAACACCCCGAACAAAACAAGTGCAACCAAATATCTTAGGCTCAATAGGAAACCGAGACTGAGATGGAAATAGTACATGAAAAGGTGACTCACCATGAAGGACAAAAGATGACATGCAATTAATGAGAAAGCAGGCAGTAGAAAGAGCGTCAACCCAAAAAGGTTTAGGAACTTGCATGACAAATAACAAAGCACGAGCAGTTTCAAGAAGCATTGGCATTGACTGAAACTAGCTTGTGACAGATTCATTTCTTACAACTTCAACAACTTTACATACTCATTAGCGGAGATGGTGATGGATTCACCAGATTGACTAGAATTGCCACACAATCTCATTTGGTATGCCCATGTCCATAATATTAATAACACTCCACATATGTTGGTGAATTCCCTTGATTACCCTTCTTCCCACCATTCTTGGACTGCGGCCTCCTGGAATCGGAAGTAAGAGCACGACTAAAACGAACACTGTTAGGTGGAGAAGTTATGGTGGAGCTTGTGTGTTCAGTGCGAAGAATTCTGCTGTAAGCCTCTTCCAATGAGGAAATTTGTGAATCAGAGAGAATTTGTGACTTAGCAATCTCAAACTCAGATGGATGACCGACTAAGAAACTCATCAGAGCCATCTTCCCTTGCTGAGCATGCTGAATAATGATATCAGGGCTAAACGGAAGCAACACATTAAGCTCTTCATAAGTTTTCTTGAACTCCATGAAATAATCCGTTATCGACCTATCTCCTTTGTCTGGTCTATAATATGTCTGACACACATCATACATTCGGGAAATATTCCCTTTTCCCGAATATAAAAACTCAAGGTATGACATAAGAGCTTTAACAGTCCTACAGTGAGTAACCATCCCAATCACCTCACTACTGATGCAATTGTATATCTGAAAAAATAAACGAGCATCCTCTCGTTGCCAAGGAAGTTTTGTGGCATAAGTAGGTGGATCATCGGTCAAATGATCGTCTATTGACATACTCAACAAATATAGCTCAATAGTGTGACGCCAATCAAAATAATTTGTAGGAACAAGTTTATGCTCCATGATTTTTGTCATCACGGGCACAACATCAATAGACTTTTCCTCTTCACTCATAATGGATCACCCACAAAGAAAAAAAAACTGAAATTCCAAAAAAAAGGAGAGAGAGTCTGTACCCAAAATCAAAATCGCCCAAACAGGTACACCAACAGAGGTGAGCTCAACGGAAGTGGCCGGAGAAAATTTCGGCCAGGGATGCATCCACACCCGCTGCCGCAGCGCATCGACAGAAAAAACTTTCGTCGTCGCGTGAGACCGCCATGCGATGCTGTTGGCCGCCGAACTTTAGGCGAACGGTCTCCGAGAGACGGAGTACCTCCCTATGTGGGCGGTGTCTGCCAGATCTAAATGGAAATGGTGAAACCCCAAATTTGTGCTCAAACCCTAATTTTCTCAAACCCTAATTTTCTAAAATTGAAGCCCTAATTTTCAAAATCTGGAACCATGCTCTAATACCATGTTAAATGATATATGAAAAATATATTGTGGGAGAATTTTCAAGTGTATTGACTTAGATAAGAGTACATATATATATACAAGTGAGAAGACTTTTCTAGTAAAGGTCCACAAAAAGACCCATCTACATATACATTATTCTAACATATCCCAAATTGAGTTTTCACTATTCTATACAAATTAAATATTTACAACCACTAATGCAAGGCGAAGGCAACTCCGAGGGATAAGTTCGTAAGAGATTCCTACTTATCGTTTCTTGCATCCGTATTCAAGGTGGGATTTTAATTGTTTTATTCTTTACAGTGGTTAGTGGAGTTATGTTGCATTTGTTATTCTTTGTTTTATGTTTAAAATAAGTTATTGAGTTATCTACGATGTGAATTCATTCATATGTTATTTAAATGGAAAAGTTAATATTGACAAAGTTACTAATAAATAGGGGTCCAGAACTGACGGGTCTTCGGGTGTATCCCGCCGTGCTCAGCATAGTCTAACATCCAGGGGCCTTTATGAGGTCTTAGACCGATAGGTCTTCGGGTTTAACCCGTCGTGCTCCAAAGTGGCAAAGTATCTATGGCAAAGTGGCAAAGTTTTCATGACAAAGTTTGCAAAGTTTATGTGGCAATGTGAATGTGATAAACTAATTTTTGATTACTTTATTTTTTCTTTTAACATTAATACTGAATAACTTTGGCCCCACTTAATGTGCTTGCATGTTCACCCTAATAATTTTCCCATTTCAGGTTGAAGAGTCGGATGATGAGAAGTGGTGATGGGAGATAATCTTAGTTGTTAACTATATATACTTAAATAAAGGATACATGTTTATGCTTAAACTGAATTTTCAGCATTTTTTAGGGATTTTAACTTATTTGTGATTTTTCCTTCAAACTTTATTATTATTGATATTTTCCATTGTTTAGATAAAGTATTTTTAAAATATTAACCGTTGTTATTCACCGTTATGGATTTGAGATTCAAATTTGATCACACTCAAGTTAGATATTTTAACTACATTATAGAAAGCCTATTTTATAAAAATTGGGTGTGACACCTAAATTTAATAATATCAGCTCATACAATAAAAAATATATATTGTATATTAAAAAGTTACTGATGTTGTTCAGATTACAAACTAGCATTTTTCTTCTGTATGACTTTTCTTATTATAACCTTATACTTCTCATTTTGTATTTCAATACTTTATTATAAACAAATTAAACTTTGATGACAATTAAATCAAAATTACACCACTTGCATAATTTTTTTCGCCTAAAAACTAATTAGTGAGATTGTTTTGTTTCAAAACCCAACATTTCAAAAGCCAGTACAGTTAGTATGCTCAATAATTCATATCCACATCATAACATGCAGTTGAGACTTGAGATGACACAATTCTGAACAGATAAACATTACAAATAACTTAGGTTCTTGTACCAATATTGCTAACACAAAACATAGAGCAGAATTCCAACATAACATTCAAAGTGCCCCTATAAAGAAGCCCTTCTGCTTGTAGCTTTCAAGGGTATCCTTGAGGGACTCTTTGATAGGAGTGAAGACGACGCCAAGTTTTTTCGCTCTTTCATTATTCGCCTTAAACACAGTCGCCAATGGCCTATTATCTGCGCACCTGAAATAGATTACGACAACTAATTAATCATTTTATTTTTACAATGGCTCGGGGTTTTATACAAATTAGGACTTACTTTTCAGGAAGCTTAAGATTAGGACAGAGCTCCCGCAGTATGTTCACAATATCCAACTGATGATAACATTTCTCCACCAAATAATACCTTCCATTAGCATCAGGTTTCTCAAATGCCAAAACATGTGCTTCGGCTACATCTTTCACATCCACCCATCCGTACGCTATATTCGGGTACGTCTCTGCACCTGCAACCAAACATTAATTAGAGATAAAAAGTTATTTGGTCTCATAATTTTCCTTAATCCACTTTTTATTTCAAAAAAATTAACTATTCAATTTTAGTGTCATAACTTTGTTCTCATTTTTACTGAAAAACAAAAAAATTTATCGTTTTCGATCATGTCCAAGTCACATGCCGATTAGAATTGGAGGTTTCTGAGCTCGTAACTGGCGCGGTCATTTTTTATTTTTTTTTGAAAGAGTAAGAAAATTTCTCCTAAGTTGCGGGAATAATGATTTTTTGTTGAATAGTAAGTGTCCACATCAACTACAAATTTATAAATTCTTAATTTTAATCGGCACGAGACTTGCGCATGATCGAAAATGACAAAATTTTATGTTTTTCGGAGAAAATGAGACAAAATTTGAAAATTGCGATAGTTATGAGATCAATACTGAATAGTTAATTTTTTTTTTCCTACAAAAAAACTGATTACAGAAAAGTTACGGGACAAAAAAAATTTCCCACATTAATTACAACCTCTATTTTGTGATAATTACATGCATATAACGAGGAACGAAGAAGTTACCGTTGATCAAGTTTAAGATCAAAAAAGTGCAAGTCTGGTTGATTTCTGTTGGTAGGTAACTACCAATTACAGCACCAGGGTTAATAGAGACGAGGTCAATGCCTTTCTCTTTGGCAAACTCCCAGGCAGCACTCTCTGCAACTATCTTTGAAACAACATACCATAGCTGTAGTGATCATGAAAGAAGCAATGTGTCAAATATCCAACAACTAATACTTAATTGGATTTACATTTATACTAAAACAACCATCAATATTGACCTGGATTTCGCGGCAAAAATCCAGGTCGCTCCAGCATGTCTCATCGACTACTTGCTCAGCTGTTTTAGGAATCCTGTTGAACGAAATTGCTGCTTCTGAAGATGTCAAGATAACCCTTTTAACAGATGGTGTTTTCTTAACGGATTCGAGCACGTTCAGAGTGCCCTTTACCGCGGGATCAAGCAAATCCTTCTGAGGGAATTGTAAAACCAAGCTCATGAATACACGCACAAAATCTTTACAAATGTCTACGAAATTTTTAACCAAAATTATTTTGTCCTTAAATAGTAAGAATTGTCTATGACTTATCTCCAAATTTTTTTAATCATATAGTTATTTTCATTAGGTAAATTCTTAGGTAATTTTTCCGACCAAAAATGTAATTCATAGGTAAATTTGTTTGTAGGCGATTTCTAAACTACAAATATAATTGTCTACGGAAATGTAACTTGCCCAGGAAACTATTTGTGTAGATAATTTGTTTGCTTACAAAAATTACAAAGATGTGGGCAGTTTGTTCATAAGTAATTTGTATGTTTACTAAAATTCTAAAAATTCGTAAACAAGTCATAGACAATCTTCACTATTTAAGGACCGAATTATTTTTGTTGGAAAACTCTGCAGCCACTTGGAATATTTGGTAGACAATTCTTTATTTTCTTATAGTGAAAAGTTATATTGTGTCGTATTGTACAACACATTATACTTTGATGTGTTGTACAGTACAATAAGTTAAATCACATCTTGACACCACCCTGTAGACAAAACCAGAGAAAGCAGAGGGATGAGGAATGAACCTGGGGATCGGAGGTCTGAGCGAAAAAGGGGGATGCAGTGTGGAAGACGCCCTCACAACCAGCGATTGCAGCATCAAAAGACCCTTGTTCCAATAGATCTGCTTTGAACAATTTAAGTCTCTCCTTTGCTCCCTCAAGTGACACCAAGTGTTGGGTCTTCTTTGCATCATCTGTCAATTATTTGTATTCCACATTAATTTCATGATAAACGCATGAGACGGTCCCATATATAAGACTGAGTACAATTTAGCACAAATTAACATTCATTCCTCTTAAAATATTAAAGCGTCAATTCTCATATTATGCCTCATTTCATCGTGAGGCCGTTTCACACCGTGTGTCTAATTTCATTCGTTCATGATATCTATCATATAAAGCTTTTTACATAACATCCATCAAATGCTCAACCTCCTTGCTTATCTATATGTTTAGCTTTTTCCATTTTGGTCCCAATCATATAAGTGATCCTACCATAATTATTACTTTTGGTTACACAATAATTTCTACACGTATAATTAATCCTGCCATAATTCTAAAATAAGATATTATTTAAATAATAATTTTATAATTAAAATATTTAAATATTGAACAAATAACTCCTATAATAATATTAAATTTTAATTTAATTCTAAAAGTTTTATAACTATTATTTACGTAAAGAATTATAACACCCAACCTCACCTCTTTGTTTTTGATTGCTCAAGTCAATATGACAAGAATTTTAACGAGAGAGTTGTTTATTAATATAATGAGACAAAAAGTAGATACTTTTTGTGTGTAATTATTAGTGTTATGAGATATAATTTAGATATGTTTGTAATGGGTTTATTTGAGAGGGTAAATTATTTTTTTGTCATTTATGGAATGAAAAAAGTAAGAGTCCGCTTGGTATGACTTGAGAATGATAATAGGTATCATTGATGGGTCAATCAATATGGAGTTATTGATTATATTGTTGCTTGGTTAGAAAATCAACAATGAGTATCATTCAAAGAGGGTTGAGTGAAAGGTCGGCCTACTGGAGAGCTCATTCTTTGACCCGTAAAAAAGACTGTATTGAAGAGTGTTCGACTAGCCTCATTCCGAGTTTCTGGTCCAAAATTTGGATACGCAACATCCCCCCGAAGTCAAGATCTTTCTATGGAAGGCCGCTCGAGATGCGATTGCTGCTGAAGCAAACTTGGCTTCTCACCATGTTCTTTGTCCCTCCAGGTGCGTCTTTTGTGGATTCTTTTGGGCTAACACTAATCATACTCTTTTTCACTGTCAGGTGGCTGAACATGCGTGGATAGCCACGAAATGGTGGAACATTATCAAGAAGACGCAAGGTGTCCCTTCAGAAAGTCTCACTCTTCATTTGATTCTTTCCCTTAAGGAGGCCGACCTCGAGAGAGTTGCCATCAGAATGTGGGGTGTTTGGAAAGAAAGATGCGACTTAACCCACAATAAAGAAAACCATAAATCCGGGGAACCGAAGACGATTAAGGCCTCTTGGATGAAAGCCTTTCTCATTCAATATCACGACGAAAGGAACAAACTGACACAGGGAGCATTTACATCCATCGTTATACCGGACTCCACCCCCTCTCAGATGGAAAGACTTGAAGATGACTTCGTCCTTAAAGTGGATGCAGCCTACAATGACAACAATCTATCTTTCGCTATTGGCTTTTGTATCTTTGACCCGGGGGGCGAACCCTGGGCGGCGGGTTTTCATAAAATTAACCCTCCCGGCTCGATTTTGGCGGCGGAAATTGTAGCAATCTCGGATGGTCTGGACTTCTGGCTGAATGACCCCCAGGGGACAATCATTATTCATTCGGATTCTAAAGATGCAGTAAAAGCCATTACAACGGATTTTGCATACAAGGGTTATGAAGAAAATATTATCAACAGGACTCCGACCTTGGTTCAGAACACCTCAGTGAAAGGTGTTCGGTATCTCTCCCAAACAAACAACACAGCGGCGCACAATTTGGCAAAGCTTGCCTCTAAATCTCCCCTCCCTCAAGCCTAGGTGGGCGATGAAATTCCCGGACATATTTTGTCCTTAGCTCAGGATCATCACTCTATGTAATCTTAGTGTTGTGAGCTCTCAAAAAAAAAGATAGGAAAGTAGGGTAATCAATTACTCCCTCCGTCCACCAAAACTGTGCTCATTTCATTTTGACATGTTGTACGGAAAGGTAAATTAAGTATGTTTATGGACACAAATTTTTTTTATCTTCATCGTCCAACAATCACTTAATTACTCAAGTTATCATTATACTTTACTCACAATCAATTATGTTATTCATAAATTGACTTAATTTACCTTTCCATACAACATGTGAAAACGAAATGAGCACAGTTTTGGTGGACGGAGGGAGTACTTATTTATATTCCCATTACGAGAAGCAGGTTTAATGAGAATAATTTCCATTAACCCATCAAGAGGGCCCTAAATAGGAACGTCCATTTATAAATTTTGATCTAAAAAACAAGACTGAAGGAATATATAGGAATATGAAAATGATATAAAATAAAATAATTTAAAATTCAATTAATAATCAAATATGAATGGGTCTCTTGTGCACCCAAGTGTACCGTGCACTCATGCAACTGAATGACCCATTTAAAAAAAAATACTTGGCCCATTGAATATATTATACCTATTTTGTGGATATATGAGTAGAGTTGTGGCGCCAATTACCCATGAGACTTTATCATCAAATATATATTAATTAGAATTTTTAGATTTATTAGAAAAAGTAACTTTTTAGGCTTTCTAATTATTTCAACTTCTAATTTTTTTTTTAGATGAGTTCCACTATTCACACCCAATAAATTATTTACACACCCCTTAAGTTTTAGGAACAAACTGAACATATGTAAAATGATAATTTTAATTACCTCCATATAATATAGCAAGAAAACTAGATTTTTCTTTTCCACTTTCTTAAGTAGGAGTATTTTTTTTCTCTTAATATTTTAAATTTTTTTTATCTTTTAATCAAACTACTTTAAATAAAAAAAATATATTTAACATCAAAAAAATAAAAATAAAAAACCTCTCCTCCAAGTTTCAACGCATCCCAGTCGGTACTGCTTCAGCACCCCGAAACCCGGCTCAGATCCCTTGTTCTATTTCCCTATTTCATCTACTATTCCACATCTTAGATTAATGACAAGTGTACATCTCACAATATCTATAAATATGAGAATAACACCCTAACATAACCACATAATCTATTTAGGAAGTTATATCTATTTAAGTAAAATTAATTAATTCCTACCAAGTCGCATTTCAAAAAAAATTATAAAAAAATTTATAATTAATTAATTAAGCCAAACACACATATATAACAGTTTTAAAAATAGCAAATAACTCAAAAAAATTGAAACCAAGTAACTTTAAAAATATAAAAAATAATTTACGTGCATTTTTTTCTTAGATAAAGTCTCATGTGCTTAGATCCGTGCACTCGCCACAACTCTATCCATGTATCCACAGAATATGTCTAATATATTCAATGGATCAAGTATTTTTCTTAATGGGTCATTCAGTTGCATGAGTGCACGGTGCACTTGAGTGCACAAGAGACCCACTCTTTTTTTATTAATTATGTAAATTTTGAATAAAAAAGTTAAGTGCATTTTTTTTCTTATTAATTATGTAAAAAAAAATCTCTTAAAAACGTATATTTAATTATTAAATAGAGTGTGAGATTTACATGAAAAGCAGTTCATGTACAAAAATACAAATGAATAATAAAATATTAAAAATTTTAGCACACTTATCGAACTGAAAATATTAAAATTTTCTGTACGGTAACAGTATTGTATATTCTAATTTTTTTATATTTTAGTTATATTGAATAAAAACTCGATAAATACACTTAAAATTATGTATGAATCAACATTAAACTTTAAATTGCACGATGAACACGTATGACGCATAAAAATATAATTCATTTATTATATAAATTAAAATTTGATTATATTATTTCATAACATTTGCATACTAATTTACTCCAATAAATTAATATTGTGGAGGTTACTTTATTAAATATTATTAGCGATAAAAGAAGGTAATATATGTACGTGTATTTATTGAGATTGCTCATAAAACTTTATAATATTTTTAAATGTTGAATTTTGAATTTTCATATAATTATCTATATATATATATAAAAAGCAGAAATCGCCCCATATTTGGTAACCATTGATTTTTCCCACCAAAATATATTGCCAAATTTGGAAATAAATTGGAAACGAATCTTTAGAACAAATAATAATGGATTGAGAAAAAAATATTTGGAATAAATATCAAATAAATTGTCTTGATATGATTTATAGCGTGCAAAAATTTGTACTACGATACAAATTGAAAACAAATCTTTAGACTAAATATTAATAAATAATAATGTTGGAAAATCTGTAGTTTTGATGGAAGTTCCAAAACAGTTGTAATAAGACAAGTCGAACCTGTTAGTCGACTGATGAAAGGATAGGAAACCAGCTGAACATTTTAGACAGCTAATGAATTAGACTAGATCACATATTGAGGGGGAACTCAATATGAAGCAGTAAAGTTCATAAGTGAAGATCAGCAGTGAAGATCAGAAAGAAGATCTGAAGCACATCAGAAGATCTACTCTATAAAGACATCAGCAAAATCGATAGGTTGCAGCTAAGACAACTTTATCAGAAGACTCAAGACTACTGATCTCGTGGACAACAAATCAGTAGAGGCCAAGTGAGAACCGTGATAAGCATATCATCTTATCCTTAAAGCATACGAAGTGGTTCAGACCAGAAGAATGTTTAAACTAATGGCTTTTCAATGCGCCGAATAAGTGTACTTGTTAGCAACTTAGAAGTCGACACGTATGTACGGTTCTGACGATTGCAGGATATGATGTATCAATGCCAAACGGCTAGAAAGGACAATATTGCACGAAGACGGCATGGCCTTTCTGAGCACATCAATCAAGCCTGCAAGTCTACCTAAAATAGACCGAAGTTCGAATTGCTCTCCAACGACTATTTTGAAATCGGGCTTATAAATATGAGATCAACCTTCAGAGTAAGGCTACGGAAATAATACTCAAGCTCAAGCTCTCAAGAGATTTCCGCACGAAGAACACAAACTCAAGATTTATTTTTAAGTGTTTATCCCATAGTTCTTAGCAAGAGTACTTATCAACACAAATCTTATACCCAAATAAAAGTTAGTTAAGTTTGTTATAGCAAGATTTATGTCTAGGGTTTCTAGATCAGATTTCTGGGATTGGTTGAGTGAGAACTAGTGAAACATCTGTTGGTTGTACTGTGTTGGACTAACACAATAATCTAAGTCCAGTTGGTTAAGTTGGTGCCCCTGCTGATAGGGAAGAGTGGACGTAGGACAAGTTGTCCTAACCACTATAAATTTGTGTGCCTTTACTTTGCTTTACACTTATCTGCACACTACTCTTGTTATCTGCATGCATACTCTGTACCTGAATCAGATTAACATCAAGCTACTGATCTGATCAATTTGACGTCTTTGTCATCTGATCTACACCAGATTGGTCAGAATCTTTATTTGAGTAAAACTGATTTTCACACGGGTTAACTAATCTTCCGCACCATCAGTTAAACTGATAGACGCCGAACTGATCTGGTTCATACAGACCAGTAAGTCAGATATCAGTCCATACTAATTCACTTCGCACTCTGATCATGCATACTTTTAAATCACACCTGATCCACGAAAAGTTTTGAAGTCTATTCACCCCTCCCCTCTAGACTTCAACCCTCACTGAAACCCATTCGGGACCTACAAATAATAGATTGAGATTTTTTTTTTGAAATAAATATTCATAAATTATTTTGATAGAATTTCGGATCTTCTTCTTGCAAATAATGAATACCAGTTGATTGACCGTATCAAGAGACTTTGAGACTCCTTATAGAACCGTTATTTTGAGAGATGATGATCAACTTGAGCTGAAGTGGCTCGCTCCAGATGAAGAGGTAATTGACTTTTGTTACAAAAATATGTAATTTGTTTGATCAATTATATTTATTTTGAAGAATGACAATTTTATTATACCTGTTAAGGGGTTGGAAAGCTTTTTGGTAATTGAAAATGTATTCAACAGGGATAAAACAACTAACTAATATTATACCTCTCTACTATAGATATTCTAAGCCTATTGGCTCATTCTATATTTTATATGACATATTTAGGCAATAAAAAGAGGAAAAAAAAAGAGATATACCCATTTTTATTAATTTTATTAAAAATTAAAGATATCTACTTATTTCATATGACAAAAAGATATCTATCCATTTTTTAATGAAAATACTTATATGCTCTTATTAAAAAATAGATATATACCCACATGGAGCACATCTTTATTTCTTTAAGACTTAATCGGATAATATATTATTTCTCTTTTGTTTAATTTTATTAGATATATTAATCTTTATTTATTTTTGTTATATCTTAATATTTTAAATTAGATAAAAAAGATTAAATAATTTATTATAATTAAATTTAATATATTGCATCAATAGACTAAATAAATAAACAATTATTTTATATTAAAATAGTAATAAATAAAATTAACTATGTGGATCAATTATCTTTTTTAATTCTTTACAATTATAAATATTATTAATTTACTTCTAAAAATTGAATAAATCTTTTCTAAACCTAATAATTTAATTTTATTAACCCCATATTCTTAATTTTAAAATTTAAATTTTATAACATGCATTTAAATGTAATATTTCATATTTGGTTAACACATACTTATAAATATATATACATATGTGTGTGTATATATGTATGTATATAATGAATAGGGTAGTGATATATAGGGGTATTTTTGGATGAAAAGTATAGAATGTGTAATTTTATATATATATATATATATAGGAATGGTAAACCATTTTTTCTGGGTATATTTGACCCTTTTTACTAAAAAGAATTGAGACTGTCAGAAACAAGTTATTTCAGTGTCTGTATGAATCAACTGGATGAGAAAATTATGACTTTACTGTTTGATACACCTATTCTCACATCTCACACTATTTTATGAAAAGGATTAGAATCATTCTCCAAACCAATTAGCCACTTTTACCTGCAGATAACTACTCTATCTTCCCAAATTAAATTTTATGTAACTTGAGAGCTAAAGTTGACTTTTCAAGTGTTGTGTTTGTATTTAGAGCCCGTTTGGCAAAGTTTTGGAACATGTATATAGTATATTATTGGAAAAAAAGAATTAGAACAGTTATTAACAAATAATAATTGATTGAGTAATTTTTTTTGGAATATATAGTACTCCCTCCGTCCTATTTTTTATTATCCGGTTACTGTAGACACGGAGATTAAGAAAAAAGTATGAGATAATAATATTAAATGGTGTAAAGTGGGTAAAGTGTGTTTGGTGGGGGAAAATAGTAGTATTAAATGGTGTAAAATGGGTTTGGTGGAGAGAAATAATAGTATTAAATAGTATTGAAAATTGTTTTATTTCCTTTTTAGGAAATGACCAAACAAAATTAGGACGACTATTTACGGAAAGTGGACAATCAAAATTAGGACAGAGGGAGTATAATATATTATTAGAAAATTCTCTAAAATAAATATTAACGAATAATAATTGATTGGGTAAAAATCTTTGGAATATATAGTATATTTTCATATGATGATTGAGAAAAATCTTTTGAATAGTTTAATTGAGAAACAAATCTTTGAATATGGAAAAAATCTTTAAAATATATATGTATAGAATATATATTAATAAATTATAACGGATTGGGAAAAATATTTAGAATTTTTTTTTTAGAATATCTTTGAAAAAATATATTGTATATCTCCACAATCTCTAATGTTACACTGGAAAACAATGACACTTTCAGTGTTATTAAAATTTACGCGAAAGAAAATTCTGTCTCTAATTTTGACAATAATATAGCAAGTTCAAATTCAAAAAAGATAAAGATTATCATCAAAGTCAAGATTGAGAAATATTAGTTGAATATATATTTATTTTTGTAATCACCCTTCCTTACAAACCAAAACTTTTATTTTAATTTTCCAACAACAACAAATGTTTTCCTTTTATATTAACTTAATTTTTTTAAGAGATTAATACTTTTTTTATAAAAAAAATATCATTAATAAAAAAACATCGCCTCTTCTAAATGAAATAAATATTTTAATATAAATATTTAATATAAATTTATTGTGCAATCATAAGTGACACATTTGAATTTGGGAAGATGAAGTATTTATATTTAGTAAATGTTTAAGATTTATATAAGTGATTCATTTTTTATGGTAAGATATTTGATTTTCTTTGTTTTGAGGGTGTAATTGTTCAGTAATTGGGGGTGTATAGTAATGTACATTAATATGATATTGTATTTTCTTTGTTTTGACTTTGAGGGATATAATTGTTCAATAATTGAGTGTGTATAATAATTTACATTAATATTTTAATTATAATGGGTGTGTAAAGAATTTTATGGGGTGTGATTAATATCAAACAAGTTTCAAGATTTTTTTAAAAAAAAAAAATTAGATTTCTTATGCACTTGGGACTGATTGTGCATAAAAAAACATTTTGGGACAAAAGTAATAGTAGTAGTAAATCACAAACACTTTAGTGTTTTTTTGTGATCTGTGCAAATCAATTTATATCCAATTTATTCAATGTATTCAGATGCAGTTAAAAATGGATTACCCGCAAGGTTTTAAAAATTAGTTTAAAACTCGTATGAAACGGTCTCATGTAAAAGTAGCACAAATCAACACCATCATTTTCCAAAGTGTTAAAGCGTCTATGCCCAAATTATACTCCGTCTCATTGTCAAACCGTCTCATGCGCCTCTTTAAATAATCTACTAAACAACTTGAACGAGAGGGCATGATAAATGGAACCAAACCCAAAAAAAAAAAAAATTGTTCGTATCTACTAACTTAATAGCAACCAAAACCTTGAAAAAAAAATCTAGATAATGAATTTAAAATTTAAAAATCAAATAAATTTTTTTGAGATGGTCTACAAATGGAAGAAAATCCCCCAAGATATAAAATTTAGATCCCATAGCATAGGATGATACATCATAAAGTTGGAAAGTTAGATGATAACAACACATGAGAATATATATAGGGAGAGAAAAAGCACTAACTTGGATCGCGAACGGTGGCATTGACAGTGTAACCACGCTGAAGTAACAATTTGACAATCCATGAGGCGATGAAGCCCGATGCTCCTGTTACGCACACCGTCTTTGTTGCCATGGCTATGTGCACGTGTTTCTCAAAGATTTGGAATTTATAAGAAATTGTGCCCATGGTTTATGCTACGCAGTTGCTTTTTATAGGGACGTGTGATGGGTTGGTTGAGCTAATTAACAAAAAAAATATGTTTGTTGCCATGTCTATTTTATTAAAATAGCAAACTCATAACTATATAATGGGAATTAAAAATAAAGATAAATTCCACCATACTAGTTTGTGTTAAAGCAAGACTCAAAGTGGGAAAAAATCTTTTTTTTTTCTTTTATCTACATCTATATGTATACATATATATTATATAATAGTAGATCTCTAGTGAAACTTGTTCATAATATGAAATTTATATTATTATACTTACAAATTGGTATCACTATACTTATAAACTAATATCTATAACATTGAATGTTATAGGTACCAGCTTATAAGTGTAATGGTATCAATTTTGTAATATGTTGAACAAGTTTCACATGAGAGTTTATGTAATAATTATACTACCTGATCTATATTTGGAAACCATTAAATTTCCAATTAAACTTATTGTTAATTATTAAAAAAAAAAAATTGTAGGTCCCGAACGGGTTTTCGTGAGGGCAGAAGTTTAGAGGGGAGGGGTGAATAGACTTCTGAAAACTTTTTGCTTGAGATCAGATGTGATAAGCAAGTTACCTAATCAGAGTGCGAGTGAATCAATTTGGACTGATATCCTACTTACTGATCGCCTGATGGCAGATCAGTTCTGTGTCTATCAGTTTAACTGATGTGCGAAAGCTAAGTTTTACCTGTGTGAAAACCAGTTTATTAAATCGGGTTTCTAAGTTATCTGTTTTGAATCAGATGACAAAGTGTCAAACTGATCAGATCAGTTGCTTGGTGCAAAATTGATCCAGACTCAGAATATGCATGCAAGGCTTAAACAGGTGGTGTGCAAAGTGTAAAGCAGGTAAATCAGATAATGCACACCAGATTTTTATAGTGGTTCGGACAATTTGTCCTACGTCCACTCTTCCCTATCAGCAGGAGCACCAACTAACCAACTGGACTTAGTTTTATGTGTTAGTCAAACACAATACAACAGATGTTTCAAGAGTTCTCACTCAACCAATCCCAGAGATCAGAACTAGAAACCCTAGTCTGAAATCTTGCTAAACAAACTTAACCTAACTTTGGTTTGGGTATAAGATTTGTTATGTTCCAACTGGAATTTTATCCTAGTATATGAATAGCCTAAAGATAGAGGATAAGAATTCTTGCTAAGAACCTATGGGATGAACACTTAGAATATTTGCTTGATCTTGTGTTCTTGGTGCGGAAATGTAGCTTTGTTTGAGCTTGTGGATTATTTCCGTAACCTTATTATGAAGGTATGATCCCATATTTATAGACACGAAATCGAACTAGCCGTTGGAGAGCAATTCGAATTTTGGTCTATTTTAGGTAGGTTTGCAGGCTTGATTTGACGTGCACAGAGGCGGCATGGCCGAAAGCATGTATGCTTGTCCTTTCTAACTGTTTGACTCTGAAGCACTTCTTCCTGCAGTTGTTAGCTCCGTACATACATGTCTTGCTCTCATTGGCTATCAAGTACACTTATCCAGTATTTGATTTACCAACTTATGTTGACATTCTTCGTGTCTGATGAACATGTATGACTTGGTGAATCTTGGGATGTCACCTGATTGAGCTGACCTGATCAGCCTGAACTGATCAGTCTACCTGATTGAGTCTTCTGATGTAGGCTGTCTTAGCACAACTTGCGGACTCTTCTTCGTTCTACTGATGTAGGTCTTCTGGTCTTGTAGTCTGATGGTCATCTGCTTCATGACTTTACCTGATCATCTGACTACTTGATCTTCTGATGTGATCTTCTGATCTTCAAAACTTAACCTATACATATTGAGTTCACCTTCAATATGTGACTTATCTACTACATCAGCTGTCTATACATTTCAAATTTTGTCATCCTCTCGACATTAATTCATCGATACTAAATGTGTCCGATTGGTCCTATTCTGATCTGTTTTGAAACTTCCATCAAAACTACAAATTTTCCAACAAAATCTTTAAAATAAATAATAATAAATAGTTACTGAATATTAAATAATAGTTAACTATATATACAATCTCTATACATATTATTTAGATATTTGGGACATAATCAAGGAAATAATCATGATTTTTTTTTCTATTTACCATTCGATTACTATTCATTTTTTATATGATATCATTTGATCTTATTTTTAATTTGGTTCATATTCATAAAAAAATATTAACAAATAATAATGAATACTTATTCTTATAAATTGGGAATTTTTTAAGGATAGATATTAACAAATAATAATGAATAATTACTAGAATACTAAATAATGGATAATTACTATAATACTAAATAATTTATGATTACTAGAATAACATCTAGATGCACATATTATACAAATCTTATTATTTTGATTTGGAAATATAATCAACTAAACAATCATTATTTGCCAGTTTGGAGAAAAATCATTAGAACAAATATTACTAATGGATAATTAATAGGATTCTAAATAATAGGTAATTATATACAATCTAAATATATATATTAGATCTTATTATATTAAGAGTGTAAGTGATATGATCTTATTATTTTGGATAATTAATAGGATTCTAAATAATAGGTAATTATATACAATCTAGATATATATATTTTAGATCTTATTATGTTAAGAGTGCAAGGATAAATTACTCACCTGGATCCAACATCCCTAATTCTACTGATAATTCCTGAAATCTTGACTCAGCCAATGTCTTAGTAAGAATATCAGCTCTCTGTTTATCAGTATGAATTTTCTCCATCCTGATGTCTTTCTTCTCCACATGGTCTCTAATGAAACAGTGCCTAATATCCACATGTTTACATCTGGTGTGCAATACCGGATTTTGTGAAATAGCAATAACACTGTTATTGTCAAAAAATATAGGTACTTCATTGGCTATAATCTTATAATCCCTCAATTGTTGCCTTAGCCAAAGAATCATGCGGCAACAAACTTCCTCGCATGACCATGTATTCAAATTTTGAAGAGTACTAGTTACATCGAGGTCTGTTTCTTAGAGAACCAAGATATCAGTTTGCTTCCAAGAAATTGACAAGTTCCTGAAGTGGACTTATTGTCAATTCTGCAACCACCATAATCAACATCTGAATAACCAGTTAATTCAAGGTTATCATCAGCTGGATACCACAATCCTCTATTCACTGTGCCTTTTAGATATCTCAGTATCTTTTTGGCAGCTTCCATGTGACTAGCCTTTGGATTGACTTGGTATCTTGCACATATCCGAACAGCAAAATTTATATCAGGCCTACTTGCTGTGAGATAGAGCAATGATCCAATGATCCCTCTATAATCAGTATGGTTAACTGACTTGCCTTCATGATTAAGATCCATCTTGTAGTTAGTATTCATAGGAATTCTAACTGCATTGCAATTCTGAATACCATACTTGGCAATCAGATCTCTGGTGTATTTTTCCTGATTGATGAAGATTCCTTCTTTTGACTGTTTCACCTGAAGTCCTAGAAAGAAATTCATCTCCCCCATCACTGACATTTCAAACTTTCCTTCATTAGTGTAGAAAATTTCTCATAGAACTAATGATTAGGGGATCCAAAGATAATGTCATCCACATAGATCTGAACTAGTAAAATATCTTTTCCATCTTCTATCCTGAATAAGGTTCTATCAACAGTTCCTTTGGTAAAATCATGGTCAGTAAGAAATTGAGATAGAGTATCATACCATGCTCTGGGTGCTTGCTTCAGACCATACAAGGCTTTTCTGAGCCTGTAAACTTGGTCATTCTGACAGAAGCCAGGAGGTTGTTCCACATAAACCTCTTCTTTAAGCACACCATTCAGAAATGCACTCTTTACATCCATTTGATATACCTTAAATTTCATGTGAGCAACATATGCAAGAAACAATCTAATGACTTCTAGTCTTGCAACTGGTGTAAAGGTTTCATCGTAATCCAAGCCTTCTTCTTGGGAATAACCTTGTGCAAATAGTCTTGCCTTGTTTCTTACAATGACATTGTTCTCATCTCTCTTATTCTTGAACACCTATTTAGTTCCAATCACATTGTGCTTCTTAGGTCTATCTACTAACTCTCAAACTTCATTCCTAGAAAACTTATTCAGCTCTTCTTGCATGGAAATAATCCAAAAGGAATCTTGAAGAGCCTCTTCAATCTTAGTAGGTTCTTTCTCAGATAGGAAGCAGCAGAACAAAGCACTTTCTCCATGGAACCTTCTTATTTTAACTCCTTCAGATAGATCTCCCACAATCTGACTTGTAGGGTGATTATCTAGCCATGTTCTTCTGGATGTTCCCCCTTCGGTGATAACCTCAACATCAGAAATGTTAGGATCAGGTAATTCATTAAACTCAGGGAACAACAAGAAAGGAAAGAGAGAATCATCTTCCTCAGGGGATATTTCATTCAGAACATTGTCAGTGACATTTGTTCCCCCTTAGTTGATAGATTCAGAGTTTGCCTCAGTTGTGACCACATCTTCATCGGCATTACATACCTGAGTCTGAACTGGAGTTTGTTCAGATTGGTCAGCTTCAGTGTGTTGGCTTTCCTTCAGTGGAGAACTATTATCATGAGTACCACCAGCCTGAGTATTTCCATCCTGAGCTCTTCTTCCTCTGAGTCAGTCTCACTCCATTCATAGTAAGTGATTGACTTCTTCTTTTCAGGCTCAGATGATGTTTTGACATTCTTTTTCAGGCTAAGTCTGGTGATCCTCTTTGTCAAGTCTCCTAAATCAACTTCCTGTTTCTTATGAACACAAGTAGATTCATCAAAAACAACATGAGGTGTTTCTTCCACAATAAGGGTCCTACAGTTGTAAACTCTGAAGGCTTTACTAACTTCACAATATCCTAAAAATATTCCTTCATCAGCTTTGCTATCAAATGTTTTCAACTGATCTTTACCATTATTGTGTATGAAACACTTACAGCCAAACACACGAAAGAAAGAAACAAGAGGCTTCCTTTCATTCCACATTTTATATGGAGTTTTTCCTTGATTCTTGGTCAGCATGGATCTGTTCTGAGAGTAGCATGCAGTGTTGACTGCCTCAGCCCAAAATCTCTTAGGAATGTCAGCTTCAGCAATCATTGTTCTTGCAGCTTCTTTTAGAGTCATATTTCTTCTTTTAGCAACACCATTTTGTTGAGGGGTCCTTGCAGCTGATGTTTCATGAGTTATTCCATTTGCTGCACAATAATCAGATATAATATGGTTGATAAACTCAGTGCCTTTATCAGATCTGATTTTGACCACACTCAGATTCTTTTCAGTACTGAGTCTTTTCAGTAACTCTGGCAGTTTGATCTGAGACCCAAGTATATCTAGAGTAGTCATCAACTACTACAAGTGTATATTTTCTGCCATTAGTGCTCAGAGGTGTTACTGGACCGAAGAGATCCATATGTAACAATTGAAGTATTCTATCAGTAGAAACTTCTACTTTGCTTTTGAATGATGCTCTAATTTGATTGCCTTTCTGACAAGCATCACAAATATGATTTTTGCTGAACACTTCATTAGGTAACCCTCTCACAAGTGCTAATCTTGCATGTTTATTTAAGGTTTTGAAGTTCAAGTGGTTCAGTCTTTTATGCCATAAACAACTGGTTTCAGTAGCCTTCTTGGCTATTAAACATGTATCCATAGGAGTAAGCCTCCAATCAGCAAGATACACATTTCCTTTTCTAGTACCAGTTAATAATACTTGTTGTGAAACATTATCTTACACATAACACAAGTTCTTTGAGAATTCAACACTGAATCCTTTATCACAGAATTGACTGATAGAAAGCAAGTTATGCTTTAAACTAGACACATATGATACTCCATGGATATGAACAATATCAATTTCAAGTGTTCCATATCCTTCTGTATGTCCTTTGTAATTATCTCCAAAAGTTATCTGAGGGCCTTTCTGTTCAACATAGTCAGTGAACAAATGCTTGTATCCTGTCATGTGTCTTGAGCATCCACTGTCCAAGTACCATGCAACAGGTGCAACTTTCAGTTCCACTCATCAGGGCTATGTTGTCTTCTTTCAGTTCAGTGCCTTTTTCTTTCACCTGAAAAACAAATCAGGCTTTAGGTACCCATTTGGTGTAGGGTCCTACCAGGTTAGCTGTACCTTTTGGAAACCAAATCTGCCTGACAACACTAATCACTTTAGAGTGGCTGATTTATCTTCCATAAACATCTACATACACATTCACCACCTTAGACGCCTTGGCAGTTCCCTGTGTATGAGTGACAGTCTTAGCATGAACATGAGCCTTAGAATTCTTCTTTGGTTCAAGCCTGTTGGGAAATTTATAGTTTTGATAAAAGTTCCAAAAACACATGTCATAGGACCAGTCAGACCTGTTAGCTGACTGATGTTTATATTAGCGTTTATAGAATACCAGTTGATAATTACTGTATAGAACAACTGATGTAATAGATAGGTCACATATTGAGGGGGAACCTCAATATGTATGAGTCGATCCAAGATCCAAAGAACGGTGATATCAAGAAAGCCGTAATGCTAGAGAAGAACAGAAGATCAGATCGATCTGATCTAGTCAGATATCTCAGCTGAAGTCATAAAGCTCAAACTCAAAATACTTGAAGATCAGATGACTTCGTAAGATCGGAGACGAAGACCTACATCACCGAGTCCGCTAGTTGAAGCTAAGTCAACCGCACCTGAAGACTCCATCGTAGATCGATCGATTCCGATCGATCAAGTCACTTCACCAGTGAAAAACCGATGTTTCACCAAATCATACGTCGATGATCCAAACAAGAAGAATGTCAACCTTAGTTGGAAGAACAACAACAAAAAAAAGTGCGTCTGTTAACCAATAAGAACTAGACACGATGATCCGAGCGGCAATTACGGATTTGATGTCGCTCTCTCTAACGGCTATAAAATACAAGTTCACTTTTCGGCCCATGCCGTTCTCAAGACGCCACATCAATCTTGCAAACCTACCAAATATAACTGAAATTCAAATTGCTCTCCAACGGCTCTTTGATTTCAAGGTCTATAAATATGGGATCACACTTCAGAGTGAAGACACGGAAACACTGAACAATCAAGAAGCTCAAGCAATTATCGATTTCATACGAAGAACACGATCAAGATTAAGTGTTCATCCCATAAGTTCTTAGCATAGAAATCTTTTCATCTAGCTGATAGGCTACCTTAAACACTAGAAAAGATTTCATAGTTGGAACCAAAACAATCTTATCCAAAACCCAAAGTTAGGTTAAGTTGTTTAGCAAGATTTCAGACTAGGGTTTCTAGTTCTGATTTCTGAGATCGGTTGAGTGAGAACTCCTTAAATATCTGTCGGTGTACTGTGTTGGACTAACACATAAAACTAAGTCCAGTTGGTTAAGTTGGTGCCCCTTGTGATAGGGAAGAGTGGACGTGGGGACCTGGTTTGTCCGAACCACTATAAATCTTGTGTGCCTTTACCGCTTTGATTAACTGCTCACACAATTGCATAACCTTTAAAAAAGATACATATTCTAAGTTGAGATCGGCTAGCACCAAGCTTTCGATTCGATCAAGCTTGACACTTCATCCAATTGGTTAAAAGACTAACTTTGGAATCGATTTATAAAAAACTGGTTTTTCACGGGTAAAACTTAGCTTTCGCGACACATCAGTTAAACCGATAGTTCGAAACGATCGCTTTTCCGGCGATTAGTAAGTTGGTTATCGCCCAAATCGATTCACTCGCGCTCTGATCGGCTAAGCGCCATCGCCATCACAATCGACCAAGAAAAAGTTTTCAGAAGTCTATTCACCCCTCCCCTCTAGACTTCTGCCCTCACAAAACCCGTTCGGGACCTACAAAACATTTTGTTCCATTGCTTTGGCCTTGGTGCAGCTGATCTCTGTCTCTGCTGACTTGGGTTCAAGAAACCTTCACCCTTAGACAAGTGGGGTTTAGGTTGTCTGTACTGAAATTGTGGTCTTTCAGTAACCTGAGGACTTGGTCTCCTCATCTGAGAATTTCTCGGCTGAGTGTTTCTCTTGTGAGGATTCTTTGATGGTTCAGGGCAGATTTCTTCAGGTTGGTATTCTTAGCGTGAGGCTTCGAAGTACTGGCCTGAGGATTTCCTACTGATTGTTCAGGTTTTATAGCCTTTTCCTGAGGTTTGGGCTTTCTTTCCTGAACTTTCACGTTCTCTGAAACCATAGGTCCTTTACCCTTGTCCAAAACACAGGGTTGTTCTTCAATAAGAAGATCAGTACGAACTACTGGTTTAACAAAGACAGTCTTAGTGCCACTTGTAGAAGCAGCATTCAGAAGATCATGTGAGGTTCCCCTTGGAATATATCCTAATCCAGCTTTTATAGTTGCAGGTCTTTGATAACTCCGAATTTCATCAATTGCATGAGATGCATAATTCAATAGAGCTAACTTTCTCTGCAAACTATCCTCACTTTTCTTTAGAGTCTCATGTTTGTCAAAGAGGTCATTGAACTTCGGTTCGATAAAAAGTCGATTTCTCTTGATGGATTTCTCTAACTTTCCTTTCAGGGCCTCTACCACCTTCTCTTTCTCTGAGAGTTGTACTTTCAGAACATCAAGTTCATCAGTTACTCCCATCAATTGAGAAGTGATCTCAGCAGCATTAGAGTTTTTCCACTTCAGGTTCTCAGCAATTAGTACTTCATTCTGCTCTTGAGTTTCTATGAACAGTTCTTGTAACATAGAACAGTCCTTCATCAGATACTCAAAAGAACCCATCAGGTCAAAATTACTGTTTATAGATGAACTTGATAACTCAGGTGCTTGTGTAGGAGCAGCAACAGAGATAGAAGAATTTACCTCCTCAATAGCAACAAGACAGACATCATCATTATCACTGTCTGAGAACATCTCTTCTGAAGAGCTAGATCCTTCCTCAGAATGTTCTTCTTCAAAGAACCATTGCCTTTTTTTTTGGAATACTTCTTGTCTCTCTTGGCTTGCCGATCCTTTCTCTCCTTGGAACTCAACTCAGGGCAATCATACTGGAAGTGTCCTTTCTTCTTGCAGTTGTAGCATCTGTTGGTATCATCATCCTAATCATTGTCCTCTTTGGATTTATAGTCCTTCTTTTTGGATGAAGATCCTTCAGCTTTGTAGTCCTTTTTCTTCTTAGTAGACTTGTCTTCAACTTCTGAGTTGTTCCTGTTCTTGTACCTGGTATATTTATAATACCTTTTTGTACTTACCAAATCTGTGGTTCATTTTCTCAAACCTTCTTGCCATCAGGAAAATTGCCTCATCTTTTTCATCCTGAATTTTAGATGAGATCTCAGGTTCTTTAGAGTTACAGATTTTTCCTTGTGCTTTGAAAGCCACATTTTTGTTAGATGAAGAATCATCTTTGCCATCAGGTTTCTTAGTTTTCTTATCAATCACAAATTCATAGGCTTTCAACTCAGAGAAAACCTGTTAATATGGCATAGAAGCAATATCTTTGGTGTTTTCAATCACCACAACATGAATATCCAATTTCTTAGAGAGTCCTCTATGGATTTTCAGAGCAATCTCTCTTTTGGGATATCTTTTCCCAAGAGCACTCAGATCATTCATAATGCTAGTGAATCAGACTTCAAGTCTTTCAATGGATTCACCCTCTTCCATTTCAAAACCATCAAATTTGGCAATAACCACAGATAGTTTGTTTTCTTTGATATGATCAGTGCCTTGACACATTATAGCAACTGTATCCTAAATTTCTTTGAAAGTTTCACAGTGAGATATCATTCCCATAACACCATCATCAATAGTGTTATATATTGTATCCTTAGCAATATAATCCAAATTAACCAACTTCTTCTCTACAGGAGTAAGCTGATCATCAGTTTTGGGAAATTCATCCCTTGGATCATCTTTTTCAGCATCAGTAGATCTAGGATTAACAACCTTATATTCAAAAGGTCCTTGAGACACAACTCTCCACATTCTCTCATGTTTAGAGTACAAGTGTGCCTGCATTCTCAATCTCCATAGATCATAATTCTCAACTGAGAACATAGGTAGTTTCTGAGAAGGCATGATGAAATAGTCTTGTAAGATATCAGCAGTAAGATCTATTCAGTAGACCACCAAAGTCCCTCAGTAAATAAGACTATGGCTACCAAAGCAAGTGGTCAGTTAGAACCACTGCTCTGATACCATTTGTTGGTCCCGGGTAAACGAGTTCCACACGTGTATGGGGGGGATACACGTGTATAGTGATTTTTAATTTTTTTTTCAGAAAATACTATAATTAGAGAGTCAGGTTGTCCTGAGTTTCAGTCCTAAGAAGCACAAAATGCCCCGAGTCAAAGTGTACTGAGACAATAACACTGAGCAACTTTCAGAAACTTCAGATTAGCTCAACTGATTTTAAATTTTTACAACAAAGTCCAAATAAGCTTTGGAGTAGATAATAATCTTACTGAATACTCAAGAGAGTTGATCAGTTTGACAACTATCTATACTAGCTTATCTAGAGTGCGGAATGTGTAGGCCCAAGTTTATACTCGTTTTACTTTGCTGAAAATATTTTCTTTAATGAAAACAGTGGTTAAGGCTGTGATCAAGTTAATGCAACTTCATTGGATTGTTTTCAACTGAATTTCAGAAAACTTCAGGATGCTTTCAGTGAAAATATGCAACAGGTCATAATGCAAAACAGAAAGCAAACAACACAACAATTATAGTGGTTCAGAGGCTCAAGCTCCTACCTCCACTCTCTCTGATCCTCAGAGAAATTCCTTAACTCACTACTTCTACTACCTTAAGCTTTCAGACTGAACTCAGCAGTTTACTTACTTTCTATCATGAGTTTTCAGGCTGAACTACTTCAGCTTACTAACTCAACACACACACAATCGTTCAGACTGAACAATCAGCTTACTAACTTCTTCTCTAGAGTTTTCAGACTGAACACAACAGCTTACTTACTCTTTACAACTCTCACTTTTCCAACAACTACACACACAAACTACCTAATCAAAGGGTTTGGGTTTTGGTTGGTTTACAATCAAACACTAGTAAAAGCCTAGGATATCTCTAACTAAGCTTTGGATATATCTTAGATCTAGGCTTAGTAAATGAGCTCTCTTCAAAGATGAAACACTTGGGAAATTATTAGGGTTTCAAGTGCTTCACAAGATTGCTTGAATACGAATGAGCTCTGGAGTTGCTTTGATTTCCCGTAACATTGAAATGTCTAAGGCCTCTGGTATTTATAGGCAACTCTCCAGAAGTCTACCCTTGAAAACTATATGTTGGAGAGATAACATCTAGGGTTTCTTCTTTGAGTAATTGATGAACAACTATATTATGGTTTGAACGCACCCTTGCATGTTTTAGGAAATATCCAGACAAGCAGCCAATCACCAATTTCTGTGAACAAGACAAATATCAATGCTGACATTCTTCAGGGACATCTCACTTTCAGTGTCAGTAAAGTACTCTCTTGTCGCCTCCTCATTGGTTGAAATCTTCATTTGAACAGAGACAAACAAAATGGCTCTTTTAGTCAACCACACTGATCTGATATTTTCCTTAGTGTTCACGAACGTATAACATTCTCTTTGTTTGTACTAAGAATGAACAAACACTATTAAACTGGAAGTGACTTGTTCAGGGTCTTTTGATTCAGTATAAAATAGTCTTCATGATCTTCTGGTCTTTAGGATCTTCATTCTTCAGGTTCTTCTGAACTTCAGTATGTTTTAGGTCTTTAGTAATCTTTTGAGATCATCAGTCCAAAACTTGTTAAACCTATCTTATCCTGAACTATATCTGCTGACTATACATGGTGCAGATAATCCTGAATCTAAATACAATTTGAAACCTGATCCTATACTACCAAGATTGTCTTGAAACATGTCATACTCATGGGTTTTGGGATCTAATCAAAATCTCTATTAAATTCATCTCCCAACAGTCTACAATAGCGGAATATTGACCTACGATATCGTGTAAAAACCGCTATAATATCAAGCTACGATAGCGGGTCAAAACTGCTATCTATCAGTGCGTATCTATTATATCACCATGTTCCATAGCGGGCGTTAACCCTTTTATGGCGCTTAATACCCGCTATGTATCAGCGAATATGGTATAGTGATATTTCATGCATTGCATGCATTTTATATTATTTATGTGTTAGCATTATTTTATATTACGTTTAAATTGTTTTAAATATTGAATTCTAATTATTATGCTATTACATATTTGGTGGTGAGAACTATTTCACAATTTAGATGTAATTTATTAGAATTTAAATTAATTGTGTATATAAATTAGTGGTGGATAAAGTTAATAGATGGAGAAATTAAGTAATACACTTTGAGTAATATAAATTATGGTGATTATTACTAGTTGTAGGTCCCGAACGGGTTTTTGTGAGGGCAGAAGTCTAGAGGGGAGGGGTGAATAGACTTCTGAAAACTTTTGTGTGAGCTCAGGTGTGGTAAGCAAGTTACCTGATCATAGTGCGTGTGAATCAGTTTGGACTAATATCCAACTTACTGATCGCCTGGGGGTCTATCAGTTTAACTGATGTGCGGAAGCTAAGTTTTACCCATGTGAAAAACCAGTTTGATAAATGAGAATTCTAAGTTATCTGTTTTGAGTCAGATGACAAAAGGTCAAACTAATCAGATCAGATGCTTGGTGCAAACCTGATCCAGACTTAGAATATGCATGCAAATCTTAAGCAGGTAGTGTGGAAAGTGTAAAGCAGGTAAACAGATAATGCACACCAGATTTTTATAGTGGTTCGGACAACTTGTCCTACGTCCACTCTTCCCTATCAGCCGGGCACCAACTAACCAACTGGACTTAGATTAATGTGTTAGTCCAACACAGTACAACAAATGTTTCTAGAGTTCTCACTCAACCAATCCTAGAAATCAAAACTAGAAACCCTAGTCTGAAATCTTGCTAAACAAACTTAACCTAACTCTTGGTTTGGGTATAAGATATGTTTTCTTCCTACTGGAATTCTATCCTAGTATATGAATAGCCTAAAGCTAGATGATAAGAATTCTTGCTAAGAACCTATGGGATGAATACTTAGAATATTTGCTTGATCTTGTGTTCTTGGTGCGAAAATGTAGCTTTGCTTGAGCTCGTGAATTATTTCCGTAACCATACTATGATGGTTGATCCCATATA
Source organism: Stenogyne calaminthoides (assembly GCA_037126765.1). NCBI lineage: Eukaryota > Viridiplantae > Streptophyta > Magnoliopsida > Lamiales > Lamiaceae > Stenogyne > Stenogyne calaminthoides. The sequence goes on from JBBCBC010000021.1 coordinate 28,580,558, forward strand.
TATACGCACGAAATCGAACTAGCCGTTAGAGAGCAATTCGAATTTTGGTTTATTTTAGGTAGGTTTGCAGGCCCGATTTGATGTGCACAGAGGCGGCATGGCCGAAAGCATGTATGCTTGTCCTTTCTAGCCTTTTAACTCTAAAGCACCTCGTCCTGCAATGTCAGCTTCGTACTTGCGTGTCTTTCTCTCATTGGTTATCAAGTACACTTATTTAGTGTTTGATTTATCAACGTGGGTTGACATTCTTTGTGTCTGATGAACTTGTATGACTTGGTGAACTTCTGGTTGTGACCTAATTTGAGCTGACGTGATCAGTCCAGACTGATCAGCCTACCTGATTGAGTCTTCTAATGCATGTTGTCTTATCACAACTTGCAGACTCTTCTTGACTTCTTCTGATGTAGGTCTTCTGGTCTGAGTCTTGTGACCTGGTGGTCATCTGATCTTCAGGTCTTCTGATTCTTCGTTATGTTGCCTGATCTTCTGATCTTCACCTGGTTATCTGCTATCTGATCATCTGATCTTCTAGTCTTCTGATCTGCTTCAAGTCTTAACCTATACATATTGAGTTCCCCCTCAATATGTGACCTATCTATTACAACAACTGTCTATACATCTCAGCTGGTCATCTTAACCTGATTTCTAATTTATCAGTCAGCTAACAGTTCTGACTGGTCCTATTACAACCTGTTTTGGAACTTCCATTAAAACTATAAATTTCCGAACAATTTCCCCCTTTTTGATGGAACCAAAACAGTTAATCAGAAAAACCGATAATTAGTAAGGTAAGTGATAGAGACAAAAAATCATTTCATTGATTGATATTGCAGTTTACAGATACATAAATGATAGGTAAAAATTACCTAACTTCTGACCTAATGTCTTCATCTTCTGGTCATTTCTTGTCCCTCATGCCTTCAGGAATCTGAAAGATATCATTGTTGTGCACTAAAATATGAGGATTGTGGGTTAAGATGTGGCTTGATGATCTTAGTGACACAAACAATAAATGAGTAAAGTGGATGGTATTTATGTTATATGATTGCTTGAGAGAGTAAGAGTTTGTGCAATAAATTGGCAAGAAGTTTGGTAAGGTCTCAATTTTCTCTCCTTTCTTGGTCATAAATGACCCCTATTTATAAGGTTTGGGAGAGTGGAGCTCACTCTCCCGATTTACAAGGACAAGTAGCCGAATTATAGCTCTGCCAAACATTAAATGCTACATGATTGATGTGACCCAGGTCGGAGGTCGCTGGGAGGTCGTTCGAGGTATTTAAGAGCTCGCGCACCTCGCTGGGACGTCGCCTGAGGGCAATCCAGATTTGCAGGGATTTAGCCGTTTATCTACTCATAGCTACTCATCAATACCGTCCTTTACTAACACATCTCTGATTGAGGCCATTCTTAGGTAAGGCTCCTGGCGCTGCTCGTCTGCCACAGGTCCCATCCCCATTAATGCTCCGTACTTGTGTCAGTGTGCGACCTGCGAGGCGCATCCAGGTCGCATACTGGTGCTTGGCATGTCTTCATTTCCATTCTTTCTACGAGGTGTTATACTTGTGCAAAATGTGGTCTGGTCCTCCTCTCTTTCTTTCCAGGTCGGGCCCGACCTCGCGCCATATGCCCACAACAATCATACATCCTCCTGAGTACTTCCTTCTGGCGGTCTTCTTCAATGATGTTACCTCTCTCCAGTGCATCAAAATATGCTTGTCTGAAAGTCACTGGGTCATATCTGTTCCTTTTAAGAGGTGGCATCAGGAACTCATACCTTGGTGCAAAAGGTCTCATTGTCATCATCTAACCTTCCTTCATAACCTCTGTTGGGAGATGAATTTAATAAAGAAGTTTTAATTAGATCCCAAAAACCCTGAGTATGACATGTTCAGGATAATCTTGATAGACTAAGTCAGGTTTTCAGTATAGATTGTTCAGGAAGTTATCTGCACCATGTATAGTCAGCAGATATAGATCAGGTTAGATTCTGAAGACTCAGTAAGTTACTGAAGACACTGAAGATTCAGTTAGTTACTCAAGACACTGAAGACTCAGTAAGTCACTGAAGATACTGAAGACTCAGTATGTCACTGAAGACACTGAAGACGCAGTATGTCACTGAAGACACTGAAGACTCAGTAAGTTGCTGAAGACACTGAAGACTCAGAAGATACTGAAGACCCAGTAGTTACTGAAGACTCAGTAATACTCAGTATAACCTGAATGTTCAGAGGCACTGAATAATATCTATCTGAAGACTAGAAAACTGAGAAAAACGCAAATATTCAGAAAAGTAGATATTGCCCAAAACATTCATATGCAGAAAAAAGGAACTAAGTCTAAGTGTTGATTAAGGTTATCTCATTCAGAGAGATTGACCAAAAAGAGCCGTTTTGATTGTCTACATTTACTGAAGACAAGAACCAATCAGAGGAAGACAACACTGTACTTTACTGACACTGAAAGCGACAGGACACTGAATCATGTCAGTAGTACTATGTTCCAGACTGCAAGAATTGGTGATTGGCTACATGACTGCATATTTCCTAAAACATGCAAGGGAGTATTCAAACCTAAATATAGTCGTTCATCAAACACCATAAGAAGAAACTCATGAAGCTATCTCCTCCAACTGATATTTTTCAAGAGTGACCTTGGTGAAGTTGCCTATAAATACTAGTGACCCTTTACATTGAGAGATTACGAGAAATTTCAAAGCAACTCAAGAGCTCATTCGTATTATTGCAAATTGAAGCACTCGAAAAACCTAAAATTTCCCAAGTGTTTCACATTGGAGAGAGCTCATTCACTAAGCCTAGATTGATAAGAAATATCCAAAGCTTAGTAGAGATATCCTAACCTTTGCATTTGTTCTTATTGTAAAGGATATCTCACCCTAGTTGGAAACCAACCCAAAACCCAAACCCTTTGTTAAGGTAGTTTGTGTGTGTTTTGTTAGTGAGTTGGAGTTGTAAAGAGTTAGTAAGCTACAGTGAGTTAGCCAGAAAACTCTAGAGAAGAAGTTAGTAAGCTACTTGTGGTAGTCTGAACACTTGTGTGTGTTTGAGTTAGTAAGCTGCAGTGAGTCAGCCAGAAAACTCAAGGTAGAAAAGTGAGTAAGATACAGTGAGTTAGCCAGAAAGCTTTAGGAAGTGGTTAAGGAATTTCTCTGAAGGTCAGAGAGAGTGGACGTAGGAGCTTGAGTCTCTGAACCACTATAATTGTTGTGTTGTTTTGTTTTCAGTACTGCATTATTATTTGTTGCATGTTTTTCACTGAAAGCATAATTCACTGATATTCAGTTGGGACCAATCCACTGAACTTGCATCAAATTGATCACAGCCTTAATCACTGTTTTATTGAAGGGAAGATTTTCAGCAAAGCTAAAACGAGTATAAACATAGGGCCAACCATTTCGCACACTTGAGTAGCTAGAACAAATAGTTACCAAACTGAACTAACTCTACTGAGGGTTCAGTAAGATAATTATCAGATCCAAGCGCCTCAGGATCTCTGATAAACTCAGGCTCAGTTGGGCTAATCTGAAGCTTCTAAAAGCAGCTCAGGATCATTGTCTCAGTAGACTTTGACTCAGGGCAATCTGTGCTTCTCAAGGCAAAATCATCAGGACAACCTGACCCATCTGACCTCAGTGAAAGAAAAGTTTTAAAAATTATTGGACACGTGTATTCCCCCCCCATACACGTGTGAGACTCGTTAGCTCTGGGACCAACAAGTGGTATCAGAGCAGTGGTTCATTTTGACCACTTGCTTTGGTAGCCATAGTCTATTTTGCTGAATGACTTTGGTGGCCTACTGAATAGATCTGTTTGCTGATATCTTACAAGGCTCAGTCATCATGCCTTCTAAGAAATTTCCTATGTTCTCTTTTGAGAGCTATGACCTATGGAGATTGAGAATGCAGGCTCAACTGTATTCAAAATATGAAAGAATGAGGAGAGTGGTTTCTGAAGGACCATTCAAATTTACAGTTGTGAATCCCAGAATCACTGATACTGAGAGGAATGATCCCAGAGATGAATTTCCAAAATCTGATGATCAACTTACTCCTGATGAGAGAAAGTTAGTCAATCTGGACTACATTGCTAAAGATACTTTGTATAACACTATTAATGATGGTGTTATGGGGATGATTTCTCACTGTGAAACTGCAAAAGAAATATGGGACACACTTGCTGTTATGTGTCAAGGCACAGATCATATTAAGGAAAACAAACTTTATGTTGCTATTGAAAAGTTTGATAGCTTTGAAATGGAAGATAGTGAATCCATTGACAAACTTGAGGTCAGATTCACTAGCATCATGAATGATCTGAGTGCTCTAGGGAAAAAATACCCACAGAGAGAAGTGACACTGAAAATTCTTAGAGGATTATCTAAGAAATGGGATATACATGCTGTGGTGATTGAAAACACCAAAAATATTGATTTCATGCCATATCAACAAGTTTTCTCTGAACTGAAAGCTTATTAGTTTGTGATTGACAAGAAAACTAAGAAATCTGACAATAAAGATGATTCTTCATCTAGCAAGAATGTGTCTTTCAAAGCTAAAGAGAAATCCTGTAAGTCTAGAGAGTCTGAGAACTCACTTGCCAAAAATCAGGATGAGCAGGAGGATAAGCTAGTACTGATGGCAAGGAGGTTTGAAAGACTCAATAGCAGATATGGGAAATATAAGAAATATTACAGGAATCACAGGTACAAGAGAGACTCAGAAGCTGAGGACAGATACACTGAGAAAAGAAAGGACCAGAAAGCTGAAAGATCCTCATCCAAGAAGAAGAACTCCAAAAACAAGAAGGAAAGTGACCAGGATGATGATACCAACAGATGTTACAACTGTCAGAAGAAAGGTCACTTTCAATATGACTGTCCTGAGCTGAGTGCTAAAGAAAGAAAGGAAAGACAAGCCAAGAGAGACAAGAAGATCTCCAGCAAGAAAGCTATGATTGCTGAGGAAGAAGAACATTCTGAAGAAGGTTCCAGTTCCTCGGATGAGATTTTCTCAGATAGTGACAGTGATGATATCTGTCTTATGGCTGTGGAGGAGGTAAATTCTTCTATCTCTGTTGTTGCTCCTACACAAGCACATTAGTTCTCAAGTTCAACTGTAAACAGTAATTTTGACCTGATGGATTCGTTTGAGAATCTTATGAAGGACTATTCCATGTTACAAGAACTGCTCACTGAAACTCAAGAGCAGAACAAGGAACTGACTGCTGAGAATCTGAAGTGGTATTGCACACCAGATGTAAGCATGTTGATATCAGACATCACTTCATCGGAGATCCTGTTGAGAAGAAAGACATCAGAATGGAGAAAATTCATACTGATAAACTGAGAGCTGATATCTTGACTAAACCTTTGGCTGAATCAAGATTTCAGGAACTATCAGTTGAATTAGGTATGTTGGATCCAGGTGAATAAAGCAAATCTGAAAAATTGAAGGTTTTTCAGATGCATGAAGTTTTCTCAGGATTTTACTGAAAAACTCAGGATAAAATTGAGAGTACTGAACACTAAATCTTGGGAAACTCAGTTATCCTGAAGATCAGTACTCAGTATTATACTGACCTTTTATCAAGATCAGTACTCAGTATTATACTGACCTTTTATCAAGATGAGTACTAAGTATTATACTGGCATTTTATCAAGGTCAAAACTCAGTAAGACAGATGGAGAAAATTAGTCTGAAGAAGTATTGACTCATGCAACACATTTATTGTCTAACTGAATCTCAGTAATCATTGACAATAAATAACAAAACACCTGAAGGAATAATTGGGCGGGACCTTTGAAATCCATGAAGAAAGTCAATGGTCTGCAGGAACAGTAATTAAATGCACTGTTCATTAATCACCAATAGGGATAAATTGGCGGCTTTGTATTTGTGAAATCGTCCTTTCATATACCCGATTTAGTCGGTTTTTAATCTCAACCGTCGATTTCTTCATCTATGCGATTTTCCATGAATCAAAATCCTATATCTATTAAAGAATTTCCTTCAAAACCTGATTCCAAAAAACCTTCATCTTCAAACACTCTGCTTCAAAAAAAAAACTCTAAATTGCACAGAAATTTTCATCTATCTCAAAACCCTTCACCAAAAATTCTCCAAAAATGACATTTTCTGTATACGACAAGCTCGCCATTTCCAATAAACCTTGGTACGAATATGTCGTCTCTCTCGAAAGCTCATCCAATGCAATTCACGAAGAGGAGGCGTTGCATATGATTCGTTTGGCAAAGCTTACTTGCCTGGTCGCGAATCAACCAAAGGCCGAATATGTGAAAGGGGTAATTGAGTTTATCTCTAATTTGAAGTTAGATGATGAGAATTGTATAGAATCTCAGATTACAGTCTCGCATTTGGGGCATAGTTCAAAATATGTGGATTTTGTTAGGGAATTATATATTATTCCTAAGAATCTTAATGCCATATATGAGTTAAGCGATAGAGGTGAAGACCCTACGGTATATATGATGGGTAGGGAACAAGAATATCTGGATAAAATTACAGAGCATCCAGTAAAGTTTGAAGCTACTCTGAATAAAAGGCATTTAAAGCCTATATATCGAGTATTGCTGGACATTGTAAGCAAATGCATCATGAGTAGATCTGACAACTTTGAACAGATAAGCACACCTAAGTTAAGGCTAATGGCTGCGATTGAAGATTCACCTACCACGGCATTCAACTGGTTACACTATTTAATCAAGGTGGTGAGTGATCAAGCCAAACAAGTTCAGAAGGTGAATGGCTCTGTAGTTGTCAAAGGAAAAATCCTACATGCAACCAAGATTGCATTTATCTTGGAAATGTGCAGAGAAGAGGAGGACATCTTTGCCAATTCCACACCCTTTCTAAAGTCAAAAATCATGTTCAAACCTCCAACAAAGATGAATTTGAAAGGAAAGAAAGAGAAAAGCTCCGAGTCCCAGGAGGAGACTGCTGAAGAAGAAGCTGTTGAAGCCAAACAAGCCAGGGGAAAAGCCCTGATGCAAGTTAAAAGAGAGAAAGGAGAAAAACTGAAGAAGAAAACACTGGCTCCTCAGAAACGCAGAAAGCTTCAATCTATTACTGAGGAGGAGATCAGTGACTCTGAAGAAACTCAACCTGAAGTCCAGCAAGGGCTGAAATCTCCATTGCAGGTTCTTGCTCAGGTTGTGACAAATGTACAAGAGCAAGAAACTGAGGAACAGGTTTTCTCTGAGGTACTCGAGACTTCTCTGAGCTCAGATAAAATTTCTCAGGAAATCTTCAAGGGACCTCAGATTCCTACTGAAGAGACACCTGTTCAGACTTCAGAACAGTCTGAACCTCAGGAATTGCTAATTTTGGATGCGCTCCTGAGTGAACCATTTCTTGATCCATCAGCACCAGAACTCATACAATCCGATCCTACTGTCCCTGAGAGCCCAAAGATGAAGAAGGGAGAGGCAGAAGAAACTGAATGGCGAAGCAAGGGGGAATGGTTCATCCTGGACAGATACCTTGAGCTTAATGCATATCCTGACCTTCAGGATCTTTTCTTCCAACTCAAAACCACGGTCTACACCCTGAATCAGACTCTTCTGGAGATGCTGAATATAGCCTCCTTCAGAGGAGAAGATTGGTGGAATGCTGAAACTGCTGTTTTGACAGAGTTCTCTGGATTCAGGAAGACCAAGCTCAGAATGAAAATTGCTAACTTTGATGAGCTAGTAAAGAGAAAGGTGGCTGAGAGAAGGAAAGCTGATGTTGATGCCTCCAGTTCTATGAATCCAGAAGGAGATGAGGATCAAGATAAAGAGGGTGACAAACAAGATGATGCTGAAAAACAATCTTAGATGGAGAAGGACACTGATGCTGCACAGACTGATATCACACATCCTCAGACTGAAGTTAGCACTCTTCAGGTATCTTTTGGCACTATTAAACATTATGCCAAAGCTACTGAAGTTCCTATCTTTAAATCTGTTATGTATGATATGCAGACTGAGGCTCAGTTGGAGCACCCAACTCAGGTGGAAAAAGTTGTACAAACTCCAGAAATTGATTTCAGTCCTATCCTAGATAAATTGGAGAAGGTGGTGCCAATGGTGGATAAAGTGACTCAAATTGAAGAAACCTTGGAAAGACAATCTCAAAAGCTGGAAAATCTGAGTTCATCTTCAGACATGCTGCACTAAAAACAACTCTTGCAGAGAAAAAGACTACTTTGGAAGGAAAGGTTGATGTAGTCAAAACTGAGCTCAATGCAGAGATGAAGCAGATGTATCAGGAAAGAACTGCCTAGCTTGAAGCCAAGCTGGTTGAGAAGAATGATCTAATGATCAAGACAGCTGTTGAGGAAATGGGCTCTATGCTCATGACCAAGATGACAGAGATGATGCACGATGTCTTCTCAAATCAGTTCGCACCTCTTTCAGATGAGTTCTCAATAGCTAAAAATTACATGAGAAGGCTAGAGGATGAGCATGATCAGTTGGCAGGGGAAGTGCGAAGTATAAGCAAAGAGCAATACCATATGGATACTGCACTGACTCAACTACTCCCAAGGTATGGTGCCAAAAAGGGGGAAAGGCCTGGTGGCAAACTAAGTGAGTGTTGGCACAAACCTTGAAGAGAAAGGCTCAGAAAGAAGTTGAAGAAAAGAAAATTACTGATGCCTTAAAAGAAGTTGAAGCCACTAAGAAGCTCAAATTCAAAGAAGTTGAGAAACCTATCTACACTCAAACATCTGAGCAAATTATTCATGAAGTAATTTCTGAGAAACTGAGTGATAGAAGGATGATTGAGACAAGCCAAGCCGGTGAAGAACAAGTCAGACCTGGAAAGAGAAAGGTTGTGGCATTTGTAGAATAAGAAATGAATAAAAGAGCTAAAGCTTCTAAGTCTACTCAGAGGAAATTGATAATAGATTTTGAAGAATCTGAGGAAGAAGCTGAAAAAGAAGAAACTGAAAGTCAGAAAGAAGTCTTCAATACCAAGAAAACTCTAAAAACCCTTCAAATTGATAAAGAGAAGAAGATTGTTGCTTCTGTGTCGGGTGTTCCTGTGATCAGGAAAAAGAAAGAAGAAGAGCAGAAAAGAAGAAGTGGTTTTAAGAAGTTTTTGAGCAAAAAGGAGGGTCTGAGAGAAAACTCAGAAATGGCCGCACATTGACAAATGGATGCCTATTCAGTTCAATGATGCATGGGAGGAGATCAAGAGAACCTTCTGGTTCTTTTATGAGATTCTGAGAGAATGGAGGGGGAGCAGCTCGGATATGAATGAAGCCTTCATTGAGTACTTACTGACATTCTATCCTAAGTACCTGCAAAGTTGGATCAACTTGGCAGATGAAGGAAATACTCAGATAGTAGCCCCTGATCCATACACTTACCCAGCTCTTAGACTTGAGAATTGCTATGTGAATGAAACAGCCATTTCTCAGGAGATAGCTCAATATGCCATCCAGCTAGGCCTAACAGGAAACAACCCTGATATCATCAAAGCAAGGGATGAACTGAAGAAGAGATATTATGGGATGTTCAACCTGGAAGTGCCAGAGGATGAAGTAGAAGAAAGGCGAAGATTCGTATAGATTTTTACATTTTTGATTTTCATTGTAATCTGTAACTCTTATTCTACATCAATGAAAATTTTATCTTTATGCTCAAAGATTATATCTCATTATCTTTTTACATGTCTTTATATTTGATATGCCTTATGTTTTGAAATTATTGGGAGAATTACCATTTTGGATTGTAATAGATAAACTGAAACCTGAGTATAGGTTAGGTTTTTGTAACAAGATGGTTTTGGCATCATCAAAAAGGGGGAAATTGTTGGGAGATGAATTTAATAAAGAAGTTTTGATTAGATCCCAAAAACCCTGAGTATGACATGTTCAGGATAATCTTGATAGACTAAGTCAGGTTTTCAGTATAGATTGTTCAGGAAGTTATCTGCACCATGTATAGTCAGCAAATATAGATCAGGTTAGATTCTGAAGACTCAGTAAGTTATTGAAGACACTGAAGATATAGTAAGTTACTGAAGACACTGAAGACTCAGTAAGACACTAAAGATACTGAAGACTCAGTATGTCACTGAAGACACTGAAGACTCAGTATGTCACTGAAGACACTGAAGACTCTGTATGTTACTGAAGACACAGAAGACTCAGTAAGTAACCGAAGACACTGAAGACTCAGTATGTCACTGAAGAAACTGAAGACTCGGCAAGTTACTGAAGACACTGAAGACTCAGTAAGTAGCTGAAGACACTGAAGACTCAGTATGTCACTGAAGACTCAGTAAGTTGCTGAAGACACTGAAGACTCAGAAGATACTGAAGACCCAGTAGTTACTGAAGACTCAGTAATACCCAGTATAACCTGAATGTTCAGAGGCACTGAATAATATCTATCTGAAGACTACAAAATTGAGAAAAATGCAAATATTCAGAAAAGAAGATATTGCCCAAAACATTCATATGCAGACTAAAGGAACTAAGTCTAAGTGTTGATTAAGGTTATCTCATTCAGAGAGATTGACCAAAAAGAGTCGTTTTGATTGTCTACATTTACTGAAGACAAGAACCAATCAGAGGAAGACAACACTGTACTTTACTGACACTGAAAGCGATAGGACACTGAATCATGTCAGTAGTACCATGTTCCAGACTGCAAGAATTGGTGATTGGCTACATGACTGCATATTTCCTAAAACGTGCAAGGGAGTATTCAAACCCTAAATATAGCCGTTCATCAAACACCATATGAGGAAACTCATGAAGCTATCTCCTCCAACGGATAGTTTTTCAAGAGTGACCTTGGTGAAGTTGCCTATAAATACTAGTGACCCTTTACATTGAGAGGTTACGGGGAAATTTCAAAGCAACTCAAGAGCTCATTCGTATTATTGCAAATTGAAGCACTAAAAAAAACCTAGAATTTCCCAAGTGTTTCACATTGGAGAGAGCTCATTCACTAAGCCTAGATTGATAAGAAATATCCAAAGCTTAGTAGAGGTATCCTAACCTTTGCATTTGTTCTTATTGTAATGGATATCTCACTCTAGTTGGAAACCAACCCAAAACCCAAACCCTTTGTTAAGATAGTTTGTGTGTGTTTTGTTGGTGAGTTGGAGTTGTAAAGAGTTAGTAAGCTACAGTGAGTTAGCCAGAAAACTCTAGAGAAGAAGTTAGTAAGCTACTTGTGGTAGTCTGAACACTTGTGTGTGTTTGAGTTAGTAAGGCTGCAGTGAGTCGACCGGAAAAAACTCAAGGTAGAAAAGTGAGTAAGCTACGATTGAGTTAGCCGTAAAGCTTTAGGAAGTGGTTAAGGAATTTCTCACGAAGGTCGGAGAGAGTGGGCGTAGGAGCTTGAGTCTCGAACCACTATAATTCTTGTGTTGTTTTGCTTTACATCTTTGCATTATTATCTGTTGCATGTTTTTTTGAAAGCATAATTCATCGATATTCAATTGGAACCAATCAATTGAACTTGCATCAAATTGATCCTGACCTTAATCCTTTGTTTTATTGAAGGAAGATTTTAACAAAAGCTAAAAGCGAGTATAAACATAGGGCCAACCATTCCAAGACACTTGAGTAGCTAGAACAGATAGTTACCAAACCGAACTAACTCTCTCGAGGGTTCAAGAAGATAATTATCCGATCCAAGCACCTCGGGATCTCTCGATAAACTTCAGCTCGGTTGGGCTAATCTGAAGCTTCTGAAAGCAGCTCAGGATCATTGTCTCAGTAAACTTTGACTCAGGGCAATCTGTGCTTCTCAGGGCAAAATCATCAGGACAACCTGACCTATCTGACCTCAGTGAAAGAAAAGTTTTAAAAATCACTGAACACGTGTATTCCCCCCCCCATACACGTGTGAGACTCATTCGCACCGGGACCAACAACCTCCTTATAGAATGCTGGATATTTTTCTTTGAGCCAGTCCAGAAAGATTTTGTCAAAGAGATTGTCATACTTCTCTTCTGGGACTCGTTGTATCATGAATACGTCGCACAACCAGTCTGTCCTTATGATCCTCCAAGGTTCATGAAGATCCTCTCTGCACACAAGAATATCATCCATGCTGGCAGGCAAAGCACACTCTATCCAGGTCTCATCAAATTCGGTCACAGCCTTCTTCTTTTGCTTTCTTCTAAAGGCTTTATCTAGACCTCCAGCTTCTCGCAGCTTCTTTCTTTTGGTTGCCTCTTCTATGACCTTTCTCCTCTTGACCTAATCCTGTTGTACCCTGATATGTTCTGATGATAGGAGTAGCTCAGATCTTGTCACAACAATGTTCTTCTTGGGTTCTTTAACCTGCTTGCCTTTCTCCAACCTTTTCTTTTCTACCACTGCCTCAACTGATTCTGATGCAAACTCCTCTTCAAGTTTCATGGCCATCTCCAGACCCCTTGCTTCTTCTTCAGTCTGTAGTCTTTTCTGAACATTTGAGGAAAAGTCCTCAATCCTGTCAACTCTTGTGGTTAGGTCCACCATTGTAGCTTTCTATTCAGAAATAACCTTATCCTGAAGGTCTAGCTGTTTTGTGTGCTCTTCAATAGTAGAAAACAGCTCAGCCAGTTCAGTGTCATTGATTTCAGCAGCTTGGGCATCTGAAGTGGGTGTCTGACTTGGTGCAACAGCAACTATGGTCAGTTGACCGGCCTGGACAACCTATTTTTTTGATTCAACTCTTCCTTCCCCATTTTTGGTTGCATCAAAAAAGAGTCGGGTGTTCTTCTCCAGGTTGGTGAAAAGAGTTAGCATATCTTTCTTCAAGTCCTCAACTTCTAAAGACTGAATCTGAATAGACGAAGTAGATGATGGTACAGGTCCAAGCATCTTTGACACAGCCTCTTCTAGAGCCTTTTTAACAATAGATACATAAACTTCAAATTTCCTGACGGAGGCCTCGAAGCTAGAGTCTGCCTGCATTAATGACTTTGTAAGCCTCCTCTAGAAGTGTCCTGAAATTAGAAAGCATCGACACCTCTAGTCCTAGCTTTTGTAACATAGTTTTTACTCACGTCGTCTAATTCAGGGCAATGTCCGTATGCATTTCAGTCAATTTCTTCGCAGTCTGATTCCTCTCAGATTCAACAAGCTTCTTCGTTCTTTCCTCCATCCGAATCATCAAATTAGCAGCAAGAGTGTTGAATTGAGCTTCTACTGATGTTTTTACCCCACCCAGAATAGTCGTCGAAACTAGGTCTAGGGTCTCAGGTGGAATCCCAAAGACTGGGTAGATGTTTGTGCCTCGCCAATTAGGGTGTCATCTGTTTCACCCTCAATTGGTTCATCGACAACTGGTTTAATATCCCATTCAAGCTGATCATCTTCTTATTCAACAGGATAACCCTTCAGCTTGTTAACCAACCAGGCAACATCTTCCTCTGTCGCCAACTCAGCAGCACTGGCCACTCCTGCCAGATTCTTCATCTTGAGCTCCAACTCCACAAATTCTTCACCCCCAAAGGCATCCAGGACCATCAGAATGTCCTCAATGTGTTGCAATCTGACATCTCTCCAGAAGAGAACATCAACAACAATCTCTCTAACACCAGGATGGTCCACCAGATCAGAATAGAGTTTGTTCAGATAATTGTCCACCCTCCTCCTCAGAAATTTGACTGCTAGCTTCTCAGGTTCAGGAGATTCAAACACAGTTCTTGTGTTGAAAGGGTTATGAACAATGGATACAAACATGGCCTTTTGATGTGCTATTTGAATATCCGGAGTTGCTTCTCTGATAGGCTCAGATTGTGCTGGCTCAGGTGCGGGATGAGAGATAGTTTCAGATTGACGCTCAGAAGGCTCAGGTGGGGGCATATAAGGTTGAGCGGGTTCTATTTGTAAAGCCTCAAGAGGGATTTTCACAGAATGGGTTTCTGCAGATGGAATTGGCTTAGATATAGACAATTCAGGTTGAGCAGATGTGGTTGTGGGAGTAGGTTGTCTTGGAGGTGAGGGTAGGGGTATGTCAGGTTGGGGTGATGAAGGTGTGGGTGATCTGGGGTAGTGAGTAGATTCATGACCTTTAAATAAGGAACTCAGGTGAGCTGAGTCAGATGGCATCAGACTCGTCCTGAGCCTCTTCTAGTTGTTCTCCTTCTCTTTCTTCTCCACCAGCTTCCGTCTGAATAGCTTCCTCTACTGCTGTCAGTTCCTGACCCGTACTGACTGTGTGTTCTGAACTTACACCAGTCTCTTCACCAACCTGTTCCACAAGTTGCTCACCTCCTGATTCCAAAATCTCCACATCACTGTCTTCATCCCGAAGACCTCCAGATGGCATTCCCACCTTCTTCGGCAACATGGTGGTGAGCTTCTTCTGTTGTTTCTCACCCACATCTTCATATGTTCGAGCAGGTTTACTTGTCAGTTGCTTTCTCTTGATGACCCTTGTCTTGGGCTGACCTTGTGCTTCAGATTGCACAGAAGAGGCCGGACCCTTGTCTTTCTTTAATTTTGGCACATAGGGGGCTAGGTCATCATCTCTTTTTCCAGACAACTCCTCATCTTTATATAGAAGAGCCTTGAACTTCTCCAGATATGACTTCCTTCCAACCTCTGACCAAGGGTAGTTAGGAATTTTATCAGCAAGGATCATGGAGACCTTGTGAATATTGCAGATTTTCTTGGCCAGCACCGCCTGGTTCTTCTCATTCACAACAAACTTCACCATTTCCTGTAGCAGTCTATGCTTGAACAACCCCATCCAGTTCATATCTGGTGCCTTTTCTATGATAGCAGTCATCACGTGCTGCTTTTGCTGTGTTAGGGCATCACGGCTGAAGGCAATACCCAGAATTACCTTTGAAACAATTTCAAAGAGGCTGAAGGCAATACCCAGAATTACCTTTGAAACGATTTCAAAGAGCAATCTGTATTTCCTCTTCAAATATGGAACCTTAACATTTGTAATGTTTGTGATGTTCCCATGCCTTAGAAGCACCTTCTGTAGATACTCCTTGTCTGACATCCCCGCTGTGAATTCATCTGGGTAATTCCTTCCTGTTGGAAGACCAAAGATCCTTCCAAGATCGTCGTTGATTACTTCAATTTTTTTACCTCAGATGAATTTATACAGTTCCTTATTATCGGTCTCCTTTAATTTTCTCAAAAACTCCAGGGACTCAATAATGCTCACACTATTCAAGTGTCAGAAACAAAACTGTTCAAGCCCACACGCTCTTAGGCATTCCAGAATTTCCTTCGATTCTAGATCATTGGTTGTGTTGAATATCACGTACTTCTCATTAATGAAGTCTTTGATCATAAACGCATAGTCACATATTTCAGTGGTTGCCTTAGAGGTTGCCATTTCTGCAAATAGATAAATATACCCAAAATTAGGTTTATCAAAACCCATTTGATCTCAGACAATACATAGTGAAATAGGGCAATATGTGAAGCATTTCCATAAGTATTATCCCCAAATATGCATATTGTTCACAACGTGCAGAGAAATAAGGATAAATCAAATTAAATCCCATTCAAATAAGAATATGAACAGTACAGCATACACAAATATCCTATAACCCTAGCATATAATCGTGAAATGCATAGAATGTCAATTACCAGAATGAGCAATTTGAAAGATAAGAAATTGCACGGTTTTGAATTGCTCTTGAAGAGTAGTTCGTAAGTTTTCGGGAAAAGAATTTTTCTTAGTCTGAAATATTAGAGTAGGAAAGTCAAAGGTTTATTTCAGACAAGTTTTAGGGTTTAAATAGTTTGGAGGGAAAACATTTTGCACTATTTGTTGGGATATTTTAGTTTTGATGAATTATGCCAAAACATTATCAACTTGTGTTATTGAAGCTAATTTACAGATAACAAGTTGAGGGGGAACGAAAGAACAAATTGAGGGGGAACTCACGGAATCAGAAGTAGATGATCATGATCAGACGAGGCTGCAGACGAGACTGATCGAGATCAGATGAGTTAGATGAGTTCCGAGTTAAACTGATGAGCTGTGCAAATCAGAAGAGAAGAAAAGCTAAGCCAGCAAATCAGAAGAGAAGGTTGCAAATCAGAAGATGAGCAGATGAGACTGATCAAGATCAGACGTGATCGAGATCAGATATGAAGATGAGCAGATGAGACTGATCGAGATCAGACGTGATCGAGATCAGATATGATAACCTGATATGCTAACCGGATATGATGTACTTACCTGATGCTATCCTGATATGTTGATCTGAAGATGTGTTGATCTGATCAGTCGAGCTGATCAGATCAGGCAAAGAAGAAATCAGATAGCCTGAGTAAAAGTAATCTGAGACTCAGTAAGATCTGAGACTCAGTAAGTAAAACTGATCTGAGACTCAGTAAGTAAAAGTGACCTGAGGGTCAGGATGTCTGAAGTCAGAAGAACTGAACTCAGTCAGCCTGAGGGTCAGTATGCCTGATCAGACAAGGTCCGCTGAAGAGAAGTCTGCTGAATCAAGAACCCTGAGTAACCTGAGACTCAGAGAAACCTGAAGGCTCAGAGAAACCTGAAAACTCAGTATGTCTCTGAAGACACTGAGACTCAGAGAACCATGAAGACACAGTAATTACTGAAGACTCAGTAATTACTGAATACTCAGTATAAACCTGAATGTTCCGAGGCAAAGAAACTGAGGAATATAGCCGTTGGAATTCAGCTGACGTGGACCAATGAGAGGAAGACAACCAGCCTGAAAAAGCTGCAGAACTTACAAAGAATAGTATGGATTTGAATGTGATTCTCTCCAACGGTAACATTCAAATCCACACTATAAATACAAGATCTTCCATCAAATTAAGTGTGGAGAATGTAGCAAACGATGCTACAAAGCTAAGAAGACAAATACTCAAGCTTTCCCACCATAGAACACAAGTCTGTAGATATACACATATATTCAAAGAGTGTTCTAGAACCCAATCTAAGCAACCCACGATGTATCCTAAGCTTAGAGAGATTTTCCCAACCTTAGCATTGAGGCTAAACAAATGTAAGGGAAAATCTCACCATAGTTGGAGACAACACCAAACCCAAACCCCATTCTCGTAAGAGATAACTAGTGGTGAAGTGAGGTAGTTGTTAGGCAATCCCGAGAGAGGGTGATAAGTCCCGTTGGAGTGTGAACTCGTTAAACATCTAGAGGCGAGCCCGAGAGGGTGATAAGTCCAGAGGCGAGCCCGAGAGGGTGATAAGTCCAGTTGGAGTGAGAGCTCGTTAAATATATAGAGGCGAACCCGAGAGGGTGATAAGTCCAGTTTGAAGGAATTTCCCTAGGAACAGGGAGAGTGGATGTAGGAGCTTGAGTCTCCGAACCACTATACATTGTTGTGTTCTTTACTGCTTTACATTCTTATCTTGTCATATGCATTCGATTATAAGCAAAACACAACACATGAGCTTAAAACGCAAAAATCTGGAATCACCATTCCTTCACCCCTGTTTTTGTATGCATTTCATGATTATTCCGCATTTCATGGGTTTTTCACTGGGCCTATCAATTGGTATCAGAGAGGGAGTTATAAAGTTCACTAATTTCAAAGTGAACACCTGAACATATCTTTTTAAAAAAAACCCGTCTCTGCACTGATACCTATCAATTGGTATCAGAGCAGGAGTTCAAAAGATCACTTTTAATGTGATCACCTTAACTGATCTTTTTAAAAGAAAACCCGTTTCTTTAAAAATGCATATATTTTAATGTATTGGCTTCATTATCAAAAAGGGGGAAATTGTTGGGATATTTTAGTTTTGATGAATTATGCCAAAACATTATCAACTTGTGTTATTGAAGCTAATTTACAGATAACAAGTTGAGGGGGAACGAAAGAACAAATTGAGGGGGAACTCACGGAATCAGAAGTAGATGATCATGATCAGACGAGGCTGCAGACGAGACTGATCGAGATCAGATGAGTTAGATGAGTTCCGAGTTAAACTGATGAGCTGTGCAAATCAGAAGAGAAGAAAAGCTAAGCCAGCAAATCAGAAGAGAAGGTTGCAAATCAGAAGATGAGCAGATGAGACTGATCAAGATCAGACGTGATCGAGATCAGATATGAAGATGAGCAGATGAGACTGATCGAGATCAGACGTGATCGAGTTCAGATATGATAACCTGATATGATGTACTTACCTTATGCTATTCTGATATGTTGATCTGAAGATGTGTTGATCTGATCAGTCGAGTTGATCAGATCAGGCAAAGAAGAAATCAGATAGCCTGAGTAAAAGTAATCTGAGACTCAGTAAGTAAAACTGATCTGAGACTCAGTAAGTAAAAGTGACCTGAGGGTCAGGATGTCTGAAGTCAGAAGAACTGAACTCAGTCAGCCTGAGGGTCAGTATGCCTGATCAGACAAGGTCCGCTGAAGAGAAGTCTGCTGAATCAAGAACCCTGAGTAACCTGAGACTCAGAGAAACCTGAAGGCTCAGAGAAACCTGAAGACTCAGTATGTCTCTGAAGACACTGAGACTCAGAGAACCATGAAGACACAGTAATTACTGAAGACTCAGTAATTACTGAATACTCAGTATAAACCTGAATGTTCCGAGGCAAAGAAACTGAGGAATATAGCCGTTGGAATTCAGCTGACGTGGACCAATGAGAGGAAGACAACCAGCCTGAAAAAGCTGCAGAACTTACAAAGAATAGTATGGATTTGAATGTGATTCTCTCCAACGGTAACATTCAAATCCACACTATAAATACAAGATCTTCCATCAAATTAAGTGTGGAGAATGTAGCAAACGATGCTACAAAGCTAAGAAGACAAATACTCAAGCTTTCCCACCATAGAACACAAGTCTGTAGATATACACATATATTCAAAGAGTGTTCTAGAACCCAATCTAAGCAACCCACGATGTATCCTAAGCTTAGAGAGATTTTCCCAACCTTAGCATTGAGGCTAAACAAATGTAAGGGAAAATCTCACCATAGTTGGAGACAACACCAAACCCAAACCCCATTCTCGTAAGAGATAACTAGTGGTGAAGTGAGGTAGTTGTTAGGCAATCCCGAGAGAGGGTGATAAGTCCCGTTGGAGTGTGAACTCGTTAAACATCTAGAGGCGAGCCCGAGAGGGTGATAAGTCCAGAGGCGAGCCCGAGAGGGTGATAAGTCCAGTTGGAGTGAGAGCTCGTTAAATATCTAGAGGCGAACCCGAGAGGGTGATAAGTCCAGTTTGAAGGAATTTCCCTAGGAACAGGGAGAGTGGATGTAGGAGCTTGAGTCTCCGAACCACTATACATTGTTGTGTTCTTTACTGCTTTACATTCTTATCTTGTCATATGCATTCGATTATAAGCAAAACACAACACATGAGCTTAAAACGCAAAAATCTGGAATCACCATTCCTTCACCCCTGTTTTTGTATGCATTTCATGATTATTCCGCATTTCATGGGTTTTTCACTGGGCCTATCAATTGGTATCAGAGAGGGAGTTATAAAGTTCACTAATTTCAAAGTGAACACCTGAACATATCTTTTTAAAAAAAACCCGTCTCTGCACTGATACCTATCAATTGGTATCAGAGCAGGAGTTCAAAAGATCACTTTTAATGTGATCACCTTAACTGATCTTTTTAAAAGAAAACCCGTTTCTTTAAAAATGCATATATTTTAATGTATTGGCTTCATTATCAAAAAGGGGGAAATTGTTGGGATATTTTAGTTTTGATGAATTATGCCAAAACATTATCAACTTGTATTATTGAAGCTAATTTACAGATAACAAGTTGAAGGGAAACGAAAGAACAAATTGAGGGGGAACTCATGGAATCAGAAGTAGATGATCAAGATCAGACGAGGCTACAGATTTAGACCGACGAGATCGATGAGTTAGATGAGTTCGAAGTTAAACCGATGAGTCAGGCAAATCGTAAGAGAAGAAAAACTAAGCCAAAGAATCAAGAGAAGGTTGCAAATCAGAAGATGAGCTGATGAGACTGATCAAGATCAGACGTGATCGAGATCAGATATGAAGATGAGCAGATGAGACTGATCGAGATCAGACGTGATCGAGTTCAGATATGATAACCTGATATGATGTACTTACCTTATGCTATTCTGATATGTTGATCTGAAGATGTGTTGATCCGATCGGCGAAGTTGATCGGATCGATCAAAAGAAGAAATCAAATAGCCCGAGTAAAAGTAATGTCGAGACTCGATAAGTAAAACCGATCCGAGACTCAAGAAGTAAAAAGTGACCGAGGTCGGGATGTCCAAGTCAAGAACCGAACTCGGTCCACCGAGGGTCAAGATGCCCGATCGGATAAGGTCCGCCAAGAGAAGTCCGAATCAAGAACCCCGAGTAACCCGAGACTCAGAGAAACCTCAAGGCTCGAGAGAGACCAAGACTCGAGATGTCTCAAGACACTGAGACTCGGAGAACCATGAAGACACAGTAATTACTGAAGACTCAGTAATTAATGAATACTCAGTATAAACCTGAATGTTCCGAGGCAAAGAAACTGAGGAATATAGCCGTTGGAATTCAGCTGATGTGGACCAATGAGAGGAAGACAACCAACTGAAAAAAAGTCAGCAGAACTTATAAAGAATAGTAACGGATTTGAATGTGATTCTCTCCAACGGTAACATTCAAATCCACACTATAAATACAAGATCTTCCATCAAATTAAGTGTGGAGAATGTAGCAAACGATGCTACAAAGCTAAGAAGACATATACTCAAGCTTTCCCACCATAGAACACAAGTCTGTAGATATACACATATATTCAGAGTGTTCTAGAACCCAATCTAAGCAACCCACGATGTATCCTAAGCTTAGAGAGATTTTCCCAACCTTAGCATTGAGGCTAAACAAATGTAAGGGAAAATCTCACCATAGTTGGAGACAACACCAAACCCAAACTCCATTCTCGTAAGAGATAACTAGTGGTGAAGTGAGGTAGTTGGTAGGCAATCCCGAGAGAGGGTGATAAGTCCCGTTGGAGTGTGAACTCGTTAAACATCTAGAGGCGAGCCCGAGAGGGTGATAAGTCCAGAGGCGAGCCCGAGAGGGTGATAAGTCCAGTTGGAGTGAGAGCTCGTTAAATATATAGAGGCGAACCCGAGAGGGTGATAAGTCCAGTTTGAAGGAATTTCCCTAGGAACAGGGAGAGTGGATGTAGGAGCTTGAGTCTCCGAACCACTATACATTGTTGTGTTCTTTACTGCTTTATGTTCTTATCTTGTCATATGCATTCGATTATAAGCAAAACACAACACATGAGCTTAAAACGCAAAAATCTGGAATCACCATTCCTTCACCCCTGTTTTTGTATGCATTTCATGATTATTCCGCATTTCATGGGTTTTTCACTGGGCCTATCACTATTATTTTTGCATACTCGAGTATCCGTGTTTTAAAACGGATGGTCAGGATTAAGCGGTTGAAAAGTTACTTAATCGGGCGATTGAGGATAAAAAGCAGCAGACTTTTGGACTTAAAAACTAGCAATTAATGCATTTAATACATAAATCTCACGTCCGCATTTAGTGCTTGCAGGCATGATGTCATAAAGTAATGTGCACAGCAATTATCACACAGATATAGATGATCTCAGATAACTAAATAAATAGATAACAAATCTCAGGTAAATGAGATCAAATAAACGAAATCAAAAAATATATCTGACTGACTAATATCGTAATCAATCAATTACCACTTTATCGAGTCTGAATTTTTTTATTTTTGTTGATCTTATTACTGTAGCCTAATCCTCAAAACTTTTCCCAACAATATTATACCTTTCTGATCAGATTTCTCCTGATCCTATCCGACCAGTTGAAGTTCCCCCTTCAACTGCCATCACTTTTCTGACCAGTTCCCTATTGATCTTGCCTGATTAGTTGAGGTTCCATTGCCTAACTGATCTTTCTTTTCTGGTCAATTCCTTAACCAACTGGTCTTGGAGACCAATCCACCGAAGAATTCCGGTGCATCTTCTCCTAAGTCCAGAGGTCCTAGCTCATTACATAGTTCTCTGAATTTGACTTCAGCTAGTAGCTTGGTTAAGATATCAGCTTCCTGCTTATCAGTATGGATCTTTTCCATTCTGATGTTTTTCTTTTCCACATGGTCTCTGATAAAGTGATGTCTTATGTCCACGTGCTTGCATCTTGTATGTAGAACTGGGCCCTGTGTGATTACAATAACACTATTACTGTCACAGAAGATAGGCACATTCGTAGCTATAATGTTATAATCCCTCAGCTGCTGACAAAGCTAGAGCAGTTGAGAGCAACAGCTTCCTGTGGCCATATATTCTGCTTCAGTAGTAGATGTGGCAACAGATGTCTATTTCTTTGAAAACCAAGAGACCAGCTTATTTCCCAGAAACTGACATGTACTTGAGGTTGACTTTTTGTCTATTCTGCAACCTCCATAACCAGAATCAGAGTACCCACTAAGCTCTAGATTATCATCTGAAGAGTAGTATAACCCAAGGTTAACTGTCCCCTTCAGATACTTAAGAATCTGCTTAGCTGCTTCCAGGTGGCTTTGCATTGGATTTGCCTGAAATCTGGCACATACACCTACTGCAAATGTTATGCCTAGTCTGCTGGCAGTCAGGTATAGCAATGATCCAATGAGAGCCCTATATTCTTTCTGATTAGTTTTCTGACCATTCTTGTCCGGATTCATTCTGAAGGAAGTCATCATTGGAATTCTGCCAGTCTTGCAGTTTTGAACTCCATATTTGGCCAACAGATTTCTTGTATACTTGGCCTGTCAGATAAATATTCCTTCAGTACTTTGTCTTACCTGAAGACCTAGAAAGTAGTTCATCTGACCCATCATGGACATCTCAAACTTCTCTTGTATCAACTTGCTGAACTTCTCACATAAGTTCTTATTGGGAGATCCGAAGATAATGTCGTCCACATAGATCTGAACCATCGGAATATCTTCTCCGTCTTCAATTCTGAACTAAGTTCTGTCTATTAGCCCCTTAGTGAACCTACTGTCTAGCAAGAACTGGGATAATGTATCATACCAAGCTCTGGGAGCCTGTTTCAGTCCATAAAGAGCTTTTCTTAGATGGTACACTTGGTTGCTCATTTCAAAGCCAAGAGGTTGTTCAACATAAACTTCCTCAGCTAGTACCCCATTTAAGAATGTACTCTTTACATCCATCTGATACACAGTAAATCCCCTGTGAGCAACATAAGCTAGAAACAGCCGAATGGCTTCAAGACGGGCGTCTGGTGCAAAGGTTTCATCATAATCAATACCTCCTGATTGTGAATATCCCTTAGCAACAAGTCTTGCCTTATTTCTGGTTATCACATTGTGCTCATCCTTCTTGTTCTTGAAGACCCATTTAGTGCCAATCACATCTTGGTGAGTTGGTCTGTCTACAAGTTCTCAAACTTGATTCATTTCAAACTGCTCTAGTTCTTCTTGCATGGCCAGAATCCAGCTTGCATCAGCTAGAGCTTCTTCAACTGTGAGGGGTTCCTTCAAAGACAGATAGCAACAATACATTGCATTTTCACCAATCTGATGTCTAGTTTGAACTCTAATAGATGGGTCTCTGATGATCAGGTCAGTTGGATGAATGGTTATCCAGGACCTTCTTCCCTGATTTACATCAGTTTGGAGATCATCATCCTCTTTAGATAGTGATTCATCACTAGAGACTGGGAGAGGTACTTCAGTAGGATCCAATTGGCATGGGCATATCTCAGCTCATGTTGGACTCATCATGTGCTGAAGTCTGTCCACCGGAACATCAGGTGTTCCCCCTAAACCAGATGGTTCAATTGTTACTGTCTCAGCTGTACCAGCTTCTTCATTGACAATTGTACGTACCTTAGGGTCTGATTGACCTGGTGAATCATCAAGATCAAAGTTAGGAATATACACAGTGACGTGATCTGATTCCTTTTTTTTGATACTCAACTGATCCATTTTCTGAGCATCAGGTACTGGTTGATCCTTTGCATTTGCAATACTCTGCTGGATGGAGGTGAAGGAATCCCTTTGAATGAAGCCTTGACTTGCTTTCCTTTCTGACATGCAGCACATGTCTGATCCTTAGAGAAAACTTCATTCTGGAGTCCCTCAACCAAGGACATCCTTGCTATCTTGTTAAGAGTCTTAAAATTCAGATGACTCATTCTCTTATGCCAAAGCCAACTATTGCTTTTTGAACTCTTAACAATCAGACATGCATTTCTTGGACAACTGTCCCAATCTACAGTATAGATTGTTCCTTTCCTCGAACCAGTTAACAAGATTTGTTGAGTAGCTCGATTCTTTATAGTGCACTGATCAGTTGAGAACTCAAAGCTGAATCTGTTGTCGTAGAATTGTGAAATCGATAACAGGTTGTGCTTTAAACCATCAACATATGAGACTCGTGTAACCTGTACATCATCATTCACTAAGGTTCCAACTCCTCTGGTAAAATCAAAGTTATCATCACCAAAGAGTACATGTGGGCCTTCTTTTTCAACATAAGAAATAAGGAGATGTTGACTTCCCATCATGTGCCTTGAGCATCCACTATCGATGTACCAGATAGT
The DNA here is from genome assembly GCA_037126765.1 of Stenogyne calaminthoides. Lineage (NCBI taxonomy): Eukaryota > Viridiplantae > Streptophyta > Magnoliopsida > Lamiales > Lamiaceae > Stenogyne > Stenogyne calaminthoides. Next base: position 28,605,103 of record JBBCBC010000021.1, read on the forward strand.
TTCTTGTACACCTCCCTTATTGGCCAAACCCACGAGAAACCTGCAATCAGATCAGGCTTTAGGTACCCCTGTAGGATTGGGTTCTGAGGGGTTAGTGTTACCTTTCAGGATCCAAACATACAGGGCACTTCTATGGTATTCATCAAGATCAGAAGGCCTGATTTGTCTCCCATAAGCATCTACATAATCATACATCTCTTCATGTGCTTTCTGGTCAGTATGATTACGAGTGTGAACCTTGGATGAATCAAAACACTTGGGATTTTTCTGATTGATCTATCTTCTTTTAATCCAGTGTGGTTCAGGTGCAGATGTGTTGGATTTCTGGTTGAAGGGATAGGTACGAATGCTACCATCAAAAGATTCATATCTCTTTTGCACAGATGGTTTCTGCAGTTTACCCTTAGCATGCTGATTAGGCAGCTTGACCTGATCAGGTCTCAGATTGGACTTTTCCTTGCAAGATTGTCCTCTCTGATTCCTGATCTGCTGATTAGGCTGAGGTCTCTTCAGAAGAACAGGGTTCTTATGTTGATTCCTCAGCTGATGCTTTATCAGGTGAGGTTCATTTATGTTCCCTTTCTGATCAGGCATTCACCTTTCCTGTTCAGCAGGTCTTTGTCCCTTCATTGATACAGATTTGGCATGTCGTGTATCTTGTCCAGAAATCTTCCTAGATTCACTTTTGGAATGTGAACCAGGTTGGACATATGAGGATCCAGAAGGGCTTTCAAACCCAATACCCTTCTTATCAGTTGGCTTCCGAAAGTAGCTGGTTATTTCGTCAACGTTTCTAGAAGCTTTTCCAAAAACTTCTACTTTCTTTCACAAACTGTCCTCACTTTGTTTCAGACTCTCATGTTGTCGGAAGAGTTCATCAAACTTAGCTTGGAGGACTTTGAGATCATCAGCTTGCTGTTTGTTGATAGCTTGTTGTTACTTAACCAGTTTATCCTGATCAGAAGAGCTGACTTTCAGAAACTGCAGTTTTGTTGTCATCTTCTGAACAGTCTCAGCTGATTTCAGTTCAGCTGCTCTTCTTAAGGCATTATCCTTAGTAAGACTGATGTTCTCATCCCTTACCTTATCGTTCTCAACATCCACTACAGTATAAGTGTTTATTGTATTAGAGAGACCATCAAGCAATCGCTCATTGATGAGCTGCAGGTTAATCTCTCCCGAAGGTGTGCTAAGCACAGTAGGTGTGGAAGCAGAAACAGAAGACACATAAATAGGGTTAGAGATTACCTCAGATGGAGTGTCTTCTTTGGCCATGAGATAGATGTCGTCGTCAGATGAGAATATCAGATCGTTGAGATCATCGACGTCATCAGTTGTAGTGATCAGGTAGAATTCTTTGACAGATGAGTAACAAGAATCATCCGAAGGCAGATACGAGTCATCGATACCTGACGTATCAGCAACCATAACTTTTCTGTCTCGGTACCGTTGCTCTCTTCTGTTGCACTTCTCTTCTCATTCCTTTGGAGTCAGGTCAAGGCAATCAGCACTGTAGTGACCTGGTTTCTGACAGTTGAAGCACGCTCCTGGTTCTCCAGAGTTTCGTCTGCCAGGTGAGTCATTCCTTCTGTAGGATCTGTCAGGTGACTTTCCATTCTGCCTGTAATCAGAATTCCTTCTTTCTGATTTGTTGTCTCTTCTATCATCTAATCGATCATCTCTCTGTTCTTCTCTTCGATCATCTCTATGATCATCTCTTCTGTCATCAAAATGGTTTCTTTCTTGCGATCTGTCAGTAGATCTCCTATTTCTTCTGCTGTTCTGATAGTCCTTGTAGAACTTCCAATATTTTCCCATTTGAACATTAGATCTTTCCAACTTTCTGGTCAGCAAGACAATTTCTTCAGCCTAACTCACAATCCTTCCTACTGGTTCAGGCATTCTTACACTACTACTGGTTGCCTGAAATGCAACAGCTTTCGATGAATTTGATTCAGCTTCAGCAAGAATTTCTTCTGCTCTAGGATTCCTTTCTTTCAAGTCATACTCGTGAGCTTTCATACTGAGGAATAACTTGCTCGGCTTAGAGTAGCAAGATCATGGACATCTTTGATCACTGTTACCTTCATGTCCCATTTCTTCAGTAGGGACCTCAGAATCTTATAATTGATGTCCTTATCTGACATAACACGGCTCAGATCACGAAGTCTGTTGACTCCCATCGTGATCCTTCCATCGAACTAACTGATGGTCTCATTAGTTAGCATTCTGAGTTTCTCAAAGTTAACCATTTCAGCTTGCAATCTGCTTTTCTTGATCAGATCATTCCCTTGACATATTTCAGCCAACGTATCCCATACTTCCTTAGCTGTTTGCAGATACATAACTTTCTCTTTTGTTGTCACGTCCATTGTCTTCATGATAAGATGCTTGGCTACTGTATCCAGTTTGGATAGCTTTCTCTCTTCTGCATCCATCAATGAAGAACTCTTTCTGACACGTGCACCAACAACATGATCTGGATCTCTGTTATCATCATTTGGATTCGTATGATAAATGATGATTGGTCCTCGTTCAAGAACTTCCATAATTCTGTTACTGATCCAGATGGTTCCCATGAAGATTTTCCAGTCGGCATATTCATCGACATTGAACTTGGGTAGATCGTGATACATACCTGAAGTGTTATCCATGCTGAATGTGCGTTTTGAGAACAGATGAGCTTTTAAAACATGTTTTTCAAGATCTGTTGTGACCACAATGGTTCTTCCTCAAGAACCAATGATACTCAAAGCCAGTGGTCCGTAGAACCACTGCTCTGATACCACTTGTACATCCCAAATGGGTTTTCATGAGGGTTGAAGTCTAGAGGGGAGGGGTGAATAGACTTCTGAAAACTTTTGCGTGAGATCTGGTGTGGTAAGCAAGTTACCTAATCAGAGTGCGTGTGAATCAGTTTGGACTGATATCCAACTTAATGATCGCTTGGGGGCAGATCAGTTTGGTGTCTATCAGTTTAACTGATGTGCGGAAGCTAAAGTTTACCAGTGTGAAAAACAAGTTTGATAAATCAGAATTCTAAGTTATCTGTTTTGAGTCAGATGACAAAAGGTCAAACTGATCAGATCAGTTGCTTGGTGCAAACCTGATCCAGACTTAGAATATGCATGCAAATCTTAAACAGGTAGTGTGCAAAGTGTAAAGAAGTTAAACAGATAATGCACACCAGATTTTTATAGTGGTTCAGACAACTTGTCCTACGTCCACTCTTCCCTATCAGCAGGGGCACCCACCAACCAACTGGACTTAAATTAATATTTTAGTCCAACACAGTACAACAGATGTTTCTAAAGTTCTCACTCTACCAATCCCAGAAATCAAAACTAGAAACCATAGTCTGTAATCTTACTTGATGGTCCCGATGGGAAAACCCATTTTGCGCGTGCGGAAGCAAAACATTTCATTGCGATGCATATAAAACAGGGGTGAGGGCAGAGTGATTCCAGATTTTTGCATTTTAAGCTCATGTGTGTTGTGTTTTGCTTATAATCGAATGCGTATGACAAGATAAGAACGTAAAGCAGTAAAGAACACAACAAAGTATAGTGGTTCGGAGACTCAAGCTCCTACATCCACTCTCCCTGTTCCTAGGGAAATTCCTTCCATCTGGACTTATCACCCTTTCGGGTTCGCCTCTAGATATTTAACGAGTTCACACTCCAACGGGACTTATCACCCTCCACGGGATTGCCTACAGATGTTTACCGAGTTCACACTCCAACGGGACTTATCACCCTCTCGGGATTGCCTACCCTCCCTTTCGGGATTGCTAGATGTTTACCGAGTTCACACTCACCTACAAACTTAACCGACTGATTTGGGTAAGGTTTGTTTGGTTTCCAACTAGGTTGAGATTTTCCCTTACATAAGTTTAGCCTCAATGCTAAGGTTGGGAAAATCTCTCTAAGCTTAGGATACATCGTGGGTTGCTTAGATTGGGTTCTAGAACACTCTTGAACATATTTGTATATCTCTGGACTTGTGTTACAGGGTGGGAATGCTTTGGGTATAACTCTCTTTGGCTCAGAAGCATCTCGTGCTATAATCTCCACGCATCCACATATTAGAATGATGAAAGACCTTGTATTTATAGTGTGGATTTGAATGTCTAAGATTGGAGAGAATCACATTCAAATCCATACTATTCTTGTAATCTCTTGACTTCTTCTTCAGTTGGTTGTCTTCCTCTCATTGGTCCACGTCAGTTGATTCTAACGGCTATATTCCTCAGATTCCTCGCCTTGGAATCATTCAGGATTCTCCGAGTCTCAGTGTCTTCAGAGACATACTTGAGTCTTGATTCTCATCCGAGTCTCGGGTTACTTGATTCGGCCAGACTTCTCTTGCCGGACCTTTGTCGTCCGAAGTATCTTGACACTTTCAGTGACCGAGTTCGATTCACGAATTTAGACATCCTGACCTTCAGGTCACTTTAACTCAGGCTATCTGATCTCTTCTTTGCATGATCTGATCAGCTCGACTAATCAGATCAACATATCTTCGGATCAACATCTCGGGATAGCATCGGTCGATTACATTAGGGTTTAGCATATCGTTTTTAGCACATCTGATCTCAATCACGTCTGATCTTGATCATCTGCTCATCTTCATATCTGATCTCGATCAGTCTTATCTGCTCCTCTTCTGATCTGCAATCTCCTCTTCTGATCTGGTCATCTGGTCAGTTTCTTTACGATCGGCTTATGCGCTCTTGATCACCATATCACTCATTTGTTCTTGATCATCGATCCGGTCTTCTAATCAGTCCATTACGGTCATCGATCATTTGACCTTCTGATTCTTCTGATCAGCTGGCTTAGCTTTTCTTATCACTCATCTTACTCATCTGATCTCGATCAGTCTCGTCTGCAGCCTCGTCTGATCTCAATCATCTTCGTCTGATTTCGTGAGTTCCCCCTCAATTTGTTCTCTCGTTCCCCCTCAACTTGTTATCTGTAAATTAGCTTCAATAACACAAGTTGATAATGTTTTGGCATAATTCATCAAAACAAAAATATCCCAACATTGCTAAACAAACTTAACCTAACTTTTGGTTTGTGTATAAGATATGTTTTGTTCCAACTGGAATTCTATCCTAGTATATGAATAGCCTAAAGTTGGAGGATAAGAATTCTTGCTAAGAACCTATGGGATGAACACTTAGAATATTTGCTTGATCTTGTGTCTTGGTGCGGAAATGTAGCTTTGCTTGAGCTCGTGGATTATTTCCATAACCTTACTATGAAGGTTGATCTCATATTTAAAGGCACAAAATCGAACTAGCCGTTGGAGAGAAATTCAAATTTCGGTCTATTTTAGGTAGGTTTGCAGGCCCGATTTGATGTGCACAGAGGTGGCATGGCCGAAAGCATGTATGCTTGTCCTTTCTAGCCGTTTAACTCTGAAGCACCTCGTCCTGCAATGTCAGCTCCGTACATACGTGTCTTGCTCTCATTGGTTATCAAGTACATTTATTCAGTGTTTGATTTACCAACTTAGGTTGACATTCTTCGTGTCTGATGAACTTGTATGGCTTGGTGAACTTCTGGTTGTCACCTGATTTGAGCTGACCTGATCAGTCCAGACTGATCAGTCTACCTGATTGAGTCTTCTGATGCAGGTTGTCTTAGCACAACTTGCAGACTCTTCTTGACTTCTTCTGATGTAGGTCTTCTGGTCTTCTGAGTCTTGTGACCTGGTGGTCATCTGATCTTCAGGTCTTCTGATTCTTCGATATGTTGCCTGATCTTTTGATCTTCACCTGGTTATCTGACTATCTGATCATCTGATCTTCTAGTCTTTTGATCTGCTTCAAGACTTAACCTATACATATTGAGTTCCCCATTAATATGTGACCTATCTATTACAACAGCTGTCTATACATCTTAGTTGGTCATCTTAACCTGATTTCTAATTTATCAGTCAGCTAACAGTTCTGATTGGTCCTATTACAACCTATAAATTTAGGTGTGAAGGAATATATTGATTAGAATATTATAAATTCATCAGTGGAAATTTATAGATACACGTACACATTATATACCCACATTTGGACCCTCATTTATATAAGCACATCTACACTCTTCTACGAAGAGAACATATAAATCCACATACTGCAACAAGGTTTTCAAAAGCAATTATAACAGAAGGGGAAGCTAATTATAGAGTAGGGTTTGGTACTAGAAACTTCAAAGCAAATTTGCAGGTAAGTAAAATAATTTACCTACTTCAATTTGATTTGTTTGGAGTGAAAGAAAATCATATTCCTAATATGAAGATCAGTTGTAGCTGTTAATTATTGGAACCATATAGCTAAATAAGATACAGGATAATAAATTAATTGCTGAATTTTAAAATTAGTGTATTGAATTTGTAAAAGGATATGTGTGTACCTGTACATGTAAACAATTCCTAGACTATATATATACATGTACACATATTATGTATGTAGACCATAGCTAATAGGTATGAGAACCTACGAATTTGATCATATACCCGCATATGGGCACAAATTTATATGCCCACCGTTTATGTGGCGTCGCCACATATGCAAGGTCCCCACCATCATTTAATTAGTTTCTTTAATTAATTCAATCTTACATTTATATATATTCCATATTTTACCCAATTTTATTAATTATATTAAAAAAATATTACCCGATCCGGACTCAACCAGACCCGAACTCGATCCGAGTGGTTCATGGTTCATTCGGCCCGAATGATTCATGGTTTAGGGTTCATAGTTTAGAGTTTAGGTTTATATAATTAATTTCATTAAGTATATTAAATTCTTTTTTACCCGACCCGAACCCAACCCTAACCCAGCCCGAGTGGTTCATGACTCACCCGACCCTAATGTTTAATGGTTTAGGGTTCATAGTTTATGGTTCAGGTTTATATAAATAATGAGAAGATTGAATTAATTAAAAAAATTAATTAAATGATGATGGGACCTTGCATATGTGGCTTTCCATATAAGCGGTGGACATATAAATTAGTGTCCACCTACGGGCATAGGATCAAAATCGTGAGAACCTAATTATTACTTGTTTATCTACGATGTGTGTACACGGATACTACATGATATATATATATATATATATATATATATATATTATCAGTAAAAATTTCATTAAAGAAACACCAGAAGCAAGACTATGATATAAGGCATATCCCAACCTGCAAGTTACACCATTACAGAGTCAAGATGCACAACCACTATTGACCTCTCACAAAAATCATAGGACACCCAAAGCTAATAAGAAAGAATAAAAACGCAGAAGCACATTACCCAGCAGGGATGCAGGGTCTAGGACTGTTGCTCCAAGCACTGTACGAGGCAGACCGAATTCGATCATCGCCAACAGCAAGCCACGACCAAACCCGAGCCCTGATTTCGTCCCAAGTTTTTCCTGGATCGATCGGTGTATCACAGAACACCCGATCATTTCTAGAGTTCCAGATTGACCACATAATTCCTATCCATAGAGTGTCTGCATATTTTGAATTTTTCCCGAATCTAAAAACTGAACCGTGCTGTAGAAAATGCTCCATGGGATTGCTGTGCGCCGCCGTGTTGATATCGAGCCATTGATAGCATTTCGCCCGCACTGTTGTAGCAAAATTGCAATGAAAGAATAGATGGGAGATACTCTCGTCTTCTAGGGAACACATAGCACACCTTGGATCACCTACAATTGATAATATTTCGCGTCTAATAAGGTTGTCCTTCGTCGCGAGCCGCCCTCTGAAAAGCTTCCAAACTGCCGTCTGTGCGCGCCGTGGTGCGAAATTCTTCCACAGCCTCGTGAATGCTTTCCTCTCGATTGGATTGTCATTATTCGCAACGTCATGATGAGCAAGATGAATATATGCCAAGCTAGTGATGTAGAGCCCGTGCGCCGCGATGTCCCATTCCCACCTATCCGCTACGTCTCTTTGTAGATGTATCCTATTAATAAAAGCCGTCAATGCATTAAAAGCTGTTAAATCTCTATGTCTAAGTTCCCGACTCCACTTCAACTCCCACACCCATCCCCTTTCCCCCCAACACCCAACTTGACTCACTGTTTTTCCTTTTTGTTCACTCAACCTATATAACCTCTAAAATTTCTCACACAAAATCTCGCCATCTACCAACCTGTCCTCCCAAAATAAAATGCTCCTACCATACCCTACTACCGTATGAAAATTCAACCTCATCCCCCCGCCCTCCGGACATTCATAGAGCTCACACACCTCTTTCCACCACCCTGATATATGTGTCCCATACCCTCCCCCTCTCCTAGTGCTAGCTCGACTCCCTCCCCCTAAACTCAGAGCCCCCACGACTCCATATTTGAATTTTACAACCCTCACTCATAACCGACTAGGTTCCTCAAGAATCTTCGAGGGACACTAGCATTTGATTGCCACGTTAGTCCATACGCCTTTAAAATATCCTTTCGTTTCGAGGGACACTAGCATTTGATTACCACGTTAACCCATACGCCAAATAGTTCGAGGTACGCTAACATAAATGCCACGTAAACCCAAACGCCAAAATAGTTCGAGGGACGCTAGCATAATTGCCACGTAAACCCATACACCTAACATGCATATTTTCTTTTGTTCATATTAAAATAGTCATAATAGGATTCACCAACAATCCCTATAATATTAACCACTACAATACAAATAGTGTCACCCACCTTTTAACTTTATATATAAGTTAGAACTGTTTCTGAATTCTTTTACAAGATAAATCAAGTTGTAGGGACGTCCCGAGCCTCTGGTCCGAAGCACTTCACCAAGTACGTTTTCTTGAAAGTTTAATTATCATCAAAACTTTTGATTATTAAATTACTTAATAATATATCTTTGTATGAATCACATGATCATATAAGTAATATCATCATCAATGTAATCAAATATAATTTTGCATATCTCAATTGGAGTAAACCATAATAATCATAGGACAACTCATTTATATTTTAAACACTTATTTCACTCAACAATTTCGTAACCAATATAATAACAAAACTTTGAATTTAACTTAATCATTTGAAGAAATTCTTAATTATATTTTTCTTTAAGAAAATGATTTATTTAAAAAAAGTGATAACATTATAACGGTACAACTGTTTATTACATATGACAATAATAATTGATTAACTAAAACTAACACACACAAATCAACATAGAGGCACAACCGTACATAATTAACAAACTCTCAAACTCGTGCCGAACACATATTTAATCATATAAGACTAATAGCATATATAAACTCTTTTGACAATATATATATATATATATATATATATATATATATATATATATATATAACACAATAACTATAGAGACAATAGTTAATGGTAATAATAGGGATAACACAAATATCATTCTAGCACACGAATAATAGCGGTGTATTAAAAAGATATTAATTATTTAAATTGAGTTATTGCAATTAAATAAATTATTAAATAATTGGTTAACTAATGATTTTACATTTTACCAAACCAAAGATTTATTGGTGCTTAGAATCAAATGATTTAATTAAAGATAGATGTGTAGTTACATAACGGAAATTGTTAATTAAATTATTAAGAAAAAAGTATTTTAAGTATGATCTTTAATTTAGTAAAGATATTTAGTCTCAATAGTAGTGACAATAATAATAATAATAACTTTAGAAATATTAGTACTCTTATTAATAGTCTTATAATAATAATAATAGTAGTATAATTAGTTATTAAATAGTTTTTATAAATACTAATACACTTCGATTTAAGTAAGCACAATACATAATTATATTATTAAAATAATATATTAGTTAATCTATTATCTAGTAATATGTAACTATCTAATAACAAAATGTTATACCATTTATAGAAACTTTTTTCTTGATTGAACAATTTATACTTTCTAAAACTGAAATTAATAATTACACCCCTTATTATACTAATTGTACACCTTATTTCGCTAACCTTTCTATCTCCCCTAACCCAATATTTAATAAGTGATTGTAGAAAGAAATCAACAATCAGCGTCATCAAATTATAACAACTGACATAGCTTATTATTATGCAAAACTTTCCATCTCCCCTTTACCTATCTTTTAATATCTGACAAACAAAAAAAATTCAACAGTCATCAGCAAATTATGAAAAAATGACGCACAAAATTGCACAAGAACATATGAAACTATCACCTTCCCAATTTCTAAAAACATTCGAGCAGTTCCTATCTTCATTCTTTAAAAACCATGTCACGCCCTAATTACAATCATCAATAAATAAAATTACCATCCACTACCCTATATTGATTTTCTGCATTATTCATGCAATAACCAACCAAATTTTATCATCAACTTTTACAAATTAAAATAGCATCCCTTTAGAGTTTGATCAAGGATGCAACTCAATCAAAGAATACTTGGGCAATAAAATTTCGAGCTGTGTGATCTTACGAGGCAAGGTTCCCAAATCAAGCTAAATCCGACAACTTGGAGCCTTGGAGTGTGTGCTTCATGATCAAGAGGCATAAAGTAGCTCTTATTCGTATAAGAACCATCCCGTTTTTCATGTACCATTCATGCATTATATATTATGAAATATGTCAAAGATATACTAAAAAGAATTTCTTAAGTGTGAAACATGTATACATATAAAAAAACACATTCATCATTTCCACATAATTATTTTGTATACAGAATATGAAGTCCAGCTAAGATTTTTTGTAAATGTTGCTTTTGTATAAAAGCTATTTACCAAAACTCTATCTATGTTATAGAAACATAACTAGACTTGCAAAATATCATATTTATTTGGTTACAAAAACTCTGTTTCAGTGTAATCTTGCAATTATTTGTTTAGATTTTAAAGTCTCTGTTCCAATGTTACTTACAATAATTTATTTTCAGACAAGGTTTGGGAATTCACGATCTGTCCACAGTAGACAGATAGCTAAATTTAAAAATCATTGAAATTCAATCTGCACGTGCTGATGTTGAAACCCGCATTGAAGGGCAAAAGGCATAACAAGAGAAAAATCATTATGCATCAGGAAGTTGGAGTCACGTAGCAAGTGTAAAAAAATTAGGATCACACGAACAACTTTAGAGAGAGAATGTATATTTTTTTCGATCCATAGATAGCTAGAAACCAAAACTCTAAAACAAGATAACCAATTTTAGTTCATTACTGGATTTTAAATAATAAAAACTTATGCATGAGAACTGAAGGGTGGATTCAATTAAATCAAGACTATCAATCAGATATGAGAGATCCTTAAAATTTCAGGTAGAAGAGAAAAGTCTTTAAAAGCTATCTAGAATGGTTCCATTCAGATTGTTGTTAGAGAGAGCACCACATGTTAGTTCCAGAAGAAATCATATGCATTTAAAAATATAAACTTTATTAAAATAATTACAAAGCGCTAAACACGATCCCACTGGGTATGGATCCACTGAGTTGTTTCAAGCTTAGATCTCTGAGATTGAATGTGCCACCGTATTAGAATACAAGATACGTTGCAGCACAATAAAATTGTGCTAAATGCATATTCGAAAACAAAAATTAAAAGGTAATGTAACAGGTAGCTGTAGTCGATTGCGAAGAGTTTCATGATCCGATCAAATTCTTTCGTGGACCAAGTATAGACAGTCGATGTGCCAAATACCGGGCTATTACGGCACAAGAGGAAAGGAAAAATCGATTGTTTTTGCCAATCGGAGAAAAGCGAGGTTCTCGAGTGTGGAGATCGCCATTGATGCCGCGTTCGCAAGAAATAAAAATTGGGGAAATTGGGTTATAAGTTTTTTCTATTTTTATTACTGTCATTTAAAAGTATATAACTACAATTTACAAGTTGCTTGGTCTATGGGAAAGGAAAAAACAAATTTATCTAACTCAAATATTAAAAAAAAACTTTCATAAATTTATCCCGTAATGAGCTCTATCTGAAATTTATTTTCAATATTTAATAAATTTTGACTTTGCATAATATATTTTTAAGAGCTTATAAAATGTAAATTTTAAGTAAATTATAAATTGTGAAAATGCTTGACTAATGAAGTATATAAATTATTTAATTTAATAATTTAATAAGATAAAAAATTTCAATTCTATGATCTGGTCGGGTTGGTCGGGCCAATTATGATCTGGCCGGATTGAGGTTGAGGTGATGAGATAAGATATAGCTTATACAAATTTAATAAAATAAGTTGGGATATCCCGACTTATTATTTTGGAACTTATAAGCTCTTAAGTGCTTATTTTAAGATCATATAAAGTGTTGAAGATCTTATTTTACCAAACATATTAGACAAATTATAAACTGTTTTAAAGGCCTTATAAGCTGAGCAAAATAGGCTCTAAGCATCTGTTTTAAAACACAAGTTGGGCATGAGAATTATTTTTTTTTAAGTTGAATCACACCAACTTTCAAAAAAAGTGCTTTTAACTATTGTGGTTTAACTTCAAGACACACACTAAGTGTGCATTTATAAACTCAATAGAAGCGTTTAGAAGAATTTTTTTAAAAAGATGTTGGACTCAACTTTTAAAAAAAAAAAAAAAAAAGTGCTTTTATCTTTTTTATTTGGGTTTGCAAACGAGCACTAAATTCGGCCGCGTACTTGGGCATTGCAGTTTGGGTCTTCTTATTTGAGGTTTAATGTGCCACTGTGAAAAGAAAGAAAACAGTTAACACAAAGCATTACTCCCTGCCATAAACACAAATGCATAAAATGTAAACCTATCATGTACTGCATTTCACCCACACATTCAGCACACCTCACTTTCTCTCTCTTTACACAGAAACAAAATATGAATACATACGCTTCGTACTTTCTCAACTCACAGATACACAAATAGGGGAGACGAATGAGATCAAAAGCAACACGAGAAAAGAAAGATTCAATTTTAGAAGGAGTGAGTTTTTAAGTTTTTAACCTTAATTTTTTCGGCGACAAATCAAAGGCGTCTCGAGCCCGATCATTAAATTGTTTGAGGGTTTTAGTTCTACTCGTCAAGGGCTTTCAATTGGCACCAGAATTGAGATTAACCGTGCGGCGGTGCGACGGCGTTATTTTTGGAAAAGGTAAGATTCAAAACTTTAAAATTCAATTACTCTCAAATGAAAAGCTATATGAACAATCGGTGTGTGGATTTAGATTACCCGTGTTATGGGGATGATTTTGGTGTATGGGTTGGATGCAACGACGAAGGTCGCCGCGGCCGGTTTCCGACGGTGGTGTGGCGGTGGCGCCGCCTGAGATGGGAGAGGAATGAGGTGGGTGCTTGGTGGTGAAGATGGTTGTGAGTTTGGGTAAGACTAAAACTTTAATTTGTGTAAAGCTTAGTGTTTGAGTGGATGAGAATTTTGGTGTCCTTGGTGTAGAAAATGTTAATGATGAAGATGGTGTTCTTCTTGTTTGTTCATATTCTGGAGCTAAAATATGAGGGATAAATTTTGCAATTTCAGGAAAGGAAGGAGCTAAAATATGAGGGATAAATTTTGCAGAGTTTCAGGAAAGGAAGAAGGGAGAAAATGGGATGATTTGCTCCTACCAAAACTCTTCTTTTTATAGAAGGAAAAGTATGGACGCATAGTGAATTTTGTATACAGAATCAAGTATGGATGTACCATGCAAAAATATCTGTATGTATAAGGGTAGATGAATGTAAGTACGACTAGCAGTGTGTAGAAAGTATTTGTATTTGGAAGATTAGGAGTTTTATTTCTTCTCTGCAGTTTGCATTTTTAGATGATGCTTTAAGAAAAAATGGGTTGATTGATTCATTTTCATGTAATGGGCCGACTTAGCTAAATTAATACTACCAGTCCAATTAATTTAAGATAAAGGGCTGATTGATTCATTTTTATGTAATGGGTCGAACTTAGCTAAATTAATACTATCAGTCCAATTATTAAAAGATATACAAATGGAGCATCACATCATTATTGTTCTCAAACTCCATGTACAAAATATATTATTTCTTTAACATGTATTGTGTTGGTCCCGGGGTAAATGAGCCTCACACGTGTATGGGGGGTTGGAATACACGTGTACATTGATTTCTCAAACTTTTCACAAACTATGATCAGTGAGTCAGATTATCCTGAGAAATAGCCCTAAGAAGCACAAGATGCCCTGAGCCAATGTCTACTGAGACAATAACACTGAACGGCTTTCAGAAGCTTCAGATTAGCTCAACTGATCTGAGGTTTTAAATCAAAGTCCTAAGAAGCTTGGAGTAGATAAATATCTTACTGAGTACTTAGGTGAATTGTTCAGTTTGACAACTATCTATATTAGCTTAATAGGAGTGCGGAATGTGTAGGCCCTAAGTTTATGCTCGTTTTATATTGCTAAAAATATCTTAGTTTTAAACAAAGCACTGATTAAGACTGTGATTAGTTTAATGCAGATTCAGAGGATTAGTTCCTAACTGAATATCAGAAAACTCAGTATGCTTTCAGTAAAGATGCAACACACACAGTGCAAAGCAGAAAGCAAATAACACAGTGACTTATAGTGGTTCAGAGACTCAAGCTCCTACGTCAACTCTCTCTGATCCTTAGAGAAATTCCTTAACTAACTACTACTACTACCTCAAGCTTTCAGACTGAACTCAGCAGCTTACTAACTTCCTTCTACAAGCTTTCAGGCTGAACTACACTGCAACTTACTAACTCAAACTCACACAAACTTTCAGACTGTCACACAGAGCTTACTAACTTCTTCTCTATAGTTTTCAGGCTGAACTCAACTGCAACTTACTAACTCTTTACAACTCTTACTTTCCAACAATCACACACACAAACTACCTAAATAATAGGTTTTGGGTTTGGTTGGTTTCCAACTAAGGTGAGATATCCTTTTACAATTTAGAACACTAGGTGTTGGAAGATGAATTTAATAAAGATTTTGATTAGATCCCAAAACTCCTGAGTATGACATGTATCAGGATATCTTGATAGCCAAGGATCAGGTTTTCTATAGGTGATAGGATCAGGACTATCTGCACCATGTATAGTCAGCAGATATAGATCAGGATAGTTAGGGTTGCTTCATTTTGCCTGAAGACTCAGAAGATCCTGAAGACTTGAAGATCCTGAAGACAGAAGATCCTAAAGACCGAAGATCCTGAAGATTGTTTTATATTGACCCATAAGACCCTGAACAACTATTTCAGAGTAAATAGTGTTTTGTTCATTTTTAGTACAAACAAAGAGATAGTTACACATTCGTGAATATTAAGGAACATATCAATTCAGTGTGGTTGACTAAAAAAGAGCCGTTTTGTTTGTCTCTGTTCAAAGGAAGATTTCGACCAATGAGGAGGCGACAACAACGTACTTTACTGACACTGAAAGCAACATCTCACTGAGGAAACGTCAGGACTGATATCTTCCAGTTCACAGAGAGTGATGATTGGCTGTTTGCCTATATATTACCCAAACCATGCAAGGGCACGTTCAAAACCTAAATGCAGCCGTTTACCACTATCCAAAAGAGGAAACCCTTGATGTTATCTCTTCCAACGGAGAGTTTTCAAGAGTGACTCTTAGAGAGTTACCTATAAATACCGAAGGCCTTGCAACAATCAAGGTTACGGGAAATCAAGCAACTCCAGAGCTCAAGCATATTCAAGTTTGTTTTTGAAGCACTCGAAACCCTAAAGATTTCCCAAGTGTTTCACTTTGAAGAGAGCTCATATACTAAGCCTAGTATTGTTAAGATTCAAAGCTTAGTAGAGATATCCTAGCCTTTGCATTTGTTCTTATTTGTAAAGGATATCTCAACCTTAGTTGGAAACCCAAACCCTAAGTGTTAGGTAGTTTGAGAAGTTTGTTGTTTGGAAGTTGAGAGAGTTGTTGTACAAGTTAGTAAGCTAGTGTGCAGTCTGAAAACTTGAGAGAGAGTAGTAATTTCTGAGCACTAGGACTGAGGAAGTAGATCTTAGGGATCAGATTACATAGAGAGGTAATTCTGGTCAGTGTATGTAACACCCCAAAAATTTCAAGTCAGTATTTTATTTTTAAAGCTTCCATAAGAGATTTTTTTTTTCAATACTTTAAAAATTCAAATTTATCTTTCGATATTTTGCTAAAATATATTTTTATCAAAATTTATTTTTCTCCAAATTTTTATCATATCTTTATAAAATTTACAAGATATTTAAATTAATTTTTTTTTCCAAGAAACATGTCCTGCAAGATTTACATGAGAAACTTTATATTCCACTATATCTCTTATTCCATGACATTCACAAAGATATGAATTTCAAAATATTCTCATCAAATAATTTTCAACTCAATCTTAAAAATACATACATTGCCACGTGCTTAAGATTTTGTATTTTTTTTTTTTTAAATCAAATAGATCATATGATCGATATTTTCTAAATTAGCTAAGTCTAATTCCAAAAATCGGCAGTCCTATCCCATTATCTATCTAATAATAATAATAATATTATTATTAATTTATTTAATAGATAGATTTTATAAAAAATATACAAACTTTTCATCAATATATATCTACAAGAATTAAATCTCAAGATTTTCTTGATAAATTCAAATCTCAATCTTCACTAACAAAATTATATTTTCCCCTCTATAAATAGATGGCCTCTTATTTTGAAATCAAAACACGTAGGAAAATATTATTTCATACTTTTCACAACTCATGGATTTTCGCAACAAGGATTAAAGTTATTTCATTACATCTTTTGCATCCACGACATCAATTCGAGGTGGGGATTTCTATTCAAGTTTACGTTTGTCTTTATTAAATTCTTTGAATGTGAATTGTTATTGTCTAAATGCGACATTCCATAGCTATAGCAACAGGCAACAAAATACATATTTATGACATGTTCAATAGTTTCTATAGTAGCTAGGAATCATAAGTGGGTCCTTGCTATAATTAATTTATAGTGTGTTGTCATATTCAGTGATTGTTTATATGATTTGTTTTTAGTATTGATGCATTTGAGTCCCCATCGATTTTAGTTTTTTTTGCTCACCCCAATCCCATTAACATTTTTCAGATTAAGAAGGAGTGCGGTGGATTGCCTCAAGTGTTTATTTAAAATTTACCATTGCTACAATTGATTTTATTTGAATATTGAGTCATGTCAAGTTCATGTTTAGCCTTTAAAATTTGAGGTATTTTTATTTAATTGTAGTCACATCTCTTTAGATATATTTGAATCTTTGCTTATTTTACTTATTTCATTTTCTGCTGCTGAACTCTTATAAAATTTATGCATATTTGGCCTACGAAAAATCAGGATGTGATAGAGTGGTATTAGAGCAGGTCTACATTCTTGTAGACTTGTAAAATGAAAATCTTCTTTTCGAGTCTTACTCTTTCTTTATAAAAAATTATTTATTAAAAACAAATTAGAGTCATAATATTATTTTTAAAAAAAAAAAATCCTTTTAGTCAAAAAGTTATTGCAAAGGAATTTAAATCATGCATTATTGAACATATGTTACGGTATCCACCGCCTCCCAACGCTGTAACTCCGAGGTATGACATAAATTTTTTTAAGCTAATTTACCGTTTGATCATGGAAAAGATGATCACATAAAATATTATACATGCAACACATGCTACCGTTCAAGTTTCAAGTTCAAAGCAATTTTATGTTAAAATCATAACATAATAATTCACTACATGACCATTTCAAATTATATCCCATACATGCATATTTTGTCAATTACAAATGATTTTCGAGGACGAAAATATTTTAAGTGGGGTAGAATGTAACACCCCAAAAATTTCAAGTCAGTATTTTATTTTTAAAGCTTCCATAAGATATTTTTTTTTTCAATACTTTAAAAATTCAAATTTATCTTTCAATATTTTGCTAAAATATATTTTTATCAAAATTTATTTTTCTCCAACTTTTTATCATATCTTTATAAAATTTACAAGATATTTAAATTAATTTTTTTTTTCCAAGAAACATGTCTTGCAAGATTTACATGAGAAACTTTATATTACACTATATCTCTTATTCCATGACATTCACAAAGATATGAATTTCAAAATTTTATCATCAAATAATTTTCAACTCAATCTTAAAAATACATACATTGCCACGTGCTTAAGAATTTGTATTTTTATTTTTTAAATCGAATAGATCATATGATCGATATTTTCTAAATTAGCTAAGTCTAATTCCAAAAATCGGCAGTCCTAGGCCATTATCTATCTAATAATAATATTATTATTATTAATTTATTTAATAGATAGATTTTATAAAAATTATATAAACTTTTCATCAATATATATCTACAAGAATTAAATCTCAAGATTTTCTTGATAAATTCAAATCCCAATCTTCACTAACAAAATTATATTTTTCCCTCTATAAATAGATGGCCTCTTATTTTGAAATCAAAACACGTAGAAAAATATTATTTCATACTTTTCACAACTCATGGATTTTCGCAACAAGGATTAAAGTTATTTCATTACATCTTTTGCATCCACGACATTAATTCGAGGTGGGGATTTCTATTCAAATTTACGTTTGTGTTTATTAAATTCTTTGAATGTGAATTGTTATTGTCTAAATGCGACATTCCATAGCTACAACAACAGGCAACATAATACAAGTTTATGACATGTTCAATAGTTTCTATAGTAGCTCGGATCACAAGTGGGTCCTTGCTATAATTAATTTACAGTGTGTTGTCATATTTAGTGATTGTTTATATGATTTGTTTTTAGTATTGATAGACGAGTCCCCACTGAGCTTGTTTTTTTGCTCACCCCAATCCCATTAACATTTTTCAGATTAAGAAGGAGTGCGGTGGATTGCCTCAAGTGTTTATTTAAAATTTACCATTGCAACAATTGATTTTATTTGAATATTGAGTCATGTCAAGTTCATGTTTAGCTTTTAAAATTTCAGGTATTTTTATTTAATTGTAGTCACATCTCTTTAGATGTATTTGAATCTTTGCTTATTTTACTTATTTCATTTTCTGCTGCGAACTCTTATAAAATTTATGCATATTTGGCCTACGAAAAATTGGGACGTGACAGTGTACCTTGGCACTATAAACCCAAGTAATTCCTAAGGTGTTAAGGAATTCCCCTGAGGTCAGGGAGAGTGGACGTAGGAGCTCGAGTCTTTGAACCACTATATTTACTGTGTTATTTATTGTTTTCTGTATTGCATTATATCTGTTGCATATTTTCACTGAAAGCATACAAGGTTTTCTGATTTAGTTGGAAACAATCCACTGAAAGTGCATTAAATTGGTCACAATCTTAACCACCAGTTTTTCATAATGGAAAAAGGTATTTTCACAAGATAAAACGAGTATAAACTTAGGACCTACACTTTCCGCGCCTTAGTTAGCTAATATAGATAACTATCAAACTGAACAACTTTCTGAGTGTTCAGTAAGATTATTATTTGTACCAAGCTACTCAAGATTGTAGCACTCAGGATTAGTTGAGCTAATTTGTAGGACTGAAAGAAAGCTCAGGGTGATTGTCTCAGTAGACTATTACTCAGGGTAATTTGTGCTTCTCAGGACTAAACTCAGGAAGGCCTGACTCACTGATCAGCATAGTTTTGAAAAAGTTGAAAAATACTATACTCGTGTATTCCCCTCCCATACACGTGTGTGACTCTTACTTGGGACCAACAAGTGGTATCAGAGTAGTGGTTCAACTGACCACTTGCTTTGGTAGCCATAAGTCTTGTTTACTGAGAGACTTTAGTGGTCTACTAAATAGATCTTACTATTGATGTCTTACAAGGCTTTTTCATCATGCCTTCTAAGAACTCGGATGACTTAAGCATGATTTTTAAATAGCCCCAATCTAGGATCATCAAGAAAGGGATATTGATGACGCAATGGAGATTGGTGTACGATCTACATCATACTCTTAGAGAGTGTAGTAAGATCTCACTTACTACGAGATACTAGGTATCTCATGATGGATGCACAAATACCTTAGAGGGTATTGGTATATCCGAGAAACCGTTTGATGTAGTTCCACTATATGTGTCTACGGGTGTCTCGGTTAGTGGGAGCGATGCAATACTCCTTTGACTTGAGGTCAATACGCACGACATGTGTGGAGTGATGAACTTTGACCATGACCGACGCTTGCACCCGTCTATGGGTAGATATGGCTTGAATTGGGCTCATCACGAAGTGCATGTGTGTGGTAGTTGAGCCAAGAAAAAATTCATTCCTCAAAATGGATTTAGAGAAAATACTCATCTTCTCATCATAATTGGATCTAAGTCATTGGCCAATGCACGTCAACTTACACTTTGTGACTAAGTGTGACACTGATGACCAATTAGTGATTTGAGATAAATTGATTAAGTTATTTCTAATAAACACTTCATCATGTACAAGACTAATCGAGTATTCGTGAATGAAAGGAGAAAATCGCAATTGCCCACGTTTCAGTTACAGGTAGTTGCATGTTTCTCGCACAGTACCTCATATATTGAGAATGTCTGATTAATTGACTAGGGTTCAATTAAGACCGTTAGTTTGACTAATCGCTCGGTATATGAGGGCCTATGGGTCACACAACAAGTAGTCCCCTTTTACGGATTATAGTTGGTTGATTGGATGTTAAATTTGATTTAATATTTAATTTATGGAGAAGTAATTAATAATAGATTAATTTGAAATTAATTATTATTAATATTTAATTAAATTAGATTTAATTAAATAAGAATTCCCAATAATTATATTTGGAATATAATTGTAGGATTTAATGTATATGGAAATAAATCATAGAGATTTTCATATAAGACATTTAAATCCGTAGAGATTTATATTTAGAGAATTAAATTAAAAAGAATTAATTTTAATTCAAGACTAGGGATTTTATTTCCCTAATTGGGCTAGCTTGGGAAATAAGCTAAGCCTCCCTATATATACACGTTATTGGGATTCACAAACAGTATCACTTTATATTTTCTTCATAAAATCTAGAGTTTGGATTTTCCTAGCAAATCTGCCTCGGGATTCAACGCTGGCAAAGCCGTACAAATCCGTGGTTGGGGATTACGTAGATACCGTAGTAGAGAAATCTGTTCTCGAGTTACTGTAAGATTTCTCGTTATGATTACGTAGATACCGTAGTAGATAAATCTGTTCTCGAGTTACTGTAAGATTTCTCGTTATGATTATTGTAAGTTGTATGCAATTAGTTGTTCGTTGTTGGTGAACTTTAATTTCCGCTGCTCATATGATTATATGTTTTACGTGCCTCTATATTCCAACATATGTATCAGAGCTTCAGGCTTTTTAATTGATTGCATAAATTCTGGTTTATAAAATCAATTTTTTTTTTTATAAACTGTTTTGTGCGGCCGTGTGAATTGACCGCATCATATGTGATTTTGTTTGTTTTGGGAACACGATTTATTAGATAAAGACGCACCCCCTTTTTCCTTAATTTTGGTCCCGGTTCGTCTTCCTCACCGCTTCATCGCAAATTAGGGTTGCAGAACCCCGCCTCCTTGCGTCGCCGCCAGCGGCGGAGATTGCGGCGCATCGCTCGAGATGGCGACTCAAGCCGCATCTCGTGACGACCGCGCATCAACGCGACGGCTGTGCGGTTGGCAACGTCCTCATCTCCGCTCACGATGCTTCGCGTCGAATCAGTCAAACGCGGCGGCGATGCGCGCTCACCTTTGTCGATCGACGACGTTCTGTTTTTCTGGCCTCGTACTCCTGCTTCTCGATCGATTTGATTGATTTTGTTTTCATTTTGGGTCAATTTCGATTTTGCATCGGAGAATCCGTTTGCTCTTCCGACATCGAGGTCAAATCGATTCATTTTCAAGTCTTATCGGCACGATGCCCACCCTTTTTCATACGACGGTGGTGGTGAATCGACCGCACGCGCCTAGCGGTGGCGGCGACTCGCCCACGCGGCTGCGAGGGTGATGGCTCGCTGAGTTCCGTTTCGGTTTCGAAACATAATGGTTCCTTCTGGTCTCATTTTGTTCAATTCACACCTGATGCTTGCACTGCTGTTCGATTTCAAAATTATCCCTAATCTTCTAAAACGTTCTGTGTTATTTCTATGTCGAATTGTTGATGATTGAATGATGATTGGGATTTGGATTTTGTGAAATTGGATGTCCCAAATTACAGATTGGATGCTGTCAGATTTGGGCGGTGTTGTGTGAGGACTGTCTTGCAAATTCGATTTGAGACGGACCCTCAGTGCAATTTCAGAACTTGCACATGAGCCCCTGACGAATAATTAAAATTAAGATTAAAAGTTGGACTTTTAGATTATGATTAATTTAATTTTTTTTATAAAGATTAATTTTAAGAGGTCACAAAGTAAAATTGAATTTTATTTGAAATTAATTGGATTAATTATTTTAAAATTTTAAAATCGAATAAAATTGGATTTTAAGGTTCGGTTTAAAAGGAATTATTAAATCCCACTGTTTAACTGTTTATTATTTAATTTGTTAAACGCTTTACAGTTCGTATTATAACTGTTTGGGTAGGCGGCACCCAATAAATCTCGGACCATATTTATTGTTTGGATAGATGACGCCCATATAAGTGTTAGTCCGTGTAAAATCATGTTTGGGTAGGCGGCGTCCAATAAATGCTCAAATGTGATATAGATTAACATGTTGCATCTCGATTAAGCAATTAATACCCCGCCTTTAAACGTTCTTCACTAAAATATGATTTTCATTAAATTGAACGATGCCTTCCATCAAAATTAAAAGTAAACCGGAGATTTCGTTCCAATGAGTATTTAAGGCCCAAGTCTTTTGCTCGGATCTACATCTAACGGGACTTTATAAGGACACGAAGTGTCGCCGCTTGATGGTTGTAAATTAACTTGACTTTGTTTCACCAGCCCAAGCAGGGAAACGAAAGTCAAGGGGCATCCGATTGAACTAGGTTCAATCAACTAGGAATTGCAGTTTTGCAATTGGTTTGGAGACCTACCTACCAGTTATGCTATTGCAGTAATCAGCCCAAACAGATATTGTAATAGTAGGAATGTGGATCCTAGTCCGTTACGATTTACATTAGATATAAATTCATATTCTTTCGATGAGGTCGTTGAATATGTGAAAATAATGGAAACAAAATAAATTTGAAAGGCCATGTTTATTTTGATTGCTGAATATTGATCATTAGAATTATGTGTTTTAATTCCCGTTATATTTTATTTCTCTAGTATTGTTGAAATGAATAACTTATCATTGAGAAGCTTTTTGGAAATGAACAAATTGGTTGGGCCAAATTTTCTCGACTGGCACCAAAACGTGCGTTTGGTGCTTAGGTAAGAAAAGATTGAGTACGTGTTGGACACGCCAATCCCTGCTACCCTGGAGACTGGTACTGAAGAAGTCAAGGCGTTTGACGCCAAAGCTCAGAAGAAGCATCAAGATGATGCTTCCCAGGTTCAGTGTGTTATGCTCCTCGGGATGACTCCCGAGTTGCAAAGGCAACATGAGAGATCTTTTTAGATGAAGTGATGAGAGATCTGTTTAGATGCCGGATGTCTGAAGGAGGGAATGTTTCTCCTCATGTGTTGAAGATGATGGGGCTAATCGAGAAACTTGGTCGGTTGGGCATTGATCTCAAAACCAACGTTGCTGTTTATGCCATTCTTCAGTCACTTCCCGATTCATATTCGAGTTTCGTTGTAAACTTTAATATGAATAAGACGGAATCGACTATGCCCGAGCTGCATAACATGCTAAAGACTTTTGAGTCTTCCACTGCTAAGGAAAAACCCGTGCTCATGGTGAGTGCCTCTACTTCTTCTGCTCCGAAAGGAAAGAAGAAGCGAAGGGGCAAGGCAAAGAAAGACTCTAAGCCGAACTTCCTTAAGCCCAAAGGTGGAATTCAAAAGAAGAAGAGGGTGGACAAGGATGTATGCCTCCACTGCAAGCAGAAGGGGAATTGTACGAAGGACTGTAAGGTTCTAGCAGCTGAAAAGAAGGCACAAGGTGTCTCAGCCACTGGAACATGTATGTTTGTTATTGAGATAAACATGTCCACAAATGATACTAACTGCTGGGTATTGGATACCGGTTGTGGCTCACACATTTGTACTAATGTGCAGGGTCTCAAGCATAGCAGAGCAGTTAGGCTGGGTGAAGTCACCCTACACGTTGGGAATGGAGCAAGAGTTGCTGCTGAACGTGTTGGCGTTTATGTTTTAGACTTGAACTAAATAATTGTTATTTTGTTCCTTCTATTACTCGCAACATTATTTCTATTCCTATGTTAGACATTGAAGGGTTTTCCTTCCATTTTGCAAATAATAATTGTTATTTTTCGCTTAATGGTGATGATTATGAAAATGCTCCTTTATCGAATGGTTTATATTTGTTGCATTGTGGACATGATATTCTTAATATACAAAACAAATGACTCAAACTTAGTAATCATGAAAACCCGACTTACTTGTGGCAATGTAGGCTTGTTCATGTAAATGAGAATAGGATTGCAAGGTTAAGAAAGTTAGACTACTTAACCCCATTCGAATTTGAGTCTTATGGAAATTGTGAATCCTGTCTCAAGGGCAATATGACCAATAAACCCTTTTCTGGGAAAGGGATTCGTGCCAAAGAAGTTCTAGAGTTGATCCACAGTAATGTCTGTGGACCATTGCCCACTCTAGCTAGGGGTCACTTCGCCTACTTCATCACTTTTACTGACGATTTCTCAAGATATGGATACGTGTATCTTATGAAACAAAAATCTGAATCTTTTGAGAAATTCAAGGAGTTCAAAGCTGAAGTAGAGAAGCAACTTGGTAAGAGTATAAAGACTCTTCGATCGGATCGAGGAGGTTAATACCTTACCCACGAGTTCATGGATTAATTGAAGTTACATGGAATCCAATCTCAATGGACTCCTCCCGAAACACCGCAGATGAACGGAGTATCCGAGAGGAGAAACCGAACCTTGTTAGATATGGTAAGGTACATGATGAACTTTTCTCCTCTCCCTAAATTCTTATGGGGATACGCGTTACAAACCTCAATTTACATTCTGAATAAGATTCCATCCAAATCAGTTCAGCATACACCATATTAACTATTGTGTGGCAAGAAGCCAATTTTTTCACATATCAAAATGTGGGGTTGCCCCGTGATTGTGAAAAAGATGCCCACTGATAAGTTAGAATCCAAAGGTGAAAAAGGTTACCTTGTGGGATATCTTAAGGAAACGAGAGGATATTATTTCTATCTACCTGAGAAACAAACGATAATTGTTTCTAGGCAGGCCAGGTTCCTCGAAGAAGACTATGTCTTCAAGGACCAAGACCGTAAGATGATAGAACTTGAAGAAATTCAAGAACCGCAAGATAATCAAGAGACTGATATCTTGTCAAATAAACGTGACGAGGAATCAATGGGAGCATTCAACAGTTCACATGGTGGAAGTTTATCACTTAGTGATCCTCTTTCAGCCAGTGGGAGCGTAATTGGAGTTGCATTATTTTCGCAACAAACTCCAAGTGGGTTGAATGAGAACAACATAGTTCAAACTCCCGCCCAAGAGGCATCAGAAAGTGTTGCTCTTGAGGACTCTCCGGACACTCATGAAATCGATGCACCACAAAATTTTCATGATCAGAATGTACAGCCTGCACAAACACAGCTCCGTAAGTCTACTAGGATTCGTAATCCGCCCACAAGATATTATGATTTCCTCGTAGAGGAACATGATGATGTGGAGATTCCGGACAAAGACGATTCCATAACTTACACTGAGGCAACATTAGACGTTGACTCAGAGAAGTGGCAAGAAGCCATGAAATTTGAGATGGACTAGATGTACACCAATCAAGTTTGGGACTTGGTTGAGTTGCCGAAAGGGGTAAAACCCATAGATTGCAAATGGGTCTACAAGCGTAAGACTGATGCAAACAGCAAGGTACGAACCTACAAGGCTAGGTTAGTGGCAAAA
Source organism: Stenogyne calaminthoides (assembly GCA_037126765.1). Lineage (NCBI taxonomy): Eukaryota > Viridiplantae > Streptophyta > Magnoliopsida > Lamiales > Lamiaceae > Stenogyne > Stenogyne calaminthoides. The sequence goes on from JBBCBC010000021.1 coordinate 28,631,080, forward strand.
AGTTATAGTCAACGCGAAGGCATTGACTATGATGAGACCTTCTCACCTGTTGCCAAGATCAAGTCCATTCGAATTTTACTTGCTGTAGCAGCACATTTAGATTATGAGATTCGGCAGATGGATGTCAAAACAACCTTCTTCAATGGGAACATTGATAAGGAGGTGTTTATGACTCAACCAGAAGGTTTTGTATATAAGCCAAAGTCTAATCTTGTGTGCAAGCTCAAACGGTCCATTTATGGACTAAAGCAAGCTTCTAGGAGTTGGAATATCCGATTTGATGAAGCTGTCAAATCATTTGACTTCATCAGAAATTTGGGAGATCCATGCGTTTATCGTAAACGCAGTGGGAGGAATATTGTTTTCATAGTTGTGTATGTCGATGACATACTAATTATGGGAAACAACATTCCTCTTATGCAGTCGGTTAAAGATTGGCTATCAAGGACCTTCATGATGAAGGATCTTGGTGAGGCATGCTACATCTTAGGGATCAAGATCCATAGGGATAGATCCAAGAAGATGTTGGGACTGTCACAGTCAACCTACGTAGATAAGGTGTTAAAGCGATTTGCGATGGAGAACTCCAAGAGAGGTTCTCTACCGGCATGTCATTGGATAAAGCTATCTAAGAAGGATTGTCCTTCCATAGACGCTGATATCCAGTGCATTAAGGATATAGCATATGCATCCGCAATTGGCTCCATCATGTACGCCATAACTTGCACAAGGCCAGATGTGGCCTTCGCTGTTAGCACTACTGGTAGATACCAACAAAATCCAGGTGAACCTTACCGGATTGCTGTCAAGAACATTCTTAAGTACCTTAAACGTACTAAAGACTATTTCTTGGTCTACGGAGGACAGTCAGATCTAGTTGCAACTGGCTATGTTGATGCAAGTTTTCAATCCGATTGTGATGATTACAAATCACAGTCGGGCTATGTTTTCGTTCTCAATGGTGGGGCGGTTAGTTGGAATAGTCCCAAGCCCCCCTGTACTACTTGCTTTAGCGGAGCCTTCTTCCAAATAAGAGACTACCGCGGACTCAACAACCAAAGCTGAGTACATTGCTGCGGTAGAAGCTGTCTGGATAAAACAGTTCTTAAATGAACTAGGGGTAGTTCCGAGTGCCAACAGTCCAATGAAGTTGTATTGTGACAATACGGATGCGGTTGTGCAAGCTATGGAACCGATATTCAATAACATAAACAAGCATGTACCGAGGCGTTATCACTTGATAAGAGAGATAATCGCTAGAAGAGAGATAGAGTTAGAACGTGTCCCCACGGAGTATAACCTGGTTGATCCTTTCACCAAGGCTTTGAGTGTTCATGTACACACTAGACATTTTGATGGTCTAGGAGTTAGACATGTAGGTGATTTGCTTTAGTTCAAGTGGGAGATTGTTAGTGTTAGTGTCCTAGAGACAATCCATTGTAAGGACATAATACTTAGATAATATTCAATGTTGGTTTAATATTATTGTTTCTTTAATATTAAATGTATGGCGTTACACTCATTAGAATATTTTGTTTGATTGTTTGCATTTATTCTTATATGTGAGTGAGAACTCGGATGACTTAAGCATGATTCTTAAATAGCCCCAATCGAGGATCATCAAGAAAGGGATATTGATGATGCAATGGAGATTGGTGTGCGATCTGCATCATACTCTTAGAGAGTGTAGTAAGATCTCATTTACTACGAGATACTAGGTATCTCATGATGGATGCACAAATACCTTAGAGGGTATTGGTATACCCATCCAAGAAAGATGTAGTTCCACTATGTCTATGGGTATCTCAGTTAGTGGGAGCGATGTGATACTCCTTTGACTTGAATTCAATACGCACGACATGTGTGGAGCGATGAACTTTGACCATGACCGATGCTTGCACCCGTCTATGGGTAGATATGGCTTGGATTGGGCTCATCACGAAGTGCATGTGCGTGGTAGTTGAGCCAAGAAAATGATTCATTCCTCAAAGTAGATTTAGAGAGAATACTCATCTTCTCATCATAATTGGATCTAAGTTATTGGCCAATGCACGTCAACTTAGACTTTGTGACTAAGTGTGACACTGATGATCAACTAGTGATTTGAGATAAATTGATTAAATTATTTGAATAAACACTTCATCATGTTCAAGACTAATCGAGTATTCGTGAATGAAAGAAGGAAATCGCAATTGCCCACGTTTTAGTTACAGGTAGTTACCTGTTTCTTGCAACTTACCTCATATATTGAGAATGTCTGATTTATTGACTAGGGTTCAATTAAGACCGTTAGTTTGACTAATCGCTCTGTATATGAGGGCCTATGGGTCACACAACAAGTAGTCCCCTTTTATGGATTATAGTTGGTGATTGGATGTTAAATTTGATTTAATATTTAATTTATGGAGAAATAATTAATAATAGATTAATTTGGAATTAATTATTATTAATATTTAATTAAATTGGATTTAATTAAATAAGAATTCCCAATAATTATATTTGGAATATAATTTTAGAATTTAATGTATATGGAAATAAATCGTAGAGATTTTCATATAAGGCATTTAAATCTGGAGAGATTTATATTTAGGGAATTAAATTAAAAGGAATTAATTTAATTCAAGACTAGGGATTTTATTTCCCTAATTGGGCTATTTTTTATAATAAGCGAAGCCTCCCTATATATACAAGCTATTGGGATTCAGAAATAGTATCACTTCATATTTTCTCCATAAAATCTAGAGTTTGAATTTTCCTAGCAAATCTGTCTCGGGATTCAACGCTGGCAAATCCGTGCAAATCCGTGATTGGGGATTATGTGGTTACCGTAGTAGAGAAATCTGCTCTCGAGTTACTGTAAGATTTCTCGTTATGATTATTGTAATCTGTATGCAATTAATTGTTTGTTGTTGGTGAACTTTAATTTCCGCTGCGCATGTGATTACGTGTTTTACGTGCCTCTATATTCCAACACTCTAAACATGAGAGAATGTGGAGAGTTGTGTCTCAAGGACCTTTTGAATATAAGGTTGTTAATCCTTGATCTACTAATGCTGAAAAAGATGATCCAAGGGATGAATTTCCCAAAAATGATGATCAGCTTACTCCTGTAGAGAGAAAATTGGTTAACTTAGATTACATTGCTAAATATACACTGTATAACACTATTGATAATGGTGTCATGGGAATGATTTCCCACTGTGAAACTGCTAAAGAAATCTGGGACACACTTGCTATTATGTGTCAGAGCACTGATCATATTAAGGAAAACAAATTGTCTGTAGCCATTGCAAAATTTGATGGTTTTTAAATGGAAGATGGTGAATCTATTGAAAGACTTGAAGTCAGATTCACTAGTATCATGAATAATCTGAGTGCTCTTGGTAAAAGATATCCCAAAAGAGAAGTTGCACTGAAAATCCTTAGAGGACTCTCTACGAAATGGGATATACATGCTGTGGTGATTGAAAAGACCAAAGATATTGCATCTATGCCATATCAACAAGTTTTCTTTGAACTGAAAGCTTATGAGTTTATGATTGATAAGAAAACTAAGAAACCTGATGGCAAAGATGAGTCATCATCTAGCAAGAATGTGGCCTTTAAAGCCAAAGAGAAACTTTGCATTAAGAGCCTGAATACCCACCTGCTAAAGATCAGGATGAAAAAGATGAGAAATATGCCCTGATGGCAAGGAGGTTTGATAGACTCAATAGTAAGTTTTGGAGATACAAAAGGTATTTCAAAGATAACAGGTATAGGAACAGAAACAACTCTGATGGAGGGGACAAGTCTACTGAGAAGAAGAAGGACCACAAAACTAAAGGATCTTCATCCAGAAAGAAGGACTCAAAATCCAAGGAAGAGAGTGATCAGGATGATGATACCAACAAATGCTACAAATGCAAGAAGAAATGTCACTTCCAGTATGACTGCCCTGAGTTGAGTTCCAAGGAAAGAAAGGAGAGACAAGATAAAAGAGACAAGAAGTACTCAAGCAAGAAGGTTATGGTTGCTGAGGAAGAACATACTGAAGAAGGTTCTATCTCTTCAGAAGAAATGTTCTCAGATAGTGATAGTGATGATGTCTGCCTTGTTGCTATTGAGGAGGTAAATTATTCTATCTCTGTTGCTGCTCCTACACAAGCACCTGAGTGTCAAGTTATTTTGTAACTAGTAATTTTGACCTGATGGGTTCTTTTGAGAATGTGATGAAGGACTATTATGTGTTACAAGAACTGTTCATTGAAACTCAAGAGCAGAATGAGAAACTGACTGCTGAGAATCTTAAGTGGAAAAACTCTAATGCTGCAGAGATCACTTCTCAATTAATGGGAGTTACCGATGAACTAGATGTTCTGAAAGTACAATTCTCAGAAAAAGAGAAAGTGATAGATGCCCTGAAAGGAAAGTTAGAGAAATCCACTGAAGAAAATCAGCTTATCAGGACTGAATTCAATGACTTCTTTGAGAAACATGAAACTCTAAAGAAAAGTGAGGATAGTTTGCGGAGAAAGTTAGCTCTATTAAATTATGCATCTAATGCAATAGATGAAATTCAAAGTTATCAAAGACCTGCAACTATAAAGGCTAGATTGGGATATAATCCAGGGGAAACCTCACAAGGTCTTCTGAATGCTACTTCTACTAGAGGCACTAAGACTGTCTTTGTTAAACCGGCGGTTCGTACTGATCTTCTTATTGAAGAACAACCCCGTGTTTTGGACAAGGGTAAAGGACCTATGGTTTCATAGAACCTGAAGGTTCAGGAAAGAAAGCTCAAACCTCAGGAAAAAGCTAGAAAACCTGAACACTCATTAGGAAATCCTGAGGCCAGTACTTCAAAGCCTCAGGCTAAGAATACCAACCTGGAGAAATCTGCTCTGAACCATCAGAGGAATCTTCAGAAGAGAAACGCTCAGCCGAGTAATTCTCAACTGAGGAGACCAAGTCCTCAGGTTACTGAAAGACCCCAATTTCAGTACAGGGAATCTAAACCCCACTTGCCTAAGGGTAAAGGTTTCCTGAACCCAAGTCAGCAGAGACATAGACCAGCTGCACCAAAGCCAAGGCATTGGAACAAGAGGCCTGAACCCAAGAAGAACTCTAAGGCTCATGTTCATGCTAAGGCTGTCACTCATACACAGGGTACTGCCAAGGCACTTAGGTGGTGAATGTGTATGTAGATGTTTATGAAAGACAAACCAGCCACTCTAAAGTAATTAGAGTTGTTAGGCAGATTTGGGTTCCAAAAGGTACAACTAACTTGGTAGGACCCTACACCAAATGGGTACCTAAGGCCTAATTTTGTTTCAGGTGAAGGAGAAGGGCACTGAGCTGACTGAAGACAACATAGCACTAATGAGTGGAAGTGAAATGACACCTTTTGCATGGTATCTGGATAGTGGATGTTCAAGACACATGACAGGATACAAGCAATTGCTCACTGACTATGTTGAACTAAAAGGCCCTCAGATAACTTTTGGAGACAATTCCAAATGATAGACTGAAGGATATGGAACACTTGAAGTTGATACTGTTCATATCCATGGTGTTTCATATGTATCTGGTTTAAAGCATAACTTGCATTCTATCAGTCAATTCTGTGATAAAGGATTCAGTGTTGAATTCTCAAAGAACTTGTGCTATGTGAAAGATAATGTTTCACAACAAGTATTACTGACTGGTACTAGAAAAGGAAATGTGTATCTTGCTGATTGGAGACTGACTCCTATGGATACATGTTTAGTTGCTAATAAAGCCACTGAAACCAGTTGGTTATGGCAAAGACTGAATCACTTGAACTTCAAAACCCTGAATAAACTTGGAAGATTAGTACTTGTGAGGGGGTTACCCAATGAAGTGTTCAGTAAAGATCATGTGTGTGATGCTTGTCAGAAAGGCAAACCAATTAGAGCATCATTCAAAAGAAAAGTAGACGTTTCTACTGTTAGAATACTTCAATTGTTACATATGGATCTATTTGGTCCAGTAACACCTGTGAGAACTAATAGCAGGAAATACACACTTGTGGTAGTTGATGACTACTCTAGATACACATGGGTCATATTCTTACTCAGTAAGAAGGCGACTCAGACAAAACTGCCAGAATTACTGAAAAGACTTAGTATTGAAAAGAATATGAGTGTGGTCAAAGTCAGATCAGATAAAGGCACTGAGTTTATCAACCATATTATATGTGATTATTGTGCAGCAAATGGAATAACTCATGAAACATCAGCTGCAAGGACCCTACAACAGAATGGTGTTGTTGAAAGAATAAATAGGACACTGAAAGAAGCTGGAAAAACAATGATTGCTGAAGCTGACATTCCTAAGAGATTTTGGGCTGAGGCATTCAACACTGCATGCTACTCTCAGAACAGATCCATGCTGACAAAGAATCAAGGAAAAACACCTTATAAGACTATTTGGACAACTTTTATTTCCCATAAATGTATAAGACTTCCTCAGTCCAAATGTCCTCAGGTAGATAGTCTTCAAGTCCTCAAGTCGTCTGTGTCTTCGGGATAATCTGAGTCTTCAAGGTCTATAGAGTCTTCAGGTGCTTTCAGTCACTTAACTGAGTTCCCCCTCATTTTGTGCCTAACCTATGTAACTCAGAGATATCTGCTGACTATACATGGTGCAAATACTTCCGGAATTATCTATATTGTAACCTGTATTCTAACTATCTTAGATCATTCTGAACAGGTCATACTCAGGAGTTTTGAGATCTAATCAAAAACTTTTTCTTTTATATTAAATTCATCTCCCAACATATTGTATATTATTTGTAAAAAAAATCTAATGTTTAATTTAAAAGATGATTCTATGAATGAATCAAAGTAGAAAATAAATAAATATGGAGATCAATAAATATATATCACAAAGAGGCAAGATATTCTTTTCAAGGAATAAATTATTTTCATAATTAAAATCTCTTATTTAAAAATATTTATATTGGTCATAAATAAATGAATTAACCCTTTCCTTTTTATTATCTTATCAATATATAATACATTTATTGAGTTGTTTATCATAAGCTAGATAAAATAAATTTGCAAGACTAATAATTAGGCTTCTTTCGGTTTAAGCTTCATGTATAAATATTTGATTAAACCTTATATTTTATTTATTTCTTTATTATGTGCTAGGAGTGCTCCAAGCTCAGAATGCTCATCCGTCTTCCTTAAATCAAAGCTTTTAAAAATATAGAGCGCTGTTAATACAATTGAAAACTCATAAATCATATTTCCTTTATTTCTTATTATTTTTGGGACGGGGTGTTACATCCCTACCCCCTTAAAAGAATTTCATCCCCAAAATTTCGCTTACTCGATTCTCTTAGGCATTGCGGGTATTTCTCAAAGATTTCATTTCTTCTTTCCAAAATAATTCATTCTTATTTTCCATGTCTACCAAAACTAAAATATTCCTGATTTCTTTAATCACGAAGTTTCCTTCATATGTTTGTCATACATATTTCCTCATAAGCCAATTCATTTCTTAGTTCTAAATTTCTAAAATTGATAACATGATCTAAGTTACCCATGTATTTTTCTCTTCAATCACCGTCTAAAAAAAATAAAACACATTGTGTACTTATGATAGTTTGTTTGATAAAGCTAAATAATATGTTACGTCTCTATCTTAAACGAAAAGGCCGAGAGCTGATATCTTGACTAAACCTTTGGCTGAATCAAGATTTCAGGAACTATCAGTTGAATTAGGTATGTTGGATCCAGGTGAATAATGCAAATCTGAAAAATTGAAGGTTTTCAGATGCATGAAGTTTTCTCAGGATTTTTACTGAAAAACTCAGGATAAAATTGAGAGTACTGAACACTGAGTCTTGGGAAACTCAGTTATCCTGAAGATCAGTACTCAGTACTATACTGACCTATTTCAGTACTCAGTGTTATACTGAACCTGTTATGTACTCAGTATTATACTGAACCTTTTATCAAGCTCAGTACTCAGTATTATACTGACCTCGTTCAGTACTCAGTATTATACTGACATTTTATCAAGGTCAAAACTCAGTAAGACTGATGGAGGAAATTAGTCTGAAAAAGTATTGACTCATACAACACATTTATTGTCTAACTGAATCTCAGTAATCATTGACAATAAATAACATAACACCTAAAGGAATATTTGGGCGGGACCTTTGAAATACACGAAGAAAGTCAATGGTCTGCAGGAACAGTAATTAAATGCACTGTTCATTAATCACCAATAAGGATAAATTGGCGGCGTTATATTTGTGAAATCATCCTTTCATATACCCGATTTAGTCGGTTCTTAATCTCGACCGTCGATTTTTCTTCATCTATACGATTTTCCATGAATAAAATCCTATATATCCATTGAAGAATTCCTTCAAAGCCCGATTCAAATAACCTTCATCTTCAAAACACTCTGCGTCAAAAACTCTCGATTGCCCAGAAATTATCATCTTTCTCAAAACCCTTTACCAAAAATTTTCCAAAAATGACGTTCTCTGTATACGACAAGCTTGCCATCTCTAACAAACCTTGGTATGAATACGTTGTTTCTCTCGAAATCTCATCAAATGCAACTCATGAAGAAGAAGCGTTACATATGATTCAGTTGGCAAAGCTTACTTGCCTGGTTGCGAATCAACCAGAGGCAGAATACCCAAAAGAGGTAATAGAGTTTATCTCAAATTTGAAATTAGATGAGGAAGATTCTATAGAATCGCAGATAACAGTATCGCATTTAGAGCATAGTTCAAAGTATGTGGATTTTGTTAGGGAATTGTATATCATTCCTAAGAATCTTAATGCCATATACAAATTGAGCGATAGAGGAGAAGACCCTACGGTTTATATGATGGATAGGGAGCAAGAATATCTAGATAGGATTGCAGAGCATCCAGTTAAGTTCGAAGAAACTCTGAATAAAAGGCATTTGAAGCCTAAATATCGAGTATTGCTGGACATTGTGAGTAAATGCATCATGAGTCGGTCTGGCAGCTTTGAACAAATAAGCACGCCAAAGTTGAGGTTAATGGCGGCGATTGAAGATTCACCCACCACTGCATTCAACTGGTTACATTATTTAATCAAAGTGGTGAGTGATCAAGCAAAGCAAGTTCAAAAGGTGAATGGATCGGTTGTTGTCAAATGGAAGATCCTTCATGCAACCAAGATTGCATTCATCTTAGAAATGTGCAGAGAAGAGAAGGATATCTTCGCCAATTCCTCATCCTTTCCAAAGTCAAAAATCCTATTCAAACCACCTACAACAAAGAAGACTTTGAAAGGAAGGAAAGAGAAAAGCTCGAAGTCTCAGGAGGAGACTGCTGAAGAAGGAGCTGATGAAGCCCAACAAGCCAGGGGGAAAGCCCTGATGGAAGTGAAAAGAGAGAAGGGAGAAACTCTGAAGAATAAAACACTGGCCCCTCAGAAATGCAGAAAACTTCAAACTATTACTGAGGAGGAGGTTAGTGACACTGAGGAAATCCAACCTGAAGGCCAGCAAGGGCTGAAATCTCCACTGCAGGTTCTGGCTTAGGTTGTGACAATTGAACAGGAAGAAACTGAGGAACAGGTTTTCTCTGAGGTACTCGGAACTTCTCTGAGCTCAGATAAGATTTCTCAGGAAATATTCAAGGGACCTCAGGTTCCTACTGAAGAGATACCTGTTCAGACCTCAGATCAGTCTGAGCCTCAGGAACTGCTGAATTTGGATGCGCTCCTGAGTGAACCATTTCTCGATCCCTCAGCACACGAACTCTTGCAATCTGATCCTACTGAACCTGAGAGCCCAAAGAAGAAGAAGGGAGAGGCAAAAGAAACTGAGTGGCGCAGCAAGGGGGAACGATTCATTATGGACAGATACCCTGAGCTGAGCGCATATCCTGACCTTCAGGATCTCTTCTTCAGACTCAAAACCACTGTGTACATCCTGAATCAGACTCTTCCAGAAATGCTGAATATTGCCTCTTTCAGAGGAGGGATTGGTGGAATGCTGAGACTGCTGTTCTGACAGAGTTCTCTGGGTTCAGGAAGACAAAGCTCAGAATGAAAAATGCTGATTTTGATGAGTTAGTCAAGAGGAAGGTGGCTGAGAGAAGGGAAGCTGATGGTAATGCCTCCAGTTCTAAGGATCAAAATAGAGAGCAAGATGATGCTGAAAAGCAATCTCAGATGGAGAAGGAAACTGATGCTGGACAGACTGATATCTCACATCCTCAGACTGAAGTTAGCACTCTTCAGGTATCTTTTGACACTATTAAACATTATGCCAAAGCTACTGAAGTTCCTATCTTTAAATCTGTTATGTCTGATATGCAGACTGAGGCTCAGGTGGAGCACCCAGCTCAGGTGGAAAAAGTTGTACTCACTCCAGAGATTGATCTCAGTCCTATCTTGGAGAAATTGGAGAAGGTGGTGCCAATGGTGGAGAAAGTAGCTCTATTAGAAGAAACCTTGGCAAGCCAATCTCAAAAGCTAGAAACTCTGAGTTCATCTTAAGACATCCTGCAACTTCAAACATCTCTTGCTGATAAAATGACTACTATGGAAGGCAAGGTTGATGTTGTCAAAACTGAGCTTAATGCAGAGATGAAGCAGGTGTATCAGGAAAGAACAGCCTATCTAGAAGCCAAGCTGGTTGAGAAGAATGATTTGATGATCAAGACAGCTGTTGAGGAAATGGGCTCTATGCTCATGACCAAGATGCCAGAGATGATGCAAAATGTCTTCTCAAACCAGTTTGCACCTCTTTCTGAAGAGTTCTCAATGGATAAAAATCACATGAAGAGGCTAGAGGATGAGCACGATCAGTTGGCAGGAGAAGTGCGAAGTATAAGCAAAGAGCAATATCATATGGATACTGCACTTTCTCAACTTCTTCCAAGGTATGGTGCCAAAAAGGGGGAAAGGCCTGGTGGCAAACTTAGTGAGTTGTTGGCACAAACCTTGAAGAGAAAGGCTCAGAAAGAAGATGAAGAAAAAATAATTGCTGATGCCTTAAAAGAAGTTGAAGACACTCAGAATCTCAAGTTCAAAGAAGCTGAAGAACCTATCTACACTCAAAATTCTGAGCAAACTATTCAGGAAGTAATTTCTGAGAAACTGAGTGGTAGAAGGATGGTGGAAACAAGCCAAGCCAGTTAAGATCAAGTCAAACCTGGAAAGAGAAAGACTGTGGCATTTGTAGAGCAAGAGAAGAAGAAAAGAGCTAAAGCTTCTAAATCTACTCAGAGGAAATTAATTATAGATTTTGAAGGATCTGAGGAAGAAGCTGAAAAAGAAGTCTTCAACACCAAGAAAGCTCTGAAAACCTTTCAAGTTGAAATGGAAAAGAAAACTGCTGCTTCTGTATCAGGTGTTCCTGTTGGTCCCTGTGGGAAAACCCATTTTGCGCGTGCGAAAGCAAAACATGTTCGAGCGATGCATATAAAACAGGGGTGAAGGAATGATGATTCCAGATTTTTCTCCTTTCAAGCTCATATGTTGTGTCTTGCTTATAATCGAATGCATATGACAGGATAAGAACATAAAGCAATAAAGAACACAACAATGTATAGTGGTTCGGAGACTCAAGCTCCTACATCCACTCTCCCTGTTCCTAGGGAAATTCCTTCAAACACTTCCAAAGGCTTTCTGACTACCTCTGTAGTTTACTAACCTTTCTACTTCGAGCTTTCTGAACATGAGCTGGAGGCATCAACATCAGCTTTCCTTTTCTCAGCCATCTTTCTCTTTACTAGCTCATCAAAGTCAGCAATTTTCATCCTGAGCTTGGTCTTCCTGAATCCAGAGAACTCTGTCAAAACAGCAGTCTCAGCATTCCACCAATCTTCTCCTCTGAAGGAGGCTATATTCAGCATCTCCGGAAGAGTCTTATTCAGGATGTAGACCGTGGTTCTGAGTCGGAAGAAAATATCCTGAAGGTCAGGATATGCGCTCAGCTCAGGGTACCTATCAAGAATGAATCGTTCCCCCTTGCTGCGCCACTCAGTTTCTTCTGCCTCTCCCTTCTTCAACTTTGGGCACTCAGGGATAGTAGGATCAGATTGTATGAGTTCTGGTGCTGATGGATTAAGAAATGATTCACTCAGGAGCGCATCCAAATTCAGCAATCCATGAGGTTCAGACTGATCTGAAGTCTGAACAGGTCTCTCTTCAGTAGGAATCTGAGGTCCCTTGAAGATTTCCTGAGAAATTTTATCTGAGCTCAGAGAAGTTTCGAGTACCTCAGAGAAAACCTGTTCCTCAGTTTCTTGATCCTGCGCATTTGTCACAACCTGAGCAAGAACCTGCAGTGGAGATTTCAGCCCTTGCTGGCCTTCAGGTTGAGTTTCTTCAGAGTCACTGACCTCCTCCTCAGTAATAGATTCAAGCTTTCTGCGTTTCTGAGGAGCCAGTGCTTTCTTTTTCAGATTCTCTCATTTCTCTCTTTTAACTTGCATCAGGGCTTTCCCCCTGGCTTGTTTGGCTTCAACAGCTTCTTCTTCAGCAGTCTCCTCCTGAGACTTAGAGCTTTTCTCTTTCTTTCCTTTCAAAGTCTTCTTTGTTGTTGGTGGTTTGAACATGATTTTTGACTTTGGAAAGGACGAGGAATTGGCAAAGATGTCCTCCTCTTCTCTGCACATTTCCTAGATAAATGCAATCTTGATTACATGTAGAATCTTTCCTTTGACAGCTACAGACCCATTAACCTTCTGAATTTGTTTGGCTTGATCACTCACCACCTTGATTAAATAGTGTAACCAGTTGAATGCCGTGGTAGGTGAATCTTCAATCACCGCCATTAGCCTTAACTTAGGCGTGCTTATCTGTTCAAAGCTGCCAGATCTACTCATGATGCATTTGCTTACAATGTCCAGCAATACTCGATATTTAGGCTTCAAATGCCTTTTATTCAGAGTAGCTTCAAACTTTACTGGATGCTCTGTAATTTTATCCAGATATTCTTGCTCCCTACCCATCATATATACCGTAGGGTCTTCACCTCTATCTCTTAACTCATATATGGCATTAAGATTCTTAGGAATAATATATAATTCCCAAACAAAATCCACATATTTTGAACTATGCTCCAAATGCGAGACAGTAATCTGAGATTCTATACAATTCTCATCATCTAACTTCAAATTAGAGATAAACTCAATTACCTCTTTCGCATATTCGGCGTCTGGTTGATTCGCGACCAGGCAAGTAAGCTTTGCCAAACGAATCATATGCAACGCCTCCTCTTCGTGAGTTGCATTGGACGAGCTTTCGAGAGAGATGACATATTCGTACCAAGGTTTATTGGAAATGGCGAGCTTGTCGTATACAGAAAACATCATTTTTTGGAGAATTTTTGGTGAAGGGTTTTGAGATAGATGACAAATTTTTGGGCAATCGAGTGTTTTTGAAGCAGAGTGTTTGAAGATGAAGGCTTTTTGGAATCGGGCTTTGAAGAAAATTCTTCAATAGATATAGGATTTTGATTTATGGAAAATCGCATAGATGAAGAAATCTACGGTCGAGATTAAAAATCGACTAAATCGGGTATATGAAAGGACGATTTCACAAATATTAAGCCGCCAATTTATCCCTATTGGTGATTAATGAACAGTGCATTTAATTACTGTTCCTGCAGACCATTGACTTTCCTCGTGTATTTCAAAGGTCCCGCCCAAATATTCCTTCAGGTGTTTTGTCATTTATTGCCAATGATTACTGAGATTCAGTTAGACAATAAATGTGTTGCATAAAATGTCTTACTGAGTTTTGACCTTGATAAAATGTCACTATAATACTGAGTACTGATCTTGATAAAAGGTCAGTATAATACTGAGTACTGATCTTCAGGATATCTGAGTTTCCCAAGACTTAGTGTTCAGTACTCAATTTTAACCTGAGTTTTTCAGTGAAAACCTGAGAAAACTTCATGCATCTGAAAACCTTCAATTTTTCAGATTTGCTTTATTCACCTGGATCCAACATACCTAATTCAACTGATAGTTCTTGAAATCTTGATTCAGCCAAAGGTTTAGTCAAGATATCAGCTCTCTGTTTATCAGTATGAATTTTCTCCATTCTGATATCTTTCTTCTCAACATGATCTCTGATGAAGTGATGTCTGATATAAATATGCTTACATCTGGTGTGCAATACAAGATTTTGTGTAATAGCAATTGCACTATTATTATCACAAAATATAGGTACTTCATTGGCTATAATCTTATAATCCCTCAATTGTTGTCTGAGCCAAAGAATCTGTGCACAACAGCTTCCTGCAGTCATGTATTCAGCTTCAGTAGTACTGGTTGCTACTGAGGTTTGTTTCTTTGAAAACCATGATATTAGTTTACTTCCAAGAAATTGACAAGTTCCTGTGGTAGACTTCCTGTCAATTCTACATCCTCCATAATCAACATCTGAATAACCAGTTAATTCAAGGTTATCATCAGCAGGATACCATAAACCTTTATTCACAGTGCCTTTAAGATATTTCAGAATCTTTTTGGCAGCCTCCATGTGACTAGCCTTAGGATTAGCTTGGTATCTTGCACATATCCCAACAGCAAATGTAATATCAGGCCTACTTGCTGTGAGATATAGCAGTGATCCAATGATCCCTCTATAATCAGTGTGATTTACTGATTTGCCTTCAGGATAAGGATCCATCTTGTAGTTAGTATTCATAGGAATTCTAACTGCATTGCAATTCTGTACACCATACATTGCAATCAAATCTCTGGTGTATTTTGCTTGATTGATGAAAATTCCTTCCTTAGTTTATTTCACCTGAAGTCCAAGAAAGAAATTCATCTCCCCCATTATTGACATCTCAAACTTTCCTTTCATCAGGGTAGAAAACTTTTCACACAGCTGATGATTTGGAGATCCAAATATGATGTCATCTACATAAATCTGAACAAGTAAGATGTCTTTCCAATCTTCTATCCTGAACAGAGTCCTATCAACAGTTCCTTTGATAAAACCATGGTCAGTAAGAAACTGAGAAAGGGTATCATACCATGCTCGGGGTGCTTGATTAAGACCATACAAGACGTTCCTGAGCCTGTAAACTTGGTCATTCTGTCTGAAACCAGGAGGTTGTTCCACATAAACCTCTTCCTTAAGCACACCATTCAGAAATGCACTTTTCACATCCATCGATAGTCGTGAATTTCATGTGGGCAAACATATGCAAGAAACAATCGATGGCTTCTAGTCTTTGCTTGGTGCAAAGGTTTCATCATAATCCAAGCCTTCTTCTTGGGAATAACCTTGTGCAACTAGCCTTGCCTTGTTTCTCACAATGTTGTTGTTTTCATCTCTCTTATTCTTGAACACCCACTTAGTTCCAATCACATTGTGCCTCTTAGGTCTATCCACTAGCTCCCAAACTTCATTCCTTGAGAATTGATTCAGCTCCTCTTTCATAGCAGTAATCCAAAATGAATCTTGTAGAGCTTCTTCAATCTCGATGAGGTTCTTTTTTACGATAGGAAGCAAAGCAGAACAAAGCACTTTCTCCATGGAACCTTCTTGTTTTGACACCATCGATAGATCACCCATAACAATCGACTTTTTAGGATGACTATCCAACCATTTTCTCCTGGATGTTCCCCCTTCAGTAGTATCCTCAACATCAGAAATGTTAGGTTCAGGTAGTTCATTAAATTCAGGGAACAACAGAAAAGGAGAAAGAGAATCATCTTCCTCAGGGGAAATTCCATTCAGAACATTGTCAGAGACATTTGTTCCCCATTGGTTGATAGATTCAGAGTTTGCCTCAGCTGTGAACACATCTTCATCGGTATTACATACCTGAGTCTTAACTAGTGTATGTTCAGATTGGTCAGCTTCAGTGTGTTGGCTTTCCTTCAGTGGAGAATTTCCATCCTGAGTCTCACCATCCTGAGTTTTTCCATCCTGAACTTCTTTGTCAGAGTCTGATTCACTCCATTCATAGAAAGTGACTGACTTCTTCTTTTCTGGTTCAGAGGATGTTTTATCATTCCTTTTCAGGCTAAGTCTGGTGATTCTCTTGATCAGTTCTCCTAAGTCATGTTCCTGTTTCTTCTGAACACAAGTAGATTCATAAAAAACAACATGAGGTGTTTCTTCCACAATAAGAGTCCTACAGTTGTAAACTCTGAAGGCTTTACTGACTTCAGAATATCCTAAGAATATCCCTTCATCAGCTTTCCTATCAAAAGTTTTCAACTGATCTTTACCATTATTGTGAATGAAACACTTGCAACCAAACACACGAAAGAAAGAAACAAGAGGCTTCCTTTCATTCCACAGCTCATATGGAATTTTTCCTTGGTTCTTGGTCAGCATGGATCTGTTCTGAGAATAGCATGCAGTGTTGATAGCTTCAGCCCAAAATCTCTTAGGAATATCAACTTCAGCAATCATTGTCCTTGCAGCTTCTTTCAGAGTCCAATTTCTTCTTTCAGCAACACCATTCTGTTGTGGGGTCCTTGCAGCTAATGTTTCATGAGCTATTCCATTTGCTGCACAATAATCAGATATAATATGATTGATAAACTCAGTTCCTTTATCTGATCTGATTTTGACCACACTCAGATTCTTTTCAGTACTGAGTCTTTTCAGTAGTTCAGGTAGTTTTGTCTGAGTCTCTTTCTTACTGAGTAAGAATATGACCCATTTGTATCTAGAATAGTCATCAACTACCACAAGTGTATATTTTCTGCCATTAGTGCTCACAAGTGTTACTGGACCAAAGAGATCTATATGTAACAGTTGTAGTATTCTATCAGTAGAAACATCTACTTTGCTTTTGAAAGATGCTCTGATTTGTTTTGCTTTCTGACAAGCATCACATACATGATCTTTACTAAACACTTCATTGGGTAACTCCCTTACAAGTGCTAATCTTGCAAGTTTGTTCAGGGTTTTGAAGTTTAAGTGATTCATTCTTTTGTGCCACAACCAACTGGTATCAGTGGAACTTTTTGCAACCAAACATGTATCTTTAGGAGTTGAACTCCAATCAGCAAGATACACATTACCTTTTCTAGTACCAGTCAGTAAAATTTTCTGTGAAGTATTGTCTTTTACATAACATAAGTTCTTTGAGAACTCAACACTGAATTCTTTGTCACAGAATTGACTGATAGAAAGCAAGTTATGCTTTAGACCAGACACATATGAAACACCATGGATATGAACAGAGTCAACTTCAAGAGTTCCATATCGTTCAGTTTGTCCTTTGGAATTGTCTCCAAATGTGATCTGAGGGCCTTTTTTGCTCAACATAGTCAGTGATTAGTTGCTTATATCCTGTCATATGTATTGAACATCCTTTGTCCGAGATACCATCTGTTGAGAGCCAATTCATTTCCACTCATCAAGATCTTATGTTGTTTTCATTTAGCTCAGTCCTTTTCCTTCACCCAAAAAAAACGGATCGGTTCTTAGGTACCCATTTGGTGTATGGTCCTACCAGTGTTATTTGTACCTTTTTTGGAACCCAAATCGCCTAACAACTCTAATTACTTTAGAGTGGCTGATTTGTTTCCCATAAACATCTACATACACATTCACCACCCTAGGAGCCTTGGCAGTATCCTGTGCATGAGTGCCAGCCTTAGCATGAACATGAGCCTTAGAGTTCTTCTTGAGTTCAGGCCTTTTGTTCAAGTGCCTTAGCTTTTGTGCAACTAGTCTCTGTCTCTGTTGACTTGGGTCAGGAAACCTTTACCCTTAGGCAAGTGGGTTTAGGTTACTGTCTTGATATTGGGGGGTCTTTCATGTCGAGGACTTGGTCTTTTCGATTGAGAATATCTCTGCTTTGAGTGTTTCTCTTCGAAAATTCCTCGATGGTTGATCTTGAGATCTCTTTAGGTTGGTATTCTTGCTTTGAGGCTTTGAAATCTTGGCTTTGAAGATTTCCCTCTTGAGTGTTAGGGTTTTCTAGCCTTTTCCCGAGGTCCAGGCTTTCTTCCCTGAACCTTGGTTTTTCGAAATCATAGGTCCTTTACCCTTGTCTAAAACTCCGGCGGTTCTTGATGAAAGATTAGATGCCTTTGGTTTAACAAAGACGATATTGGTGCTACTAAGAAAGATTGATTACCTTGTGAGGTTCCCCACGGAATGTGTCCCAATCCAACTTTTTATAGTTCGTGTCTTTGATAACTCTGAATTTCATCTATCACTTTAGATGCAGAATTCAATAGAGCTAACTTTCTCTGGGCACTATCCTCACATTTCTTTAGAGTTTCATGCTTCTCAAAGAGGTTATTGAACTCAGTTCTGATAAGCTGAATCTCTTTAGTGGATTTCTCTAATTTTCCATTCAGGATCTCTATAACCTTCTCTTTTTCTGAGAGTTGTACTTTCAGAACATCCAGTTCATCAGTAGTTCCCATCAATTGAGAAGTGATCTCGGCATTTTTTAGAGTCTTTCCACTTTGATTCTCGTGATCGGTTCCTTGTTACGCTCTTGAGTTTCGATGGCGATTCTTGTAACACATAATAGTCCTTCATAAGATTCTCAAATGAATCCATCGAGTTAAAATTATTTGTTCTGAGTTGAACTTGAGAACTCATGTGCTTGTGTAGGAGCAACAACAGAGATAGAAGAATTTACCTCCTCCACAGCCATAAGACAGATATCATCACTGTCACTATCTGGAATCTCATCTGGTGGAGATTTTCTTATCTCTATTGGCTTGTCTTTACTTTCTTTCTTTAGCACTCAGCTCAGGACAGTCATATTGAAAGTGACCTTACTTCTGACAGTTGTAACATCTGTTGGTATCATCATCCTGATCACTTTCCTCCTTGGATTTGGAGCTCTTCTTCTTGGATGAGGATCCTTCAGCTTTCTGGTCCTTTCTTTTCTCAGTGTATCTGTCCTCAGCTTCTGAGTCTCTCTTGTACCTGTGATTCCTGTAATATTTCTTATATTTCCCATATCTGCTATTGAGTCTTTCAAACCTCCTTGCCATCAGTACTAGCTTATCCTCCCGCCATCATCCCGATTTTTTTGCAAGTGAGTTCTCGAACTCTCTAGACTTCTGAGATTTCTCTTTGGCTTTGAAAGCCAAATTCTTGTTAGATGAAGAATCATCTTTGCTGTCAGATTTCTTAGTTTTCTTGTCAATCATAAACTCATAAGCTTTTAGTTCAGAGAAAACTTGTTGATATGGCATGGAATCAATATTTTTGGTGTTTTCAATCACGACAACATGTATATCCTATTTCTTAGATAATCCTCTAAGAATTTTCAATGCCACTTCTCTCTGTGGGTATCTTTTCCCAAGAGCACTCAGATCATTCATGATGCTAGTGAATCTGACCTCAAGTTTGTCAATGGATTCACTATCTTCCATTTCAAAGCCATCATACTTTCCAATAGCAACAGAAAGTTTGTTTTCCTTAATATGATCTGTGCCTTGACACATAACAACAAGTGTGTCCCATATTTCTTTTGCAGTTTCACAGTGAGAAATCATCCCCATAACACCATCATCAATAGTGCTATACAAAGTATCTTTATCAATGTAGTCCAGATTGACTAACTTTCTCTCATCAGGAGTAAGTTGATCATCAAACTTTGGAAATTCATCTCTGGGATCATTCCTCTCAGTATCAGTGATTATGGGATTCACAACAGTAAATTTGAATGGTCCTTCAGAAACCACTCTCCACATTCTTTCATGATTTGAATACAGATGAGCTTGCATTCTCAATCTCCACAAGTCATAGCTCTCAACAGAGAACATAGGAAGTTTCTCAGAAGGCATGATGACTGAGCCTTGTAAGATATCAGCAAACAGATCTATTCAGTAGACCACCAAAGTCTTTCAGCAAAATAGACTATGGCTACCAAAGTAAGTGGTCAAAATGAACCACTGCTCTGATACCACTTGTTGGTCCTAGTGCTAACGAGTCTCACACGTGTATGGGGGGGAATACACGTGTTCAGTGATTTTTAAAACTTTTCTTTCATCGAGGTCGGATGGGTCAGGAGTTATCGATGATTTTGCCTTGAGAAGCCACATTGCCTCGAGTCAAAGTCTCATCGAGACAATGATCCTGAGCTGCTTTCAGAAGCTTCAGATTAGCCTAACTGAGCCTGAGTTTATCAGAGATCCTGAGGCTCTTGGATCACATAATTATCTTACTGAACCCTCAGTAGAGTTAGTTCAGTTTGGTAACTATCTGTTCTAGTTACTCAAGTGTGCGGAATGGTTAGCCCTAAGTTTATACTCGTTTTAGCTTTGCTGAAAATCTTCCCTTCAATAAAATAGTGATTAAATTTTGTGATCAATTTGATGCAAGTTCAATTGGATTGGTTCCAATGAATATCGATGAATTATGCTTTCAGTGAAAAACATGCAACAAATAATAATGCAATACAGAAAGCAAAACAACACAACAATTATAGTGGTTCAAGAGCCTCAGCTCCTACATCCACTCTCTCTGATATTCAGAGAAATTCCTTAACCACTTCCTAAAGCTTTTACGGCTAACTCATGTGAAGCTTACTCACTTTTCTACCTTGAGTTTTTCAGCCGACTCACTGCGAACTTACTAACTCAAACACACACAAGTGTTGAGACTACCACAAGTAGCTTACTAACTTCTTCTCTAGAGTTTTTCTAGCTAACTCATTGTAGCTTACTAGCTCTTTTACAACTCCAACTCACCAACAAAACACACACAAACCGCTTTTAACAAAGGGTTTAGGTTTTGGGTTGGTTTCCAACTAGGGTGAGTTATCCTTACAATAAGAACCAAATGCAAAGGCTAGGATATCTCTACTAAGCTTTGGATATTTCTTATCAATCTAGGCTTAGTGAATGAGCTCTCTCCAATGTGAAACACTTGGGAAATTCTAGGGTTTTCGAAGTGCTTCAATTTGCAATATCTGAATGAGCTTTTGAGTCGCTTTTTGAAATTTCCCGTAACCTCTCAATGTAAAGGGTCACTAGTATTTATAGGCAACTTCACCAAGGTCACTCTTTGAAAAAACTATCCGTTGGAGGAGATAGCTTCATGAGTTTCCTCTTATGGTGTTTGATGAACGATTATATTTAGGGTTTGAATACTCCCTTGCATGTTTTAGGAAATATGCAGTCATGTAGCCAATCACCAATTTTTGCGATGCGGAACATAGTATTCTCGACATGATTCTGTGGTCTGTCGCTTTTCGATTGTCGATAAAAATCTGATGTTGTCTTCCTCTGATTGGTTCTAGTGTTCAGTAAATGTAGACAAACAAAACGGCTCTTTTTGGTCAATCTCACTGAATGAAATAACCTTAAACAACACTTAGACTTAGTTCCTTTTGTCTGCATATGAATGTTTTGGGCAATATCTATTTTTACGAATGTTTTGCGTTTTCTCGGTTTTTGTAGTCTTGAGATAGATATATTACGTCCCCTCGAACATTCTCGGTTATCTTTGAGTATTCGATATCTTCTTCGAGTCTTGATAACTCTTTGGGTCTTGATATCTTACGCAACTTCATCGAGTCTTGGCGTCTTGATGACATCTTGAGTCTTGATGTCTTTAGTGACATCTTGAGTCTTGATGTCTTGATGACATCTTGAGTCTTGATGTCTTGATGGATATCTTGAGTCTTGATGTCTTGATGACATCTTGAGTCTTCAGTGTCTTCAGAATCTAACCTGATCTATATATGCTGACTATACATGGTGTAGATAACTTCCTGAACAATCTATACTAAAAAATTGACTCAGTCTATCAAGATTATCCTGAACATGTCATACTCAGGGTTTTTGGGATCTAATCAAAACTTCTTTATTAAATTCATCTCCCAACAAAGTTGATTATGATGATGATGTTTCTGATATATGTGATGAAAATGTTTCTGAACAATTTTCTCTTATCACTAAGCACTTCAAATCTTTTCTAAAAGGAAAGTTCAGAAGACCAAATGGTCAATTTCAATCAAAGGATAACTTTAACCAAAACTCTTCTCCCTCTGATAAAAAGCTTATTCCAAGTCAGTCTTTCAGTTTCAATCAACCTAGACAATTCAATAAGGATAACAAGTTCAAATATGATCCTGAGTACAGAAAAAAGGTTAAATGTGATGCATGTTCTGGATATGGTCATTATGCTAATGAATGTGCTAATACTATGCTTAGGAAGAAAATAAACTTTAATGCTACCTTAAGTGATGATTCTGATGATGAAACTGATTCTGGTAAATGTGAGCTAAGTGCTATGTCTGCTAGAATAGTTTATGATGATACATTTGATGATGATCTCAATGATTATTGGTCTGAAGCAGATTCAGATGTTCATACAACATCTGAAATAACATTCAGTCAATATAACTCTGAGATTAACTGTTTTACTGAAACTATTCTGAATGCTGAAACATCAAATTCTGTTGATTGTGACTCTGAATATCTGAAGTTTAAAACTGATTTAGAAACTCAAAAACAGGTGTTGAGTTCCTTATCTTTAGAAAATTCAGATTTGAAAGAAAATCTTTTGAAACTTGAAGTTCTTTTAACTAGAAAAGATGTGGAAATTTCTTCTTTGAAAGATGAACTTAAGTGCACTTCTCTAAGTTTTAAAAAGTTTTCTGCAAGAACTACTGAATTGAATGAGGCATTAATGATTGGTAGATCAGATAATGTTGGACTTGGTTTTGTGAAAATTTCTGAATATACTCCTTTATCCTGTGAACCTATTTCTTTTGTAAAAGCTGGAACTTCTTTGCCTAAATCTTTGAAAGGTAAACAAAAGAAATCTGATGGTTTGTTTAAAGAGTATGTTTGTTTTTACTATGCTGGAGTAGGTCATATTCGTCCATATTGTTCTAAGTTAAGAAGAGACTTAAAAGCTGAAAGTGTTTTACCTGATAAAATTGAACACCCTATAAAACAGGTTAACAACACTAAAAAGTTGATTCATAAGAACATGTCATGTAATGTTGTGTACACACCCTTGAAAACATGTGTTCCTGGATCTTGGTACTTTGATAGTGGTTGTTCTAGACACATCACTGGTCAACTTAATTATTTATCTGATTATACATCATGTAATGGTGGTCATGTTACATATGGAGGTGGTTCAAAAGGTAAAGTTATTGGTAAAGGAATTTTGAATGTTCCTGGATTCCCAAAGTTGAAAAATGTATTACATGTAAAAGGTTTACTTGCTAATCTGATTAGTATTAGTCAGTTATGTGATGATGATTTACATGTAAAGTTTGACAAGAATTCATGCTATGTGTTTGATAAAAATGATGATTGCTTAATGACTGACAAAAGATCTGCTGATAATTTCTATTTGATTGGTACAAATCATACTTGTAAAAGTGCTAAAGCAGATGATATTTTCATGTGGCATTAAAAACTTGGTCATGCTAATTACAGAAGTAATCAAAAATTGCATAGATTAGGTGCTGTTGTTGGTTTACCAGATCTTAACTTTGAAAAAGGAAAAATCTGTGGACCATGCCAGAAAGGTAAGCAAGTGAGGACAACACATCAAATGTTGTCAGTATGTACAACAAACAGGTGTTGTGAATTGATTCATATGGATCTAATGGGTCCTATGGAAACTGAAAGTTTAGGCGGAAAGAGGTATTCATATGTTCTTGTAGATGATTTTTCTAGATATACTTGGGTTATCTTTCTAAAAGAAAAATCAGATACCTTTTCTGAATTCAAAATTCTTTACAAAAGGTTTAAAACTGTTTTATGTTTAAAGATCAGTAGGATAAGGTCTGATCATGGAAGAGAATTTGAAAACAGTTTGTTTACTAATTTTTGTGAAAAGAAAGGTATTTCGCAAGAGTTTTCTTCACCTAAACCTCCTCAACAAAATGAAATTGCTGAAAGAAAGAATAGAACTTTGCAAGAAATGGCAAGAGTTATGCTAACCTCAAAAAGTCTTTCTAAGAAATTCTGGGCAGAAGCTTTGAATACTGCTTTCACATTGTGAATAGAGTCTATATTCGTTCTGGTAGTAATTGTACTCCCTATGAGATTCTGAATAACAAGAAACTAAATTTGAAATACTTTCATGTGTTTGGTTGTGTTTGTTACATTTTGAATGATAGAGATCAGTTGCACAAGTTTGATTCTAAGAGTGATAAAGGATTTTTCTTAGGATATTCTAAGAATAGCAAGGCATATAGAATCTATAACTTGAGAACTGATACAATGCAAGAATCTGTAAATGTGGTATTTGATGAACTTGCAAGTCTTGCAGGTAAAAGTGTTGAAGATAATGTATCAGATATTATAGAAGTATCCAGAAATACTGATGACACTGATGATAGTAAAAATGTTGATCAGAATCAGAATGTTCCTTCAACATCTGATGCAACATTACCCAAAAGTTCAAATACTGAAAATCTGTCACAAGATTCACAGTATCCAAAACATTTGGTTCCCTCAACAAAGATAATGAAAAGTCATCCATCAGATCAGATTATTGGAGAAGCTACCACTGGTGTAAAAACTAAAAGAAGAATGGGTATTCATATCAATAACCTTGTAAGATCAGTTTTCATGTCATCCATATGCAATCAGGTAACATTTGAGTGTTATCACTCTGAAATTGAGCCTAAAAATGTGAAAGAAGCTCTTGATGATGAAAACTGGATAAATGTTATGCATGAAGAGCTTAATCAGTTTGAAAGAAATGATGTTTGGACACTTGTACCTAGAACTAATTCTGATATTAATGTAATAGGAACAAAATGGATTTTCAAGAATAAAACTGACGAATCTGGTAATATTGTGAGAAATAAGGCTAGATTAGTTACTCAAGGATATACTCAGATTGAAGGAATAGACTTTGATGAAACATTAGCTCCTGTTGCTAGAATTGAATCTATTAGATTACTTCTTGCTATTGCATGTTCCATTAACATTAACATGCATCAAATGGATGATAAAGCTGCTTTCTTAAATGGTATTCTGGATGATGAAGCTTATGCTGAACAACCTAAAGGTTTTGAAAATCTGGAATTTCCTGATCATGTTTACAAGTTAAAGAAAGCTTTGTATGGTCTAAAACAAGCACCTAGAGCTTGGTATGGTAGACTTACTGATTTCTTACTTGAATTTGGATTTTTGAGAGGTGAAGCTGATAGAACCTTGTTCATTAAAAATGCTGAGAATGATATCATGGTTCCTCAAATATATGTTTATGATATTGTATTTGGTTCAACTAGTAATGATATGCTTGAGAGTTTTGTTAAAAAAATGACCTGTACCTTTGAAATGTCCATGGTTGGAGAACTGAATTTTTTTTTAGGTCTTCAAATCAAACAAATGAAAGATGGTATTTTTTTTTTCTCAAAACAAATATGCTAAGAATTTGGTGAAAAGATTTGGTCTTGAAACTGCTAAAACTATGAAAACCCCTATGGGTTCAACTCAAAAGTTGAGTAAAGACTTGATTAGAAAAGATGTTGATCCTACTTTGTATAGATCAATGATTGGAAGTCTTTTGTATTTAACTTCTAGTAGGCCTGATATTATGTATAGTGTCTGTCTTTGTGCTTGATATCAAGCTAATCATAAGGAAACACATCTTAATTCTATGAAAAGAATTATAAGATATGTAGCTGGAACATGTGATCTAGGTATTTGGTACTTGTTGGGAGATGAATTTAATTAAGATATATGATTTTGATTAGATCCCAAAAACCCCTGAGTATGACATGTTCAGGATAATCTTGATAGTTGAGTCAGGATTCAGTTTTAGAGTATTCAGGATAATATCTGCAAAATGTATAGTCAACAGATATAGATCGATTAGGATCGAAGATTACGAAGAACTCAAGATTTCGAAGAAACCGAAGTTTGATAAAAGATGAAACGAAGACTTCGATATGAAGATGAAATCGAGATATCAAGACTTAGTATGAAATCGAGGAATCAAGACCAAGATATCACCAAGATATCAAGACTCGTAAGACTCAAGACTAAGACGCCAAGACTCGTAAGACTCCAAGACTCGAAGACGTAAGACTCAAGACTCGTAAGACCTCAAGACTCAAGACTCAAGACTCGTAAGACGACAAGACTCGAAGACCCTAAAGACTCGTAGAAGACTCAAGACTCAAGACGCTCAAGACTCAGAAGATTCGATGACTCGTAAGACTCAAGACGCAAGATCAAGACAAGCTGAAGATCAAGAATATCATGCGACAAAGAATTATCAAGACTCAAAAGAATGCATCAATGCTCAAAGATAAAACTCAATGTTCCGAGGCAATCAATATATCTATCCAAGGATGCAATACAGAAAATCGCGATTCCTTAGAAGAATAGATATTTGCCAAGACATTCAAATGCGCATAAAAAGGAACTAAGTCGAGTGTTGTTAAGGTTATATCAACTCGTAGTTTGTAACCAAAAGAGCCGCTTGAAGGTGTCTACCTTTAAGCGGAGACAAATGTCAAAAAGAGGAAGACAACATTTGTACCATATCGAATCGATAAAGGATGGTCATTTGAAAAAAGATGTCAGAAGTACAAAAGTTCCAGACTGCAAAAAGTGAAGACCGGCTACATGAAAGGCTATTTCCTAAAACGTGTTAGGGAGGTTCAAACCCTAAATATAGCCGTTCCTCACACACCATAAGAGGAAACTCACGAAGTTATCTCTCCAACGGATAGTTTTCAAGAGTAACCTTGGTGTATGCCTATAAATACTGGTGACCCTCTACATTGTAAGGTTACGGGAAATTTATAAGCAACTCAAGAAGCTCAAACTTATTATCGAAAAGTTAAAGCACTCGAAAAACTTAGAATTTCCCAAGTTCTTTTATATTGAAGAGAGCTCACTAAACTAAGCCTAGCTTGATAGACATATCCGAAGCTTAGTCAAGATATCCTAGCCTTTGCATTGTACTTCATTGTAAAGGATATCTCATCCTAGTTGGAAACCAACCGAGAAACCCCAAAACCCTTGAGAAGGTAGTTGGAGTGTGTTTGTTGGTGAGAAGAGTTGTAAAGAGTTAGTAAACTACGCGGAGTAGTCAGAAAGCTCTAGAGGTGAAGTTAGCAAGATACAGAGTTAGTCTGAAAGCTTGTTTGTGTTTGAGTAAGTAAACTACGGAGGTAGTCAGAAAGCTCAAGGTCGGGTTGAGTAAGTAAACTACGTGGAGTAGTCAGAAAGCTCAGGGCCGAGTTGAGTAAGAAAACTACGCGAGGTAGTCAGAAAGCTCAGAAGTGATTAGTGAATTTCTCTGAGGATCAGAGAGAGTGGACGTAGGAGCTTGAGTCTCTGAACCACTATAATTGCTGTGTTGTGTATTGCTTTCTTTATTTGTGCTTAACTGTTGCATCACTGAGGTTGAAAGCATATTTTCACTGATATTTCAGTTGGAATCAATCCACTGGAAGTTGCATGTAATTGAATCACAGCCTAATCACTATTCCATTAAAGGAAGGTTTTCAAAGCCAAAGCTTTAAAAGCAGTATAAACTAAAGGGCCAACCATTCCGCACATCGAGTAGCTAGAAACAGATAGTTACCAAACCGAACTTACTCTTACGAGGGTTCGATGAAGTTGAATATCGATCCAAGCAACTCGGGATCTCCGACACTCAGGACTCAGTTGGGATTATCTGAGGTTTCTGAAAGCAGATCAGGATCACTGTCTCAGTAGACTATGACTCAGAGTGATTTGTGCTTCTCAGGACCTAATCTTCAGGATTATCTGACCCAAGCTGTCCTCAGTAAGAAAAAGTTTTAAAAACACTGAACACGTGTATTCCCCCCATACACGTGTAAGACTCGTTTTCACCGGGACCAACAGTACTCAAATGATACTAATTGCTCTTTAGTTGGCTATAGTGATGCAGATTGGACAGGTGATTGTGATGACATAAAAAGTACTAGTGGAGGATGTTTCTACATGGGAAACAACATTATATCCTGGCACAGTAAGAAACAAAATTGTATTTCACAATCAACAATTTGAGTCCGAATATGTTCTTTCTTTGGAAATTCTTTGCACTCAACTGCTTTGGCTTAAAAAGATGTTTGATGATTATGGGTTGGAAAGTGGTATTTTGACCGTTTATTGTGATAATACTAGCGCTATCAATATTTTCAAGAATCTTGTGTGACATTCTTTGACTAAGCATATAAGTATAAGACATCACTTTATAAGAGATCTTGTAGAGAAAGAAGTTGTGAAGTTAGAGTACATTTCTACTGAAAAACAACTTGCTGATATTTTTACAAAAGCCCTTGATAATGAGAGGTTTTCTTCACTTAGAAAATCTCTTGGTCTTTGCTATATCTGAACATAAACACTAGATGTTGTAACAAATGTTTCACAATGTTTGAAGCAACATTGTGGTTCTGATAACATGTTTATCTGCTGTTTTGCTTATGTTTGAACTTTAAATGATAGTGTTGTGATCTTATTGTTGAATCATGGTTTAGATACAGAGTCCTGGGCATATATCTCTTAAATGCATTGAAAAAAATAAAACACAACTTAGATGTGTAATCACTGAGTAACTATGGGACACAGAGCTCTCTACTACGATTGTAGGTCCCGAACGGGTTTTAGTGAGGGTTGAAGTCTAGAGGGGAGGGGTGAATAGACTTCAAAAACTTTTTAGTGGATCAGATGTGATTGCACGTATGTCTGATCAGAGTGCAATGTGGATCAGTTTGGACTGATATCCGACTTACTGATCTGGCAGACAGATCAGTTTGGCGTCTATTAGTTAAATGATGGTGAGGAAGATTAGTTAAACCGTGTGAAAAACAGTTTTACTCAAACAACGATTCTGACCAATCTGGTTTGAATCAGATAACTAAAGTGTTAAGCTGATCAGATCAGTAGCTTGATGCTAATTTGATCCTGGTACATAATATGCATGCAGATAACAAGAGTAGTGTGCAAGTATGTGTAAAGCAGATTAGAGGCACACAGATTTATAGTGGTTCGGACAACTTGTCCTATGTCCACTCTTCCCTATCAGCAGGGGCACCAACTTAACCAACTGGACTTAGTTTAATGTGTAAGTCCAACACAGTACAACCAACATATATTTAACGAGTTCTCACTCAACCAATCCCAGAAATCTAATCTAGAAACCCAAGATAGAAATCCTGTTATAACAAACTTAACCTAACAGTGTTTGGGTATAAGATTTGTTTTGTTCCAACTGGAATACTATCCTATCTTTTAAGTAGCCTAAAGCTAGAGGATAAGTATTCTGGCTAAGAACTAATGGATGAACACTTAAGAATAAATCTTCGATTTTGTATTCTTTGTGCGGAAATTGCTTGTGCTTGAGCTTGATGATAATTTCCATAACCTTACTATGAAGGTTTGATCCCATATTTATAGGCACAAAATCAAACTAGCCGTTGGAGAGCAATTTGAATTTCAGTCTATTTTAGGTATGTCTGCAGACGGATTTGACGTGCTTCAGGGGCGGCATGGCCGAAAGCATGCAAGCTTGTCCTTTCTAGCCGTTGACGCTTAACCACCTTTCTACAGATTGTCAGAACTCCGTACGTGTGTTGTCGACTTCTCATTGGCTATCAAGTACGATTCGCAGTACTTGAATAAGCAACAAGGTTGAAATTCTTCTTGTCTGAGCACTTGACTCGTACTAGGTAGCATTGAAGTAGTCACCTGATGGAGTTGACACAGATCAATCAGAATCCTGATCTGCCTACCTGACTTAGGTCATCTGATTGTAAGTTGTCTTAGCACAACTTACTGACCTCTTCTTTAAGTCTTAGAATGTAGGTCGTCTGGTCTTGATGTCTTCAGTCTTGACTTGTCTGCTTCGTATTGATCAGCTCTTCAGCATCTCTGATCTTCATGACTTATCTGATCTTCAGGACTATCTGTTTCAATTACAAGATCTTCATCATTTAATCTTCGTGTTAGCTGATCTTCACCAAACTTAACCTATACATATTGAGTTCCCCCTCAATGTGACCTATCTGTTACTTCAGTTGTCTATACACTTCAGCTGGTCATCTTATCGGCTATCTATGTTATCAATCAACTAACAGGCCTGACTGGTCCTATTACATTATCTGTTTTGGAACTTCCATCGAAACTATAAATTTCCCAACAACGATGTTCTCTTTTCAAAAGGTGATTAAATATACATCCATGTTTGTTCACAATCCATTGAGTAACTATGGGGCACGGAGCTAGCTTATACGATGTTCTCTTTTGAAAAGATGGATCAATGTGAACATATGTTTAAAAGAAAATTTCAAAATATGCAACACTTTGATGATGAATTTCATGCAAAATTAAGTGTTGAGATATATGTGTGCCGACATTTTGTGAAACCTTAAATGATTCGAACTTTATCTATCATACATGATTTGTTTAAATTTCTTCTTAAGTTGAATTCATGGTCATGTTATTTAATCAAAAAAAATAAATTGGCGGCTTCTACACAATCACACGATCACACTTACCTTAGTGGGTTGTTATTTTGTCTCACTTTTGGTCGATTTCTGAGGTGGTTTTGTGTAATAACTTCCAAGTTCCTCTCTACTTATGATCGATTTATCTGTGTTGTTCATTACTGAAAGCTTAAAACTTTGTTGTTGGACATAAGAATCGAGGTTTGTGTTGATTTTACTGTGTGTTATTTTCATTTTTCGATCATATACTATACTTTTCCCTCCTATTTTCTCATTGCATTATTTTAATTGCCTTTGCTTTAATCTGATTGGACAGAAAAAGGGTGGAATGGTTGATAAACCAAACCCTTCGGGCTTCTCTGATCATTCACTCAAACACGCGAGCCCTTCATCTGCAGAAAACCCTCCTTTCACTCCTTCTTCACCAGAAACTTCAAACCCTTTGAATCTTCTTGCTGAAATGGCCGCTCAAAACCCAGAGTATGATTCCACTAATATTGGTGGATCATCGTTTTCTTCCTTACCAAAACCCACACCGTACAAATTTCCTGAAGATACCCCACAATCTCTGATTCGACTGATCATCGAACAGATGCTCGAGAAAAACCCTCCTGTTCTTCCTGATATTTTTGTTGGCAAAAGACAAGTCAACATTAATGACTTTGTTGATCTTTCTGCTAAACCCTTAGCCACAAAAATTCCTGATGAACCTTCTCCAAAACCTGTTGAAAACCCTGTTCAGACGACCGATGTTGAGATGGACAAAGCTGATTCCTCTGATTCTGAAGAAATGGGGGAGAAACTCAAGAACATTCGGTTGAGAAAGAAGAAATTAAAACCAAAAAGAGGTGGTGGAAAATGGGGAAAGAGGAGAGTGTCACAGAGGAACCTTGGAAATAAAATAGATTACACTGGAAAACGTCCTAAGAGGACTGATGGTGGTGTTGATGATCCTATCACTGTAGAGGATTCAGATGAAGAAATGGTTGTTCCAGATGTTCCTGTTGCTGAGCCAAAAGACTCAGATGATGACTTAACCATGGAGGAATTGATGGCAAAGAAAGAGAAACGAACCAAAAGGAGAAATGAACCATCTATGAATGTTGCTCCTAATGTTGCAGAACCATCTGAAAATGTTGAAAGAGATAATTCTGAGAGAGAGGAATCTGAGAAAGATGAAGCTGAGACAGATGAGTCTGAGGAAGAAATGGATGTGGAGGAAGATGACCCTGAAGAAGATGTTTATGCTGATGTACATGAAGATGAACCTGCTGAAAATCAAACTGATGATGAGCTTGATCAAATCTTTGATGAGGTAATGGATTCTGACTCTGATTCAGATGATAAGGTTGAGCATGATAGAAAATCTGTTGTTGTTAAATCCATGCTTAAGAGATTCATTGTGGATGAAAGCATAATCAAAATGCCTGATTTTGAAGCTCAAAATCTGATAGGTTTTCTTGAGTGTAGATCTCTGTTGCATGCTCTACAATATGTCAAACCTTATTATGTTGCTTGGGTTGCTGAATTTTATGCGAATTTTAAGAAGAGTTGTGGGAATAGGCAGTCTACAAATTATGGGAAAGTAAGGTTTAGATACAATGTTGTTACCATTACCCCTAGGATTATAAACATTTTTCTTAAAACTAGACAGACGGAAGATGATTCTGAAGAATTGGACATAGGGGAAGTGATGTCTGTCATCACTGGTGGTAGACATGTATGGATTTTACAATTTTCTGTTGCAAAACTGACCTCTTTATACTTTGTGATGCATAAGCTGCTAGTCCATAATTGGTTGCCTTCCAAGAATTCTATTGTGTTAACCAAGGAACAGGCATTCTTGTTGTATAAGATTGTACACCTGAACAAGTTCAACATGGGTCAAATCATATTTGACAACATTGTATCTTATGCTGGTAAACACTATAAAGGAACCATTCTGTCATATCCAAGCTTGATATGTCAACTTTTGGATAGATTGGAGTTTGAGAGACCTAGAGGTGAGAGGATCAGTGGTTATATGCCAAGTTTTGGTATTTCACATGTACTGAGGGCTAGAAACCGCACTGTTGATCTACCTTTGGAAGATACTAAACCGCAAGCCGAAAATGTTGCCCATCCTGTTGGAAACATTCCTTATACAGTAACCAGAAGAGATGGTACACCCTCTGTCACATTGACTAATTGTTTCATTACTGATCAAATTCAATCCATCCAGCAAAACATAGATGCACTTCTTAAACTGCAAACCTTCTGGAGAAGCCTGCTTTCTACTCCAACAGGGGAGGTTCACCTGATGATGATGGTGATGATGGTGGTGATGGAGCTGGTCCATCTGGCCATGTAGGAGAGAAGGATGGTGTTGAAGATGCTGCTGTTGATGAAGATGGTGCAGATGCAGAAGATGATCAGAATAATGAAGCTGATGCTGATGATAGAGAGGTGGATGATGCTGTCAATAGAACTGTCAATGAAGCTGTGAATGATGCTGTGGAAAATGTTCTTGATGGTGAACAGAATAATGCTGCTGCTGCTGAACAAGTTGTTCTTGACCCTGCACCAATTGACCCTACAACTGATGATAGCACTGATGAGGATTTGAGAAAGACTCCAGACATGGAGAATATGTCTCCTGAGAGTATTGCTTTGCTTGATGAGATGTATGGTCATGAAAATTGGTGAACATATTCAACACAGGGGGAGTTTTTGATGTATGGGGGAGCATTTGCAGATTATGGAGATGCAGTCATTTCAATGGCCCAGTCCTTCCCCTTACTTCACTTGAAAAATTCCTTTCTGTATTGCAATCTTTTATTTACTGCTCTTTACTTTATGAACTCTATTAATGGACAATTAGTTGATAGGTTTATGTTTATGTCATTTACTTTATGTTGGATACTTTGGCCTAAGTACACTGCTGGTGTACTTAGTGCTTGTGTTGGTTGTTTGTTTTTAAATTATGATTTGGTTGAATAGTAGTTGTTCTATGAATGGCTATTATTTGTTTCTTTCCTGACACAAGTTCGGATGTTGTTTTTAACATCAGGTGTGTTGTAGTAGAAATGCCAAATTGGGGGAGTTTGTTGATGTTGCACGGATGTTGTTCCAGATGTTGGACATCATTATGCACAACATCTTAAATTTGCCCTTTCTTCTAACACTGACTCCGTTTTATTAGATGTGTTTTTCTATGTTTCCTACTGTTGGGAGATGAATTTAATAAAATATATGATTTTGATTAGATCCCAAAAACCCCTGAGTATGACATGTTCAGGATAATCTTGATAGTTGAGTCAGGATTCAGTTTTAGAGTATTCAGGATAATATCTGCAAAATGCATAGTCAGCAGATATAGATCAGATTAGGATCTGAAGATTCTGAAGAACTCAGTATGTTTCTGAAGAAACTGAAGTTTCAGTATGAAACTGAAGATACTGAAGACTCAGTATGAAACTGAGTATCTGAAGACTCAGTGTGAAACTGAGATACTGAAGACTCAGTATGAAACTGAGGAACTGAAGACTCAGCATGAAGACTCAGTATATTCAGTCAGTATATATCTGAAGACTCAGAAGACCCTGAAGACTCAGAAGACTCTGAAGACTCTGAAGACTCTGAAGGCGCAAGACTGAAGACTGAAGATTGAAGATCAAGAATACTGAAGGCACAGTAATTACTGAAGACTCAGTAATGTACTGAATGCTCAGTATAAACCTGAATGTTCCGAGGCACTTAATATATCTATCTGAAGGATGCAATACTGAGAAGATCGCGATTCCTTAGAGAAATAGATATTTGCCAAGACATTCAAATGCAGACAAAAGGAACTAAGTCAGAGTGTTGTTAAGGTTATATACACTCAGAGTTTGTAACCAAAAGAGCCGTTGAAGGTGTCTACCTTTAACTGGAGACAAATGTCAAAAAGAGGAAGACAGCACTGTACCATACTGATACTGACAGTGACAGGTCACTGAAAAAGATGTCAGAAGTACAAAAGTTCCAGACTGCAAAAAGTGAAGACCGGCTACATGAAAGGCTATTGCCTACAACGTGTTAGGGAGTTTTCAAACCCTAAATATAGCCGTTTCTCACACACCATAAGAGGAAACTCACGAAGCTATCTCTCCAACGGATAGTTTTCCAGAGTAACCTTGGTGTATGCCTATAAATACTGGTGACCCTCTACATTTTAAGGTTACGGGAAATTTATAAGCAACTCAAGAAGCTCAAACTTATTATCGCAAAGTAAGCACTCGAAAAACTTAGAATTTCCCAAGTGCTTTTATCTTGAAGAGAGCTCACTAAACTAAGCCTAGCTTGATAGACATATCCGAAGCTTAGTCGAGATATCCTAACCCTTTGCATTGTACTTCATTGTAAAGGATATCTCATCCTAGTTGGAAACCAACCGAGAAACCCCAAACCCTTGAGAAGGTAGTTGGAGTGTGTTTGTTGGTGAGAAGAGTTGTAAAGAGTTAGTAAACTACACGGAGTAGTCAGAAAGCTCTAGAGGAGAAGTTAGTAAGCTACAGAGGTAGTCTGAAAGCTTGTTTGTGTTTGAGTAAGTAAACTACGGAGGTAGTCAGAAAGCTCAAGGTCGGGTTGAGTAAGTAAACTACGTGGAGTAGTCAGAAAGCTCAGGGCCGAGTTGAGTAAGTAAACTACGCGAGGTAGTCAAAGAGCTCAGAAGTGATTAGTGAATTTCTCTAAGGATCAGAGAGAGTGGACGTAGGAGCTTGAGTCTCTGAACCACTATAATTGTTGTGTTATTTATTGCTTTCTTTATCTGTGTTTAACTGTTGCATCACTGAGTTTGAAAGCATATTTTCACTGATATTTCAGTTGGAATCAATCCACTGGAAGTTGCATGTAATTGAATCACAGCCTAATCACTATTCCATTAAAGGAAGGTTTTCTGCAAAGCTTTAAAACGAGTATAAACTAAAGGGCCAACCATTCCGCACATCTGAGTAGCTAGAACAGATAGTTACCAAACTGAACTTACTCTTCTGAGGGTTCAGTAAGTTAGTTATCTGATCCAAGCCACTCAGGATCTCTGACACTCAGGACTCAGTTGGGATTATCTGAGGTTTCTGAAAGGAGCTCAGGATCACTGTCTCAGTAGACTTTGTATTAGAGTGATTTGTGCTTCTCAGGACCTAATCTTCAGGATTATCTGACCCAAGCTGACCTTAGTAAGAAAAAGTTTTAAAAACACTGAACACGTGTATTCCCCCCCATACACGTGTAAGACTCATTTTCACCGGGACCAACACCTACATTGCAGGTTGAAGACAATTTCGGATATTGTCAAACGGTTGCACTAATGGAGTAAGAATAGAAAGATCATGGGTGGTTACACCAAGATCATGGAGATAGTGGAGGAGATCTTCAAGGCTGTCCACACCAAGTGGATAGGACAATGCAGTTGGTCCGAATGTCTATAAATAGACTGCACTGGTCGACATTCAAGTTGGAGTTAAAGTGAAATCTCATTTGCTCTACTCCAAACTTAAGAGAGTAGCATCCGAGACACAACCGTGAGTGGAGTGTTAGGGTCGATGCTATGTCTATTTGTACTAGTCGAGTGTATACAAACATTTCCCATCAGTATTGTGTTTGTCTTAGTAGATCAAGTTTTAGGTTGAATAAGATCACTAGTTACTTGTTTGAATAGATTTATTTTTGGTGTGTGGTGTTTTCACTACACCTTTTAGGATCTTGTAAAATGTTTGTGTGTATCTCACTACTTGTTATAGTGATGTTTTTAACCATGAGGTTCGTATAGTCTTATTATAGACTATACACAATTTTGGAAAATCCTTTGCACTGCGTTTTTATACTTCCGCTGTCATATGTTTCACAACATTTTCAAAACACTCTGAAAATACACGCACACACACTTTCACATGTGTTCGGGTGCAAGTGTTTCATACACAACAATGGGAAGAGTCAGCTGAGAACCTTCGATGCCAAGTCAGATGAGGGTATATTCTTAGGATATTCCTCAATCAGCAAAGCATTTAGGTTTTTCAACAAACAACCCTAGTTTTGGAAGAGACACCTCATGTGGTCTTTGATGAGCCAACATCTGATCAGGAGAAATCTGCCGCAGAACAAGACGTACTTGATAAACCAGAATCACTGAAAATGGATCAGTTGAGGCTCAAAGAAAAGGATCCAAAATACATCACTGTATACATCAGTTGAGGCTCAAAGAAAAAGACCCTAAGGTACGTACAACTGTCAATGAAGAAGTTGGTACAGTTGAGACAGTAACAACTGAACCATCTGGTTTAAAGGGAACACCTGATGTTTCGGCGGACAGACTTCAGCATATGATGAGTCCAACATCAGCTGAGATATGTCCATGCCAAGTGGATCCTACTGAAGTACCACTCCCAGTCTCTAGTGATGAATCTTTATCAGAAGAGGATGATGTTCTCCAAACCGATGATAATCAGGAAAGAAGGACCTGGATAACCAGTCATCCAACTTACTTGATCATCGGAGACCCATCTAATAAAGTCAAAACTTGCATCAGATTGGTGAAAATGTAATATACTGTTGTTATTTGTCTTTGAAGGAACCGCACACTATTGAAGAATCTCTTCAAGATGCAAGCTGGATTCTAGCCATGCAAGAAGAACTAGATGTTGGGAAAATATGGGTGCCCGGATCTATTCCAGATGATTTTAAATACATATTTAAATTAATCAATTAATTACTAACATGAATTAATCCTAAATCAATTCAATATAATAATTAATAAGGAAATAAACAATCATGCGTACACATAATCCACGTAAATCCTAAGCATGCGGAATCTAGGAGTTATGAGATTACGTACCTCTTGTAGAGACAACTGTTGAGACGTAGGAGTTATGAGATTACATAATCCGTTGGGAGGATTCACACGAACGATTTTAACAAGAGAGAAAAATAAAATATTTTGCCACCACCTTTGTGGATTTCTAATATGTCCAACACATGGAATTGCACTTGGGAATGAAAGATTCATCCCCTATAAATAGGACCGGGAGGGGGGGCGATTTTTTTTAAGAGAAAAATAAGGAAGAAAATCTTTTTCTTGGTCTCCAAGAAATCTTGAATATATCTCCTATATTCTTTTCTCCTTAGTTAAATTTTTCCATAAAAATCTGTCTTCCCCTTTTCCCTAAATTTTCGAAAATAACAAGGCAATAGGAATCAAGATTTGACTTCTTGAATTTATGGGATAATTATGTATTCCAAGAATACTTATCTCTTTCCACAAAATATCTACAAGAAAATCAAGAAAATCTTTTCTTCCTTTTTCCTACAAATTTTCGAAAAAAATAAGAAATATTAGGCAAAATATTTTCTTCTCCTTTTCGTAATTGGACTTTATTTTGGGCTATTTTAGGGGCCTTTAGGAGAATTAAGATTGAACCTTCAATGGACTATGAAGCTATAATATTGGGCCAAATATTATTCAAGTCCATTAATATTAATTTACTCCACTATAAAATTAATATTGAACTATCTATCTATAATATGGCTCCGGGTCATTATTTCCCGTGTTTAAGATTATCTTAGTCCATTAATTAATTAAGCCACTGAACAAGCTTTATATTAATTAATATCTTTGTCCTTGGAGTAAAGACAACTCAACATTATTATCCATACCGGAGATAAATTTCCATTTGCAAGATTTGGTATGATAAAGATTCTGAGCCCACCAAGGGGACAAATCAAGCAAAACGTACTTGAACACGATTCTCCGTATTAAATGTCAGCAATCGTCATGTAATTAATAATATTGCCCAATATATAAGGTATCGAATCACATTGACTCTCTTCCTATCATAAGTCAAAGCAACAGTTATTAATTCCACACGATCTTATTTAAGGGACGGAGATTAAGAAATAACATACCACTGAGGTCTAATTCTTGTATATTCAGAAGGAGTATAGGGCTTTGATTGGATCTCTACTATACCTTATTGCCAGTAGACCATATATAACCTTCGCAGTGGGTGTATGTGCCAGATTTCAGGCAAATCCCAAGCAAAGCCACCTGGAAGCAGCTAAGCGGATTCTTAAGTATCTGAATGGTACTGTAAACCTCGGTTTATGGTATCCAGCAGATGATAATCTAAAGCTTAGTGGGTACTCTGATTCTGATTATGGAGGTTGTAGGATAGACAGAAAATCAACCTCAAGTACCTGTCTGTTTTTGGGAAACAAGCTGGTCTCTTAGTTCTCAAAGAAGCAGACATCTGTTGCCACATCCACTACTGAAGCAGAATATATGGCCGCAGGAAGTTGTTGCTCCCAACTGCTCTGGCTTTGTCAGCAGCTGAGGGATTATAATATTCTAGCTACGAATGTGCATATCTTCTGTGACAGTAATGTTGGGGTTATACGTGAAAGTATGCTTTTACTTTGTATAACCTATGTATTGAACACTTATATATACATAAATAAATTATTCATCACTGTTGCTTTAAATATGATTGAATGTTATATATATTTATTACAAATCGTTCATATAATAGCACATGTTACATTGTAGTTTACGTGGTGATACCAGATCACAGAAGATCACGTTAACAATCCCTTGTAAACTAGTGCGTGTTTCACAACTTAGATAGACCCGAACAGTCTATTGGTAGAAGTTGATGCGTAAGACTCAGATTGTCTTGTCTTGACCAATAGATTACACTAGTGCATTCGATGTGCTGAAGCGACCTGCAGAGAGGATAAACTCATTCGCACTGACTTAAGGGATGAAGAGTTAGACCTCAGTGGTTGTTGATTTCTTAATCTCTGTCACTTAATAAGGACCGTGTGCGACTAGTAGTTATTGGTTTGACTTATAAATGGGAAGAGAATCATTGCGACTTTGATACCCTATATCTTGGGAAATAATATTAATTGTACGACAGTTGCTAAACTAATACAGGGAATCGTGTGCTTACAAAGTCTTGCATGATTGGTCCCCTTGGTGGACTTGGAACCTTTATCATACCAAATCTTGCAAGTGGAATTAATTTTCCAGTATGGATAATAAAGCTAAGCTGTCCTTACTCCAAGAAT
This sequence comes from Stenogyne calaminthoides, assembly GCA_037126765.1. NCBI lineage: Eukaryota > Viridiplantae > Streptophyta > Magnoliopsida > Lamiales > Lamiaceae > Stenogyne > Stenogyne calaminthoides. The sequence continues at coordinate 28,670,548 of JBBCBC010000021.1, forward strand.
AAAGATATTAATTAATATAAAGCTTTTCAGTGGCTTAATTAATTAGTGGACTAAATAATAAACACGCGAAATAATAACCGGGAACCATATTACCGTAATATGGGTTAAGGTTGGATGTGCAATATTTATTATATAGTGGTATTAATTAATATTAATGGGTTGAATTATATTTTGGCTCAATATTGAAATTCAGAAGCCCATTGGAAGGTCCATCTTAATTCTTCTAAAGGCCCCTCAAGTAGCCCAATTATAGTCCAATAAATAAAAGGTTCTTAAAATAAAATAAATGATTGTTGCCTAATATTTCTTATTTTTTTTGAAAATTTTAAAGAAAAGAGGGAGAAGAAATTTTCTTAAAAGGATTTTATGGAAAGGATATAAGTATTCTTGGAATACAAGATTATCCCATAAATTCAATAAATCTCCCACTTGGTTTCTTTAATGATAAATTTCGAAAATAATATATAAGAAATGGAAGAAAGATTTTCTTGGAAAGATTTTATGGAGAAAGATATGTATTCTTAGAATACAAGAATATCTCATAAATTCAAGAAAGATACAATCTTGCAAATCCTCTTGAAATTTTCGAAAATTAGGGCTAAATAAGGGTGTGAGATTTTTGTGGAAAAATACACATGAAAAGAAGAATATATTGGATATATTCAAGATTTCTTGGAGATCAAGAAAAGATCTTTCCTAAACCCTAATTACCCCAAAATTTTCGACCACCCCTTACTTATAAAAAGGGGATGAATTTTTCACCCCCAAGTGCAATTCCATGTGTTGGAAATATTAGAAATCCACAAAGATGGTGCAACAATTTTATTTTCCTTTGTTTTATAAATCGTTCATTGGAGAACTTTCCACCGGGTTATTGAACTAGGACTTGGGAATACTTGAGAAGGACTTTTGATGGATATCCAGATACTTGATCCTGTCTATCTCAGACCGTCTCTCCAACGGGTATGTTTACGTAAACTCCTAGAAATTCCGCATGCTAGGATCTTTTACGTGAATATTATATGCATGTTGTTGTTGGATTAATTATTATTTGAATTCACTTAGGTAAATTCATGCTAGTAATAATTGTTAATTGAAATTTGTGTTTATGAGGTCATCCCGATAGATCCTGGCATATGTTATCCCAACAACTGGTATGAGAGCCCTGGTTCGGGCTCTGATCTTTTAAACTGTAATTTAAATTATTTTTCATTAAAATTGAAATTGGATAGTAGAACTGTTAGATCTATTTTGCAGGTATCCATTTGTCATGGTATTTTAATGTGCTAATTTACATGCAAATAAATTGTTTTTTAATTCGATTCGTTCGGATTCATTTTTACCTCGTGAGAAAATTCATGAGTAGATTAGTATTTGTTTGATTTGTTCAATGTAATAGACTAGTCTAGATCTAGGTTTGTTTATTTTGTAAATAAATTATAACCGGATCGTAAACGAAGACGGGAACGGAGATTAAAAGACGGACGTCCAAGTGCCCGGACATTTGCGAGCCAAGGCGGAGCACGCGGGCTAGGTTAAAGTGAAGTTTGCCGACCGCGGGCACAGACCACCGGGAGGTTGCGCGGCGGGTTAGGCGGAAGCACGCGAGCGCGGCGCAGGAACTTGAGGTCGGGCGAAGCCGGCCGAGCGCTGGCTACGCGTGATGGCGCAGTGGCGAGCGTGGCGCGCGGTTGGCGCCGACGACGCGCCATCGATCCGGGCAAGATCCCCGCCAAGATGTCGCGCCGATGAGGGCGACGGGTGCCTATTCCCGGAGATTTTGGGCGTAGGCGTAGGTACCAGACGTCGTCCTAACCCAAAATGGAGGACAATTTTTGTTGCAGATTCAGTGGGAGCTTTTCGAGACGAACGATGAAGGTAAAAGAAGAGACGATTTCTCAAGATCAAGATCTGGACCATGACATTTGGATATATGTGCCCAACTTGATTTATTTTATCTTGATTCTTGTTTTTAAATTCGTGCAATTTTTATTTGTTAAATGTGTTTGCATGATTTAAAATTGTCTAAAGAAAATCTCACTTTCAAAAATTACTAAGTATGTTTTAATTGACAAATTTTATTCCGGATAATAAAATTACGTCAATATTGACCTCTATGATTTATTTATTTGTGGATTCTTTTAGAGAAATTTCCCCAAAGGAATGACCAAAAGATGGTTTTAGCATGAATAAATTCCCAAAAGGATGATTATGAATTATTATTAGTGGCGACGATGACCCTCCCAACGAGGCTCGTTCAAAGCGAAGTAGTAATTCTGTATTTAATCATGGTTATTACTTAGGTATAAAATTGATATGCATATACTTCTCCGAAGTCCCTATCAATTTTTATTGGTCAAGTGGGAGCCGACTATTAATTTTGAATTAGAGGTTTGTAACTGTTCCTGTTTGTAACCTGCTTGAATGTGTTTAAATAGACAGATCACCCAACGTGACCTATTTAAACTGTTTTGAGATGTCGGTTGATGCATATTCATATTATTTTGAGATTTTGATATGAATAATGTGATCGAATCGAGTGATAAATTTGTGCTTATACTAATTGTTGTTTATTTCAGTTCAGCATGTTGCAACCTTTTAATCCACTGTTTGCTATACGTAAACTGATGATTGTCCTAACAGCACAAAGGCGGAAAAGAAAAAATATGATGACTGGGAGCATTGTAATGACATGGCAAAGTGTACTATTCTGGCTTCTATGTCAGATGTGTTGCAACACCATCACCAAGAATTTACAACTGCTGCAGAAATCATGGAAAATCTTAAGAGGATGCAACATCAGAACTGCACGACTCGACAGATCACGTTGCTAGAGATGCTCTCGTTGAAAATGGTGGAGGGCACACCCGTAAGAGATCATGTCCTCAAAATGATGGCTCATCTGAAGAAACTTGAGGTTCTGGGTGCAGATTACGATCTAGAGACTCAGATAGGCTTGGTGCTTCACTCTTTGCCTAAAATTTTTGAACACTTTCAGCTGAACTATCAGATAAATAATCAGAAATTCTCCCTTGCTGTCTTGTTACAAGCTTTGGTCTCGGCAGAGAGGTTGATGGGACACCAGACTCAAGATTTGATGGCAAATGGCCTATCTTCATCTTCTAGGCCAAGGGAGGGCAAGAAGAAGAAGAAGGCCAAAAGCCAAAAGCAGTCAAACTCAACTGTTGCCAAGGGCAAGAGCAAGATGAGGGATGCTGGGGGTATCAAGAAGGAGCCAAAGGGGAAGTGCTTCAACTGCGGTGAGAAAGAACATTGGAGGTCTGCCTGTCCCAATGAATGGGAAGAAAGGTAATTCTCAAGCACTAGTTGTTGAAACTTGTTTAGCGGCGTATGCTACCCACTCATGGGTAGAGGATACGGGATCCACTGATCATGTTTGTTTCACGTTACAGGGGTTCAAGTTGACCTGGCAACTTAGTGAGAGTGAGATCCTCATCACACTGGGCGATGCTACGAGTAGCAGCTGAAGCAGTGGGAGACGTGCACCTGTCTTTTGAAGATAAGACTTTAGTTTTAAGAGATGTTTTTTACGTTCCTTTTTTTTGTAAAAACCTTATTTCAGTTTCAAAACTATTTAATGATGGATATTCTGTTCGTTTTTCTAAACAAGTTACTATTTTTCGTAACGATTTGTTTATCTGTCATGGAACTTTGCGGAACAATCTCTATACTACACACCACTCACAAAATGCATCTTTTAACACATCGACTATTTCAAGCAATAAGAGAAAACATTCAGAAAAGGTGAACGGGACACTTCTTTTGTTGGGATATTTTAGTTTTGATGAATTATGCCAAAACATTATCAACTTGTGTTATTTAAGTTAATTTACAGATAACAAGTTGAGGGGGAATGAGAGAACAAGTTAAGGGGGAACTTTTGAAATCAGACGAAGATGATCAAGATCAGACGAGGCTGCAGATGAGACTGATCGAGATCAGATGAGTAAGATGAGTTCCGAGTTAACTGATGAGCTGAGCAAAATTAGAATTGAAGAAAAAGCTAAGCCAGCAAATCAGAAGGAGAGAGTCAGCTGATCAGATACCCAGAACAGACATGTTCAGATGACCAGAAGAACAGACGAGCTAATCTGGTGATCAGAAGAGCAGACAAGCTGATCAGAACGAAACTGACCAGAAGATCAGAAGAGGAGGTAGCTGATCAGAAGAGGAGCAGATGAGACTGATCGAGATCAGACGTGATTGAGATCAGATGTGCTAACCTGATGCAGCTGACCTGATGCTATCCTGATATGTTGACCTGAAGATGTGCTGATCTGATCAGGCGAGCTGATCAGATCAGGCAAGAAGAAATTAGATAGCCTGAGTCAAGTGACCTAAGGGTCAGTGAGTAAAAGTGACCTGAGGGTCAGGATGTCTGAACTCAGTAAGCCTGAGTGTCAGTATGCCTGATCAGACAAGGTTCGCTGAAGAGAAGTCTGCTGAATCAAGAAACCTGAGACTCAGAAGAAACCTGAGACTCGAAGAAACCTGAAGACTCAGAGAAACCTGAAGACTTAGAGAAACCTGAAGACTCAGAGAAACCTGATGACTCAGAGAAACCTGAAGACTCAAAGAAACCTGAGACTCAGAAGAAACCTGAAGAATCAGAGAAACCTGAAGACTCAGAATATCCTGAAGAATATAGCCGTTAGATTCAGCTAACGTGGACCAATGAGATGTTGGGATTATACTGGAAAGTATGCTTTTACTTTGTATAATCAAACTGAATTTCGGACTTATTTACTGAATTAAATTGTTTATCACTGATGCTGTGAATATCATCGAATGTTACATATATTTACTGCATAATTGTTCAATAAATAGTACGTGTTACATTGTAGTTAATTTAGTGATAACAGATCACAGAAGATTAAATTAACAGTCCTTGTAACCAAAAGTACACCATTCACGACCTAGATGGAAATGAACAATCCAACGTGAAAGGTTGAAGTGTAACACTCAGATTGACTTGTCTTGACCAAAGAGATTACACTAGTGCATGTCTAGTGCACTGAAGAGGACCTACAGGAGGACAAATTCTTCAGAACTCAACTAGGAAGAATTAGACCTTAGTGGTTCGTATTTCTTAATCTTCGTCCCTAAAATAGGATCACGTGTGGTTAGTAAGTATTGCTTTGACTTATTACGGATAGAGAATCAATGAGATTCAATACTTTATATCTTGGGCAATATTATTGGTCACATGTGTAGCTATGATTTAATACGAAGAATCGTGTGCAAGTACGCTTGTTCGATTTGCCCTTTTGGGAGGTTCATAAGTTTTATCATACCAAATCTTGCAAGTGGAACTAGTTTTCGGTATGAGTAATAATGTTGAACCGTTCCTTTACCAAGGATAAAAAGATATTAATTAATGGAAAGTTATTTTAGTGGCTTGAATTGATTAATGGGCTAGATAATCTTAAACACGGGAAATAATAACCGGGAGCCATATTGACTGTAATATGGGTTAAGATGGACAGTGCAATATTAATTATGTAGTTGGGTTAATTAATATTTTATGGGCTTGAATAATATTGTGGCTCAATATTGATAATTCAAGATCCATTGGAAGGTCCAATCTTAATTCTCCTAAAGGCCCCCCAAGTAGCCCAATATAAAGTCCAATAACTGGAAAAGGTGTTTAAAAATAAAATAAATATTTGTTGCTAATTTTCCTATTTTTTTCGAAAATTATGGATAAAAGGGGAGAAAGATTTTCTTTGAATTTTGTTATGGAATGAAGATATGTATTCTTGAAATACAAGATTATCTCATTAAATTCAAGAAATCTCCCACTTGGTTATTCATATTGAATGTTTCGAAATTTTTGAAATATAGGGCATTAAAGATTTTCTTGATTTTCTTGAAAAGATATTATGGAAGATATGTATTTCTTGAAATACAAGTATATCTCATAAATTCAAGAAGATCCAAATCTTGGAATCTTGTCTCTTGGATTTTCGAAATTTGGCCATAACTTGATGAGGTGGGATTTTGGGGAATATTTTAATTATGGGGAAAAGAATATAGGAGATATATTCAAGATTTCTTGGAGATCAAGAAAAGGTTTTCCCACATTGTTTTTTCCCCAAAATTTCGACCAACACCCCATCTATAAATAGGGGATGATTCTTTCATTCCCAAGTGCAATTCCATGTGCTGGAAAAATTAGTAAATCCACAAAAGTGGTGCAACAAATTTTATTTTTCCTTTTAGTTAATTGTTCGCGGGAATCCTACCACCGGATTGTCGAGCAAGGATTAAGGGAATACTTTGGGAAGGCTTTTTGGTGTGTTCTCATCGACAAGTCCATTGCCATTCCAAGAGGTAAGTTTACGTAGACTCGTAGTAATTCCTCATGCGTAGGATTTACGTGAACTGTTTGTATGCATGATTTATTGTTGAATTATTATTTGAATTAATATAGGATTAATTCATGCTAGTAATAATTGTTAGAATTAAATTTGTATTTAAATATTCATCCCGAATAGATCCAGGCAATTCGTTCCCCAACAATTGGTATCAGAGCCTCGGTTTCGGGCTCTGATCTTTAAATTGTAATTTAATTCGCTTTCATTAAATTTGAAATTGGATAGTAGAATTGCTAGATCTTTTTTGCAGGTATCCAATTGTCATGGAATTTAATGTGTTTATTTATGCATGCATATGAATTGTTGTGTTTAATTCGATTCGTTTGAATTCGTTTTGCCTCGTGAGAAAATCCACGAGTAGATTAGAGTTTGTTTGATTTGATCAATGTAATAGACTAGTCTAGATCTAGGTTTATTTATTTTTGTAAAATAAATTGTAACCGGATCGGAAACGGAGGCGGAGATGAAGAATTAAAAGACGGGATCCGGAACCGGGCGTAGGCAGCGTGCGTCGCGCGAAACGTGCCAAAGGAGGCACGCGCGCAACGCGGACGCTGGCGGAGCGAGGCCGCCAGGCCGAGCGCGCGCGGGATCGATGTCGGGCACAGGCGATCAAGTGCAAACGAGCGCGTGGGAGCACGACGGGGTAGACGTGGGCGAGGCAGCATCGGCGCAAATCGGCATGGGTGGGCGTGCGCTGGCATGCATGGCGCCTGCCGAGAACCGCCGAAGCTTGCTGCCGAGCTGGGCTTAATCTGCGTGCGCGCAATGACGCCACTCGACACGGCCGGGGGAGTGCTAGGCGGGCACTCCGACCCGCGAGCTGGTCAATGACGTGGCTTGACAAGGCATTTTTTTAAAGACGGTCAAGTGGGAGCTTTTCGAGACGAACATTAAAGGCTATGAAGACCATTTCTCAAGATCAAGACATGACAACAATTAACCATGACAATTGGATATATTTGCCCAATATGTTTAATTTTTTATTTTGATGTTATGCATTATTTTATGCTTATTTAAATTGTGTTTAAATTTGCAATGCATGAGAAAATGTTTTGAAAAATCTCACTTTCGAAAATTACTAAGTATGCTTAAACAATTAATTGACAATTTTATGAATAATAAAATTGAATTAATTTTGACCTCCATGATTTATTTATTTGTGAATTCTTTTGGAGAAATTTCCCCCACGGGACGGTCAAAAGATAGCTTTCACATGAATAAATTTCAAATGGATGATTGTGGATTATTACTAGTGGCGACGATGACCCTCCCCACGAGGCTCGTTCAAAGCGAAATAATAATTCTGTATTTAATCATGATTATTACTTAGGTATAAAATTGATATGCATATACTTCCCCGAAGTCCCTGTCAATTTTATATTGGTCAAGTGGGAGCCAACTATTAATCTAGTTATTAAAGGTTTGTAACTGTTCTTGTTTGTAACCTGCTTGAATGTGTTTAAATAATGACCCACCCCACGTGGCTTATTTAAACTGTTTTGAGATGTTGGCTGATGCATGTTCATATTTTTTTTGAAATTTTAATATGAAACATGTGATTGAACCTTGTGATATATTTGTGCTTATGCATATTATTATTTATTTCAGTTCAGCATGTCGTAACCTTTTAATCCACTATTCAATATACTTAAAGTTAATAGAATATGTATGGAAACTATATTGATTGGAAACGGAAAATTATGATTGTCCTAACTGCACAAAAGCACAAGTGGATTCTTGACACACCAAAATCAGATGAGCCAACTGACGAGCCAAAAATGCGAGACTCGTCAGATCACCTTGCGAGAGATGTCGTCGCTGAAAATGGTGGAGGGCAAACCCGTAAGGGATTACGTCCACAAAATTGATGGCCCATCTGAACAAACTTGAGGCTCTGAGTGCAGATTATAATCTGGAGACTCAGATGAATTTGGAACTTCACTCTCTGCCCAAAAGTTTCTGAGCATTTTAGCCTCGCTAGCTGATTTGGTGCAAGCCTTGGTCTCGACAGAGATGTTGATGGGGTACCAAACTCAAGCTTTGACGGCAAGTGGTAAGTCTTCATTTTCTAGGCCAAAGGAAGGCAAGAAAAAGAAGAGGACCAATAGCCATAAGCAATAAAACTCAACTGTTGTCAAGGGCAATGGTAAGATGAGGAATGCTTGTGGTGTCAAGGAAAATCCAAAGAGGAAGTGCTTAAGCTGCGGAGAAAGAGGACAATGGAGGTTTGCATGTTCCAACCCCAAAAGGGACGGAAATGAAGGTAATTCTCACGCACTAGTTGTTGAAACTTATTTAGCGGCGTATACTTCTCATTCGTGGGTAGTTGATACGAGATCCACTAATCATGTTTGCTTCACGGGTTCAAACTGATCCGGCAACTTAGTGGCAGTGAGATCCTCATCACACTGGGCGATGTTACAAAAGTAGCGGTTATTGCAATGCTACGTAAGTAGCAGATATTGCAATGCTGCGTAAGTAACGGTTATTGCAATGCTACGTAAGTAGCAGATATTGCAGTGCTACATGAGTAGTGGTCAAAGCAGTGGGAGAAGTGCACCTATCTTTTGAAGATAAAGTTTTTTTAAGAGATTATCTTTATGTTCCCAGTTTTAGAAAGAATTCACTTTCAGTTTCTAAAATTCTGTTAATGGATACCTAGTTTCTTCTAATAAGAATGATATCATTTCTCCAAATGATGAGTGTATCTGTTATGGGACATTAATAGACAATCTCTATACAATTAACTGTGCACACCACTCACGAAATGCATCCTATAACACATCAACTATATCCGGTGAAAGAAAATGTTCATCAGACGTGAACGAAATACTTCTATGGCATCTAAGATTGGGACATATTAATTCAAAGAGGATCCAAAGGTTGGTGAAAGACGGTTCACTGGAGTTTCTCCAAGTTGAACCAATTTCAACCTGCCAATCATGTTTGGAGGGTAAAATGACCAAGAGGGCATTCGGAGCCAAGGGGAATAGAGCCAAAGAAGTGTTAGAAATCGTTAACACAGACGTATGTGGTCCAATGTCAACCAAAGAAAGAGGAGGTTACGAGTATTTCGTCACTTTTATTGATGACTACTCGAGGTACGGTTATATTTTCCTTATGAAGTATAAATCTGAGACCTTTAAGAAATTCAAAGAATTTAAGGCTCAAGTAGAGAATCATAAGGAAAAACGTATCAAGTTTCTACGATCTGATCGTGGAGACGAGTACCTCAGCGATGAGTTTTTGAACTACTTGTCAGATGAAGGGATTGTATCCCAGCTAACTGCACCCGGAACCCCTCAACAAAATGGGGTTGCAGAGCGAAGAAACAGAACTCTTTTGGAAATGGTTAGATCAATGATGAGTTATGCGGATCCTCCCAAGTCATTCTGGGGTCATGCCTTGGAAACAGCGACTTACATTCTGAACTTGGTGCCATCCAAATCGGTTCCCAAAACTCCCAAAGAATTGTGGACCGGGCGCAAGCCCAGTTTGAGACACATGAGAATTTTGGGGTGTCCGGCCTACGTGTTGGACAAGGAAGCCGTAAAATTGGATCCTCTATCAGAATTAAGGCTGTTTATAGGATACACCAAGGGAAGAAAAGGGTGTATGTTCTATGGTCCCGAAGATCAAAAGGTGGTAATAAGCACCCACTTTAGATTTTTGGAAGAAGACTATATGAACGAAAGAAGGCCCAGAAGTGAGATTACCTTAAGTGAGCTAAGGAGGCTAACCTCATTGCCAACTGTACAAGATGATATACCAAACGACACACTTACACAATCGGAACCTCGTCGTAGTGGGAGGGTTGTGAAACAGCCCGAGAGATTCATGGGAATAGGAGAGTCCTCGGACTTGATTCCCGGTCAAGACGAATCAGACCCATGGACATATGATGAGGCAATCCAAGACAAGGATGCGGTTTCTTGGCAAAAGGCAATGAAAGCAGAAATGGGGTCTATGGATCATAACAGAGTGTGGGAGCTAGTCGAACCACTTAATGGGGTCAAACCTATTGGTTACAAGTGAGTATACAAGAGAAAGAGGGGATCGGACGGGAAGGTGGAAACCTTCAAGGCAAGGCTTATGGCGAAAGGTTATACTCAGAAAGAAGGGATCGACTATGAGGAAACCTTTTCACCTATAGCGATGCTCAAGTCCATCCGGATTCTCTTGTCGATTGCTGCACATCTCGATTTTGAAATCTGGCAAACTGATGTCATGACAGCTTTCCTTAACGGAAGTCTTGATGAGGAAATCTATATGCAACAACCCCAAGACTTCATTGAAAAGGGCCAAGAACACCTAGTTTGTAAGCTCATGAAGTCCATTTAAGGACTCAAACAGGGATCCAGAGCTTGGAACCAATGTTTTGATCATGTTATAAAGCCTTATGGGTTTGATCAAAATGAGTTCGAAAGTTGTGTGTACAAAAAGTGTGTCGGAACAGCATTGGTATTCTTAGTACTATACGTAGATGACATTCTGCTCATCGGGAACGATGTAAAGGTGTTATCGGACGTAAGGGCATGGCTTTCAAAACAGTTTGATATGAAGGACTTAGGGGAAGCCGGGCACATCCTTGGGATCAAGATCACTCGAGATCGCAAGAAAAGGATGATAGGCTTATCGCAAGCTTCATACTAGACACTGTCTTGGAACGATTCAGCATGCAGGATTCCAAGAAAGGCTTCGTACCTTTCAGACATGAAATCCATCTATCCAAGGAAATGTGCCCTAAGAGACAAAGGGAGATAGACGACATGAAAGACATTCCTTATGCTTCGGCTGTCGGAAGCCTTATGTATGCAATGATGTGCACGAGACCGGATATCTGCTTTGCCGTTGGCATGGTGGCAAGATATCAAAGTAACCCGTGGAAAGAACATTGGACGACAGTTAAAAACATTCTGAAGTATCTAAAAAGAACTCGAGATAGAATGTTGGTTTATCAGTCAGATAGTCTAATCCCCATCGACTACACGGACTCGGATTTCCAATCAGACATAGATTCCAGAAACTATTTGCCTCAGTTAGTGTGTTTTCATTTAGGAAGTGTAGCCATGAAATAGACGAGTGTGAAGCAGAAATGCATCACTGACTCAACCATGGAACCAGTTTGGCTCTAGACCTTCTTAGTGGACTTGGATGAAGTTCCGAATTTGTCTAGCAATATTTGCTAGGGGCAGTTGCAAATTCAAGGGAACCAAGAGTCCATGAGCCAAACAAGCACACTGAAGGAAAGGAATCTTAGACGAGAAATCGTTAAGAGAGGAGATGAAGATGTGGCTAAGATCGCATTGGAAGATAATCTAGTGTATACTTTCACAAAGTGTCTGCCTCTGGAAACATTCAAAGAGACATGTCGGAGGAATGGTTGTCAAGTGCGTAGCCAATCTGCTTTGAGTATAAGTGGGAGACATTATTAGGTTCGTGTAGGTGACATTATATGTCACGGCATGTAGGTAACATTATGTGTCACGGATCTACACGAGACATGCTGTAGTATACTTAAAAGCAGACTTTGAGTATAAGTGGGAGATTGTTGGGATTATACTGGAAAGTTTGCTTTTACTTTGTATAATCAAACTGAATTTCGGACTTATTTACTGAATTAAATTGTTTATCACTGATGCTGTGAATATCATCGAATGTTACATATATTTACTGCATAACTGTTCAATAAATAGTACGTGTTACATTGTAGTTAATTTAGTGATACCATATCACAAAAGATTAAATTAACAGTCCTTGTAACCAAAAGTACACCATTCACGACCTAGATGGAAATGAACAATCCATCGTGAAAGGTTGAAGTGTAACGCTCAGATTGGCTTGTCTTGACCAAAGAGATTACACAAGTGCATGTCTAGTGCACTGAAGAGGACCTACAGGAGGACAAATTCTTCAGAACTGAACTAGGAAGAATTAGACCTCAGTGGTTCGTTATTTCTTAATCTTCGTCCCTTAAATAGGATCACGTGTGGTTAATAAGTATTGCTTTGACTTATTACGGATAGAGAATCAACGAGATTCAATACTTTATATCTTGGGCAATATTATTGGTCACATGTGTAGCTAAGATTTAATACGAAGAATCATGTGCAAGTACGCTTGTTCGATTTGCTCCCTTGGGAGGTTCATAAGTTTTATCATACCAAATCTTGCAAGTGGAACTAGTTTCCGGTATGAGTAATAATGTTGAACCGTTCCTTTTCCAAGGATAAAAAGATATTAATTAATGGAAAGCTATTTCAGTGGCTTGAATTGATTAATGAGCTAGATAATCTTAAACACGGGAAATAATAACCGGGAGCCATATTGACTGTAATATGGGTTAAGATGGATAGTGCAATATTAATTATGTAGTGGGATTAATTAATATTTTATGGGCTTGAATAATATTGTGGCTCAATATTGATAATTCAAGATCCATTGGAAGCTCCAATCTTAATTCTCCTAAAGGCCCCCCAAGTAGCCCAACATAAAGTCCAATTGTTGGGAAATTTGTAGTTTTGATGAAAGTTCCAAAAACACATGTAATAGGACCAGTCAGACCTGTTAGCTGACTGATGTTTATATTACCCGCTATAGGAGACCAGTTGATAATTACTGTATAGAACAACTGATGTAATAGATAGGTCACATATTGAGGGGGAACTCAATATGTATAGGTCAGATCTGAAGACTCAAAGAACAGTTGATATCCGACAGGCCAGAATGCTAGAGAAGAACAAAAGATCAGATTGATCTGATCTAGTCAGATATCTCAGCTGAAGTCATGAAGTTCAAACTTAGAATACTTGAAGATCAGACCAGAAGACCTACATCAGCCGAGTCTGCTAGTTGAAGCTAAGTCAATCAGCACCAGAAGACTCCATCAGGTAGACTGATCAGTTCAGACTGATCAGGTCAGCTCACCAGGCGAAATCTGATATTTCACCTAATCATACGTCTATGATCTGAACAAGAAGAATGTCAAGCTTAGTTGGAAGAACATCACTGAAAAGTGAGTCTGCTATCCAATAAGAATAAGACACGTATGATCGGAGCCGACAAGTAAGGGATTCGATGCTGCCTTCTCTCTAACGGCTATAAAATACAAGTTCACACTTTCGGCCATGCCGTTCCTGAAGCACGTCACATCAATCCTGCAAGTCTACCAAATATAGCCTGAAATTCAAATTGCTCTCCAACGGCTCTTTGATTTCAAGGTCTATAAATATGGGATCACACTTCAGAGTGAATAACAAGGAACGAAAACGCTGAACAATCAAGAAGCTCAAGCTAATTTCAGATTTCCGCACAAGAACACGATCAAAAAGATTATTTTTTTTAATGTTCATCCCATAAGTTCTTAGCATAGAAATCTTTTCATCTAGTCATAGGCAATTTTTATACTAAGAAAAGATTTCATAGTTGGAACCAAACAATCTTACCCAAACCCCCAAGTTAGGTTAAGTTGTTTAGCAAGATTTCGACTAGGGTTTCTAGTTTCGATCTCCGGGATCGGTTGAGTGTGAACTCTTTAAACATCTAGTCGATTGTCTTGTGTTGGACTAACACATAAAACTAAGTCCGCTTGGTTAAGTTCGGTGCCCCTTTGTGATAGGGAAGAGTGGACGTGGGATCTGGTTTGTCCGAACCACTATAAATCTTGTGTGCTCTCATCGCTTTGATTAATCGCTTACAATCGCACACAACCTTTAAAGCAAGATACACATTCCAAGTTGAGATCACTTAGCACCAAGCTTCGATCGATCAAACGTGATAATTCACCAAACCGATTAAAAGATTAACCTTGGAATCGATTTATCAAAACTGGTTTTTCACACGGGTAAAACTTAAGCTTCCGCGACACATCGCTTAAATCGATAATTATCGAATCGATCCGCCTTCAGCGATCAAGAAGTTGGTTATCAGCCCAAACCGATTCACTGCGACTGATCAAAGTTAACCGCCTCACACCGATTTGCACAAAAGTTTTCAGAAGTCTATTCACCCCTCCCCTCTAGACTTCTGCCCTCACAAACCCGTTCGGGACCTACAAGTGGTATCAGAGCGGTTGGTTCTACAGACCACTGACTCTGTGTATCATCGATTCTTGAGGAAGAATATTTGTGGTCAACTGAACTGATCTGAAAAACCGCTTTTAATACTCATTCATTTTCCAAAATCACTCAGCATGGATAACACCTCAGGAATGTATCATGATCTGTCGAAGTTCTCAATCGATGAGTATGCAGATTGGGCCATATATATGTCCAACCATCTAGGCTCGATCAGTGGCAGAATGATGGAAGTCATCGAAAGAGGACCCATCATCATTTATTATGACAACCCTGCAGTCGGAGGAGATTCAGACTTTGCCCCGGGAAGTCTTGTATGAAAAAGCCCAGCCTTGATGGATGCAGAGGAAAGGAAACTGCATACTCTAGATACTATTGCAAGGCATATTATCATGAAAACAATGGATAAGGTCACCAAAGAAAAGATTAAGTATCTCAAATCTGCGAAAAGCAATGTGGGATACTCGCTGAAAATACGCGAGGAAATGAACAGATAAAAGATACCGCCTACACATGTTTAACTGGTAAAGTTCGAAAAATCAAGATGTCGCTAAAAACAAAAAACCATCAACGAACTCGATGGAAGAATTACAATGTCTATAAACAAGCTTCGAGAACTTGGTAGAGATGTCGATAAAGATATCAACTACAAAATCCTAAGGTCTCTCACCAAGAAGTGGGATATGAAGGTCACCAGAATCAAGGATTGCCAAGACATTTCAAAAATGAAGCCAAGTAGCTTGTTCTTGAGCCTTAAAGCTCACGAGTTCGATTTGATTGAGAGAGGACAAGCCGATGAAGATGAGGTGCCATTGAAGCCTCAACTTCTAAATCGATTGCTTTTAAGGCAACCAAAGAAAGCAGAAACGAAGGCCAACGAACCTATTGGGAATATAATGAGTCAGCGTATCAGATCGCTCTCGCTTACGGGAAGCTTGAGAAGTCAAACGTCCAACTTGGTAAGTATCGAAGATTTTATAAGGACTATCAACATAGCCGAGGGCGAGATAGGAGATCGCAGAAAACAGATCTCCAGAAGAACCAGATCGATGATCGGAGGATCACAGAGATGAAAGGAAGAGAGATAGTCGACCGAGGAAGGAAGAGATAACCAATCGATGAAGAAGCTCGGACTACTATCGAAGGGAAGTCACCGATAGGTCATACAGACGGAGTGATTCACCCGGAAGGAAAGGTTTGGTGGATCAAGGAGCGTGCTTCAACCGTGGAGAAGCCAGTCACTATAGCAGATCGCCTGGACGACGCCAAGAGAAAGGGAAGAAAAGAGGAACGAAGAGAGCAACGTTATAGGGACGAGAAGAGCCATGGTTGCCGAGCACGTCAGAATCGACGATTCCTATCCGCCCCCCGAGGACTCTGGATACTCCTCTCAGAGAAGACTTTCACCGATCAGCGATCTTTGTTGACTTCTATGAAAATGAAGATCGATATTCTCTTTGAGACGATGATGAGATCTCGCCCGATGGCCGTGGAGGACCAACTGAGGTAACCTCCAAACCTACTTCGTTCGCTTCTACACCGCTATCATTAGCACACCCGGGGGAGATTGACTGCAGCTCTACTCGAGAGCAATTGCTTGAGGATCTCTCCAATGCAAAAGAGACACTTATGCTATAGTGGAATTTGAAAATGATAAGCCGAGGACCGTAAATAATCACTTGCTAAAGAAAATGATCTCAAGAAAGCCTCTCGAACTTAGATTTGAAACGCTTTCGTAAGGCAACCGAGGAATTTAAAATTCTCGGTTAAAGCTTCGATCGGAGAGAAGCAGATCAAAGATCACCGGCAATTAACAAACAAACAAGTCGATGACTTCAAAATCCTCGCAAGCAAAGTTCGATGAGCTGTTCCAAAAGCATGAAAGTCTAAAATCATCGAGGATAATCTGCGAAGAAAATAGAGGTTTTTTCAAAATCATCTAAAACCGTTCAAGACATGAACGCCTATTTTGAACAACGATTAATAAGAAGGACTTGGCTATGAGAACCCCTCCACATCCTCAAAAGCCCGGGTGATTCATCTCAAAAAAAGGTGTAATCAGACGAAGTTTTCGACAAAGATACACCAAAAGACAAACATGTATCTAATAAGGAAAAAAAGACCGGTTGAAAGGTAAGCAAAGTGCCTAACCGGGGAAATGTAAATGGACCCCAAATCGGTAAAGCATCACCGAGAATCAGGAACAGAAGAACCCGGTTCTTCGAAGAGACCTCAACATGATCAACAGGTATCGTATCGAAAAAAGACAACCTGTAAAAGGGAAGTACAATCTGAGACCCAATAAAGGTCAGCTGCCTAATAAGCATGCTTCGTAAACCGCAAAAAACCACCTATGCCGAAAAGATATGAATCTTTTGATGGTAGCAATCGTACCTACCCCTATAATCGTAAATCTAGGGTCAGCTGCAGACGAACCACCATTGGATAAAAAAGAAGACAAACAGAAAAAGATAAATCCCAAGTCTTCGAGTCATCCAAGGTTCACACTAATAATCATACAAAAACAGAAAGCATATAAAGAGACGTATGATTATGTTGATGTATGGGGAGACAAATCAAGGCCTTCGATCTAACCGATCACAATAGAAGTGCTCGTTTGTATGGATCCCAAAAACTAATCCTAACCCCTCGGGACCCAATCCAAAAAGGGGTACCTAAAGCCCGATCCGATTGCGAGGATCGCGTGGGTCCGCCAACAAAGGAGGTGTGCAAGCAACTATCCGGTACATCGATAGTGGATGCTCAAGGCACATGACAGGAAGCAAGCACCTCCTCAGCTCATACATAGAATAGAAAGGCCCGCGTGTACTCTTCGGTGATGATAACTTTGGTTATACCAAAGGGGTTGAACCTTAGAGAATGATGATGTACAAATAAATGGAGTCTCGTATGTCGAAGGTCCGAAGCACAACCTATTATCGGTTTCACAATTCTGCGATAACGGATTCGGTGTTGAGTTCTCATTCGATCAATGCACTATCAAGAATCGAGCCACTCAACAGATTTTGCTAACTTGGTTCAAGGAAAGGGACGATCTACGGTGATTGGAGCAGTTGCCCAAGAAATGCATGCTCGATTGTCAAGAGTTCCAAAAGTAGCAGTTGGCTCGCACAAAAGAATGAGCCATCGAACTTTAAAACTCTTAATAAGATTGCAAGGATGTCTCTAGTGGAAGGACTTAGAATGAAGTATTTTCAAAGGATCGGACATGTCTTTGCATGTCGGAAGGGAAAACAGTCAAAGCTTCATTCAAGGGAATTCCGGACCGCATCCAATCCAGAGTATCAAAATGCTCCCGTAATCGTGGATGACTATTCCAAGTTTACGGGTTATATTCTTACATAAGAAGAATGAGACGACAACGAAGATACCCGAGCTGCTAAAACGATTACAAAATGAGAAGGGTGTCAGTGTAGTAAAAATCAGATCAGATAAAGGTACAGAATTTCTGAACTCTTTTATTACTGATTTTTGCTCTAAGTTTGGTATCTGAGATGAAACATCACCGCAAGAACGCCATACAACAAAATGGAGTAAATTGAACGGAGGAACAGAACTCTCAAAGAAGTTCTTTCAGACGATGTTATTTGAACATGCAATACCAAGCCGTTTACGGGCGTAAGCAATCAACACCGCATGCCATACTCGTAACGGATGTCTTGACTAAGGCTCACTACAAAACACCCCTATGAACTGTGGAAGGACGAGAAAACCTCGTGTCTCTTACTTCCATGTTTTTGGGTGTAAGTGTTTCATACACAACAATGGGAAGAGTCGGTTGAAGACTTTTGAGGCCAAGTCGAGGATGAGGGTATATTCTTAGGGTATTCCTCATCTAGCAAGGCTTTCGGGGTTTACAATGCATTTAACCCTACTTGTGGAAGAAACACCCCATGTAGTCTTTGATGAAGCATCTTCGAACAAGAGAAATGGCCATGAGAACAAGATGTACGATCAACAAGAAACGATGTTGAGGAAAATGGATCACCGACGATCAAGGAAAAAGAATCGTAAATCAGAACAATATACATTCCGATCTAGTGATTCACCGGATCATTCAGATCCTAAGGTACGAAAAATCGTCGATGAAGAAGTTCGATATGGTGAGACAAGATCAACTAAACCATCCGGTTCGGGGAACATCCAAGTTCCTAATGAACAGACATCAAGACATGATGAGTCCAACATCACCGAGACTTGTTCTTATCAAGTGGATCATAACTCAAAGACCACTCCCAATCGCTAGTAATGAAATTTTATCGTAAACGGACGATGTTCTCCAAACCGACGCAAATCAAAAGCAGAAGGACACGGATAACCGGTCATCCAACCGATCGATAATCGGAGACCCATCCGATAAAGTTAAAACTAGACATCGATTGGTGAAAGTGCCATGTATTGTCAAGTTATCCGTCTATGAAGGAACCAACAACAATAGAGGAGGTTTCTACAAGACTTAAGTCGGATTCTAATGCGGCAGAAGAGTTGGAACGATTCGAGAGAAATCAAGTTTGAAACGGTAGGCCAGACCAAGTCATCAAGACGTTATTGGCACGGTGGGTATTCAAGAACAAGAGAGATGAGAAAACGTCATCACCGTAAATAAGGCAAGACTTGTTGCTGGGGGTATTCACAATCGAAGGAATTGATTATGATGAGACCTTTGCACCGGGCCGCCGCTTAAAACCATTCCATTCGTTTTCTTGCATATGCTTCCCACAGAGGATTCACATGTGTATCGATGGACGTAAAGAGTGCTTTCTTAAGCGGGTACTAAAGAGGAAGTTTATGTCTAACAACCTCCGTGCTTTGAAAAAGGGCAACCAAGTGTACCGATTTAAGAAAAAGCTCTTTATGGCTGAAACAAGCTCCTCGAGCTTGGTATGATACACTCTCTCGATTCTTGATCGATAGTGGGTTCACTAAAGGAACAAATGGACGTAACCTTATTCGAATAGAAGATGGAGAAGATATTCGATGGTTCAGATCTCACGTGGGCGACATCATCTTGGATCCCCTAACAAGAGTCTATGTGAAAGATTCAAAAACCGATGCAAGGGAAGTTCGAGATGTCCATGATGGGTCGGATGAATTACTTTACGGGTCTTCAAGTAAAGCAAAGTACGAAGGGATATTCATCGCCAAGCAAAAGTACACTAGGAATTTATTGGCTAAGTTTGGAGTTCAAAATTGTAAGGAAGCCAAAATTCCTATGATATTTGGATTCAAGATGGATCCAGATGAGGATGGTCGAAAAAACAAATCGAGAAGGAATATAGGGCTCTCATTGGATCTCTACTATACCGACCGCCGCCAGACCGGATATAACCTTCATGATGAGGTGTATGTGCGATTTCGAGCAATCCAATGATAAGCCACCTAGAAGCAACTAAGCGGATTCTTAAGTATCTGAAGGGACGGTAAATCTTGGTTTATTTTACCCATCGGATGATAATCTAGAGCTTAGTGGGTATTCTCGATTCGATTATGGAGGTTGCAAGATTGATGTAAAAATCCACCTCGTGAACTTGTCGGGTTCTTAGGAAGTAAACCGATCTCGTGGTTTTCAAAAAAAGCGGAGACATCGATTCGCGACATCTACTCTTTGAAGGCAGAATATATGGCTGCAGAAGTCGTTGTTCCCAATCGCCTGGGCTTAGTCGGCGGTGAGGATTATAACATTGAAGCTAACAATGTACCTATTTTACGTGTGATAATAGTGCTATTGCAATCACTCGTAATCCCGTTCTACATACAAGATGCAAGCATGTGGATGTCGGACATCATTTTATAAGAGATCATGTTGAAAAGAAGAATATCGTAATGGAAAAAGATTCATACTTGATATCTGAGAAAAGTCGATATTCTAACCAAGCCACTACCGAGATCGATTTTTTTATGCAATGAGCTAGGGCTTCTGGATCTTGGAGAAAATGCACCTAAAATGTTTGATGGAATGATCTCCAGAACCAGCTGGTTAAGAGACTAACCAGGTTGAAAGGAATCAGTTGAGTTTGGTATCTCAACTGATCAGAAGATCAGTCAAGGAACTGATGTGAGAAATCGATCAGATTTACAAGATTATCAGGTTAAAGGAACTGATCAGATTTAAGGTTTATCAGATTAAAGGAAACGCTCACTTTTTAAAAGGAATATCTGATTAAATCAGTTGGATTATTTTACGTCTTTGTAAGTCGATTAAGCTGATATTCAACAAGCAAGATTCACAAGTAGTATTCACAAGATTAAAGCTTGAAATCGCATAAGGATACATGAATTTTACACAACAATGGAATAATAGAAATTTTCATTGATAAAGACCCGAAGGTCAGGTTACATTACAAGATACAAGTACAAAGGACCCGGAGGTCAATACATAAGTGATAACCAAAAACCCTAAACCTATAACCCTAAACCCTCATCCTAACCCAAGTGGAGCAGGGAGAGAGAGAGATTTTAAATCTGATGCTCTCATTTTCCCCCACTTAACAAGGATGAGAGAGGCTTTAAAAAAAAAATTCCAAGGCGCTCGCAGAAGCTGAAGATCAAGAAAAATGGAGCGAGAGCGGCCTTGATAGGATTTTTAAGCCGGGAGCCCTAAGAAAGAGTCAGTGGGCTCTCCAGCTGTTAAATGGTGAGTTGATATAGGAAGATCAGCTGTTGTCTGATCAAGACCGTATATCAAACTCACGTTCATTTTCAGACTAAGTCTGTTGATGCTCGTTACGTCATAACGATAGACACACAAGGTGCATACGGTTAGGAGAAGTGTCTTCTCAGTTGCAACAGCAGGCCCGCCGCCGTGGTGGCAGAGAAGCTTTGCAACAATCGTATGTGAAATCTTTGATGATGACGAGAACAGCAATAAGGGACGCAAAGGGTTGATTTGAGAAGCTAAAATCATTGAAAAAGGGGTAAAGGTATTTGCCGGAAGTTTAACCGGAAATAAGGGTTCACCAGGATACTTGATTCTACAAAGAAGATAAGAATGGTGAATGGGTTATGTTGTGTAAAACAATTGGTCCAATTTATAGAGGCCAAGCAAGGGTGCAAATGCAAATACGAGTTCTCAAAACCTTTTAGAGAAATCTGCACCAAAAGGACAGCGTGTAGGAATCACGCGACTGATAATTGGATAAATTTACGGCGGATTGACATATCGAAAGATTCAGACGATAATTACGCATGTCAAATCGCGCCAACTTAGGGAATAGAAGCTACTATCCTAGACTAAGTTTTGGCGGTAACACTTATCCCAAGAATTGGCTTGATCTGAGAAGAATCAGATTAGGTCAACTAAAATCTGATTACATACGAAGCTGATCAGATAAGGAAGATCAGCTGAGCTTGAAACTCCAACAAATCAGATACATCAGTCTATGAGAAAAATAGAAATATCAGTTGAAGGGGGAACTTCAACTGATCAAGGAGGATCAGAAGAGAAATCGACGATTCAGGAAGATCAGTTGAGCTTGAAAGTTCAACAAATCGATGCAAATGAAGAAGATCGTTAAAAAGGATCGGTTGGGAAATTTTAAGGCTTTAGAATATTAAGATCAACAAGTGAAATCAACATGGACTAGTGGTATTGATCGACAATATCGATCACCAACCGAGATCTGATTTTCTTTTCTCTTGTTTTTTTGCTTATTTATCGGATCTTATCGATATTTTTTGCCTTTATTGTACCCATTATCCTTGTGGACGTATTCTCCGCAAATCATTTAATGCGGGACGGGGGAACATGTATTAACCGCTATTAAACGTGCTTTTAAATCCAAAAAAGGTTTTTAGACGTGCTTTTTCCGACCCTACGATCAAAACCGCTTAATCTGGAGCGTTTAATCTTTTCAAACGGTTGATCTTCCAAATTGTGTCTTCTCTTTCCCTCCTCGTCTTTATAAAGTTCATCAAAAAACCATACCAGAGTTTTCCATTTCACAAACTTGCGATTTATTCTCCGAAAACTCCAGATTACTTCTCTCGATTCAAAGTGTTTTCCTAAGTTTCAAAATCATCTTTCCAAAAAAATAGAATCTGGTAATTTATGTTTATTTGATGTAGCTTTTTAAAATCCATTGATCTTAAGTGTTTCTATCTCGTGTTATGCTTTATTGTTCTTTGAGTTTCGCTTGTGTGATATTCTTTGTATTAATGCAACTTTTTTTTTAATTGAATCTATCTTATCGTAGATGATCACTCACGGTATGGGAAAAATAATGTGCAACTATACGGAACTGGCAACAAAGATTGTGGATGATAAGTTCGTACAGTTCAATATCACTCGGGATCCGGAATCCATGGAGGTCGAGTAAATTCTTCGAAAAGGTGCCTTGAGAATTTTTTTATACCGCTTCAACGCAATCCGGTGATGCAAAGATGAAGCACTAGAATTTCTAAGGAATTTAAGAGTGGATACGGATGCTCCAGAGGCGAACTACTTTCGGCAAATCACCCCGTGAAGAAATCGACCGACGAATGATGATATAACCCGTCTGCTTGACCTACCTAAAAGGACGCCGGATCTCTTTGCTCATTACAGGAGAACGAAGATGAGCCGATCGAGAAAAGAGCTTTTCAGAGAGGCCGACAAACATCATACTTCGTGTTTTTGTCGCCAATGCTCAAGAGGAAATACCGATTGTTGTTTGACATATTGTCAAAAAATAATTATGGGTATTCAGATTCAAAGCCGAGATGCTATTACATCCGGTTAAATATTTACAAAGATGGCTGCAATAATTGATGAAGCCAAGAACATTAATTGGCATGGGTTTCTGAAGGCCATTCTACTCCAAGAACATGAGAAATTTGGAGTTGATGAGTGGAGGCAGTATATCAAGAAGAAGAAGATCCTTAATCTCAACAAGGTTGCGGTTATCTTACAAGATAAAATGCCAACGCCAAATGGGGAACAGAATGGACCGAAGTCCTATAAGGCTTTTCTCACACCCACTTGGATCATTTTGGGCCACCAGACGATGATACGCGCCAACCCCCAAAGTCAAAGAAAGGGAAAGGCAAGAAGGCAACTTCTTACGCACCAGAGATCGGGGATCGGCTCAAGCCGGGTGAAGGACCCCTGAAAGGCCCCACCAGATACCCCAAGAAGAAGAAAAGAAAACCTGGTGAAGGCCTGGGACAAGTTTCAAGAAGGCGAAGCAAGCCCCCATGACTCGATGCTAGAGGATGAGTCGATGAAGAAGGAGCCCGAAGCGATCTGTTGCACCACAAAAATCAGGTGAAGCATCAGACAGGCAGGCTTCTCAAGTTGAGAGCTCGCCAGATCATTCTGAGGAAGACGCACAAGTCGATCGATCTCCTTCGCCTCAAGCCACAGCTGAATCACCACTCAGACTAACAGCTGCTGAGCATGTTTCTCCTATTCCTCCACACCCCTACGAACCGTAAACCGCATCAGTCCGTGAACGAAACCGCATCGGTTCGCGAACGAAAAGCACTCGATGTGGAACTGAATAATTGCCCACAGAAGAACCTCTGCAGGTCGAACCAATCGCCCAACTTCCGCCTACTCAAGCACAACCAGAACCTTCCACATCTCATCAAACTGAATATGGACAGATAATTCCTTAGTCCAGATCAACAAAGATCATAACTAGGAAGTTGATCAGAATGCGAATCGAAAGAGAAATTGATGAGTTGTATCGTCGCCGGGTCGCTGCCGCCATAAGAGAAGAAGTCATGGAGATTCTCACCTGGAGAGATCTTCGATTAAAAAGCTTCTCAGACTTTATAATAATTATTGAACAGATGGGCGGTGCGGATGAGTTTGCAGACTTCGATTTCGACATGAGGAAATCTGCTAGAGTGGGATCACAAATGAGCCGATATCTCGCTAAATCATCAAAGCTCGATCCACGCGAAGCTAGGGTTCTTTGGAACAGGAAGAAACGGAAATCGCCGACAAGGCTCCTCGGCAGATGCCATCATGAAGGATGCGAGTGAGCGCCGATGATAGTGGAGCTGGTGCTGCAGTTCATGACCAACCACTGGAGGCACAAACAACTGAACCAGATCAAGTGACACTCAACATTCCAACATCACACGTCACTACTGATCAACTTCAGGAGATCAAATCTTGTCTCAAAGATCTCCTGAAAGAAGAAGTTGAGGGACTGATAGCTGATCAAAGGAAGATTGCCATCAAGGAAATAAAAGATGAAAGAGAAATGGCTATTTCCCAGATTGGGGCAATAAAAGATCAGTTCTCCCAAACTGTGTCCACTGCGTCAGCTGAACTAATAAAGATCGTTGATGCCAAACTGTCTCAGGTGGAACAACAACAAGTTTCTTTTCTGATGCTCACTGACAAGCTAGAATTGACAGAAGAGAAACTTGATAAACTGATTAAAACACTCTCATCGCCATGGAATCTGTCAAGACCGAATCGATATCAAGATTCAAGAGCTAACTACTCAAACTTCAGCGATCATTGCGAGATCTCAACAAGGCGATCGCGATCAACTTTGGGTTCTCGACCTCCCACCTCACTACTTTTTGATCAAACCAAAAAGGGGAAGGATGAATGAGAAACCAATCGACACAATAGGTGCAGGACATCACAAACTCCGAGAGAGTCACAAGAAAAATAGCTGTACCAGATATCTGCATGAGATAAGATATTGGGTGAAAAAGATGTCCAAAGAGCAGATAGCGTAAGAAGCCCGAAAAAGCCAAGAAGAAAGAAGGGCGCATAAAATGGCAGAGGCGTAAAAAATCGAACAAGAAATTCGGGACGAGAGTGAAGAAAGAAAGAAATTTGGAAAATCCATACCGTAACCTAAGCCGCCAAAGAAAAGAGTTGATGAGATCATCCCAAAAAAAACTGCAAGATGCTAAGAAATTTGAGGAATGGAATAAGATCGGGGAGTGAATGGCTTCGGATGCCTTTTGTTCTTAATCTTGTCCCACAAGAAGAATCTCCGATGAAGAATTCCTCAACCTGGTTACAAAATAAATACCCGGATTTTTTCAAGTATCTAGAAAATGAGGCCAAGCCGATCAATGTAAAAATAACTCGCCAAGAGTATGATCTGTTGGAGTACTCGAAGAAGGCAGATGTCTCATTTGATGACCGACATTTCAAAGATTCTATTTTGACATCCCGCATGTAACATAAATAATCGATCCTCGCCAGATCGATGATGTCAAATGGAAACTTTATCGGTTTTTCAACGCATACCTCAAGATCAAAAGAGATGCCGAAGGATACAAGCCCAAAAGAGTGAAGAATCGTAAGACTACTCGGGATCACCGCTCTTATTTTCAAACTTTTCTCGATGTAACTTGTAATCATCATTCTTTAATGAGAAAAGTTTATTTTTTCTCGATCCTAAGACAAAGTCTCATTGTCTTTTCGATTATATGCTCTTAATCGTTTCTATTTTTTATCAATCAGATTTGGTTTCTCAAAGTGTTTTGGTTTCATCAAAAAGGGGAAATTGTTGGGAAATTTGTAGTTTTGATGAAAGTTCCAAAAACACATGTAATAGGACCAATCGGACACATTGGTAATGATCGATGTTTATATTACCGCTATAGGAGACCAGTTGATAATTATTTGATAAAACAACCGATGTAATAGATAGGTCACATATTGAGGGGAACTCAATATGTATAGGTCGATCCAAGACTCAAAGAACGGTGATATCAAAAGCCGTAATGCTTAGAGAAGAACGAAGATCGATTGATCTCGATCTAGTTAGATATCTCAAACCAAGTCATGAAGTTCAAACTCGTAATACTTGAAGATCGATGACTTCCGGAAGATCGCACTGGAAGACCTACATCACCGAGTCCGCTAGTTGAAGCTAAGTCAACCAAAGACTAGAAGACTCCATCGTAGATCGATCAAAGTCACCACCAGCGAAAAATCGATATTTCACCTAATCATACGCCTATGATCCGAACAAGAAGAATGTCAAGCTTAGTTGGAAGAACATCATCAAAAAGTGAGTCCGCTATCCAATAAGAACAAGACACGTATGATCGGAGCCGACAAGTAAGGGATTCGATGCTGCCTTCTCTCTAACGGCTATAAAATACAAGTTCACACTTTCGGCCATGCCGTTCCTGAAGCACGTCACATCAATCCTGCAAGTCTACCAAATATAGCCTGAAATTCAAATTGCTCTCCAACGGCTCTTTGATTTCAAGGTCTATAAATATGGGATCACACTTTAGAGTGAAAAAGTGAGAGAAAAACGTAAACTTTGAACAATCAAGAAGCTCAAGCTAATTTTGATTTCAAGACAAGAACACGATCAAGAAGATTATTTTTATTAAGTGTTCATCCCATAAGTTCTTAGCATAGAAATCTTTTCATCTAGTTGTTAGTCGCTTATACATAAAGAAAAGATTTCATAGTTGAACCAAACAATCTTACCCAAACCCCCAAGTTAGGTTAAGTTGTTTAGCAAGATTCGACTAGGGTTTCTAGTTCGATCTCTGGGATCGGTTGAGTGTGAACTCTTTAAACATCTAGTCGGTGTACTGTGTTGGACTAACACATAAAACTAAGTCCAGTTGGTTAAGTCGGTGCCCCTTGTGATAGGGAAGAGTGGACGTAGGACTGGTTTGTCCGAACCACTATAAATCTTGTGTGCCTCTACTGCTTTGATTAACTGCTTACACAATCGCACACAACCTTTAAAGCGCATACACATTCCAAGTTGAGATCAGCTAGCACCAAGCTTCTGATCTGATCAAACGTGACACTTCAGTCAAACTGATTAAAAGATTAACCTTGGAATCAGATTTATCAAAACTGGTTTTTCACACGGGTAAAACTTAAGCTTCCGCACACATCAGTTAAACGATAGTTCGAATCGATCCGCCTTCAGCGATCAAGAAGTTGGTTATCACCCCCAAACCGATTCACTCAAGACTCGATCAAAGTTAAGCGCCCTCACACCTGATTTGCACAAAAGTTTTCAGAAGTCTATTCACCCCTCCCCTCTAGACTTCTGCCCTCACAAACCCGTTCGGGACCTACACCAATAACTCGAAAAGGTGTTTAAAAATAAAATAAATATTTGTTGCTAATTTTCCTATTTTTTTCGAAAATTATGGATAAAAGGGGAGAAAGATTTCTTTGAATTTTGTTATGGAATGAAGATATGTATTCTTGAAATACAAAATTATCTCATTAAATTCAAGAAATCTCCCACTTGGTTATTCATATTGAATGTTTCGAAATTTTTGAAATATAGGGCAAGAAAGATTTTCTTGATTTTCTTGAAAAGATATTATGGAAGATATGTATTTCTTGAAATACAAGTATATCTCATAAATTCAAGAAGATCCAAATCTTGGAATCTTGTCTCTTTGATTTTCGAAAATTTGGCCATAACTTGATGAGGTGGGATTTTGTGGAATATTTTAATTATGGGGAAAAGAATATAGGAGATATATCAAGATTTCTTGGAGATCAAGAAAAGGTTTTCCCACATTGTTTTTTTCCCAAAATTTCGACCAACACCCCATCTATAAATAGGGGATGATTCTTTCATTCCCAAGTGCAATTCCATGTGCTGGAAAAATTAGTAAATCCACTAAAGTGGTGCAACAAATTTTATTTCCTTTTAGTTAATTGTTCGCGGGAATCCTACCACCGGATTGTCGAGCAAGGATTAAGGGAATACTTTGGGAAGGCTTTTTGGTGTGTTCTCATCGACAAGTCCATTGCCATTCCAAGAGGTAAGTTTACGTATACTCGTAGTAATTCCGCATGCGTAGGATTTACGTGAACTGTTTGTATGCATGATTTATTGTTGAATTATTATTTGAATTAATATAGGATTAATTCATGCTAGTAATAATTGTTAGAATTAAATTTGTATTTAAATATTCATCCCGAATAGATCCAGACAATTCGTTCCCCAACATGAGAGAAAGACAACCAGCCTAAAAAAGCTGCAGAACTTACAGAATAGTATGAATTTGAATGTGATTCTCTCCAACGGTAACATTCAAATCCACACTATAAATACACGGTCTTTCATCATTCTAAAGTGTGGAGAATGTGGAAAAAGATGCTACAGAGCCAAGAGCCATATACTCAAGCATTCCCACCATAGAACACAAAACTGTAGACATACAAATACATCCATGAGTGTTCTAAAACCCAATCTAAGCAACCCACTATATATCCTAAGTTTAGAGAGATTTTCCCAACCTTAGCATAAAGGTTAAACCATTGTACGGGAAAATCTCAACCTAGTTGGAGACACCAACCAAACCCTAACCCTCTTGTTAGGTAGTTTGTGTGTGATTGTTGGAGTTGTAAAGAGTTAGTAAGCTGCAGTTGAGTCAGCCAGAAAGCTCTAGAGAAGAAGTGAGTAAACTGTTTTAGACAGTCAGAAATCTTGTAGGCAATCCCGTGGAGGGTGATAAGTCCCGAGGCGAGTTCGAGAGGGTGATAAGTCCAGTTTGAGTGAGAGCTCGTAAAATATCTGTAGGTAATCCCGTGGAGGGAGATAAGTCCAGTTTGAAGGAATTTCCCTAGGATAAGGGAGAGTGGATGTAGGAGCTTGAGTCTCCAAACCACTATACTTTGTTGTGTTCTTTATTGCTTTATGTTCTTACTTGTCATATGGATTCGGTTATAAGCAAAACACATCACATAGATTTAAAAGCAAAAATTTGGAATCGCCATTCCTTCTCCCCTGTTTTATATGCATTACATGATTTTTCCGCATTTCATGGGTTTTTCACCGGGACCAACATTTGGCATCTAACGTTGGGTCATATTAATCTAAATAGGATCCAAAGGTTGGTGAAAGATGGTTCATTGTCGGACCTACAGATGGAACCTTTTCCAACCTACGAATCTTGTTTGGAGGGTAAAATGACCAAGAGGGCATTTGGAGCCAAGGGGAATAGAGCCACAGAAGTGTTGCAAATCGTTCACACTGACGTGTGTGGTCCAATTTCAACCAAAGCTAGAGGTGGTTATGAGTATTTCGTGACGTTCACTGATGATTAATCAAGGTTCGGGTACGTTTTCCTAATGAAACACAAATCGGAAATCTTTGATAAATTCAAAGAGTTTAAAGTCGAAGTGGAGAATCACATGGAAAAGAGTATCAAGTTTCTACGATCTGATCGTGGAGGCGAATACCTCAGTGATGAGGTTTTGAACTACCTGTCAGACGAGGGCATTATTTTCCAGTTGACTGCACCCGAAACCCCTCAACAAAATGGGGTTGCAGAACGAAGAAATAGAACACTCTTAGAAATGGTTAGATCCATGATGAGTTATTCAGATCTTCCCAAGTCGTTTTGAGGTTATGCCTTGGAAACAGCGGCTAATGTTCTAAATTTGGTGCCATCCAAATCGATTCCCAAAACCCCTAAAGAGTTGTGGACTGGGCGCAAGCCCAGTCTGAGACATCTTAGAATTTGGGGATGTCCGGCATATGTGCTAGATATGGAAGCTGAAAAGTTGGATGCACGTTCGGAACTAAGGTTGTTTATAGGATATCCCATGGGAACGAAAGGGTGTATGTTCTATGGTTCCGAAGATTAAAAGGTGGTTATAAGTACGCACTTTAGATTTTTAGAAGAAGACTTTATGAACAATAGAAAGCCCAAAAGTGAGATTACCTTAGACGAAATAAGAGGGCAAACTCCTATACCAACTGTAAAAGTTGATATACCAAGCGTCACACAGACACAACCGGAACCTCGTCGTAGTGGGAGGGTTGTTCG
This sequence comes from Stenogyne calaminthoides, assembly GCA_037126765.1. Lineage (NCBI taxonomy): Eukaryota > Viridiplantae > Streptophyta > Magnoliopsida > Lamiales > Lamiaceae > Stenogyne > Stenogyne calaminthoides. The sequence goes on from JBBCBC010000021.1 coordinate 28,700,777, forward strand.
ACAACCTGAGAGATTCATGGGGATAGGAGAATCTTTGGATTTTGTCCCAAGGGATAATGAATCAGACCCCTGGTCCTATAAGGAGGCGGTCCAAGATAAGGATTCTGAATCCTGGCAAACTGCCATGGAAGCCGAGATGGGCTCAATGGATCATAATCAAGTGTGGGAGCTAGTGGAACCACCCAATGGGGTAAAACCCATTGGATGCAAGTGGGTCTACAAGAGAAAAGAGGACCGGACGGGAAGTTCGAGACCTTTAAAGCTAGGCTTGTGGAAAAGGGATACACTCAGAAAGAGGGTATCGATTATTGAAGTCCATCTGTATTCTCTTGGAAATAGCTGCGCATCTAGATTTTGAGATCTGACAAATGGATGTCAAGACCACTTTCCTTAATGGGAGTCTTGACGAGGAAATCTATATGCAACAGCTCGAAGGCTTCATCACGAAAGGCCAAGAACACCTTGTTTGCAAGCTGAGGAAATCTATTTATGGACTAAAGCAAGCATCTCGGGCTTGGAACCAATGTTTTGATCATGTAATCAAGTCTTATGGGTTTGATCAAAATGAGTTTGAAAGTTGTGTGTATAAGAAGTGTGACGGAACTGCCTTGGTATTCTTAGTACTATACGTAAACGATATTAGAGTATACGGAAATGATGTAAAGGTTTTTTCAGACATAAGGGTATGGCTGTCAAAACAGTTTGATATGAAGGACTTAGGGAAAGCCGGTCATATTCTTGGGATCAAGATCACTCGAGATCAAAAGAAAAGAATGATTGGCTTATCGCAAGCTTCATACATAGACACTGTTTTGAAGTGTTTCAGCATGCAAGATTCCAAGAAAGGTTTTGTACCTTTAGGCACTGAATCCATCTATCGAAAGACATGTGTCCCAAGGCACAAGGGGAGATAGATGACATGAGAGGCATTCCTTATGTGTCGGTAGTAGGAAGCCTTATGTATGCAATGCTGTGCACGAGACTGGATATTTGCTACGTCATTGGCATGGTAGCAAGATATCAAAGTAATCTCGGAAATCAACACTGGACTGCCGTAAAGAACATTTTAAAGTATCTGAAAAGAACTCGGGATAGAATGCTAGTTTACCAGTCGGACAACCTATTCCAGTGGGATGCACGGACTCGGATTTCCAATCAGACATAGATTCCATAAAATCTACCTCGGGTAGTGTGTTTTTTCTGGGGGAGGAGCTATAACATGGAGAAGTGTTAAGCAGAAATGCATCGCCGATTCTACCATGGAAGCCATGTAGCTGCTTGTGAAGCAGCGAAAGAAGCGGTGTGGCTCAAGAACTTCCTAGTGGGCTTGGACGTTGTTCCGAATTCGCCCAGCACCATCACGGTTTTCTGTGATAATGCCGGAGTAGTTGCAAATTCAAGGGAACAGAGAGCCCACAAGGCCAACAAAGACATTGAAAGAAAATACCATCTTATACGAGAAATCGTTAAGAGAGGGGATATAGAGGTGGCAAAGATCGCGTCGGAGGACAACCTAGCTGATCCATTCACAAAGGGTCTACCTCTGTTAACATTCGAGAGACATGTTGAAGGAATGTGTGTCAAGAGCGTTGCCAATCTGCTTTGAGTATAAGTGGGAGATATATTATTAGGTTGATGTAGGTGACATTAGATGTCACTGTATAATACATTAGACATGTTGTGGTATACATAAAATCAAACTTTGAATATAAGTGGGAGATTGTTGGGGTTATACGTAAAAGTATGCATTTACTTTGTATAACCTATGTATTGAACACTTATTTACTGAAATAAATTATTCATCACTATTGCTTTAAATATGCTTGAATGTTATATATATTTATTGCAAACCGATCATATAATAACACATGTTACATTGTACTTAACGCGGTGATACCAGATCACAGAAGATCACGTTAACAGTCCCTTGTAAACTAGTGCGTGTTTCACAATTTAGATAAACCCGAACAGTCTATTGGTAGAAGTTGATGTGTAAGGCTCAGATTGGCTTGTCTTGGCCAAGAGATTACACTAGTGCATTCGATGTGCTGAAGCGAACCTGCAGAGAGGATAAACTCATTTGCACTGACTTAAGGGATGAAGAGTTAGACCTCAGTGGTTGTTTATTTCTTAATCTTTGTCACTTAATAAGGACCGTGTGCGACTAGTAGTTATTGGTTTGACTTATAAATGGGAAGAGAATCATTGCGACTTCGATACCCTATATCTTGGGCAATAATATTAATTGTACGGCAGTTGCTAAATTAATACAGAGAATCGTGTGCTTGCAAAGTCTTGCGTGATTGGTCCCCTTGGTGGGATCGGAACCTTTATCATACCAAATCTTGCAAGTGGAATTAATTTTCCGGTATGAATAATAAAGCTGAGCAGTCCTTACTCCAAGTATAAAGATATTAATTAATATAAAGTTTTTCAGTGACTTAATTAATTAGTGGACTAAATAATCTTAAACACGGGAAATAATAATCGGGAGCCATATTACCGTAATTTGGGTTAAGGTTGGATAGTGCAATATTAATTATATAGTGGTATTAATTAATATTAATGGGCTGAATTATATTGTGGCTCAATATTGAAATTCAGAAGCCCATTGGAAGGTCCATCTTAATTCTCCAAAAAGGCCCCTCAAGTAGCCCAATTATAGTCCAATAAATAAAAGTTGCTTAAAATAAAATAAATAACTGTTGCCTAATATTTCTTTTTTTTTTTTGAAAATTTTGAAGAAAAGAGGGAGAAGAAATTTTCTTGAAAAGATTTTATGGAAAGGATATAAGTATTTTTGGAATACAAGATTATCCAATAAATTCAAGAAATCTTCCAGTTGTTTTCTTTAATGATAAATTTCGAAAATAATATATAAGAAAGGGAAGAAAGATTTTCTTGATTTTCTTGGAAATATTTTATGGAGAAAGATATGTATTCTGGGAATACAAGAATATCTCATAAATTCAAGAAAGATACAATCTTGCAAATCCTCTTGAAATTTTTGAAAATTAGGGTTAAATAAGGTTGTGAGATTTTTGTGGAAAAATACACATGGAAAGAAGAATTATTGGATATATTCAAGATTTCTTGGAGATCAAGAAAAGATATTTCCTAAACCCTAATTACTCCAAAATTTTCAACCACCCCTTACTTATAAATAGGGGATGAATTTTTCACCCCCAATTGCAATTCCATGTGTTGGAAATATTAGAAATCCACAAGGGTGGTGCAACAATTTTATTTTCCTTTGTTTTATAAATCGTTCATTGGAGAACCTTCCACCGGGGTTATTGAACGAGGACTTGGGAATACTTGAGAAGGACTTTTGGTGGGTATCCAGATACTTGATCCTGTCTGTCTTAGACCATCTCTCCAACGGGTATGTTTACGTAAACTCCTAGAAATTCCGCATGCTACGATCTTTTACGTGAATATTATTTGCATGTTGTTGTTGGATTAATTATTATTTGAATTCACTTAGTTAAATTCAAGCTAGTAATAATTGTTAATTTAAAATTGTGTTTATGAGGTCATCCAGATAGATCCTGGCATATGTTATCCCAACAAGTAATAGTGCAATTGCTATCACTCAGAACCCAGTTCTGCACACGACATGCAAGCATGTGGACATCAGACACCATTTTATCAGAGACCATGCAGAAAAGAAAAACATCAGAATGGAAAAGATCCATACTCATAAGCAAAGAGTTGACATCTTAACCAAGCCTCTAGCTGAAGTCAGGTTCAGAGAGCTATGCAATGAGCTAGGACTACTGGATTTAGGATATGAAGCACCATATTATTTTGGTGGATTAATCTCCAACACCAGTTGGTTAAGAAATTGACCAGGTAAGATAGTCAGATGAAGGGGGAACTTCATCTGATCAGGAAAGATCAGTTGGTTACTGATCAGAAAAGGTCAGTCAGGAAACTGATCAGGAAAGAGAGTAACAATTGAAGGGGGAACTTCAACTGATAGGCGAGATCAGTAGGAAACTGATCCTATAGAAGGATTGTTGGGAAATAACTAAGGATTAGAGGGTGAATTAAGATCAATACTTCAGAAATTAGAAAGGGGTAATATGATTCTACACTTGTGGTAATTGACTGATTACACTATCAGTCAATCAAATACGTATCCCTGATTCTCTGCTATTTTTTGTTTTCACTTATGTGTTGTTTACTTTTATTAATATATAAATGATGTCATACTGACTTTCATTAAATGCGGACACGAGGCTCTTGTATTAAATGCATTAATTACGACTTTTTAAATCCAAAAGCTGCGGTCTATATTTTCCTTGACCGCACGATCTCCACTTTTAAAAACCACCTCACTATCACCGTTGATTACGATTAGACGTCATTTTGGTTCTTGGATTCAAAATGATTATGTTTTTTCCCTCGCGTTTATAAAATCCTGAACCCTTCCCACTTCTTTACTTTAACAGTACACTCTCCATTTCTTTTCTCTGCAAATTTTCTCGCACTTACTCTCTAAACTTTTAACCAAACGATTTAATCTAAAACTTCCTCGAAACTATTCAATCTTGTAATTGTTTTCGGGCTAATGCTACTATTTTCGGTACACATATATTTATCTGTAATTGTGTGCACATTTCTCTTAATCCTCAAATTTAATAACATTTTTTTTGCAGAAATGGCACCAAAAATTAGGCAAGTTGCAGAGACTGCTCATTCTTCGTCTCAAGCTTTACCTGAACCCAAAGATCCAATCTTTCGGAACTTTGCAGATGATGTAATTGAAGAACGATGTGTCGACTTCCGGTCAACTACCGATCCTGAATCCCTGAAGATATTAAAACTATTAAAGGATTGTAACCAGAAGATGTATTGCTCTGCTAGCTCAGATTCTATCATGTTGGATGTTTCTCTCGAATTTCTCTACAATTTGAGAGACCTTGAAGGTGTATTGTACTCGGAAGTATAAGGCGAGCACTTGGAGATTACCGATGAAGATCTTCATCGGATATTTAGAGTTCCGGCATCGGCGAATGGAATTATTTCTAATTCATACCGTGCCGAAGAAGAGAGCGCAATCAATAAACCCCTTCTCCGACCTGCTGATGCACATCATACAAAGGGTTTCAAGAAACCCATGCTAAGAAGGAAATAAAGACTACTATTTGATATTGTGCAAAAAAGTGATTGTGGGAATCACATACAGCTTGGATGCAGTTACCCAAGAGAAAGCCAGGATTATGAATGCAAGTATTGACAAAGCCAACATCAATTGGCTCCAATTTCTGAAGAGAAGGTTGTTGGAGGAGTCAGCAAAGTTTGTGGAAGAAGGAGGCAAGATTGTCCTTACTGTAAAGATCACGATGCTGCACAAAGTCTCGTTGATTCTTACCGGTTTGATGAAGGGCATGGAATGGAGTGAGGATGAAATGATTCTGTATGTACTATCATACAAGAAAATGCTACTCACCGACAAGCCAATTCCTGGTCTTGCTGATGATGATGAAGTAATTGCTGTTAAACCAGCCACGAAAGTCAGAAAGAAGGGAACAGTTGGTCAGAAGAGAAAGGCTATAGCTCGGAAGCCTGAAAAAGGAATTATTATGAAGGAACCAGCTCAACCAAGTCAGCACCCAGTGCTCCGGTTGCTGATAAAGGAAAAAAGAAGGAATTCAAAATGGTGGATGAGTTTTCTGATTCTGATAATGATGATATACCAATCAACAGACTACCTCTAAGGGGAACAGGTCAAGTGTCGAAAGCTACTGCTCAGGTTGCTGCTCAACCTGAACCACGGCAAAATACTGTTTCAGCTCCTTCTGCCCAGCCTGCCATCTCCTCAAGAACTCCACTTGCCAACCCAGATCCTTTATCTGTTATTCCTTTCTCTCCATCATCTTCTACTGAATCTGAACCAGAACCAGAAATCCTTTCCTTCACGGAAAAGATCATTAGAAAGAGGCTAGAGAAAATGCTGGAAGACAGATATCCTGAACTTTCTATCAAACAAGATGCCAAAGTTGCAGTTCATGATGTGCTCACCTGGAGGGACATTAGATTAAATAAGTTCGAAGACTTTGGAACTGTCCTTGAGCAGAAAGGTGGCATTCGTCCCTTTCTAGACTATGAATTGCAGATGAGGAAGTTGGCTGAAGTTGAAACAGCTATTGATCTCCTTTCTGATGATGTTGTGGCCAGTCTTATCACAAGAAAATTGGGGATGCCAGACACTCCACTGCATAGAGAACTTACTCACAAAATGGTCAGATACAGCCGAACCATGCAGCAGATGAAGAGATCAGTTCTGTCGGACCAATTTTGGTGGAAGAATTATTTTAGCTAATGGTTGACACTGAACAGACTGCGAAAGAGATGAGGATTGTGGAGGAGCCTGAAGAGTCTGAAGGAGCTGCCGATGAAGATGGTGTTGGAGATGCGGCAAAGTCGTCGTCAGCTGAGGCACAATCAGCCGAGAATGTAATAGACCTGAGTGCTGGAGGAAGTCAAGCTGAAGAGATGGAAGTTGAAGGTCCCTCAACAACAACAAGTCAGGTAATGCAAGTTCTCCAAACTTCTCCATCTTTTGAAGAGAATCTCATGAGGTACATCAAGAACACATTCCGTGCGAACATGTCAAATATGTGTTGGGGTTATATTGAAAAGTATGCTTTTACTTTGTATCACCAAACTGGATTTTCTTATTACTGAAATAATATATTAATCATTGTTGCATTAAATATGAATGAATGTTATATATATTTATTGCAAACCCGTTCAATAAGTTTAGTACGTATTACATTGTAGTTAATTTGGTGATACCTGATCACAGAAGATCAAATTAACAGCTCCTCGTAATTAAGTACAAATTCACAACCCAGATGGAAATGAACAAACCATCATGAAAGGTTGATGTATAAGGCTCAGATTGGCTTGTCTTGACCAAGAGATTATACTAGTGCATTTAGATGCACTCAATAAGGACCTACAGGAGGATAAATTCTTCGGTACTAAATATACAAGAATTAGACCTCAGTGGTGTGTTATTTCTAAATCTCCGTCCCTTAAATAGGATCGTGTGAAATTAATAACTATTGCTTTGACTTATGATAGGAAGAGAGTCATTGTGATTCGATACCTTATATCTTGGTCAATATTATTAACTACATGATGATTGCTGACATTTAATATGGAGAATCGTGTGCAAGTACGTCTTGCTTGATTTGTCCCCTTGGTGGGCTCAGAATCTTTATCATACCAAATCTTGCAAGTGGAAATTTATTTCCGGTATGGATAATAATGTTGAGTTGTCTTTACTCCAAGGATAAAGATATTAATTAATATAAAGTTTGTTCAGTGGCTTAATTAATTAATGGACTAAGATAATCTTAAACACGAGAAATAATAATCGGGAGCCATATTATAGTAAAGTCGTAATATGGGTTAAGATGGATAGTTCAATATTAATTTTATAGTGGAGTAAATTAATATTAATGGACTTGAATAATATTTGGCCCAATATTATAGCTTCATAGTCCATTGGAGCTCCAATCTTAATTCTCCTAAAGGCCCCTCAAATAGCCCAATTAAAGTTCAATTAATGAAAAGGAGAAGAAAATATTCTTGCCTAATATTTCGTGAAATTTTCGAAAATTTTGTAGGAAAATGAAGAAAAGATTTTCTTGATTTTCTTGTAGATATTTTTTGGAAAGAGATAAGTATTCTTGGAATACATAATTATCCCATAAATACAAGAGATCAAATTTGTTTCTTTTTATGGGATAAGAAGGGGAAGAGATTTTTATGGAAAATTTAATTAAGGAGAAAAGAATATGGGAGATATATTCAAGATTTCTTGGAGACCAAGAAAAAGATTTTTTCTACACCAAAAAATCGACCACCCCTGTCCCTATAAATAGGGTATGAATTTTTCATTCCCAAGTGTTGGAAATATTAGAAATCCACAAAGGTGTTGGCAAAATATTTTATTTTTCTCCTTTATTAAAATCGTTCGTGTGAATCCTCCCACCGGATTACGTTCGTGGACTTGGGAGATATTTGGGAAGGCTCTTTGGGTTGATTCATCGTCTCAACGGTTGTCTCTACAAGATGTATGTAATCTCGTAACTCCTACATTCTGCATGCTTAGGATTTACGTGGATTACGTGTACGTATGATGCTTATTGCTTGTTTAATTATTATGTTGAATTGATTTAGGATTAATTCATGTTAGTAATTAATTGTTTAATTTAAATATGTGTTTAAAATCATCTCGAATAGATCCGGGCACCCATGTTTTTCCCAACAACTGGTATCAGAGCTCTGGTTTCGAGCTCTGAATTTTAAATTGTTATTTAAATTATGTTGGACATTAAATTAAAAATTGGAATGTAGAATTGCTAGATCTGTTTTGCAGGTATCCAATTGTCATGGTATTTAATGTGTTTAATTTTCATGCGTATGAATGAATGTTTTTTTAATTCGACACATTCGGATTTGTTTTTCTCGTGAGAAAATCCACGAGTAGATTAGGCTATTTGATTTGATCAATGTAATAGACTAGTCTAGATTTAAGGTGTATTTATTTTTTCGTTAAATAAATTGTAACCTGATCGAAGACGAAGACAGAGACGAGGAGTTAAAACGGATCCGGAACAGTATGTGGGCGACGTGCGTCGCGCAAAACGTGCCAATGGAGGCACGCGCGCGAAGCGGACATCGCTAGTCCAATGGGCCTGGCGCACGGCGCCGGGTGGGATCGGCCCTGGACACGCGCACGGGCGCGCGATGGGCAGGCACGGGACTCTCCAGGCGTACGAATCACGAGCGCGAAAACCTTAAAGATTAGGACAGAGGGAGTATCATTTTTTTTTAAAATAAGTATTGTATAAGTTTCATTGTTTATGTTTGCTTGCTTATGTAATACCTTGAGATTTTTTGGTTCTTCAGTTATTCCTTATTAGTCTTGTACACTGTTTTGGATGTGGCATGGACTGCATTGGTAAAATAATTATTTTGTGCTTTTATAGGGATCTTTTTTCCCTTTGTATGCACGATTACATTTTGATTATATTATTTTCTCCATAGAGTCAGTGCTCAGTATTGTCCCAGTTATTCGTTATATTTTGAATAGCTCTAATTAATTGATCACGCTCAAGCTGCCAGTTTCTGAAATTTGACCAATGCTTCTTTTGTTTTTCTTCAGAAACATGAAATAGCTGAGTCATATAACCAAAAACATAACATGGAGAATGTTATTTCTTTACAAAGAGAGATGTTGATGATCTCTTCCAAATCGAAGAAGTAGTCGCATCAAAAAATCAATGCAAACAAATAATTCTGCAATTTTCTGATCACTTTCTAATCACCTGGAACAGTTAAGTTTCCTTGTGCTATCTCTATAATGAAAAAAATACTGGATTTCCTATAATATTATTTGAATCATTGGCTTTGCTCAGATGTTGGGCACTTCAATGGATTTTAAACATATGTATGCAGATTTGAGCGATGTGGGTCGGGTTTCTCCCGATTATTCATCCATGGTTGTGCAAGACTCTCTCTCACCGGAATTGCCCTCTGATGAACTTATTTCCGACGAGGTTACTTCAGTAGCCGATCCATTTATTCGTGTAAGTGATCCACGTTGCTGTTTTTTGTTCAAAGTGTGTTCCAAATTTGATTTTTTGTTCATTTCAGTTTTGGAGGGTAGTAACATTTCTGTTGTTTCTAATCCCTCCGTTGTTTGCCAAATCTCAGGTTCCCAATTCTCTATATCTCGATTTAGGCGAGAGAAATGAGTTGGGGTTCATGTTGTACACGTCCAAGTCCGAAATTATCATCCCTGATAAGTACCCTCTACCTCAATTCAGTGATAAAGTCTATTGGCTTGATGAAAATTGAAAGGGCCATGTTGAGATGCTAGGCATTTTGACTCCTGAGATATTGCCTCTGATTTACAGGTGCACGTACTCTGTTGATGTTTCTGGTCTATTGGCTTGATGTATTATAGAAACCAATCATGTGTTTGTGATTTAAGATGCTAATTTACATCATTGGGCTTCTCCCAATGATGAAATTGATCTGACGGTTGAAATTATGTTTCAAACTTGTTGTTTCTGTTTGAAAATAGAGAAAATTGACCTGACTCCCTAAAATGATGAATACAATTGGTGTTTCTGGTTGCATATGTGGGTAAATGTGGTCTGATTGTTCTGGTGGTTTTGCATATGTTGATGTATTATGGCAACCAATCATGTGTTTGTGATTTAGGATGCTAATTTACATCATTGGGCTTATCCCAATGAAGAAATTGATCTGAGGGTTGAAATTGTGTTCAAACTTGTTGTTTCTGTTTGAAAATTGAGAAAATTGACCTGACTCCCTAAAATGATGAATAAAATTGGTGTTTCTGGTTGCATATGTGGGTAAATGTGGTCTGATTGTTCTGGTGGTTTTGCATATGTTGATGTATTATAGCAACCAATCATGTGTTTGTGATTTAGGATGCTAATTTACATCATTGGGCTTATCCCAATGATGAAATTGTTCTGAGGGTTGAAATTGTGTTTCAAACTTGCTGTTTCTGTTTGAAAACTGAGAAAATTGACCTGACTCCCTAAAATGATGAATAAAATTGTTGTTTCTGGTTGCATATGTGGGTAAATGTGGTCTGATTGTGTCTGTTTTTTGTTCAAAGTGTGTTCCAAATCTGATTTTTAGGTTCATTTCAGTGGCATGTTGCTGTGTTTTGTTCATTTCAGTGGCATGTGTCAGTTTTTTGTTCAAAGTGTGTTCCAAATCTGATTTTTAGGTTCATTTCAGTGGCATGTTGCTGTTTTTTGTTCAAAATGTGTTCCAAATCTGATTTATAGGTTAATTTCAGTGGCATGTGTCTGTTTTTTGTTCAAATTGTGTTCCAAATCTGATTTTTAGGTACATTTCAGTGGCATGTGTCTGTTTTTTGTTCAAAGTATGTTCCAAATCTGATTTTTAGGTTCATTTCAGTGGCATGTGTCTGTTTTTTGTTCAAAATGTGTTCCAAATCTGATTTTTAGGTTCATTTCAGTGGCATGTTGCTGTTTTTTGTTCATTTCAGTGGCATGTGTCTCTTTTTTGTTCAAAGTGTGTTCCAAATCTGATTTTAGGTTCATTTCAGTGGCATGTTGCTGTTTTTTGTTCAAAATGTGTTCCAAATCTGCCGAGCTCCGCGGATGCGGGCGAAGGCGGCCAAGGCGCACTGCGGATCTTGTAGGGGTACGCCACGGTGTGCCTACCGATACTGTCGAGGCTGTGTGGGGCGTCAACCTTTAGCGCTTAGCGCCAAGACGGGCCTGGAGGCGCCGACTTGACGCCGTTCTTAGTGTGCATCCTTGCGCGAATTTGGCGTGGCGTTTCAAGACAAATTTTTTTCGAGACGAACGAGTGGGAGAAATTCAAGATGATGTTTCTTCAAGATCAAGCCAAGGAAAATCAAACCATGACAGTTGGATAACTTGTGTCCAATGTGTTTATTTTTTGCTTTTCTTGATTTATTGTTGTATTTTCTTATGCTTTATTTAATTTGTTTAAATGTGTTTGCATGAGAATTGCCCAACGAAAAATCTCAAATTCAAAAATTACTAAGTATGTTTTAATAATTAATTTGGTTTTGAATAAAATAATTTTTGACCTCCATGATTTATTTATTTTTGAAATCTTTTGGAGAAATTCCCCTACTGGACGGCCAAAAGATAGCTTTCACATGAATAAATTCTCAAAAGGATGATTGTGAATTATTATTAGTTGCGACGATGACCCTCCCAAGAGGCTCGATCAAAACGAAGTAGTAATTATGTATTTAATCATGGTTATTACTTAGGTATAAAATTGATATGCATATACTTCACCGAAGTCCCTATCAATTTTATATTGGTCAAGTGGGAGCCGACTATTAATTTTTGAAATTAAATGTTTGTAACAGTTCTTGTTTGTAACCTGGTTGAATGTGATTTAAATGATGACCCTCCCAAGAGACTCATTTAAATCTATTTTCAGATGTTGGCTGATGCATGTTCATATTTTTTTGAGATTTTAATATGAATTATGTGATCGAATTATGTGATTTTCTTTGTGTTGATCCGGATATTGACACAAGATGTATGTTTATTTTCAGTTTCATCATGTCGCAACCTTTTAATCCACTGTTCAATATACTGAAAGACAATCTGCTTACTGGAGAAAACTATGTTGTTTGGAAACAAATTCTTATAAATATCCTTGCTTCGCATGAGTCCAAATGGGTGCTTAACATACCAAAACCCGAAAAATCAACCAAGGATGCCAGTATATGGGAAGATATGGAATATAATGAATGGGAGCTGGCAAATGAATTGATAAGGGACATTATCTTGACACACATGTCGGATTTGTTAAAGGACCTTCATCAAAGATTTTCCAAAGCTGCAGACATTATGGGAAATCTCGAAGCAATGTTCGCACATCAGACCCATATGGCAATCTAAGGCATTAAGCGTGACATGGTCAAGCTAAAGTTGGAAGAAGGAGTGACTGCTAAAGAGCACATTCTTAGGGTTATGGTTATCTTTGAAAAATTGGCATATCTTGGCGAAAAATATGACTTCAAGAGCAAAATTGATTTCATTCTCAGTTCTCTGGAAAAGAGCTATGATCATCCTTATGTAAGGTATTTCATGGAAGATATGAACTTTACTGTGGATGATCTAATAAAGGCTCTCACGTTGGTCGAAAAGGATATTGAGCGCAAGAAAGTGAATTTGGTTACAAAAGGGTCTACTTCTCGTTCTAGACCAATTGGTGGTAAGAACAATGAAGAGATAGAAAGGATAAACCAATTCTATTCAAACTTCAAAGATAAGAGCTTAAGCAAGAGGATCTGTTTGGAATGCAGAGAAAAAGGACATTAGAGGTCAGCCTGTTTCAATCCCAAAAGGAATGGAAAGAAAGGTAATTCTCACTCACTAGTTGTTGAAACTTGTTTGGCGGAGTATGCTACCCATTTGTGGGTAGTGGATACGGGATCCACTGATCATGTTTGTTTCACGTTACAGGGGTTCAAGCGGACCCGGCAACTTAGTGGAAGTGAGATCTTCATCATGCTAGGCGATACTACGAGAGTGGCAGCTGAAGCAGTGGGAGAAGTGTACCTGTCTTTTGAAGACAAGATTTTAATTTTAAGAGATGTTCTTTATGTTCCTGTTTTTCGAAAAAACATTATTTATGTTTCTAAACTATTTATCGATGGATATTCTATTCGTTTTAATAAGCATGTTACTGATTTGCATAACGATGTGATTATCTGTCATGGAACTTTACGGAACAATCTCTATATTATTAACTGTGCACATCACTCACATAATGCATCGTATAACACTTCTACTATTTCATGTAAAAGAAAGCGTTCGGCTGACGTGAACGAAACACTTCTTTGGAACCTAAGATTAGGTCACATTAACCCAAAAAGGATTCAAAGGTTGGTTCAAGATGGTTCATTGGGGCCTCTCCAGATTGAAGCATTTCCAACTTGCGAATCATGCTTAGAGGGTAAAATGACCAAGAGGGCATTTGGAGCCAAGGGGCTTAGAGCTAAGGAAGTGTTAGAGATCGTTCACACTGACGTGTGTGGTCCAATGCAAATCTAAGTTAGAGGTGGCTACGAGTATTTCATTACGTTTATCGATGATTACTCACGCTACGAATACATTTTCCTAATGAAGCATAAATCTGAGACCTTTGATAAATTCAAAGAATTTAAGGCTCTAGCAGAGAATCATAAGAAGAAGACTATCAACTTTCTATGATCTGATCATGGAGGCGAATACCTCAGCGATTAATTTTTGAACTACCTGTCGGAAGAGGAGATTGCATCCCAGTTGACTGCACCCGGTACCCCTCAACAAAACGGGATTGCAGAACGAAGAAATAGAACTCTTTTAGAAATGGTAATGTTGGGAGATGAATTTAATAGATATTTTGATTAGATCCCAAAACCCCTGAGTATGACATGTTTTAGGACAATCTTGGTAGTATAGGATCAGGTTTCAAATTGTATTTAGATTCAGGATTATCTGCACCATGTATAGTCAGCAGATATAGTTTAGGATATGATAGGTTAACAAGTTGTGATCCTAAAGATCAGAAGATTCCTGAAGACCTAAAACATACTGAAGTTCAGAAGAACCTGAAGAACGAAGATCCTGAAGACTGTTTGTACTGAATCAAAAGACCCTGAACAAGTCACTTCCAGTTTAATAGTGTTTGTTCATTCTTAGTACAAACAAAGAGAATGTTATATGTTCGTGAACACTGAGGAAAATATCAGATCAGTGTGGTTGAATAAAAGAGTCTTTTTGTTTGTCTCTGTTCAAAGGAAGATTTCAACCAATGAGGAGACGAAAACAGCGTACTTTACTGACACTGAAAGCGATATGTCCCTGAAGAATGTCAGCGTTGATATTTGTATTGTTCACAGAAATTGGTTATTGGATGCTTGTCTGGATATTTCCTAAAACATGCAAGGGTGCGTTCAAACCCTAATATAGTCGTTCATCAATTACTCAAAGAAGAAATCCTAGATGCTATCTCTCCAACGGATAGTTTTTCAAAGGTAGACTTCTGGAGAGTTGCCTATAAATACCAGAGGCCTTGGACATTTCAAGGTTACGGGAAATCAAAGCAACTCCAGAGTTCAATCATATTCAAGCAATCTTGTGAAGCACTCGAAACCCTATGAATTTCCCAAGTGTTTCATCTTTGAATAGCTCATTTGCTAAGCCTATATTTAAGATATATCCAAAGCTTAGTTAGAGATATCCTAGCCTTGTACTTGTGTTTGATTGTAAAAAGGATATCTCACCCTAGTTGTAAACCAGCCAAAACCCAAACCCTTTGATTAGGTAGTTTGTGTGTGTAGTTGTTGGAGAAGTGAGAGTTGTAAAGAGTAAGTAAGCTGCTGTGTTCAGTCTGAAAACTCTAGAGAATAAGTTAGTAAGTTGATTGTTCAGTCTGAACGCTTGTGTGTGTGTTGAGTTAGTAAGCTGTAGTAGTTCAACCTAAAAACTCGTGATAGAAAGTTAGTAAGCTGCTGAGTTCAGTCTGAAAGCTTAAGGTAGTAGAAGTAGTGAGTTAAGGAATTTCTCTGATGATCAGAGAGAGTCGACGTAGGAGCTTGAGCCTCTGAATTGCTGTGTTGTTAAGGATTTGCTGTGTTGTTTGCTTTCTATTTTGCATTATTATCTGTTGCATATTTTTACTGAAAGCATTGTGAAGTTTTCTGAAATTCAGTTGGAAATAATCCACTGAGGTTGCATTAACTTGATCACAACTTTAACCACTATTTCATTAAAGAAGAGATTTTCAGCAAAGTAAAACGAGTATGAACTTAGGGCCTAAACATTCCGCACTCTAGATAAGCTAGTATAGATAGTTGTCAAACTGATCAACTCTCCTGAGTAGTCAGTAAGATTATTATCTACTCCAAGCTTATTTGGACTCTGTTGTAAAAACTCAAAATCAGTTGAGCTAATCTGAAGTCTCTGAAAGCCGCTCAATGTTATTGTCTCAGTAGACTTTGACTCAGGGCATTTTGTGCTTCTCAGGACTGAAACTCGGGACAACCTGACTCTCTGATTATAGTTTGTTTTAAAAGTCAAAAAATCACTATACACGTGTATTCCCCCCTCCCCATACACGTGTGGAACTCGTTTACCCCGGGACTAACAAGTGGTATCAGAGCAGTGGTTCTAACTGACCACTTGCTTTGGTAGCCATAGTCTTGTTTACTGAGAGACTTTTGTGGTCTACTAAATATATCTTACTGTTGATATCTTACAAGGCTATTTCATCATGCCTTCTAAGAAACAACCTATGTTCTCAGTTGAGAACTGTGATCTATGGAGATTGAGAATGCGCCTTGACACATTATAGCAAGTGTGTCCTAAATCTCTTTGGCAGTTTCACGGTGAGAAATCATTCCCATAACATCATCATCAATAGTGTTATACAGTGTATCTTTAGCAATATAATCCAAATTAACCAATTTCCTCTCTTCAGGAGTAAGCTGATCATCAGTTTTGGGAAATTCATCCCTTGGATCATCTTTTTCAGCATCAGTAGATCTAGGATTAACAACCTTATACTCAAAAGGTCCTTGAGACACAACTCTCCATATTCTCTCATGTTTAGAGTACAAGTGTGCCTGATCATATCAAAGAAAACAAACTCTCTGTGGCTATTGCCAAATTTGATGGTTTTGAAATGGAAGAGGGTGAATCCATTGAAAGACTTGAAGTCAGATTCACTAGCATTATGAATGGTCTGAGTGCTCTTGGGAAAAGATATCCCAAAAGAGAAATTGCTCTGAAAATTCTTAGAGGACTATCTAAGAAATGGAATATTCATGCTGTGGTGATTGAGAACACCAAAGATATTGCTTCTATGCCATATCAACAGGTTTTCTCTGAGTTGAAAGCATATGAGTTTGTGATTGATAAGAAAACTAAGAAAACTGATAGCAAAGATGATACTTCATCTAACAAAAATGTGGCTTTCAAAGCACAAGGAAAAATCTGTAACTCCAAAGAACCTGAGATCTCATCTAACAAAATTCAGGATGAAAAAGATGAGAAAATTTCCCTGATGGCAAGAAGGTTTGAGAAAATGAACCACTGATTTGGTAAGTACAAAAGGTATTATAAAGATACCAGGTACAGGAACAGGAACAACTCATAAGTTGAAGACAAGTCTACTGAGAAGAAAAAGGACTACAAAGCTGAAGGATCTTCATCCAAAAAGAAGGACTACAAATCCAAAGAGGACAATGATCAGGATGATGATACCAACAGATGCTACAACTGCAAGAAGAAAGGACACTTCCAGTATGATTACCCTGAGTTGAGTTCCAAAGAGAGAAAGGATCAGCAAGCCAAGAGAGACAATAAGTATTCCAGTAAAAAGGCAATGGTTGCTGAAGAAGAACATTCTGAGGAAGGATCTAGCTCTTCAGAAGAGATGTTCTTAGACAGTGATAGTGATGACGTCTGCCTTGTTGCTATTGTGGAGATAAATTCTTCTATCTCTGTTGCTGCTCCTACACAAGCACCTGAGCTATCAAGTTCATCTGTAACCAGAAATTTTGACCTGTTGGGTTCTTTTGAGAATCTGATGAAGGACTATTCTGTGTTATAAGAACAGTTCATAAAAACTCAAGAGTAGAATGAAGTACTGACTGCTGAGAACCTGAAGTGGAAAAACTCTAATGCTGCTGAGATCACTTCTCAATTGATGGGAGTAACTGATGAACTTGATGTTCTGAAAGTGCAACTCTCAGAAAAAGATAAAGTGGTAGAGGCCCTGAAAGGAAAGTTAAAGAAATCCACTAAAGAAAATCAGCTTATCAGGACTGAGTTCAATGACCTCTTTGAGAAACATGAGACTCTAAAGAAAAGTGAGGATAGTTTGCAGAGAAAGTTAGCTCTATTGAAATATGCATCTCATGCAATAGATGAAATTCAGAGTTATCAAAGACCTGCAACTATAAAAGCTGGATTAGGATATATTCCAGGGGGAACCTCACAAGATCTTCTAAATGCTGCTTCTACAAGTGGCACTAAGAATGTCTTTGTTGAACCAGCGATTCGTACTGATCTTCTTATTGAAGAACAACCCTGTGTTTTGGACAAGGGTAAAGGACATATGGTTTCAGTGAACCTGATAGTTCAGGAAAGAAGGCCCAAACCTCAGGAAAAGGCTAGAAAACCTGAACAATCAGTAGGAAATCCTTAGGCCATTACTTCAAAGCCTCAGGCTAAGAATACAAACCTGGAGAAATCTGCCCTGAACCATCAGAGGAATCCTCAGAAGAGAAACACTCAGCCGAGAAATTCTCAGATGAAGAGACCAAGTCCTCAGGTTACTGAAAGACCACAATTTTAGTACAGACAACCTAAACCCCACTTGCCTAAGGGTGAAGGTTTCTTGAACCCAAGTCAATAGAGACAGAGATCAGCTGCACCAAGGTCAAAGCAATGGAATAAAAGGCCTGAACCAAAGAAGAATTCTAAAGGTCATGTTCATGCTAAGGCTGTCACTCATACACAGGGAACTGCCAAGGCATCTAAGGTGGTGAATGTGTATGTAGATGTTTATGGAAGATAAATCTGCTACTCTAAAGTGATTAGAGTTGTCAGGCAGATTTGGGTTCCAAAAGGTACAACTAACCTGGTAGGACCCTACACCAAATGGGTACCTAAAGCCTGATTTGTTTTTCAGGTGAAGGAAAAGGGCACTGAACTGAATGAAGACAACATAGCCCTGATGAGTGGAACTGAAGTTGCACCTATTGCATGGTATTTGGATAGTGGATGCTCAAGACACATGACAGGATACAAGCATTTGCTCATTGACTATGTTGAACAGAAAGGCCCTCAAATAACTTTAGGAGATAATTCCAAAGGACAGACAGAAGGATTTGGAACACTTGAAATTGATACTGTTCATATCCATGGTGTATCATATGTTTCTGGTTTAAAGCATAACTTGCTTCTATCAGTCAATTCTGTGATAAAGGATTTAGTGTTGAATTCTCAAAGAACTTGTGTTATGTGAAAGATAATGTTTCACAACAAATATTACTAACTGGTACTAGAAAATGAAATGTGTATCTTGCTGATTGGAGGCTTACTCCTATGGATACATGTTTAATAGACAATAAGACTACTGAAACCAGTTGGTTATAGCACAAAAGACTGAACCACTTGAACTTCAAAACCTTAAACAAACTTGCAAGATTAGCACTTGTGAGAGGTTTACCTAATTAAGTGTTCAGTAAAGATCATATTTGTGATGCTTGTCAGAAAGGCAAGCAAATTAGAGCATCATTCAAAAGCAAAGTAGAAGTTTCTGATAGAATACTTCAATTGTTACATATGGATCTCATCGGTCCAGTAACACCTGTAAGCACTAATGGCAGAAAAAATACACTTGTCGTAGTTGATGACTACTCTAGATATACTTGGGTCATTTTCTTACTCAGTAAGAAAGAAACTCAGACCAAACTGCCAGAGTTACTGAAAAGACTCAATACTGAAAAGAATCTGAGTGTGGTCAAAATCAGATCTGATAAAGGCACTGAGTTTATCAACCATATTATATCTGATTATTGTGAAGCAAATGGAATAACTCATGAAACATTAGCTGCAAGGACCCCTCAACAAAATGTTGTTGTTGAAAGAAGAAATAGGACACTGAAAGAGATTGCAAGAACAATGATTGTTGAAGCTGACATTCCTAAGAGATTTTGGGCTGAGGCAGTCAACACTGCATGCTACTCTCAGGACAGATCCATGCTGACAGAGAATCAAGGAAAAACTCCATATGAACTGTGGAATGAAAAGAAGCCTCTTGTTTCTTTCTTTCGTGTGTTTAGTTGTAAGTGTTTCATACACAATAATGGTAAAGATCAGTTGAAAACATTTGATAGCAAAGCTGATGAAGGAATATTATTAGGATATTCTGAAGTTAGTAAAGCCTTCAGAGTTTACAACTGTAGGACCCTTATTGTGGAAGAAACACCTCATGTTGTTTTTGATGAATCTACTTGTGTTCATAAGAAACAGGAAGTTGATTCAGGAGACTTAACAAAGAGGATCACCAGACTTAGCCTGAAAAAGAATGTCAAAACATCATCTGAGCCTGAAAAGAAGAAGTCAATCACTTACTATGAATGGAGTGAGACTGACTCAGAGGAAGAAGAGACTCAGGATGGAAATACTCAGGCTGGTGGTACTCAGTATAATAGTTCTCCACTGAAGGAAAGCCAACACACTGAAGCTGACCAATCTGAACAAACTTCAGTTCAGACTCAGGTATGTAATGCCGATGAAGATGTGGTCACAGCTGAGGCAAACTCTGAATCTATCAACCAAGGGGGAACAAATGTCACTGACAATGTTCTGAATGAAATATCCCCTGAGGAAGATGATTCACTTTTTCCTTTCTTATTGTTCCCTGAATTTAATGAATTACCTGATCCTAACATTTCTGATGATGAGGATATCACTGAAGGGGGAACATCCAGGAGAACATGGCTAGATAGTCACCCTACAAGTCAGGTTGTGGGAGATCTATCTGAAGGAGTTAAAACAAGAAGGTTCCATGGAGAAAGTGCTTTGTTCTGCTGCTTCCTATCTGAGAAAGAACCTACTCAGATTGAAGAGGCTCTTCAAGATTCCTTTTGGATTATTGCCATGCAAGAAGAGCTGAATAAGTTTTCTAGGAATGAAGTTTGGGAGTTAGTAGATAGACCTAAGAAGTACAATGTGATTGGAACTAAATGGGTTTTCAAGAATAAGAAAGATGAGAACAATGTCATTGTAAGAAACAAGGCAAGGCTAGTTGCACAAGGTTATTCCCAAGAAGAAGGCTTGAATTATGATGAAACCTTTGCACCAGTTGCAAGACTAGAAGCTATTAGATTGTTTCTTGCATATGCTGCTCACATGAAATTTAAGGTATATCAAATGGATGTAAATAGTGCATTTCTGAATGGTGTGCTTAAAGAAGAGGTTTATGTTGAACAACCTCCTGGCTTCTCTCAGAATGACTAAGTTTACAGGCTCAGAAAAGCCTCGTATGGTCTAAAGCAAGCACCCAGAGCTGGATGATACTCTATCTCAATTTCTTACTGACCATGGTTTTACCAAAGGAACTGTGGATAGAACCCTGTTCAGGATAGAAGATGGGAAAGATATTTTACTAGTTCAGATCTATGTGGATGTCATTATCTTTGGATCCCCTAATCAACAGTTGTGTGAGAAATTTTCTACATTGATGAAAGGAAAGTTTGAAATGTCAATGATGGGGGAGATGAATTTCTTTCTAGGACTTCAGGTGAAACAGTCAAAAGAATGAATTTTCATCAATCAGGCAAAATACACCAGAGATCTGATTGCCAAGTATGGTATTCAATATTTCAATGCAGTTAGAATTCCTATGAATACTAACTACAAGATGGACCCTAATCCTGAAGGCAAGTCAGTTAACCATAGTGATTATAGAGGGATCATTGGATCATTGCTCTATCTCACAGCAAGTAGGCCTGATATATCTTTTGCTGTTGGGATATGTGCAAGATACCAAGCCAATCCAAAGGCTAATCACACAGAAGCTGCCAAAAACATACTGAGATATCTAAAAGGCACAGTGAATAGAGGATTGTGGTATCCAGCTGATGATAACCTTGAATTAACTGGTTATTCAGATGCTGATTATGGTGGTTGCAGAATTGACAGGAAGTCCACTTCAGGAACTTATCAATTTCTTGAAAGCAAACTGATGTCTTGGTTCTCTAAGAAACAGACCTCAGTAGCAACTAGTACTACTGAAGCTGAATACATGGCTGCAGGAATCTGCTGTGCATAGATTCTTTGGTTAAGGCAACAATTGAGGGATTATAAGATTATAGCCAATAAAGTACCTATATTTTGTGACAATAACAGTGCTATTGCTATTTCACAAAATCCAGTATTGCACACCAGATGTAAACATGTGGATATCAGGCACCATTTCATTAGAGACCATGTAGAGAAGAAAGACATTAGGATGTAGAAAATTCAAACTGATAAACAGAGAGCTGATATTCTTACTAAGCCATTAGCTGAGTCAAGATTTCAGGAATTATCAGTAGAATTATGGATGTTGGATCCAGGTGAGTAATTTATCTTGAAGGGAGAAGCCCTTCAGAAGCATGAAGTTTTTCAAGTAAGAAAAACTCAAGACAAAAATCTCTCAGGATGGAAACTGAAACTCAGGATGATTTTTGTCACGTTCAGTACTTAGTAAGGTTTAAGTATTCAATTAATCCTGAAGGATACTAGACACATGCTTTTACTCATAAGAATTTATTTCAGTCAGTAATCATTTGAAATAAATACAAAAGACCTGAACATTAAGCGGGAATGTTTGAAGGATTTCTATTGGTTAATATTTTGGCAGGACACCAAAGGGTTACCTCGATTAGAGTGAAACATCATTTTGTCACTCTAATTGCTGCCATTTATTCTGCATACCAGGTTATTTGCTATTAATAGCAAATAAACATTGAGATTATATCAACCAAAGATTAAATCACAACCCTTTATTCAGATTTAGTCTTAGCCCTTGATCTATTTATTCAGATCATATATATACCCCAAATTTTCCCAAAATCATAATACTTTTACACTCTGCTTTTCTACAAACCCTCCAGATTATCAATGTTGGGAGATGAATTTAATAAAGAAGTTTTGATTAGATCCCAAAAACCCCTGAGTATGACATGTTCAAGATAATCTTGATAGTCTGAGTCAGGTTTCAGCATAGATTGTTCAGGAAGATATCTGGACAATGTATAGTTAGCAGATATAGATCAGGTTAGATCCTGAAGTTACTGAAGAACTCAGAAGGTACTGAGTAACTAAAGAATCAGTAGAACTGAATGTTCAAAAAGGTACTGAAGATGCTGAAGAAATGAAGACTCAGATATTACTGAAGACTCAGTAAGTTGCTGAAGACACTGAAGACTCAGTAAGTTGCTGAAGACACTGAAGACTCAATAGTTACTGAAGACTCAGTAAGATACTGAATACTCAGTATAACCTGAATGTTCAGAGGCACTGAATAATATCTATCTGAAGACTACAAAACTGAGAAAAACGCACATGTTCAGAAAAGTAGATATTGCCCAAAACATTCTAGTGCAGACAAAAAGAACTAAGTCTAAGTGTTGTTTAAGGTTGTCTCATTCAGAGAGATTGACCAAAAAGAGCCATTTTGTTTGTCTACATTCACTGAAGACAAGAACCAATCAGAGGAAGACAACACAGTACTTCACTTACACTGAAAGCGACAGGACCCTGAATTATGTCAGTAGTACTAAGTTCCAGACTACAAAAATTGGTGATTGGCTACATGACTGCATATTTCCTAAAACATGCAATGGAGTGTTCAAACCCTAAAAATAGCCGTTCATCAAACACCAGAAGAGGAAACTCATAAAGTTATCTATTCCAACGGATAGTTTTTTCAAAGAGTGACCTTGGTGAAGTTGCCTATAAATACCAGTGACCCTTTACATTGAGAGGTTACGGGAAATTTCAAAGCAACTCAAGAGCTCATTCATATTATTGCAAATTGAAGCACTTGAAAACCTTAGAATTTCCCAAGTGTTTCACATTGGAGAGAGCTCACTATTCTAAGCCTAGATTGATAGATATATCCAAAGCTTAGAAGAGATATCCTAGCCTTTGCATTAGTTCTTATTGTAAAGGATATCTCACCCTAGTTCGAAACCAACCCAAAACCCAAACCCTTTGTTAAGGTAGTTTGTGTGTGTCTTGTTGGTGAGTTAGAGTTGTAAAGAGTGAGTAAGCTACAGTGAGTTAGCCAGAAAACTCTAGAGAATAAGTTAGTAAGCTACTTGTGGTAGTCTGAACACTTGTGTGTGTTTGAGTTAGTAAGCTGCAGTGAGTCAGCCAGAAAACTCAAGGTAGAAAGGTGAGTAAGCTACATTGAGTTAGCCTGAAAGCTTTAGGAAGTGGTTAAGGAATTTCTCTGAAGATCAGAGAGAGTGGACGTAGGAGCTTGAGTCTCTGAACCACTATAATTGCTGTGTTGTTTGCTTTATGTACTGCATTTTATCTGTTACATGTTTTTCACTGAAAGCTATTTCACTGATATTCAGTTGGAACCAATCCACTGAACTGCATAAAATTGGTCACAACCTTAATCACTGTTTTATTAAAGGAAGAAGATATTTCAGCAAAGCTAAAACGAGTATAAACTTAGGGCCAACCATTCCGCACACTTGAGTAGCTAGAACAGATAGTTACCAAACTGAACTAACTCTACTAAGTGTTCAGTAAGATGATTATCTTATCCAAGCTCCTCAGGATCTCTGATAAATTCAGGATCAGTTGGGCTAATTTGAAGCTTCTAAAAGCAGCTCAGGATCATTGTCTCAGTAGACTTTGACTCAGGGTATCCGTGCTTCTCAGGACAAAAATATCAGGATAACCTGACCCATCTGACCTCAGTGAAGAAAAAGTTCGAAAAATCACTGAACACGTGTATTCCCCCCCATACACGTGTGAGACTCGTTAGCACCGGGACCAACAAGTGGTATCAGAGAAGTGGTTCATTTTGACCACTTGCTTTGGTAGCCATAATCTATTTCCTAAAAGACTTTGGTGGTCTACTGAATAGATCTGTTTGTTGATATCTTACAAGGCTCAGTCATCATGCCTTCTAAGAAACTTCATATGTTCTCTATTGAGAGCTATGACCTATGGAGACTGAGAATGCAGACTCATCTGTATTCAAAACATGAAAGAATGTGGAGAGTGGTTTCTGAAGGACCATTCAAATTTACTGTTGTAAATCCCAAAATCACTGATACTGAGAGAAATGATCCCAGGGATGAATTTCCTAAACCTGATGACTAACTGACTCCTGATGAGAGAAATTTAGTCAATCTGGACTACATTGCTAAAGATACTTTGTATAACACTATTGATGATGGTGTTATGGGGATGATTTCTCACTGTGAAACTGCAAAAGAAATATGGGACACACTTGCTGTTATGTGTCAAGGCACAGATCATATTAAGGAAAACAAACTTTCTGTTGCTATTGGAAAGTTTGATGGCTTTGAAATGGAAGATGGTGAGTCCAATGACAAACTTGAGGTCAGATTCACTAGCATCATGAATGATCTGAGTGCTCTTGGGAAAAGATACCCACAGAGAGAAGTGGCACTGAAAATTCTTAGAGGATTGTCTAAGAAATGGGATATACATGTTGTGGTGATTGAAAACACCAAAAATATTGATTCCATGCCATACCAACAAGTTTTCTCTGAACTGAAAGCTTATGAGTTTGTGATTGACAAGAAAACTAAGAAATCTGACAACAAAGATGATTCTTCTAGCAAGAATGTGGCTTTTAAAGCCAAAGAGAAACCCTATAAAGCTAGAGAGTCTGAAAACTCACTTGCCAGAAATCAGGATGAGCAAGAGGATAAGCTAGTACTGATGGCAAGGAGGTTTGAAAGACTCAATAGCAGATATGGAAAATATAAGAAATACTACAGAATTACAGGTGTACAAGAGAAACTTAGAAGTTCGAGGGATGATTCACCGAGAAAAGAGAAGGACCAGAAGGGAAGGATCCTCATCCAAGAAGAAGGACTCCAAGACCAAGGAGGAAAGTGACGGGATGATGATACCAACAGATGATCTAACCGGCTGTCGGAAGAAAGGTCACTTTCAATATGGTATCGGAAATGAAAAGCTAAAGAAAGAAAAGGAGAGACAAGCCAAGAGAGACAGGGAAGATCTCCAAAGAAGAAAGCTATGATTGCAGAAGAGGAAGAACATTCTGAAGAAGGTTCCAGTTCCTCAGATGAGATTTTCTCAGACAGTGACAATGATGATGTCTGTCTTATGGCTGTGGAGGAGGTAAATTCTTCTATCTCTGTTGTTGCTCCTACACAAGCACATGAGTTCTCAAGTTCAACTGCAAAACAAAGAACTTTGACTGATGGATTCGTTTGAGAATCTTATGAAGGACTATTTCGTGTTACAAGAATCGCCATTGAAACTCAAGAGCGTAACAAGGAACCGATCGCGAGAATCAAGTGGAAAGACTCTAAAAATCTTTGAGATCACTTCTCAAATGATGGGAACTCTTGATGAATGGATGTTCGAAAGTACAACTCTCGTAAAAAGAGAAGGTGATAGAGATCCGAATGGAAAATTAGAGAAATCTACTAAAGAGATTCAGCTTATCAGAACTGAGTTCAATGACCTCTTTGAGAAGCATGAAACTCTAAAGAAATGTGAGGATAGTGCGCAGAGAAAGTTAGCTCTATTGAATTCTGCATCTAAAGTAATAGATGAAATTTCAGAGTTATCAAAGACCTGAAACTATAAAAGCTGGATTGAGATACATTCCTGGGGGAACCTCACAAGGTCTTCTGAATGCTGCTTCTAGTAGCACCAAGACTGTCTTTGTTAAACCCGGTGGCATCTAATCTTCTTCTTCAAGAACAACCCGTAGTTTTAGACAAGGGTAAAGGACCTATGGAGCCAGAAAAAACCTGAAGGTTCAGGGAAGAAAGCCCAAACCTCAGGAAAAGGCTAGAAAACCTGAACACTCAGCAGGAAATTTTCAGGCCAGTACTTCAAAGCCTCAGGCTAAGAATACCAACCTGAAGAGATCTGCACTAAACCATCAGAGGAATTTTCAGAAGAGAAACACTCAGCAGAGATATTCTCAACTGAAAAGACCAAGTCCTCAGATTACTGAAAGACCCTAATTTCAGTACAGGCAACCTAAACCCCAGTTGTCTAAGGGTAAAGGTTTCCTGAACCTAAGTCAGCAGAGACAGAGACCAGCTACACCAAAGCTAAGGCACTTGAACAAAAAGCCTGAACCCAAGAAGAACTCTAAGGCTCATGTTCATGCTAAGGCTGACATTCATACACAAGGTACTGCCAAGGCACCTAGTGTAGTGAAAGTGTATGTAGATGTTTATGGGAGACAAATCAGCCACTCTAAATTAATTAGAGTTATTAGGCAGATTTAGGTTCCAAAAGGTACAGCTAACCTGGTAGGACCCTACACCAAATGGGTACCTAAAAACTGATCTGTTTTTTAGGTAAAGGAAAAGGGCACTGAGCTGAATGAATACAACATAGCACTGATGAGTAGAAATAAATTGGCACCTGCTGTATGGTATCTGGACAGTGGATGTTCAAGATATATGACAGGATATAAGCAACTACTCACTGACTATGTTGAGCAAACTCAGATCACATTTGGAGACAACTCAAAAGGACAAACTGAGGGATATGGAACTCTTGAAGTTGATTCTGTTCATATCCATGGTATTTAATATGTGTCTGGTTTAAAGCATAACTTGCTTTCTATCAGTCAATTCTGTGACAAAGGATTCAGTGTTGAGTTCTCAAAGAACTTATGTTATGTGAAAGACAATACTTCACATAAAATTTTACTGACTGGTACTAGAAAAGGAAATGTGTATCTTGCTGATTGGAAATTATATCCTAAAGATACATGTTTGGTTGCAAAAAGTTCCACTGATACCAGTTGGTTGTGGCACAAAAGACTGAATCACTTAAACTTTAAAACCCTGAACAAACTTGCAAGATTAGCACTTGT
This sequence comes from Stenogyne calaminthoides, assembly GCA_037126765.1. NCBI lineage: Eukaryota > Viridiplantae > Streptophyta > Magnoliopsida > Lamiales > Lamiaceae > Stenogyne > Stenogyne calaminthoides. The sequence goes on from JBBCBC010000021.1 coordinate 28,727,996, forward strand.
GAGGGGGTTACCAAATGAAATGTTCAAGAAAGATCATGTTTGTGATGCCCGCCGAAGGAAAACAAATCGAGCATCTTTCAAAAGCAAAGTAGATGTTTCTCTTGATGAGAATCTGCAGAATCGTTACATATGGATCTCTTTGGTCCAGTAACACCTGTAAGCACAAATGGCAGGAAATATACACTTGTGGTAGTTGATGACTACTCTAGATACACATATGTCATATTCTTACTTAGTAAGAAGGAGACTCGCATAAAACCGCCAGAAATCTTGAAAAAGGCTCAAGATCTTGAAAAAAGAATCGAGTGTGGTCAAGATAAAGGCGAGTTTATAAATCATATCATATCGATTATTGTGCAAAGAAATGGAATAACCTATGAAACATCATTTGCAAGGACCCCACATGAGTAATGGTGTTCTTTGAAAAAGAAGAAATAGGACTCTGAAAGAAGCTACAAGAACAATGATTGCTGAAGCTGATATTCCTAAGAGATTTTGGGTTGAAGCTATCAACACAGCATGCTACTCTCAGAACAGATCCATGCTGACCAAGAATCAAGGAAAAACTCCATATGAGCTGTGGAATGAAAGTAAGCCTCTTGTTTCTTTCTTTCGTGTGTTTGGTTGCAAGTGTTTCATACACAATAATGGTAAAGATCAGTTGAAAACTTTTGATAGCAAAGCTGATGAAGGGATATTCTTAGGATATTCTGAAATCAGTAAAGCCTTCAGAGTTTACAACTGTAGGACTCTTATTGTGGACGAAACACCTCATGTTGTTTTTGATGAATCTACTTGTGTTCAGAAGAAACAGGAACATGACTCAAGAGAAACACCAAACTTAGCCTGAAAAAGGAATCCTCTGAACCTGAAAAGAAGAAGTCAGTTACTTTCTATGAATGGAGTGAATCAGACTCAGACAAAGAAGTTCAGGAAGAAAAAACTCAGGATGGTTCTGAATGGAATTTTCCCTGAGGAAGATGATTCCCTTTCTCCTTTTTTGTTATTCTCTGAATTTGATGAACTGCCAGAACCTAACATTTCTGATGTTGAGGACACTTCTGAAGGGGGAACATCCAGGAGAAAATGGTTGGATTGCCATCCTACAAATCAGATTGTGGGTGATCTATCATAAGGAGTAAAGACAAGATGGTTCCATGGTGAAAGTGCTTTATTCTGCTGTTTTCTATTAGAAAAGGAACCTACTGAGATTAAAGAAGCTTTACAAGACTCATTCTGGATTGTTGCTATGTAAGAAGAATTGAATTAGTTCACAAGGAATGAAGTTTGGGAGCTAGTGGACAGACCTAAAAGACACAATGTGATTGGAACTAAGTGGGTGTTCAAGAATAATTGAGATGAAAACAACAACTTTGTGAGAAACAAGGCAAGGCTAGTTGCACAAGGTTATTCAGAAGAAGAAGGCTTTGATTATGATGAAACCTTTGCACCTGTTGCAAGACTAGAAGCCATCAAATTGTTTCTTGCATATGCTGCCCACATGAAATTCACAATCTATCAGATGGATGTGAAAAGTGCATTTCTGAATGGTTTGCTTAAGGAGGAAGTATATGTGGAACAACCTCCAGGATTTTATCAGAATGACCAAGTTTACAGGCTCAGGAAAGCCTTGTATGGTCTTAAGCAAGCACCCCGAGCATGGTATGATACCCTTTCTCAGTTTCTTACTGGCCATGGTTTTATCAAAGGAACTGTTGATAGGACTTTGTTCAGGATAGAAGATGGAAAGGATATTTTACTAGTTCAGATCTATGTGGATGACATCATATTTGGATCTCCAAATCGTCAGTTGTGTGAAAAGTTTTCTACTCTGATGAAAGAAAAGTTTGAGATGTCAATGATGGGGGAGATGAATTTCTTTCTTGGACTTCAGGTGAAACAAACTAAGGAAGGAATATTCATCAATCAAGCAAAATACACCAGAGATCTGATTGCAAAGTATGGAGTACAGAATTGCAATACAGTTAGAATTCCCATGAATACTAACTACAAGATGGATCCTGATCCTGAAGGCAAATCAGTAAATCACACTGATTATAGAGGGATCATTGGATCACTGCTATATCTCACAGCAAGTAGGCCTGATATAACATTTGTTGATGGGATATGTGCAAGATACCAAGCTAATCCTAAGGCTAGTCACATGGAGGCTTCCAAAAAGATTCTGAAATATCTTAAAGGCACTGTGAATAGAGGATTATGGTATCCAGCTGATGATAACCTTGAATTAACTGATTATTCAGATGCTGATTATGGAGGATGTAGAATTGACAGGAAGTCTACCACAGGAACTTGTCAATTTCTTGGAAGTAAACTGATATCATGGTTTTCAAAGAAACAAACCTTAGTAGCAACCAGTACTACTGAAGCTGAATACATGGCTGCAGGAAGTTGTTGTGCACAGATTCTTTGGCTCAGACAACAATTGAGGGATTATAAGATTATAGCATATGAAGTACCTATATTTTGTGATAATAATAGTGCAATTGCTATTACACAAAATCCTGTATTGCACACCAGATGTAAGCATGTTGATATCAGACATCACTTCATCAGAGATCATGTTGAGAAGAAAGACATCAGAATGGAGAAAATTCATACTGATAAACAGAGAGCTGATATCTTGACTAAACCTTTGGCTGAATCAAGATTTCAGGAACTATCAGTTGAATTAGGTATGTTGGATCCAGGTGAATAAAGTAAATCTAAAAAATTGAAGGTTTTCAGATGCATGAAGTTTTCTCAGGTTTTTTACTGAAAAAACTCAGGATAAAATTGAGAGTCCTGAACACTGAGTCTTGGAAAACTCAGTTATCCTGAAGTTCAGTACTCATTATTATACTGACATTTTATCAAGGTCAAAACTCAGTAAGACTGATGGAGAAAATTAGTCTGAAGAAGTATTTACTCATGCACCACATTTATTCTCTATCTGAATCTCAGTAATCATTGGCAATAAATTACAAAACACCTGAAGAAATAATTGGGCGGGACCTTTGAAATTCTTGAGGAAAGTCAATGGTCTGCAGGAACAGTAATTAAATGCACTGTTCATTAATCACCAATATGGATAAATTGGCGGCTAAGTACTTGCGAAATCGTCCTTTCAAATACCCATTTTAGTCAGTTTTTAATCTTGACCGTCAAAACCTTCATCTACGCAATTTTCCATAAATCAAAATCCTATATCCATTACAAAGACTCCATTCAAGCCCTATTTCAAAAAGGCCTTCGTCTTCACAAACCCTCTGCTTCAAAACCTTTGATTGCCCAGAAATCTCTTATCTCAAAAACCCTTCACTCACCAAAAATGACACTCTCTATATACGACAAACTCGCCATTTCTAACAAACCATGGTACAAAAATGTTGTTTCTCTGGAAAGCACATCCAATGCACCTCACGAGGAGGAGGCGTTGCATATGATTCGTATGGCAAAGCTTCCTTGTCTAATCGCAAATCAACCAGATGCTGAATATGCCAAGGAGGTAATTGAGTTTGTTTCTAATATGCAATTGGATGACGAATATTGCGTAGAGTCTAAGATTACGGTGTTGCATTTGGAACATAGTACAAAATATGTGGATTTTGTTAGGAAATTATATATTATTCCTAAGAATCTGAATGCCATATATGAGTTAAGTGATAGAGGTGAAGACCCTACGGTATACATGATGGGTAGGGAACAAGAGTATTTGGATAAAATTACTGAGCATCCGGTAAAGTTTGAAGCTACTTTGAATAAGAGGCATTTGAAGCCTAAATATCGAGTATTGTTGGATATTGAAAGCAAATGCATCATGAGTAGATCTGGTAGTTTCGAACAGATAAGCACGCCTAAGTTAAGGCTAATGGCGGCGATTGAAGATTCACCTACTACAACATTTAATTGGTTGCACTATTTGATCAAGCCAAACAAATTCAGAAGGTGAATGGCTCTGTAGTTATCAAGGGAAAAATTCTACATGCAACCAAGATTACATTTATCTTGGAAACGTGCAGAGAATAGGAGGACATTTTTGCCAATTCCACTTCCTTTCCAAAGTCAAAAATCATGTTCAAACCAACGAAGAAGACTTTGAGAGGAAAGAAAGAGAAAAATACTGAGTCTCAGGAGGAGACTACCGAAGAGAAAACTGAGGAAGATACAACAGTGGTGGAGCAAGTCAGGGAAACAAGACAGACTTCTCAGAAATCCACAGAGACAACTAATGAAGAAGCCAAACAAGCTAGGGGGAAAGCCCTGATGGAAATTAAAAGAGAGAAAGGTGAGAAACTGAAGAAGAAAGCACTAGCTCCTCAGAAGCGCAGAAGGCTTCAAATAATTGCGAAAAAGGAGGCCAGTGAACTGAAGAAACTCAACTTGAAGGCCAGCAAGAGTTGAAATCTCCACTTCAGGTTCTTGCTCAGGTAGTGACAAATGTGCAGGAGCAGGTTTTCTCTGAGGTACTTGAAACATCTCTGAGCTCAGACAAAATCTCTCAGGAAATCTTCAAGGGACCTCAAATCTCTACTGAAGAAATACCAGCGCAGACTTCAGATCAGTCTGAACCTCAGGAATTGCTGAACTTGGATACGCTTCTGAATGAACCTTTTCTTGATCCAACAGCACTGGTACTTGTACAATCTTAGCAAACAGCTCCTGAAAGCCCAAGATTGAAGAAGGGAGAAGCCGAAGAGACTGAATGGCGGAGCAAGGGGGAACGGTTCATCCTGGACTGATACCCTGAGCTAAATGCTTATCCTGACCTTCAGGATATGCTCTTCAGGCTCAGAACGACAGTATACGACCTGAATCAGACACTTCCGGAAATGCTAAACATCGCATCATTCAGAGGAGAAGAGTGGTGGAATGCTGAGACAGCTGCCCTGACTGAATTCTCAGGCTTCAGAAAGACAAAGCTCAGGATGAAAGATGCTGACTTTGATGAATTGGTGAAAAAGAAGTTAGCTGAAAGGAAAGATACTGAAATAGTAGATGCATCAAGTTTTCGTGATCAGAACAAAGATGGAGATTAGGGAGGTAATGCAGAAAGGCAATCTGAGGGGGAGAAGGAACCTCAGACAGATACTGAGAAAGAGAAAGAGACTGAAAGTCAGATGGAGAAGGACACTGATGCTGCACAGACTGATATCACACATTCTCAGACTGAAGTTAGCACCCTTCAGGTATCTTTTGGCACTATTATACATTATGCCAAAGCTACTGAAGTTCCTATATTTAAATCTGTTATGTAGGATATGCAGACTTAGGCTCAATTGGAGCAACCAGCTCAGTTGGAGACAATTGTTTGGCCTCCAGAAATTGATTTCAGTCCTATCCTGGATAAATTGAAGAAGGTGGTGCCAATGGTGGAGAAAGTGACTCAAATTGAAGAAACCTTGGCAAGCCAATCTCAAAAGCTGGAAAAGAAACTGAGCTCAATGCAGAGATGGAGCAAAGGTATCAAACCAGAACTGCTTACCTTGAAGCTAAACTGATTGAGAAGAATGATCAGATAATCAAGAAAACTGTTGAGGAAATGGGCTCCCTGCTCATGACCAAGACAGACATGATGCATGAAGTGTTCTCAAAGCAGTTTGCTCCACTTGCAGATGAATTCTCAATGGCCAAGAATTACATGATGAGGCTAGAGGATGAGCATGATCGGGTTAGGTGGGCAAAGACGCAAAAGATGGGCAAGGAGCAATACTATATGGATACTGCACTGACTCAACTACTCCCAAGGTATGGTGCCAAAAAGGGGGAAAGGCCTGGTGGCAAATTAAGTGAGTTGTTGGCACAAACCTTGGAGAGAAAGGCTCAAAAAGAAGCTGAAGGAAAGAAAATTTTGGATGCCTTAAGTGAGATTGAAGCCACTGAGAAACTGAAGTTCAAAGAAGCAGAAAAACCTACAGTCACTAAAACATCTGAGCAAACCATTCAGGAAGTAATTAGTAAAAAAACTGAGTGATAGAAGGATGATTGAGACAAGCAAAGCCGGTGAAGAGCAAGTCAGACCTGAAAAGAGAAAGGCTGTTGCATTCGTGGAACAAGAAAAGAAGAAAAGAGCTAAAGTTTCAAAACCTACTCAGAGGAAGTTGATAATGGAATTTGAAGAATATGAGGAAGAAGCTGAAAAGAAAGAAACTGAAACTCAGAAAGAAGTCATCGATACCAAGAAAACTCTGAAAGTTCTTCAGATTGAAAAAGAGAAGAAGATCGCTAACGCAAATTTTCTGGTGTTCCACTGATCAGGAAAAAGAAAGAAGAAGAGTAGAAAAGAAGAGGTGGTTTTAAAAAGTTTTTAAGCAAAAGGAGGGGTACGGAAAAGACTCAGAAGTGGCCGCACATTGACAAGTGGATGCCTATACAGTTCAATGATGCATGGGAAGAGATCAAGAGAACATACGGTTCTATTATGAGATTCCGAGAGAATGGAGGGAGCAATTTCGGATAAGAATGAAGCCTTCATTGAGTACTTCTTCGACATTCTATCCTAAGTACCTGCAAAGTTGGATCAACATGGCAGATGAAGGAAACACGCAGATAGTAGCCCCTGGTCCATACATGTACCCAGCTCCTAGGTTTGAGAATGGCTATGTGAATGAAGCAGCTATTTTTCAGGAAATAGCCCAGTATGCCATCCAGCTAGGCCTAACAGGAAACAACCCTGATATCATCAAGGCAAGGGATGAACTGAAGAAGAGATACTACGGGATGTTCAACCTGGAAGTGCCAGAGGATGAAGTGGAAGAACACTGGAGACTTTGTTCTTCTGATTTATTTTTTGATTTTCATTGTAATCTGTAACTCTTATCCTATATCAATGAAAATTTTATCTTTATGATCAAAAGATAATATCTCATTATCTTTTTACATGTCTTTAATTACTTGATATGCCAGATTGTTTAGAAAATTGTTGGGTGAAATACCATTTTGGTTTGAAATAGATAAACTGAAACCTAAGGATAGGTTAGGTTTTCTTAAATGTAACAGGATGGTTTGGGCATCATCAAAAAGGGGAAATTGTTGGGAGATGAATTTAATAAAGAAGTTTTGATTAGATCCCAAAAACCCCTGAGTATGACATGTTCAGGATAATCTTGAGAGTCTGAGTCAGGTTTCAGCATAGATTGTTCAAAAAGATATCTGCACAATGTATAGTTAGCAGATATAGATCAGGTTAGATCTTGAAGTTACTGAAGAACTCAGAAGGTACTGAGTAACTAAAGAATCAGTAGAACTGAATGTTCAAAAAGGTACTGAAGATGCTGAAGAAATGAAGACTCAGATATTCATCAAGACTCAATGAAGTTCTCAAGACATTGAAGACTCGAAGAAGTTCTTTCAAGACATCAAGACTCGATGAAGTTCTTTGAAGACACTACTTTCATTAGTTTCAAGACTCAAGAAGATATCTTGAATACGCAGTATAACCTGAATGTTCAGGGGCACTAAATAATATATATCTGAAGACTACAAAACTGAGAAAAACGCACATGTTCAGAAAAGTAGATATTGCCCAAAACATTCTAGTGCAGACAAAAGGAACTAAGTCTAAGTGTCGCTTTTAGTATCAGTGAAGTACAGTGTTGTCTTTCTCTGATTGGTTCTTGTGTTCAGTGAATGTAGATAAACAAAATGGCTCTTTTTGGTCAATCTCTTCCAGACTGCAAAAATTAGTGATTGGCTACATGACTGCATATTTCCTAAAACATGCAAGGGAGTGTTCAAACCCTAAAATTAGTCGTTCATCAAACACCAGAAGAGGAAACTCATAAAGCTATCTCTTCCAACGGATAGTTTTTTCAACGAGTGACCTTGGTGATGTTGCCTATAAATACCAGTGACCCTTTACATTGAGAGGTTACGGGAAATTTCAGAGCTACTCAAGAGCTCATTCGTATTATTGCAAATTGAAGCACTCGGAAACCCTAGAATTTCCCAAGTGTTTCACATTAGAGAGAGCTCACTATTTTAAGACTAGATTGATAGATATATCCAAAGCTTAGAAGAGATATCCTAGCCTTTGCATTAGTTCTTATGTAAAGGATATCTCACCCTAGTTGGAAACCAACCCAAAACCCAAACCCTTTGTTAAGGTAGTTTGTGTGTGTCTTGTTGGTGAGTTAGAGTTGTAAATAGTGAGTAAGCTACAGTGAGTTAGCCAGAAAACTCTAGAGAAGAAGTTAGTAAGCTACTTGTGGTAGTCTGAACACTTGTGTGTGTTTGAGATAGTAAGCTGCAGTGAGTCAGCCAGAAAACTCAAGGTAGAAAAATGTGTAAGCTACAGTGAGTTAGCCTGAAAGCTTTAGGAAGTGGTTAAGGAATTACTCTGAAGATCAGAGAGAGTGGACGTAGGAGCTTGAGTCTCTGAACCACTATAATTGCTGTGTTGTTTGCTTTCTATACTGCATTTAATCTGTAACATGTTTTTCACTGAAAGCATATTTCACTGATATTCAGTTGGAACCAATCCAATGAACTGCATAAAATTGGTCACAGCCTTAATCACTGTTTTATTAAAGGAAGAAGATATTTTAGTAAAGATAAAACGAGTATAAACTTAGGGCCAACCATTCCGCACACTTGAGTAGTTAGAACAGATAGTTACCAAACTGAACTAACTCTACTAAGTGTTCTGTAAGATGATTATCTGATCCAAGCTCCTCAGGATCTCTGATAAATTCAGGATCAGTTGGGCTAATCTGAAGCTTCTGAAAGAAGCTCAGGATCATTATCTCAGTAGACTTTGACTCAGGACAATCCGTGCTTCTCAAGACAAAAATATCAGGATAACCTGACCCATCTGACCTCAGTGAAGAAAAAGTTTGAAAAATCACTGAACACGTGTATTCCCCACCCCCATACACGTGTGAGACTCGTTAGCACCGGGACCAACAATCAAACCCTTCATTTCTTCAAAATCCAGAACCTACAAATGGAGTTTCCCAGTTATGCTATGATTAAAAATCTTGCGGAAACAGAAAAACCATATTTCTAGCATGTTGTCACGATGATCGACAACAAGACGACTCTGATTGAAGAAGAAGCGTTGAACTTGATTCGAATGGCGCGGTTGGATAAGCTGGTTAGCAATATGCCAGAGTTAGAATTACCACAAGAGGTCTTACAGTTCGTGGTCAATCTTAAAGAAGGAGAAGATGGCTCTCTAGTCTCACAACTATGTTTTAGCACTCACGCGAAATCTAAGGCCGAAGTAGTTTATAAGAAAGAGGTATGCCTATCACTTCAGAACATTAATGTTGTTTTTGAGTTAAGTGATAGAGGGGATGATCCAGCGGTATATATGTCGGGGCATGAACAAGAGATTTTGGATAGGTTCTCCATTTCTAAAGTTGAGTTGAAAGGAGCTTTGAATAAGAAATGCTTAAAACCTGTGTATAAAGTCCTAATTGATATTGTGGCCAAGTGCTTGATGAACACCTCTAGAAGTCTAGAGCAAGTAAGTCGGAATAAGTTGAGACTTATGGCCGCAATAGAGGACTCACCATCTAGAAATTTCAACTGGTTAAAATTTCTCGTGGATTGTATACTTAGTCAAAATTAGAAGCTAAAATATGCTGAGGGAGCATTTACGAAGAATGGGAGAGTTCTGTAAGGAACTAAGATAAGTTTCTTGATTAAGACTTTGCCGAGAAAGAAGATGTTTCTGTTGTCCGGAACCAATTTTTCCTGGAATAGGATCATGTTCAGAAAGCCTATGTCACAGAGAAGGAGACAGGCGACTTCTGAAAGTCCTAGTTCGACAAACTCGGATGAGCTGAAGAGCAGTTTGTCCAGATGAGCGGAAGAGCGACAGAAAGGTGTAGAAATTAAAAGCTCTGATTCTGATCAGGACAATCGCACAATTGCTCATGTAACAAGGATGAGAGGCAAGAAGGTGGTGGAGAAGGTCGTAGAGGATCCTGAGAAGTGGCTGATAGCTCTTGATCTTCTGAAAGTCAAGAGACAGATAGGTGAGAAGAAGAAGGCTCAGGATGAGCAAAAGAGGAAGACTAAGCGGCTAAGGAAAGTCAGTGAGATGGCATCTGGAGAGAAATCTCCACTTGACACACTTGTGAAAGCTATTTCAGAAGCTGCTGAGAGAGAAGCTGAAAATATCCCTGAGACTGGAAGGGATGAAGATGTGTTTACTTATATTCTCACTACCAGTATTGGAAGTGATCGAATTTTGAGAGAGATCTTCACAGGTTATCAAAAACCTGCTGAAGAGAACCAAATTCCGATCCCACCCACTCACCCGTAGAGCCAAAAATTCCCACACCTTCAGAGGCTCAATCTAGCTCTGAAGAGGAGTCACCTGCTCCTGAACTCAGGAAAGGTGAGGCTGAAGAGGGAGAATGGAAATTGAAGGCTGAACGATTTGTATTAGATAAATATACTGAACTTTCAACTATCCTGATCTTCAGGATATGTTCTTCAGACTAAAAACTGCTATGCTTATAGTCAATCAATCCTTCGCCATGATGCTGAAAATAGGGAACTTCAGAGGTGAAGAATTTTGGGCTGATGAAGTGGCAGAACTAGATGCGTTTTTAGGATTGGGAAAGAAGAGATTGAGGATCAGCCTGAGGGAACTGATGAGGGTCAGGACAAGGAGGACCCCTCTCAGGACAAAACTGACAAGGACCTTGATGAAGGTAGTCAGAAGAATGCTGAGGCTGGAGCAACTGCTCAGGGGGAACAAGCTCAGGAAGCTCCTGAACTTCAGATGATTACTATGGAAGAAACCCCTCAGGAGCCTGCATCAACTCCTACTGAATTTGTTGAAGTAGGACTTCAGACTGATGCGGAAAAAGAAATTTTTGTTCCTCCACAACCAACAGTTGATCTCACACCTCTTGTTGAGAAGTTAACCAAGTTCGAGCCTATGATTGGTCAGATGGCAAAGCTTGAACCTCTGGTTGGTGAAGTGTCCAAACTTGCTGAGGCACAAACTTCTCAGGGCGAAACCATCAAAGCCCTTAGCACATCTATAGTAACATCTGCTTAGGTAAATTTACTATCCACTGCCATTGATATCAAGTTTACTACATTTACTGCAAAAATAGATGATGTGGCTAAGGAGATGAAGGAAGAAATGGAGAGACACTTTAAATTAAGATCAAAAGTGCTTGAGGATTTTCTGAAATCCAAGACTGATGAGATGATCAAATCAGCTGTTGAGGAGATGAGCAATTCCTTGATGGAAAAGATGAAAGCAACCTATGGTGGTCTTGCTGAAGACACCAGTTCTGGGATGAATGTGCTGCAGAGGATTCAGGATGAACATTTCCATGTGGCAGCAGAAGTTCGATCGATTGGCATAGAGCAATTACACATGGACAGAACCCTTCCCGAGCTGATTGCAAATTATGATGCCAAAAAGGGGGAAATTTATGACAAGCTTGCTGCCTTGCCACCTCTGGAAAAACAGATTGAGCAATTCCCTACTGAAATTCATAGAGGAAAGAGTAAAGAGGAAGAGCCTGAAGTGGTGATCCATCCTGAAGCTGCAATGGAAGTTATTGAGCAAAGAGCTAAGAGGCAGAGGAAACAGGAGTCCAGTAAACAAGGAGAAGCCCATGGAATCCTGATACCTCATAAGAAGCCTGCTGCATTTATTGAAAAACCTCTAAAGACGAAGCATCTTGCCAAACAAGTCAGCAAAAAGCATACTTAGAGGAAGCTTGCTCTTGAATTTGAAGAAGATACTGAGAAGGAAGTTACTGAGAAGGATGAGGAGTCTGAGATGGATGATCTCTTCAAGGAAGGATTTGGTGAATATGATGTATCCACCAAAAGACTCAATTGGGACCGGCACAACTCAGTGAAAGCAATTGAAGCTGAGAAGAAGAGAAAGGCTGCCACTTCTGTGTCAGGTTCTGAAATGACAAGAAAGGAGAGGGAGGAAGCCAAGAGAAAGTTGGGAGGCTTTCAGAGGATGGTTCGTAGGAGGAGAGGCACCAAGCAGAGATAGAGGATGTGGCCTCATGTGGACAAATGGATGCCCATTGAGCTGAATGACAGATGGGAGACGGCCAAGAGGGAGTTTGTGTTCAATTATGATGTATTACAGACTTGGTCCCAGCCCAACACTAATAGGGATGAAGCATTCATTGCCTACATACTGTAGAACTTCACTGATATATGCCAGAAATGGTTTGACTTATTTGATACTCTGGGTTATCAGCTGAAGGCTCCTGGTCAAATCAAGTATCTTCCACCAAAATACAAGAATCGGATGATCAACTATGATTTCATCCATGCATATTTTGTGGATCAAGCTGAATATCTTGAGCTGACAGGGAGTGATGCTCAGACCATTTAGAAGAGAGAAGAGCTGAAGGAAAGGTACTATGGGATGTTCAACCTGAAGCCACCAGCAGATGAGATTGAATTAGAAGAAGAGTGATTATCTTATTTCCTTTTTTTGTTTCAGTAGATTACATGACAAAACCAATGTAACTTGTACTTTTGGTTTTTGAGCTTAATGAAAAACTCTACTGATTTTTTGTTGATCAAAAGATAATCTCTCATTATCTTACTGATTATTTGATGTTGCCTTTTACTTGTTTTTACTTGCTTTATATATTGAAACCTGATTAGATGATAGGTTTACTTTTGTTTGTAACAAGATGGTTTTGGCTTCATCAAAAAGAGGGAAATTGTTGGGAGATGAATTTAATAGAGATTTTGATTAGATCCCAAAACCCCTGAGTATGACATGTTTCAGGACAATCTTGGTAGTATATGATCAGGTTTCAAATTGTATTTAGATTCAGGATTATTTGCACCATGTATAGTCAGCAGATATAGTTCAGGATATGATAGGTTAACAAGTTGTGATCCTGAAGATCAGAAGATTCCTGAAGACCAAAAACATACTGAAGTTCAGAAGAACCTGAAGAACGAAGATCCTGAAGACTGTTTGTACTGAATCAAAAGACCCAGAACAAGTCACTTCCAGTTTAATAGTGTTTGTTCATTCTTAGTACAAACAAAGAGAATGTTATACGTTCGTGAACACTAAGGAAAATATCAGATCAGTGTGGTTGACTAAAAGAGTCGTTTTGTTTGTCTCTGTTCAAAGGAAGATTTCAACCAATGAGGAGAAGACAACAGCGTACTTTACTGACACTGAAAGCGATATGTCCCTGAAGAATGTCAGCGTTGATATTTATCTTGTTCACAGAAATTGGTGATTGGCTGCTTGTCTGGATATTTCCTAAAACATGCAAGGGTGCGTTCAAACCCTAATATAGTCGTTCATCAATTACTCAAAGAAGAAACCCCTAGATGTTATCTCTCCAACGGATAGTTTTTCAAAAGTACACTTCTGGAGAGTTGCCTATAAATACTAGAGGCCTTGGACATTTCAAGGTTACGAGAAATCAAAGCAACTCCAGAGCTCATTCGTATTCAAGCAATCTTGTGAAGCACTCGAAACCCTAAGAATTTCCCAAGTGTTTCATCTTTGAAGAGAGCTCATTTGCTAAACCTAGATTTAAGATATATCCAAAACTTAGTTAGAGATATCCTAGCCTTTTACTTGTGTTTGACTGTAGAAACCAACCAAAACCCAAACCCTTTGATTAGGTAGTTTGCGTGTGTAGTTGTTGGAGAAGTGAGAGTTGTAAAGAGTAAGTAAGCTGATGTGTTCAGTCTGAAAATTCTAGAGAAGAAGTTAGTAAGCTGATTGTTTAGTCTGAAAGCTTGTGTGTGTGTTGAGTTAGTAAGTTGCAGTAGTTCAGCCTGAAAACTCGTGGTAGAAAGTTAGTAAGCTGCTGAGTTCAGTCTAAAAGCTTAAGGTAGTAGAAGTAGTGAGTTAAGGAATTTCTCTGAGGATCAGAGAAAGTGGACGTAGGAGCTTGAGCCCCTGAACCACTATAATTGCTGTGTTGTTTGCTTTCTGTTTTGCATTATTATCTGTTGCATATTTTCACTGAAAGCATTCTGAAGTTTTCTGAAATTCAGTTGGAAATAATCCACTGAGGTTGCATTAACTTGATCACACCTTTAACCACTGTTTCATTAAAGAAAAGATTTTCAGCAAAGTAAAACGAGTATAAACTTAGGGCCTACACATTCCGCACTCTAGATAAGCTAGTATAGATAGTTGTCAAACTGATCAACTCTCCTGAGTAGTCGGTAAGATTATTATCTACTCTAAGCTTATTTGGACTCTATTGTAAAAACTCAGAATCAGTTGAGCTAATCTGAAGTCTCTGAAAGCTGCTCAGTGTTATTGTCTCAGTAGACTTTGACTCAGGGCATTTTGTGCTTCTCAGGACTGAAACTCAGGACAACCTGACTCTCTGATTATAGTTTGAATAAGTTAATGCAACTTCAGTGGATTGTTTCCAGCTGAATATCAGAAAACTTCAGGATGCTTTCAGTGAAAATATGCAATAGGATAGAATGCAAAACAGAAAGCAAACAACACAGCAATTATAGTGGTTCAGAGACTCAAGCTCCTACGTCCACTCTCTCTGATCCTCAGAGCAATTCCTTAACACACTACTTCTACTACCTTAAGCTTTCAGGCTGAACTACTGCAGCTTACTAAATTTCTACCACGAGCTTTTCAGACTGAACTACTGCAGCTTACTAACTCAACACACACACAAGCGTTCAGACTGAATAATCAGCTTACTAACTTCTTCTCTAGAGTTTTGAGACTGAACACAGTAGCTTACTTACTCTTTACAACTCTCACTTCTCCAACAATCTACACACACAAACTACCTAATCAAAGGGTTTGGGTTTTGGTTGGTTTCCAACTAGGGTGAGATATCCTTTTTACAATCAAACACAAGTAAAAGGCTAGGATATCTCTAACTAAGCTTTGGATATATCTAATATCTAGGCTTAGTGAATGAGCTCTCTTCACAGATGAAACACTTGGGAAATTCTTAGGGTTTCGAGTGATTCACAAGATTTCTTGAATACGAATGAGCTCTGGAGTTGCTTTGATTTCCCGTAACCTTGAAATGTCCAAGGCCTCTGGTATTTATAGGCAACTCTCCAGAAGTCTACCTTTGAAAAACTATATGTTGGAGAGATAGCATCTAAGGTTTCTTCTTTGGGTAACTGATGAACGGATATATTAAGGTTTGAACGCACCCTTGCATGTTTTAGAAAATATCCAGACAAGCAGCCAATCACCAATTTCTGTGAACAAGACAAATATCAGTGCTGACATTCTTCAGGGACATGTCGCTTTCAGTGTCAGTAAAGTACGCTGTTGTCGCCTTCTCATTGGTTGAAATCTTCCTTTCAACAGAGATAAATAAAATGGCTCTTTTAGTCAACCACACTGATCTGATATTTTCCTTAGTGTTCATGAACCTATAACATTCTCTTTGTTTGTACTAAGAATGAACAAACACTATTTAACTAGAAGTGACTTGTTTAGGGTCTTTTGATTCAGTACTAAACAACCTTCAAGATCTTCTGGTCTTCAGGATCTTCATTCTTCAGGCTCTACTGATCTTCAGTATGTTTTGGTCTTCAGGAATCTTCTGAGATCTTCAGACCAAATTTTAATACCTATTCTTACCTGAACTATATCTGCTGACTATGCATAACAATTTGAAACCCGATCCTATACTACCAAGATTGTTCTGAATCATGTCATACTCAGGGGTTTTGGGATCTAATCAAAATATCTATTAAATTCATCTCCCAACAAACGAAACCTTTTTGACCGAACCATTCTCAAGTCCATCTGCATTCTCTTGTTGATTACTGCGCATTTAGACTTTGAGATCTGGCAAATGGATGTCAAGACAACTTTCCTCAATGGAGGTCATGACGAAGAAATCTATATGCAACAACCCGAAGGAGGTCAAGAGCATCTGGTTTGCAAGCTTAAGAAGTCCATTTATGGGCTGAAGCAAGCATCCCGTGCTTGGAATCAGTGTTTTGATCAAGTTATAAAATCCTACGGTTTTGATCAGAATAACTTTGAAAGTTGTGTTTACAAAAAGCGTGACGGAACTGCCTTGGTATTTTTGGTACTATACGTAGACGACATACTGCTCATCGAAAACGATGTAAACGTGTTATCGGACGTAAGGGCATGACTGTCAAAACAGTTTGATATGAAGGATTTAGGGGAAGCCGGTCACATCCTAGGGATCAAGATCACTCGAGATCGCAGGAGAATAATGATCGGGCTTTCGCAGGCCTCATACATAGACACTGTTTTGAAGCGTTTCAGCATGCAAGATTCCAAGAAAGGCTTTGTGCCCTATAGACATGGAATCCATCTATCCAAAGAGATGTGTCCCAAAACACATAATGAGATAGATGACATGAAGGGCATCCCTTATACTTCGGCTGTGGGAAGCCTCATGTATGCAATGCTGTGCACGAGACCAGATATATGCTTTGTCGTAGGCATGATAGCAAGATATCAAAGCAACCTTGGGAAAGAGCATTGGATTGCGGTAAAGAACATTCTGAAGTATCTAAAGAGGACACG
Organism: Stenogyne calaminthoides; assembly: GCA_037126765.1. Classification (NCBI taxonomy): domain Eukaryota; kingdom Viridiplantae; phylum Streptophyta; class Magnoliopsida; order Lamiales; family Lamiaceae; genus Stenogyne; species Stenogyne calaminthoides. Next base: position 28,744,491 of record JBBCBC010000021.1, read on the forward strand.
GGACAGAATGTTGGTTTATCAGTCAGACAGTCTAATCCACATCGGTTACACGGACTTAGATTTCCAATCAGACGTGGACTCCAGAAAGTCTACCTTGGGTAGTGTGTTTTGCATGGGGGGAGCCATAACATGGAGAAAAGCAGAAATGCATCATCTATTCTACCATATAAGCCGAATATGTAGCTGCTTGTGAAGCAGCGAAGAAAGCGGTTTAGCTCAAGAAGTTCCTAGTGGACTTGGACGTTGTCCCGGATTTGCCCAGTACGATCATGATTTATTGTGATAATGCCGGAGCAGTTGCAAATTTGAGGGAACCGAGAGCACACAAGGCCAGCAAACACATTGAAAAAAAATACCATCTTATACGAGAAATCGTTAAAAGATGAGACATTGAGGTGGCAAAGATTACATCTGAAGACAACCTAGCAGATCCATTCACAAAGACAACCTAGCAGATCCATTGAGGTGGCAAAGATATCATCGGAAGACAACCTAGCAGATTACATTCGAGAGACATGTGGAAGGAATGGGAGTCAAAAACATTGTCAATCTGCTTTGATGTCACATAGAACACGAGACATGTTGTAGTATACTTAAAAGCAGACTTTGAGTATAAGTGGGAGATTGCTGGGGTTATACTGAAAAGTATGCTTTTACTTTGTATAACCAAACTGGATTTTCTCATTTATTTACTGAAATAATATATTAATCACTGTTGCATTAAATATGAATGAATGTTATATATATTTATTGCAAACCCGTTCAATAAGTTTAGTACGTATTACGTTGTAGTTAATTTGGTGATACCAGATTACAGAAGATCAAATTAACAGCTCCTCGTAATTAAGTACAAATTCACAAACCAGATGGAAATGAACAAACCATCATGAAAGGTTGATGTATAAGGCTCAGATTGGCTTGTCTTGACTAAGAGATTATACTAGTGCATTTAGATGCACTGAATAAGGACCTACAGGAGGATAAATTCTTCGGTACTGAATATACAAGAATTAGACCTCAGTGGTGTGTTATTTCTTAATCTCCGTCCCTTAAACAGGATCGTGTGAAATTAATAATTATTGCTTTGACTTATGATAGGAAGAGAGTCATTGTGATTCGATACCTTATATCTTGTGCAATATTATTAATTACATGACGATTGCTGACATTTAATATGGAGAATCGTGTGCAAGTACGTCTTGCTTGATTTGTCCCCTTGGTGGTCTCAGAATCTTTATCATACCAAATCTTGCAAGTGGAAATTTATTTCCGGTATGGATAATAATGTTGAGTTGTCTTTGCTTCAATGATAAAGATATTAATGAATATAAAGCTTGTTTAGTGGCTTAAGTAATTAATGGACTAATATAATCTTAAACACGGGAAATAATGACTGGGAGCCATATTATAGTAAAGTCGTAATATGGGTTAAGATGGATAGTTCAATATTAATTTTATAGTGGAGTAAATTAAGTAAATTAATATTAATGGACTTGAATAATATTTGGCCCAATATTATAGCTTCATAGTCCATTGGAGGTCCAATCGTAATTCTCCTAAAGGCCCCTCAAATAGCCCAACTAAAGTCCAATTAATGAAATGAGAAGAAAATATTGTTGCCTAATATTTCTTGAAATTTTCGAAAATTTTGTAGGAAAAGGAAGAAAAGATTTTCTTGATTTTCTTGTAGATATTTTATAGAAAGAGATAAGTATTCTTGGAATACATAATTATCTCATTAATTCAAGAAATCAAATCTTGTTTCCTTTTCCTTGTAAATTTCGAAATTTATGGGATAAGAAGGGGAAGAGATTTTTATGGAAAATTTAATTAAGGAGAAAAGAATATAGGAGATATATTCAAGATTTCTTGGAGACCAAAAAAAATATTTTCTTCTTCTACACCAAAAAATCGGTCACCCCTGTCCTTATAAATAGGGGATTAATTTTTCATTCCCAAGTGTAATTCCATGTGTTGGAAATATTAGAAATCCACAAAGGTGGTGGCAAAATATTTTATTTTTCTCCTTTATTAAAATCGTTCGTGTGAATCCTCCCATCGGATTACGTTCGTGAACTTGGGACATATTTGGGAAGGCTCTTTGGGTTGATCCATCGTCTCAAGGTTGTCTCTACAAGAGGTATGTAATCTCGTAACTCCTAGATTCCGCATGCTTAGGATTTACGTAGATTACGTGTACGCATGATGCTTATTGCATGTTTAATTATTATGTTGAATTGATTTAGGATTAATTCATATTAGTAATTAATTGTTTGATTTAAATATGTATTTAAAATCATCTCGAATAGATCCAGGCACCCATGTTTTTCCCAACAATATGTTCAGGGATGATGTTAGCTTTTTCATTCCAAAGCAAATTGAGACAGCAATCCATACAGAAAGGGAAAATGTATCCAAGCACTGTATGTGTATGAGTGAAGATCTAAGGGATACTACTGTTGATAAAATGCTTGAAATGACTAAGCAGATGGCCGCGATTGAAGAAAGCTAAAATCAACAATTCACACTGATGATGAACGAACAGATGGCCAAGATAACCAAACTGCAAGATAAGCTGAATACTGCGACCAAGAGAGTAAATTCTTCTGCTAATGAACTTGATGGAATGTTTGACAAGGTCAGCTCTATCGTGAATAAAGCTGAAGAATCTATGCTGGCAGTTGTTAAACAAGCTCAACCTGATACTAGTATTGAGTCTCCTGCCCTCAAGAATTTACAACATGATCTTACAACGAAGATTGGCAGCCTCAGTACTGAGCTGAAGGCTCTTTTTGAGGGAACCAAAAAGGGGGAAGAGGAGAAGGATGCTGAGGTTCAGGGTAGGCTGAATCAAGTGGAGAATTTTGTAGCGGGCATCCAGATTACTCTGGAGAAGAAAAGACTGAAGAAAGATGCCCACGCCGCTGCAGAATTGGAAAGAGCAGAAGTTATCTCTTCTTCTACTGAATCTGATGACCGTGCCAAGAAGGGTAAGAAACCAGTTGCTCTAAGGAAAAATAAATTAGAACTGTTAGACAAGAAGAAAGCTGAGGAGCAAAAAAAGGCAGATTCAGAAAGACAGCGAAGGCTAGAAGAAGAAGTACGGTTTGATAAAGCCTACAAGCTGAAAAAGAAGTGTTGGGAAATTTGTAGTTTTGATGGAAGTTCCAAAACAGTTGTAATAGGACCAGTCGAACCTGTTATTCGACTGATGATGATAGGAGACTAACTGAACTTGTTAGACGGCTGATGTATTAGACTAGGTCACATATTGAGGGGGAACTCAATATGTATAGGTTCAGATCAGTAGCGAAGATCAGAAGCGAAGATCAGAAACGATGATCAGAAGCGAAGAACAGAAGACCTGTAGAAGAACATCAGCAGAGTCGATAGGTTGAAGCTAAGACAACCTTATCAGAAGACTCAAGTTTACTGATCAGTTGCATACTGATCAGATGGAGCTAAGTCAGAAATATCATAAGCATATCTACTTATCAAAGACATACGATTGTCATCAGACTAGAAGAATGCTAAACTAGTGGCTTTACAAGGCGCCGATTCAGTGTAATTGTTAGCCATTAAGAATTCGACACGTATGTACGGATCTAACTATGCAGGATATGGCGTATCGGCCCAAACGGCTAGAAAGGACAAAATTGCATGAAGACGGCATAGCCTTTCTGAGCACATCAAATCAAGCCTGCAAGCTACCTAAAATAGACCAAAATTAGAATTGCTCTCCAACGGCTAGTTCGATTTCGTGCCTATAAATATGGGATCAAACCTTCATAGTAAGGTTACGGAAATTATCATCAAGCAGCACAAGCAAATTTCCGCACGAAGAACACAAACTCAAGATTTATTCTTAAGTGTTCTTACCATTGTTCTTAGCATAGAATACTTATCCTCCAGCCTTAGGCTACTTAGAAGATAGGATAGTATTCAATTGGAACATTACAAATCTTATACCCAAACAAAAGTTAGGTTAAGGTTGTTATAGCAAGATTTTAGTCTAGGGTTTCTAGATCTGATTTCTGGGATCGGTTGAGTGAGAACTCGTGTAACATTTGTTGGTTTTACTGTGTTGGACTAACACATTAAACTAAGTCCAGTTGGTTAAGTTGGTGCCCCTGCTGATAGGGAAGAATGGACGTAGGATAAGTTATCCGAACCACTATAAATCTGTGTGCATTTATCTTGCTTTACACTTATCTGCACACTACTCTTTGTTATCAGCATGCATATTTTGTACCTGGATCAGACTAGCATCAAGCTTCTGATCTGATCAGTTTGACACCTTTGTCATCTGATCTGAACCAGATTGGTCAGAATCTTTGTTTGAGTAAAACTGGTTTTCACACGGGTTAACTAATCTTCCTCACCATCAGTTAACACCGAACTGATCTGTTTGGTAGATCAGTAAGTCGGATATCAGTCCATAATGATTCACTCCGCACTCTGATCAGGATTACTTGCTTACACACCTGATCCACGAAAAAAATTTGGAAGTCTATTCACCCCTCCCCTCTAGACTTCCACCCTCACTGAAACCCGTTCGGGACCTACAAGAAGAAAGGACTTGTTGCTGGAGAAGGTGAAGGTTCGCATTTCGTTGAGCCTATTCTGGATGCTGATGTGGATTTGATTGTAAGGCCTGATAAGAACATGGTCAAACAATGGAAGCTGATCAAACGCGAATGGTTCATATCAGCGTATATAAATCAAGTTATTCCAACCAATGAAGACAAGAATGAGATATTCAGAGACAGGTTGAGTAACAAACACCTTGTATTCTATGACAATGTGATGAGAGAAGCGAAGAAGCTGAGCTGCACACCAGTTGCACCAAATATTGAAGTCATGGATTACAAGAAGACTCCAGTAGGAAAATTGGACAAGATTGCCTTTAATGCAACTCTCAAGAAATGCCTAGCCCAAGATGACATTTTTTATGAAGGCAAGGTTGCATAAATCAAGGCAAGGCTCTTCGACTCGTGTGTTGTTCCATTGGAAGAGAGATACTGAAGTATTCAGAAGACTCATGCAAGATCAGAATAGAATATTTTCATTATGTACTTGTACTGAATACATTTTATCAATGATATATTTTTTTTCTGATCTTAAGACAAACTCTCATTGTCTTCTGATTTACTGTCTCTTTTACCTATTTTGTTTAACTTATGTTCAACATCCTTTCTGGTTAATGTTTTGGTTCCATCAAAAAGGGGCAAATTGTTGGGAAATTTGTAGTTTTGATGGAAGTTCCAAAACAATTGTTATAGGACCAGTCGAACCTGTTAGTCGACTGATGAAGTGTTAGGAAACCAGTTGAACATGTTAGACAACTGATGAATTAGACTAGATCACATATTGAGGGGGAACTCAATATGTATAAATGAAGATCAGAAGCGATGACCAGAAGATCTACTCTAAGAAGACATCAGCAGAGTCGATAGGTTGAAGATAAGACAACCATATCAGAAGACTCAAGGTTACTGATTGTTTGTATAACGGATCAGTTGAAGCTAAGTCAGAAAAGTGATAAGCTTATCTACTTATCCAAAGCATACATTGCTTATCAGACCAGAAGAATGTTTAATCTGATGGCTTTACAAGGCGCCGAATAAGGGTACTTGTTAGCCACTAAGAGGTCAACACGTATGTATGGATCTGACGATTGCAAGATATGGCGAATCAAAGCCAACTACTAAAAAGGACAAAATTGCACGAAGACGGCATGGGCTTTTCTGAACACGTCAAATCAAGCCTGCAATCAACCTAAAATAGACTGAGATTCAAATTGCTCTCCAACGGCTCTTTGATTTCAAGGTCTAGAAATATGGGATCAACCTCAGAGTAAGGTTACGGAAATTATCATCAAGCTCAAGCTCAAACAGATTTCCGCATGAAGAACACTCACACAAAGATTATCTTTCTAAGTGTTCATCTCATAGTTCTTAGCTTTGAATTCTTATCCTTTAGCTTTAGGCTACTTAAACACTAGGATAGAATTCCAGTTGGAACAAATACAAATCTTATACCCAAACCAAAAGTTAGGTTAAGTTTGTTATAGCAAGATTCAAGTCTAGGGTTTCTAGATCTGATTCTGGGATTAGTTGAGTGAGGACTCTTGAAACATCTGTTGGTTGTACTGTGTTGAACTAACACATTAAACTAAGTCCAGTTGGTTTAGTTGGTGCCCCGTCTGAAGGGAAGAGTGGACGTAGGACAAGTTGTCCGAACCACTATACACACTACTTATTTAAATCAGCATGCATTTACTTAGTCTGGATCAGATTTGCATCAAGCAACAGATCTGATCATTGACTATTTGTCATCTGATCAAAACCAGATTACTAAGTATCTGATTTGAGAAATGGTTTTTCACACAGTTTAACTTATCTTCCGCACCATCAGTTAAACTAATAGACGTCTAACTGATATGCCTTCAGGCGATCAATAAGTTGGATATCAGTCCGTACTGATTCACACGCACTCTAATCAGGAAACTTGCATATTCACAGCTAATCTCACGAAAATTTTTAGAAGTTTATTCACCTCTCCCCTCTAGACTTCTACCCTCACTAACCTATTCGGGACCTACAATTGTCATGTACCACTTGGTACTGGTGAGACCTAATATCTAAGGATTATGTTAAACGTTGTTACTGAGGAATAATTTATGCCACATTTTGTGATGCGTGCTTTGATAGGGGGTTGTTGGATGATAATAGAGAATAAGTTGATGGACTTGAACAGGCTAGCGTTTGGGCCTCTACATCTTCATTGAGATCTCTTTTTGTTACTTTTTTCACTTCCGGATCTTTAAATAAACCATATGAGATATGAGATAAATGTTGGAAATATCTGTCAGACGATATTTTGTACAAGTGAAGAAAAATAATGCGGTATCCAGGTATTTTTTATATTTTTTATATTATACATTCTTTAAATTATACTCCCTTCGTCCCATGATTATTCACACATTTTCTTTATTCTTCTGAACCAAAGTTATTTGCACACTTTTCTTATTTAGACATTTTATTATAATCAATCATATTATATAATTATATTATTTTAGTGTTTCAAATAATATTTTTTTATATTACTCTTATATATGTTTGTCATATTACATATATTATTTGTAATTGTTTAATATCTTATTAAAAAATTATATATTACTTTATGCATGATTTTTAATGATGATCTTTTCGTCTTCTTATGTTTGTAGAATTTAGAATGACGGATGATAAGATCAAAAATTATTGTCTTAAAATTAGATAATGTGTTATGTTCTCTTGGTAAGAGTTTGCATGATTTTGTTGGGATGCATGTGGCAGTTATTGATAATAGTATAACATCCCATAATATGATTATTTTGATTGGGTTATCGTATAATTGAGTAGAACTAAGTATGGAGTATGAAGTTTATATAAGGAAAATTAATGATGAGCAGCGTGTTATTTTTTATGAAATAATTAGACCAGTATCGTAAGATTTTGGTGGATGATTTTTGTATATGATTATGGAGGTATTGGGAAAACTTTTTTATGGAAGACACTAACTGTTGGACTGCGATCTGACGGTGTATCGAAAATAGCATCCAGTGGCATAACATCACTTTTGCTTCCTGGTGGATGTACAACACATTCTAGATTTTGCATCCCAATCAATTGTTTGGAGAATTCTATGTGTAACATTAAGCAATGTAGTCACCTAACTGAACTTTTGATTAGGTGCAAACTCATAGTATGAGATAAAACTCCAATGGTTCACAGACATTATATTGAAGCATTAGATACATCACTGAGAGATATCATGTAGTTGTTTGGTCTATCCCGCTCTGAAACACCATTTGGAGAAAAAACAATTGGTTTTGGGGAAGGTTCTCGGTAGATCTTGCATGTCATTCCAGGAAAGAGATAGGATATTATACATGCCACTATCAATTAATCTAATTTGTAGGATGCATGCACTATTTTGAAATTGACAAGAAACATGAGGCTGATGAAATTTGATTTTGTTCATATTATGAGGGAAATGAAATTGTTTTCGGAATGGATTGAATTAGTTGGTGATGGAAGTATAGGGACAAGAACTGATTATGGTTCTAATATTATCATCCCAAATGATATTTTCAGGAAAGGTGGTGATGATCCTATTGCTTCTATTATTAATTGTATTTATCCTAATTTTAAATTTAGGATGCATGATCATAAATTTTTACAGGACAGGGTTATCCTTGCCCCCACACTTGATTCTACTAGATCCATAAATGATTACACGATTCGATTAAATCAATTGAGTCTCGCAAGTATCTCAATTCTGATAGTGTTTGCAAGTCTGATTTCAATCTTGATTCTCTAGCTGATGTTTATACTCCTGAGTTCCTCAACACTTTAAAATTTTCCGGTGCGCCCGACCATGAACTTAATCTCAAAGTTGAAATGTTTGTCATGTCGTTGAGAAATATAAATCATTCCAGGGGTTTGTGTAATGGGACCAAATTAGTGTATTATTTTTATTTATCTTAAATTTATTATTTTGTGATATTTATCATTTCTTATAAGATTGATTTTCCAAGAAAAATCTCTATATGTATAGGTTGGTAATCACTAGGTTCTTGATTGAGTAATCGAAGCTAAATTTCTTACTGGTAGGGGTGCCGATGAACTAGCATTGATACCTAAATTGTCATTAACTCTTTCTGATTCTAGGTTACCGTTCAAATTTACACGTAGACAGTTTTCGTTGATTGTTTCGTATGCTATGTCTATAAATAAAAGTTAAGGGAAATCTTTTTCCCATGTTGGAATTTATCTTAAGAAGCTGGTGTTTAGTCATGGTCAACTTTATGTTCCAGTTTTGAGGGTTACCAATCGAAGTGGTTTAAAGATTATGTTGTGTAACAATGATAGTTTTGAACATAATACAACCAAAAATGTTGTATTTCAAGAAATGTTCAGAATTTTGAAATTGTATTATGATATATTGTTTTTTGTTATATACATTATTTTTATTTGAAAGGTTGAATATTATATTTTAAAAAAAAAATTAATTTGTTTTTGTTGTATTTTTTTATTTTTTTTATAATATAATTAATGTTATATCCATGTTTATTAATTTATGTTTTATATATTGTATCAATTTTATACCCAGTAATTCCATTGAAGTGCAATATAAATTTATTAGTTTTTTCATTGTCAAACAATTTTTTATTCTAATTATATAACTTTTATTTCTATTGATTGTTATTTATTTGTTTTAGTTTTCAGTGTATACATGATGATATTATTTCAACAAGGGATATGTCATTAAATTCAAGGTATACATTTGTTAATCAGATTGTCAAGATATGATATTTCAAAATAACAATCATTAGAGGTTATTGGTACTTTACTGATGAATTGAAAGAAATTGAAGAACATTACAATCTGTGCGTTGGTGATTACATAACATTTTGCGAAGTTTAATTTGTGTAAAATTTATATTAAGGTTTACCATCGAAATAGTATCCTAAAAGATGTTGGTAATCTCAATCTTGTATCAGAGTCTTTTAATGTATATGGTGAGCAAGGAAGGACCTACATGGGTGTCACTGGGCCCCCCTGGCCCCACTTGAACTCTCTCTATTATATATATATATATATATATATTTTATAATTGAGACACACTTGTGTGAAACGAACTCACAATGAGACGGGGTATAAATTATGTATTAACGCTTTAATATTTTGAAAGAATGAGTGTTATTTGAGTTATGTTGTACCCTATCTCATGTATGAAATAGTCTCATACGATTTTTGGTCTTTATTAGTTATTTATTGTTAACTTGATGAGGTTAGAGTTTTTGATTAATTTCAAAGTATGCCTTCTTTTCCCATATTTATTTTCTTATTATCCTTTAGGTGAAGAAGGGGTAGCGAAATATAGAAAGAAATATGTATAATTCAAATTTTAAATATATATATAAATGTATTTGACTCAATTAATATAAAGATATTTAGTTCAAATATTTTTTTATAATATATAAAAAATAAAAAAATGCATTTAACTACACTAAATTATAAATTGGGCCCCCATCAGTAAAATTTCTGGGTCCGTCCTTGATGGTGAGTATATTCGTCAGTGTATTTGTTCCACTAATCTACATTGATATTTTTTTTGTTCTTAATAATAATAATAAAAAAATACAGGAGAGCTAAGGGGGAATTATTTTATTTCTGATTTTTTCAAATCTTTTATAATAATTTGGTAGCTTTTTTATGTCTTTTTATGTTCATATTTTTTAATGTATATTTATTAACTTTGTTTCTACTTATAGATAATTCCTTAGATGTGGACTGATATTCATGGTGGAAAGTTTCCAGAATCTATATATCTAGGAAAGCCGAATAAAGATTTTTGGATTATAAAACTAAAATTTTTAAATACACTAAGTTATACATTTGGTGACGGTTGATAATCATTTGTTGATTTTAACAATGTTAACAAAAATGATTTTATTTCTACATATTATGACGGACTTTGTACAATTTGAATTAAAATACATTCACAGTATGGATGTTTTCTTTTAATATTTTCAAACAAAAACACATATTTAGATCTAGGTATGTAATGTATTGGTTATCGTTTTGTAAAATAATACGAAGTTATCATTTTTTTTTTTAAATTAAAAATCTTTAGATGTATTTAATTAAATAAATTTTTATAATATTTATTGAGTATTTTTATATATTTTTAAAGGAAATCTGAAAATAAGTGTTGTCTTAGTGTTGAAGGTTTAATTTCTGTTGCATATGATTTAGTCTCATTTTCCCGCTTGATTAGTACATTCAATATTCATAGAGGTCGATTGGTAAGAGTTTTTTTAATGTAATTTTATTTATGTATTTTTATTTTGCAACTTATAATATGTAAATTGAATGTTACAAAATACATATATATAAATATATTATACTTTTATTCTTTAATGCAAACTATTCTAAAGTATTTGTAGAAGAATTATAAAAGGTCTGAAATCTCATCTTTCAAGTTTTCAACTGTATTTGTTGGTGAAAAATGTTGGAAGGTTGGTGTGAAAAAGGAAAAGAAAGAATTAAACTTGCCTTCAGGTGATGATATTGATCGCATAATTTCAGCTGAATTACCAGATGGGATGAATGATAAACATTACTTTGAAGTTGTTCGTGATTTTATGATGCATGGTCCTTATGGTCCAACTGTTAAATAATGTCCTTGCTATTCTGACGAAGGTGAATGATGACGAATATCCTATTTATAGACAAAGAAACAATGAAAAACCGTGAAGAAAAAAAATGTTGTTTTAGACAATAAATATGATGTTCCTCATAACAGATATCTTCTTTTAAAATACGGTGCACTTAATGTTGAATGGTGCAATCAATCTAGAGTCATTAAATACTTATTCAAGTATATCAACAAGGGTCATGATCGTGTGACTGCTACTTTTGTTGAAAATAATGAGGAGTCTAATCACACAACAAATATTGATGAATCAAGATGTATTATGATAGTAGGTATATTTCGCAGTGTGAAGCTTGTAGGAGATTATTTGGTTTTAAAATTAACTAAAGGTATTCATATGTTGAACGTTTGACATGTTCTGCTCAGAGATACAAATTCATTAAATTCTGTTTTGGACAGACCAAGTGTGAAGACTAGCATGTTTTTAATTTGGTTTGAATTGAATAAGAATTCTGATAAAGTTGTTAAATAGACATACACTTAAATTTCTTAGTTTTAAAAAAAAAATCAAGGACGTGAGAACCCAGGCAGAGGGGTTTGTTTGTTTGTCGTATTTGTCATGTACCACTTGGTACTGGTGAGACCTATTATCTAAGGATTCTGTTGAACGTTGTTATTGAGGAATAATTTATGCCACATTTTGTGATGCGTGCTTTGATAGGGGGTTGTTGGATGATGATAGAGAATAAGTTGATGGACTTGAATAGGCTAGCGTTTGGGCCTCTACATCTTCATTGAGATCTCTTTTTGTTACTTTTCTCACTTCCGGGTTTTTAAATAATCCATGTGAGATATGAGATAAATGTTGGAAATATCTGTCAGACGATATTTTGTACAAATGAAGAAAAATAATGCAGTATCTAGGTATTTGTTTATTTTTTATATTATACATTCTTTAAATTATACTCCCTTCGTCCCATGATTATTCACACATTTTCTTTATTCTTCTGAACCAAAGTTATTTGTACACTTTTCTTATTTAGACATTTTATTATAATCAATCATAATTATATAATTATATTATTTTAGTGTTTCAAATAATATTTTTTTTATAATACTGTTATATATATTTGTCATATTACATATATTATTTGTAATTATTTAATATCTTATTAAAAAAATTATTTATTACTTTATGCATGTTTTTTAATGATGATCTTTTCGTCTTCTTATGTTTGTAGAATTGAGAATGACGGATGATGAGATCAAAAACTGTTGTTTTAAAATTAGATAATGTGTTATGTTCTCTTGGTAAGAGTTTGCATGATTTTGATGGGATGCATGTAGCAGTTATTGATAATAGTATAACATCCCATAATAGGATGATTTTGATTGGGTTATGGTATAATTGAGTTGAACTAAGTATGGAGTATGAAGTTTATATAAGGAAATTTAATGATGAACAACGTGTTATTTTTTATAAAATAATTAGACCAGTATCGTCAGATTTTGGTGGATGATTTTTGTACATGATTATGGACGTACTGGGAATTTTTTTTTAAGGAAGACACTATCTGTTGGACTGCGATCTGAAGTTGTATTGAATATAGCATCCAGTGGCATAACATCACTTTTGCTTCCTGGTAGATGTACAACACATTCTAGATTTTGCATTCTAATCAATTGTCTGGAGAATTCTATGTGTAACATTAACCAACATAGTCAGCTTACTGAACTTTTGATTAGGTGCAAACTCATAGTATGAGATAAAGCTCCAATGGTTCACAAACATTATATTGAAGCATTAGATACATCATTAAGAGATATCATGTAGTTGTTTGGTTTATCTCGCTCTGAAATACCATTTGGATGAAAAACAATTGGTTTTGGGGAAGGTTCTCGATAGATCTTGCATGTCATTCCAGGAAAGAGACATGACATTATACATGTCACTATCAATTAATCTGATTTGTAGGGTGCATGCACTATTTTGAAGTTGACAAGAAACATGAGGCTGGGGAAATTTGACTTTGTTCATAGGATGAAAGAAATGAAATTGTTTTCGGAATGGATTGGATTAGTTGGTGATGGAAGTACAGGGACAAGAACTGATTATGGTTCTAATATTATCAACCCAAATGATATTGTGGTGAAAGGTGGTGATGATTCAATTGCTTCTATTATTAATTGTATTTATCCTAATTTTAAATTTAGGATGCATGATCACAAATTTTTACAGGACAGGGTTATCCTTGCCCCCACACTTGATTCTACTAGATCCATAAATGATTACATGATTCGATTAAATCAAAAGGAGTCTCGCAAGTATCTCAGTTCTGATAGTTTTTGCAGGTCTGATTTTAATCTTAATTTTGTAGCTGATGTTTATACTCCTGAGTTCCTCAACACTTTGAAATTTTTCGGTGCGCCCGACCACGGACTTAATCTCAAAGTTGAAATATTTGTTATGTCGTTGAGAAATATAGATCATTCAAGGGGATTGTGTAATAGGACCAGATTAGTGTATTATTTTTATCTATCTTAAATTTATTATTTAGTGATATTTATCATTTCTTATAAGATTGATTTTACAAGAAAAATCTCTATATGTATAGGTTGGTAATCACTAGGTTCTTGATAGAGTAATCGAAGCTAAATTTCTTACTGGTAGCGGTGTCGCTGAACTAGCATTGATACCTAAATTGTCATTGACTCCTTCTGATTCTAGGTTACAGTTCAAATTTACACGTAGACAGTTTTCGTTTATTGTTTCTTATGTTATGCCTATAAATAAAAGTCAAGGAAATCTTTTTTCCATGTTGGAATTTATCTTAAGAAGCTGGTGTTTAGCCATGGTCAACTTTATGTTCCAGTTTCGAGGGTTACCAATCGAAGTGGTTTGAAGATTATGTTGTGTAACAATGATAGTTTTGAACATAATACAACCAAAAATGTTGTATTTCAAGAAATGTTCAGAATTTTGAAATTATATTATGATATATTGTTTTTTGTTATATACATTATTTTCATTTGAAAGGTTGAATATTATATTTTTTTTAAAAAAATTAATTGGTTGTTGTTGTATTTTTTAATTTTTTTATAATATAATTAATGTTATATCCATGTTTATTAAATTTATGTTTTATATATTGTATCAATTTTTTTTTGGATATTGTGAGTTAAAGAATGAGAATCCCTTCCCCTTAAAATTACCGCTTTTAAAATCAAATTGTCAAGTGGTAAATGGAGGCTCTATATTTTTGAATGTTCTGCAACTAAAATTTCGTGAATCACAATAATTATTAAAATTAATTTTAATTAATATATATTTTAGCAAAAAATAAACATATTTTTATGATTACATTATCAATTAATAAGTAAACAATTATTTATAGTCAATAACTTGAAGAGATATTGAAAAATAAATAATAATAACATAATAAAATGTAGCAACACTAATAATTTCCTTGCAACGCACGGGTAGACAAAAAACTAGTTGGAATCAATAGTAATTAAAAAAAAATATCACTCTACAATTTAAATATGGTCGCCTATAATTTAGCTTGCGTAATTGATGTTTTAATCCAAATAAAGGTAATTTTATCTTCTTAGTCTTTTAATTTTTTTGTGAAAAAAAAAATCATACATCTATTTCCATGCATGAAATATAATTAATAATTAGAGAAAGGAAACATCTCATGTAATGGATAATTGCAACTCGTGAGTAACTAGAAAAAAATATTATTATTTCTTTTTTTTAAAATATAGAATGAGATTGGTATGGAAATTTTGGTAAAACTAATATTTGCATGCATTATATTAAACTTGTGTATCGAGTGCATGCAAACTAGTAAAATAGCAAGGAAATCTCTTTATAATTCACATAATGTATGTGAAAATATAATGTAATTTAATTTTACTAAAATACCACCCTATTTATAGTGTATTATTAATATTGAGTATTAATTAAATACACTAGTAATGTTGTACTTTAAAGAATAAATTAGAGAGCCATTTAGAAATAAATCTCTAAATGAAATGTGCTAAGTGCAGTACTAAAGGAGTTCGAGGTTCAGACCAATCTTTTCCCCATCTAGAACAAAAAGTGCAAGTTAAGAAGGTGGGTAACATTATCTGCAGTACAGTGGTAATGTTTTGTCGTTTGTTAATGTATGCACTGTATTTATTATATCAACCAATGTGTTACTATTATTGCGGATCTTCGGATCTAAATGGTCAATTGGACTGACGAGTTAAGGACCGACGGGTCTACCGGGCCAGAGTCTTATGTGCTCATTGAGACTTGTGTACTCACCATAGTGATCTTCGGATCATAGAGCTTATTGTACCTACGAGTTAAGGATCGACGGATCTATCGGGTAATTTTATTTATGAAATGACTGACGAGTCCGGTTCGTAATAATACAATTTGTATGCACTTTCAAATGACTTAACAGTCTGCAGGTTATCCACTGAGATTTAATCTCACACCCCATTTTAACATTTCAGGTTTCGAAGTGGAAGCTCGGGTGCTGCCGTAGCACCAAGACCTCGACCAAATATTTAAATAAAGCCACTTCATTTAGCTAGTATTTTTAGCTATAATACTTTTATGTTGTAATAAACCAGACATGTTTATTTGCATTGACTATGTTTTGATAATTTACATTTTTATAATATATCTGTATTACTTGCTCTATCCCTCTGCCACTTAGATTTGTTATTTCGCTTCCACTGAAAGAAAAAAATTGAGTCAGACACGTGTTTGTTATGTGGCAACTCGGTCTCGGTTCGCTCAAACCATAGAGGGTTTAACGTACCGGGAACGGGACGCTACACGTATATATATATATATATATATATTACGTGATACATAAATATATATGTGTGTGATATATAAGCTATTCACAGTAGGGGTGAGCAGAATACGGTAAAAATCGAAAAACCGAACCGAACCGAACCGAAATATAAATTCGGTTCGGTTAAATCGGTGTTCGGTTCGAGATCGGTTTTCAATTTTAAAAATTTTGGTGTTCGGTTTCGGTTCGGTTTTTTCGGTAAAAAAACAGAACCGAACCGATTTTTACTTAATATATATATATACCTCCCACCTAACCCTAAAGTCCTAAACCTAATTCATTCCATCCGCCGCTTTCTCAGTTTCTCCATTCCATCCGCCGCTTTCACTCCTCTCTCTAAATTCACCGCCCACAGCCCCACCACCCACCGCTGTTACGCATCGCGCCAAGCTAGCCACAGGCTCACAGCCGAGTCCGACCCACCGCGCGGCGCACGCAATCCCTCCACTGCACGGTCCCGAACCTCCGTGAGTTACTTCCTGAAGATTATCAGCTTCAGACCAAGTTTAGCCAGGTCCAATTCTTGTTATCCCCTTTTCTTTCTTCGGTTTTGTTGATATTTGAGCCGATTGAATTTCGCAGATCTATTTATTTTGGTGATTGTGTGTTGTTTTGATGATTTGCGTTATTCGATTTTCGTTTATATGGGGTTTTAGACCGAGTTCGGATTGCACTGTAGTGGAGTGTTTGGGCTTTGTTTTTTTGTGCCCAAGGATTTGTAGCTTAAGATCAGGGATGTATATTAGTATCAGTTTAGTTGTCAATGGAAACCAATCTGAACCCCTCTCTTTCTGGCCAATCCAAACTCAGAGGCAGGAATGTTTCGTTCTAAAAACGGATAAACAGTGCACAAACAGTCATCGATGGCTTCCAGAATTGGTACATTATTTCTTTCGATTACTTCCATATTACTTATGTTTAAATCTTACAATTTAGAGTTCTGAATCTTGGTTTGAATGTTAGTATTGTAAATGTTATGCTTGGGAATGCATAGGTTATTTATTTATTCAAGAAAAAAGAAGTCATATGTGATTCTCTGTAGGTTTTGGATATAAATTTATATCCATCCCAACTGGAAAGAAATGATTGCCTTTCCTTCTGTTTCTAATTGGAGATGTGTAAGAGGAAACACGAACTATATTTGAGATCAGAGCAATTGAAATTTATTTGAAAATTTCAAACTTTTTCTTTCTTGATGGTTGTTAGAGGTGAATGTGACACATTATAAGTGGACTAAATTTTTTTTCCATGTATGACCATGGGAGATTTGGCTTCTTCAATACTTCATTTTCATAGTTTATGAAAATCATATCTTGTAATTTTTGTTACTTGCACTTGTATAGATTATTGTGTGTTTTATATTGTTTTTGTATATCTGGTGTTCTTAATCCAGCGTTTGATTTTCTAATCTGTATTTGTTTATTTGAATTGTATATGATATATGCAATATTAGACATTGTATTACTGTAAGATATGCAAATATCATAAATTTAAGCATTGTAATGAGAAGTAGAATTGAAAAAAAAAAAAGAGTAGGTCTCTAACGCAACTCAAGTGCATTTTGATATCATGTAATAATTTGTTTAAATGAAACATATAATGTAATTTGTTACAGTGAAAATAAGTTGCATGTTCCGAGCCAGGTCCAGTGTAATTAGCCTCCAGTTCCCTCTCCATTACTTGTTCTGCGTTAATCTGTTCAAGAAATGGCAGAAGAACTTTTATTATGTATTTAGCATACTGAATCTTTTGACCTTCATTAATTTTGAGTTTTGACTTCTCCTCAATCTGCTCACGATCCTACACACATACAGTGCATTTGATGCATGAGAAACTAATAAAAATCTATTGAAGCAGCCAAAGCACACAGTGAGTTCAGAAAACAAACTTTAACCAGAACTTCCATGCGTAAACATGATGTGCAATTGCAGTTCAGTCTACAAACAGGACAAGCCTTGGATATAATCTCTAGAGAAATATATCATTTTCTGTTTTAAATGTTAAACAAATGTTGCATACTCTAAGTTCAGTTTGTTTCATGTATGTAGATGTCACTAACTCAAGAAAGAGGTGTGGGCAGCAATGCGATTGAAGAAGAAGAAAATGAACAATTGGAAGAAGAAGAAGCATCTGAATTCCTTTCTGAAAATCCAGTGAATTCTCAATCAATAGTGGATAATAAAGTGAAGAGAAAACCGATGAAACCAAGGTCAAAGGTGTGGCCACACTTCAAGAAAATCAAGAATGCAGAAGGTGTTGAGGATACAGCTATGTGCATCCACTGTAAGTTGATACTTCGATGTGATCCTAAAAAAATGGTACTTCATCACTAAATGGCCACTATAGAAAATGCATGGAAAACCCACTTAATCAAGAATTGAAAAAGGATTATTGAATTTGGAGCCTGATCTTGATGGTAGTTGTGTTACTGTTAGTACTTGGAAATTTGATCAGGATGATATTAGGGCAGCACTTGCACGCATGATAATTGTTGATGAACTACCATTTAAGTGTGTGGAGGGTGAAGGGTTTAGGGATTTTGTGAATAGAGCATGTCCTAGGTTTCAAATTCCTTCTAGATGGACGGTGGCAAGGGATTGTTATCAATTGTATCTTAATGAAAGGTCAAAATTGAAGTCTTTTATGAAGATAAACTGTGAAAGAGTGTGTATTACTACTGATACTTGGACTTCTTTACAAATAATTAACTACATGTGCATTACTGCTCATTTCATTGATAATATGTGGAATTTACATAAGAAGATAATCAATTTTGTCTCTAGTCATAGAGGTGACTACCTTGGTAAAACACTTGAAAATTGTCTTCTTGATTGGGGATTGAAAAATGTGTTCACTATAACCGTAGATAATGCAAGTTCTAATGATGGGGCTATAAAGCATATGAAAAAGAAAATTTTGAATTGGGGAACTGGTGTTGGGAGTTGTAAATACTTGCATATGAGATGTATTGCACATGTAGTTAATTTAGTAGTACAAGATGGCTTAAAAGATATTGATGATTCAGTGAAACGTGTGAGGGATGCAGTTAGGTACATTAGGAATTCCCCTGCTAGAATAACAAGATTTAAAGAGTGTGTGGATTTGGAAGGAATAGAAAGTAAAAATTCATTGTGTTTAGATGTTCCTACTAGGTGGAATTCAACCTACACCATGCTTAGTACAGCTGAAAAGTTTGAAAGGGCATTTGAGAAGTATGATGAAATAGATACAAGTTATAGGACTGATTTGGGGGAGGAAAAAGTTTCATCTGCTGCTGATTGGACTTGTATTCGTAAGTATGCTGATTTATTGAAGCATTTTCATAAGTTGACTGTGCGCATTTCGGGTTCATTTTATGTCACATCTAACACATTTTTAAGTGAGATTAGCGATTTGTGCTGCATTTTGAATGATTGGAAGGGTAGTACGGATAGGGATACTAAAAATTTGGGTGAGTCTATGAAAAAGAAATTTGATAAATATTGGGGAGATGCGGAAAAAATGAATAAAATCATCTTTTGGGCTAATGTTTTTGATCCACGTGATAAATTAGGCTATTTGGAGTATTCATTGAGCGAAATGTATGGGGGGGAAAATGTGGCACCATCTTTCAATCTGTGAGGAATGAGCTTTTTGAGGTGTTTAGGGAGTATGAGAATAAGTATCAACCAGTGAGTGAAGTGAATGATAGTGGCAACAATTCACGTTCTAGTGGTGTGTCCCATTGTGAAATAGATGGTGATGATGAGTCGTTGTCTAAAGCTAGATATAAGAAACGAAGAATGGAGAGTGGGATAGATGGAAGCAAGCAAAACGAACTAGAAGTCTACTTGAGTGAAGCTATGTTAGAGGGGAAATTGGATGTGTTAAAGTGGTGGAGTGTGAACTCGAACAGATTTCCAGTTCTTTCAAGAATGGCTCGTGATATTTTAGCCGTTCCAATTTCAACCGTTGCATCGGAGTCTGCATTTAATGCCGGTGGTAGGGTGTTAGATGTATTTAGGAGTTCTTTAACTCCTAAAACTGCTGAAGCTTTGGTGTGTGGGCAAGATTGTCTTCGAAATTCACGAAGTTCTATATGTGTCGAAGAACAACTTGAGGAACTTGAGAATTTTGAGAATGGTAATTAAGCTTATGTGACTAATTTATCTTTTCTTGATGTTTTAATTTTCTTGATTATTTTATTTAGTAACAGGTTATTTTCTAATTTTTTTTCAGATTTGCCAAATGTTGGAACCGAAGGAGTTGGAGCAGCAACATCAAACACCAACACGTAGATTTGGAGGAGATAGAGGCGGGCTGTATCATCACGTACTTGTTGTTTTTAGACAGATTTGCAGTTTTTAGACTTACATTTGCATTGTTATGGATTGTAATTCAGTCTTGCATTGTTATTTGGGTTATATTTTGCAGCTTTTGAGTTATATTTTGCATTGTTATGGACTGTAAACTCAGCCATAAATTAGGTTATTTGGAGTCCTTTTGTGTTATGAATTTCTGGAATGTATTGTTATGGTTATGGACTTGAATTTATGAATTTCAGACTTGAATTGTTATGGTTATGGAGTATGGACAGCAGTATCCTGGAGTATGGACAGGCAGGACAACAGTATATTTTCTGGAATTGCAGCTTTATGTATTGTTAAATTTTCGGTTTTTTCGGTTTTAAACCGAAACCGAACCGAAAAAATTATGTTCGGTTTTAATCGGTTTTAGGCTTAAATGGTTCGGTTTCGATGTATTATGGTGTGAAATTCGGTTAATTCGGGTTAATTCGGTTCGATTTTTACCGAATGCTCACCCCTAATTCACATAGACTAATCGTCTCTTCCTCCTCAAACCAATACTCTTAGTTACTATATATATTACAACAAACTAGTCTATTATTCCATATTTGTGTATTATTAAAATTCCAATTATTATTGGTTACCGAAATTTAATCAACATGACCTTAAACAGAAATCTTCCTTCTAATAGAAGTGAATACATAAATAGTGTATATTTAAATTTACTTTGTTACCAGTGTTTCATAAATTCAAGCTCAAACTCTTCTTTTCTTTCTTTTCGTTTGAAGGAAGCTGGATCTTATCTTAATAATAAATTAATAATATTAACCTTCTCAAGTTTACTTAGCTATGAAGCTTTGTGCCCTTTTAATCTTATTTTTACAAAGATATGTAATATGTGGTGAATGCATGTGGTACCTGTATGCTTCATACATTTCCAGCTGCCGTGTATTATTACTATTAGTTAATGTAAAGTTATATACACATATATGTTTTCATTTATTGCACTGTAGGTATAGGGTAAACAACTAAAATGTTTCAACTATATAATCTCTAATATTTATTTACTTATTCCCCCTTTTTGTTTAATAACAAGAACCATATATATATGTGTTTAACACTAAATTATTTAGGTGCCAACACATAAATATCTTATTAAAACAAAATTATCCCACCATTAATTACGTATAATGCTTAATAATTTATAAAGAAATTTTGGGGGTGTTACAAACTACCCAACTTTTAAAAAGTTTCGTCCTCGAAATTCAGTTATAGCTTAACTCATCAAGCTTTACTTAATACATTTCCCAAGTATTCATTTATTCATTCTTGTGACATAAGTCTCACCTATAATACTAGTCCTCATGGTTAGTAAGATAGTCGTAAAATATTCTTCTATCTCACATATTGTATATGTCTTCCTAAATTTGGCACATTAATTATCTTAAAAGTGTGCTAGAAGGTTGTTCAACGTTGCTCAACTGCATCACAAACCTTAATTTAAATCCCATATTAAAATTTCCTTCTTAAATTCTTATATCAAGCCTAAGTCACTTAAATTGTAACTCACTGCACAAGCACTACATACACATATACAAGCGCGACCACACACGCTCATGAGCACATGCTGCCGCGGTTCAGCGGCTCAGTAGCGACGATCTGCATAGTACATCACTGTAGTGACATGCAAGAGTAAGGTACTAGAAACCAATAGCATAGTCCACTAAGCATCTCAAACTAAGTGATTCCTAATTATCTGATGGGGTATGCAAGATATCAAAATATCATTAATTTTTAAAATATGCAGTATTTTTATAAATAATTATAAATACCTCTTTCACAAATTGAAAGATTCACAATTTAACATGAGACCAAAATTTCAATTCAAATGAACTTAATGAAATCTCTTACCTACATGGAGTTGGCGAGGCAGGGGAAGACGGATGCCACTAATTTACGGCCTAAATTTTAAAAGGAAGTCGTACCACTTAAAAATGAGCTACATTTTTTTTTTCAAAGACTAGTGAGTCCAGAGTCAATTGCTTTGATACCAACTGAAACGCCCCAAATTTAAAAATAGCACCAAAATAAGGAGGGGTGTCCCAAAGTTGAAAATGATAATGTATTACATGAATTAGACGTCTCGAAATATGCAGGTTATTCAATTAAAGAAAATATAATTAATTTAGACGCGATTATTACAAGAAAAATCATTGGAAATAACAGCACAAGACTCATAGCTTAAAAATATTACCACATCTGTCATAAATTACTTGCGTCCTCCTCCTCGACATGCCTTGCCCAAGCTCTTTCATCCTGTAAAATAAATCTATGGGGGATGATTGTTTGAAATACACCCAGTGAGGGAAACATCAATGATCGCATTGTTAAAAGATATACGTTCAAGTGAAGCTTGTGAACACATGCAACATCAGGGAGAGATATTGGCAAACACTGGTCACTAAGCAGCCCGTGTCGACCTCGACCCAATGACAAGATGGCACATCGGGGAGAGGCACTGACACTCACTGGTCACTCAGCGGTCCGTGTCGATCTCGACCCAATGTACGGGCCATTACTCGGCTTGCATACAGTACGGGCCATTACCCGGCTTACACATTGTACGGGTCATTACCCGACTTGCACATTGTACGAGTCATTACCCGGCTTGCATATTGTACGGGCTATTACCCGGCTTGCATATTGTACGGGCCATTACCCGGCTTGCATATAGTGCGAGTCATTGCCCGTCTTAACATATATCACTCACTTATACCATTTCAATATAGCAATCATAAATGAAATATTTAACTCATTGAAGAGTGAAGTTTGCCCTCACCTTAAAATAAAGAATTGCAACAAATGGTGCAATGCAATACCCCTTATTATCCTCAACCTCGTCACCCCTAAGCTAGTCCAAAGAGTCATGTTCTATCCCAAATCCTGCAAAAGTATAATATTCGATGCCATTCTGACATTTAATGTTGAAGGTCTAGTATAGTTCATAAATATTAATACTCTATGTACAATTATCTAATATTAATAATACATCTAATTGCGATGTTATACCTTTAATTAATCTTTTCTTACTAACATGTATAAATAAATAATTATATATGAATATATATTGAGAATCTTAAATGTATTAAGGTCATACTGGTCATATTATGTTATTACAAACAGAGAATTATTATTGCTAATATACAAACACACACAAACACGCATACAACCACCCATTAACATATTAATACTCACCATATAATATAATAATAATAATAATTATTATTATTATTATTAATATTATTATAATACTAATAATAAGGTAGGTATAGTTAACACACAACACACCTCAATTTCCTCTGCACACACACTAGCACACACTTTCTCACACACATACTACACGCCACATAGCTCACACATCCACAAACAAAAGGTATATAAGTTTGTGTGATATATATATATATATAATACGTGATACATAAATATATATGTGTGTGATATATAGACTATTCACAGAGACTAATCGTCTTTTCCTTCTCAAACTAATACTCTTAGTTACTATATATATCACAGCAAACTAGTCTATTATTCCATATTTGTGTATTATTAAAATTCCAATTATTATCGGTTACCGAAATTTAATCAACATGACCTTAAACAGAAATCTTCCTTCTAATACAAGTGAATACAGAAATAGTGTATATTTAAATTTACTTGCTTAACAGTGTTTATAAAATCAAGCTCAAACCCTTCTTTTCTTTCTTTTCGTTTGAAGGAAGCTGGATCTTATCTCAATGAATAAATTAATAATATTAACCGTCTCAAATAACAAAAAATTTATGCACACCCCCAATTTTTTTTTTTAATTTTGTGTCCTTTTAATTAATTAATTCTGCATACCACAAAAATTTATGCACACCTGTAAAATATTTTACACACCCAATTTTTTTTTATTATCTATTCGTTTATTTAATTAATTTTTATAATTCAGCACACACGTAAAACTTTATGCACACTCGTAAATAATTTTGCACACCCTTTTTTTTTAATTATCTATCTTTTTCTTTAATTAATTTTTTTAATTCTGCACACACGTAAAAATTTCTGCATACCAGTAAAAAATTCTGCACACGTCAACTTTTTTTTAAAAATTATATGTCCTCTTATTTAATTAATTCTTATAATTCTGCACATACGTAAAAATTTCTGCACACCCCCAACACTTCTGTACACCCATAAAAAATTATGCACACGGTAAAACTTACACACCCATAATAAAAATTAGAAAGTGAACACCCATAAAAAAAATACAGAATTTTTTTATAAAAATATACATAAATCCCTCTTTCTCTCCTTGCTCCACAATCTTTCATTCTTGAGATCGACCAAATTATAATCCGACTAAATTATCATTCGTAACATTTCAAAATATCATGTGCAACAAATTCAAAATATCAAAAAATAAATTTCATAATCATCTTTCTTTCACCACATAACCAAATCAAAATCTGCAACAAAATCAGATATCAAAAACTCATAGTGAGAATGATCGGCTGATCCATCAACAAAATTTTATAAAAAGAAAAACTAAAATTTGATGAGTTGAATTTCTGAGGGAATTGGTGGATTGCTGTGAAAACGAACAGTAGAAATCGACCATTAAAATCCAGATACGCAAAGCCCAAAAAAAAAATAGAACAAAAACCCAGATTAAAAAAACTCTATAATGACGATGCAGAAATTGGTGAATTGAGGGAGGAATAATCACGGAAATTGTATTTTTGAAAGGTTATTGATTAAGAATTTTGTTATTAATTTCTTTGTTACCAAATACCCTAAAATAACGCATATACAATATTAATTTTGATCAGTTAACAAATTATATATTAAGTTGCTATTTAATGCTCATAACCCATGCTCCAAGATTAACGCCCGACCCAAATTAAAATGATAATTAATTGTATTGACCACGTTTCAACTCATATATCCCTAAAAATATTAATTTTGTAATAATAAGGGTAGATATGTCAACAATTGCACCTAAGAGTATTATTTAAAAGTGCTAACACCTAATAGTAAAACCTCATGGAAAATAGCACTTTTAAACAATTTTCTCTAAAAAAAATATATATAAGGTATAAGAAATACCTATCACAAACTGTTACTGTACAATAAGGTCTAGCATTCTAATATTTTTCTAGGATTAGATAATCAGTCATTGAAACTAGCATTACAAATAGACGGGAACTTAATCGAACTCCAAAGTCTCCCCTTGATTTCTTGGGTAAATTTCTCCTCTTCAAACTCACTCCCTTCAAAAATCAATTTATTTCTACCGTTCAAAATACTCTACACAATGCAAATCCATATTACAATTACAAAAGTACGCCCATTCTTACCAGGAAAAATGTCTGAGTGGATATTGAAATGTTTGATGGTTCGAATGTGAGATGCTGAGGATACTCCGAACTACTCGTAGCATGATGACCATATTTTTGACGTCTTACAACAATCTAAAAATAAGTGGGATGCAGACTCAGTTACTGAGTTACACAAAGAGCATAACAAATCATCATTTTGATCTAGAATGTTTCTCCAGGAAAGACTGATCTTTGTTGGTAAACGATCCCATAAGAGTCTTCATGCCCATTATCGATATCTTGATTGGCATGATCTTGCTCCATACTTTCTTGAACGGTCACGGGGCTGCCAGATTTTGAGGGCTATCACCATCTGTAAGATTAAGCAAATGGTAGGCTTTTTTTTTTTTAAAAAAATGTAGGTCCCGAACGGGTTTTCGTGAGGGTAGAAGTCTAGAGGGGAGGGGTGAATAGACTTCTGAAAAACTTTTGCGTGAGATCAGGTGTGATAAGCAAGTTACCAGATCAGAGTGCGAGTGAATCAGTTTGGACTGATATCCAACTTACTGATGGCCTGATGGTAGATCAGTTCGGTGTCTATCAGTTTAACTGATGTGCGGAAGCTAAATTTTACCCGTGTGAAAAACCAGTTTGTTAAATCAGATTTCTAGGTTATCTGTTTTGAATCAGATGACAAAGTATCAAACTGATCAGATTAGTTGCTTGGTGCAAATCTGATCCAGACTTAGAATATGCATTCAAAGCTTAAACAGGTAGTGTGCAAAGTGTTAAGCAGGTAAATCAGATAATGCACACTAGATTTTTATAGTGGTTCAGAAAACTTTTCCTACGTCCACTCTTCCCTATCAGCAGGGGCACCAACTAACGAACTAGACATAGTTTTATATGTTAGTCCAACACAGTACAACAGATGATTCAAGAGTTCTCACTCAACCAATCCCAGAGATCAGAACTAGAAACCCTAGTCTGAAATCTTGCTAAGCAAACTTAACCTAACTTTGGTTTGGGTATAAGATTTGTTATGTTCCAACTGGAATTCTATCCTAGTATATGAATAGCCTAAAGCTAGAGGATAAGAATTCTTGCTAAGAACCTATGGGATGAACACTTAGAATATTTGCTTGAACTTGTGTTCTTGGTGCGGAAATGTAGTTTTGTTTGAGCATGTGGATTATTTTCGTAACCTTACTATGAAGGTTTGATCTCATATTTATACGCACGAAATCGAACTAGCCGTTGGAGAGTAATTCGAATTTCGGTCTATTTTAGGTAGGATTGCAGGATTGAGTTGATGTGCGCAGAGGCGGCATGGCCGAAAGCATGTATGCTTGTCCTTTCTAGCCGTTTGACTCTGAAGCACTTCATCCTGCAATTATCAGCTCCTTACATACGTGTCTTGCTCTCATTGGTTATCAAGTACACTTATTCAGTGTTTGATTTACCAACTTAGGTTGATATTCTTCCTGTCTGATGAACTTGTTGTTGGGGTTATACTGAAAAGTACGCTTTTACTTTGTATAAACAAACTGAATTTTCTTATTTATTTACTGAAATAAATTATTAATCACTGTTGCATTTAAATATGAATGATTTTATATATATTTATTTCAAATTCGTTCAATAAGTTAGTACGTATTACGTTGTTGTTAATTTGGTGACCAGATCACAGAAGATCAAATTAACAGCTCCTCGTAATTAAGTAAAAATTCACAACCTAGATGGAACTGAACAAACCATCATGAAAGGATGATGTATAAGACTCAGATTGACTTGTCTTGACCAAGAGATTATACTAGTGCATTTGGATGCACTGAATAGGACCTACAGGAGGATAAATTCTTCGGTACTGAATATACAAAAAGTAGACCTCAGTGGTGTGTTATTTCTTAATCTCCGTCCCTTTAAATAGGATCGTGTGAAATTAATAACTATTGCTTTGACTTATGATAGGAAGAGGGTCATTGCGATTCGATACCTTATATCTTGGGCAATATTATTAATTACATGACGATTGATGACATTTAATATGGAGAATCGTGTGCTAGTACGTCTTGTTTGATTTGTCCCCTTGGTGGGCTCAGAACCTTTATCATACCAAATCTTGCAAGTGGAAATTTATTTCCGGTATGGATAATAATGTTTAGTTATCTTTACTCCAAGGATAAAAATATTAATTAATATAAAGCTTGTTCAGTGGCTTAATTAATTAATGGACTAAAACATTCTTAAACACGGAAAATAATGACCGGGAGCCATATTATAGTAAAGTCGTAATATGGGTTAAGATGGATAGTTCAATATTAATTTTATAGTGGAATAAATTAATATTAATGGACTTTGAATAATATTTGGCCCAATATTATAGCTTCATAGTCCATTGGAGGTCCAATCTTAATTCACCTAAAGGCCCCTCAAATAGCCCAAAATAAAGTCCAATTAATTAAAGGGAGAAAAAAATATTTTGCCTAATTTTTCCATTAATTTCGAAAAATATAAATAAAAGAGGGAGAAAGATTTTTTTTGAATTTTGTTATGAAATGAAGATAAGTATTCTTGGAATACAAGATTATCTCATTAAATTCAAGAAATCTCCCACTTGGTTATTTATTAAGAGATTTTCGAAAATTCCATAATAATAAGGAGGAGAAGATTTTGGTAGGAGATATTTTGGGAAATAGAATATATTGTATATATTCAAGATTGTTTCTTGGAGAAGAAGCAAGAAAATTTTCCAATAGCCCCAATTGACCTAAATTTTCGTCCCCCCTTATTATAAATAGGAGATGAATTTTTCATCTCCAACATAAAACAAAAATTAATTTTTTGAAACGTCGACAGATTCTGTTTTCTCGAAAAACTTCAATTGTGAGTGTAAAATTCCATGTGTTGAAAATATTAAAAATCCACAAAGGTGGTGGCAAAATATTTTTGCTTTTCTCTCTTATTAAAATCATTCGTGAGAATCCTCCCACCGGATTGCGTTCATAGACTTGGGACATATTTGGAAAGGCTCTTTGGGTTGATCCATCGTCTCATCAGTTGTCTCTACAAGAGGTTAGTAATCTCGTAACTTCTAGATTCCGCATGCTTAGGATTTACGTGGATTACGTGTACGCATGTTGTTTATTCGCTTATTAATTATTATGTTGAATTGATTTATGATTAATTCATGTTAGTGATTAATTGATTAATTTAAATATGTATTTAAAATCATCTCGAATAGATCCGGGCACCCCTAATTTCCCAACACTTGTATGTCTTGGTGAATCTTGGGATGTCATCTGATTGAGCTGACCTGATCAGTCTACCTGATTGAGTCTTCTGATGCAGGTTGTCTTAGGACAACTTGTGGACTCTTCTTCGTTCTACTGATGTAGGTCTTCTGGTCCTGTAGTCTGATGGTCATCTGATCTTCAGGTCTTCTGAGTCTTCGGCTTCATAACTTTACCTGATTATCTGACTTCTTGATCTTCTGATGTGATCTTCTGATCTTTAAGACTTAACCTATACATATTGAGTTACCCTTCAATATGTGACATATCTGTTACATCAACTTTCTATTCATTTCAGCTGGTCATCCTAACCTGATTACAAATTCATCAGTTAGCTAACAGGTTTGACTGATCCTATTACAGTCTGTTTTGGAACTTCCATCAAAACTACAAATTTTCCAATAATTTCCCCCTTTTTGATGGAACTAAAACAATTAATCAGAAAAATAGATAATCATGAAACGTAAAAGACAAAAACAGTTGTTTAGAAGACAATGAGAAGTTGTCTTAGAATCTCTGGAGGTTTTCTAGAATAGCAAAAATCTTGTACATCCTCTGCAGCAAGGCTTCCAGTCTGTCTCGTTCAATGATGTCTCCTCTTTTTGCAAAATCGTAGAACAGTTTCTTGAAGCCAATGGGATCGAGGGATTTGTCAGATCGAAGAGGCGGGATCATCGTTTCAAATTTGAGTGCAGACGATATTAAGGCCATGATCTTGCCTTCATGCATCACAACCTTGTAAAACTTTTCATACCTGGTATCTTATGCAGGATAAACAAATCACTTAACCAATCTGTTGAGGCGTGAATAAATCCAACCTCCTACCTGGTCATGAAGATGACAAATAGTCCAGCAAGGGTTGTGTTGGGAGATGAATTTAATAAAGATTTTGATTAGATCCCAAAACCCCTGAGTATGACATGTTTCAGGACAATCTTGATAGTATAGGATCAGGTTTCACATTGTTATTAGGATTCAGGATTATTTGCACCATGTATAGTCAGCAGATATAATAGTTTAGGTTTCAGAATTTATCTGAAGTTCTCAGAAGATCCCTGAAGACCAAAACATACTGAAGACCAAAATCATACTGAAAGATCAGTATAAGCCTGAAGGCTAAAAGATCCTGAAGATCAGAAAACCATGATAACTCTTGTGTACTGAACCAAAAGACCCTGAACATAACACTTCGAGTTAAATAGTGTTTGTTCATTCTTAGTACTTGCAAAAAGAATGTTATACGTTCGTGGACACTAAGGAAGATATCAACCTAGTGTTGGTTGACAAAAAGAGCCGTTTTTGTTGTCTTTGTTCAAAGGAAGATGTTGACCAATGAGGAGGCGACAACAGCGTACTTTACTTACACTGAAAGAGACATTTTCCTGAAAAATATCAGCATAGATATTTGTCTTGTTCACATAAATTGGTGATTGGCTGCTTGACTGGATATTTCCTAAAGCATGCAAGGGCTCGTTCAAACCCTAACAAAGCCGTTCATCAATTACTCAAAAAGGAAACCCGAGATGCTCTCTCTCCAACGGATAGTTTTTCAAAGGAAGACTTCGTGAGAGTTGCCTATAAATACCAGAGACCTTAGACACTTCAAGGTTACGAGAAATCAAAGCAACTAATAGAGCTCATTCGTATTCAAGTATTCTTGTGAAGCACTCGAAACCCTTAGAATTTTCCAAGTGTTTCATCTTTAAAGAGAGCTCATTTACTAAGCCTAGATTCAAGATCTTATCCAAAGCTTAGTTCGAGATATCCTAGCCTTGTTACTTGTGTTTATCTGTAAAAGGATATCTCACCTTAGTTGGAAACCAACCAAAACCCAAACCCTTTGATTAGGTAAGTTTGGGTGTGAAGTAGTTGGAAGTGAGAGTTGTAAAGAGTAAGTAAGCTGTTGTGTTCAGTCTGAAAACCCTAGAGAAGAAGTTAGTAAGCTGATTGTTCAGTCTGAACGCTTGTGTGTGTATTGAGTTAGTAAGCTGTAGTAGTTCAACCTGAAAACTCGTAGTAGAAAGTTAGTAAGCTGCTGAGTTCAGTCTGAAAGCTTGAGGTAGTCGAAGTAGTGTGTTAAGGAATTTCTCTGAACATCAGGGAGAGTGGACGTAGGAGCTTGAGCCTCTGAACGACTATAACTTGCTGTGTATTCTCAGGACTGAAACTCAGGATAACCTGACTCACTGGTTTCAATAAAGTTTTTAAAAGTTGAAAAATCTCTATTCACGTGTATTCCCCCCCCATACACGTGTGAGACTCGTTCACACCGGGACCAACAAGTGGTATCAGAGCAGTGGTTCTAACTGACCACTTGCTTTGGTAGCCATAGTCTTGTTTATTTAGAGACTTTGGTGGTCTACCGAATAGATCTTACTGCTGATATCTTAAAAGGCCATTTCATCATTCCTTCTAAGAAACTACCTATGTTCTCAGTTGAGAATTATGATCTATGGAGATTGAGAATGTAGACACACTTGTACTCTAAACATGAGAGAATGTGGAGAGTTGTGTCTCAAGGACCTTTTGAGTTTAAGATTGTTAATCCTAGATCTACTGATGCTGAAAAAGATGATCCAAGGGATGAATTTCCTAAATCTGATGATCAGCTTACTCCTGAAGAGAGGAAGTTGGTTAACTTGGATTATATTGCTAAAGATACTCTATATAGCACTATTGATGATGGTGTTATGGGAATGATTTCTCACTGTGAAACTGCCAAAGACATTTGGGACACACTTGCTATAATGTGTTAAGGCACTGATCATATCAAAGAAAACAAACTATTTGTGGCTATTGCCAAATTTGATGGTTTTGAAATGGAAGATGGTGAATCTATTGAAGACTTGAAGTCAGATTCACTAGCATTATGAATGATCTGAGTGCTCTTGGGAAAAGATATCCCAAAAGAGAAATTGCTCTAAAAATTCTTAGAGGACTGTCTAAGAAATGAGATATTCATGTTGTTGTGATTGAAAACACCAAAGATATTGCTTATATGCCATATCAACAGGTTTTCTCAGAGTTGAAAGCATATGAGTTTGTAATTGATAAGAAAACTGACAGCAAAGATGATACTCCATCTAACAAAAATGTGGCTTTCAAAGCACAAGGTAAAATCTGTAATTCTAAAGAAACTGAGACCTCATCTAACAAAGTGCAGAATGAAAAAGATGAGACAATTGCCTTAATGGCAAGAAGGTTTGAGAAAATGAACCACAGATTTGGAAAGTATAAGAGGTATTATAAAAATACTAGGTACAGGAACAGGAACAACTCAGAAGATGAAGAAATTCTACTGAGAAGAAGAAAGACTACAAAGCTGAAGGATCTTCATCCAAAAAGAAGGACCACAAATCCAAAGAGGACAATGATCAGGATGATGATACCAACAAATGCTACAACTGCAAAAAGAAAGGACACTTCCAATATGGCTGTACTGAGTTGAGTTCCAAAGAAAGAAAGGATCGGCAAGCCAAGAGAGATATGAAGTATTCCAGCAAGAAGGCAATGGTTGCTGATGAAGAACACTCTGAAGAAGGATCTAGCTCTTCAGAAGAAATGTTCTCAGATAGTGATAGTGATGATGTCTGTCTTGTTGCTATTGAGCAGGTAAATTCTTCTATCTCTGTTACTGCTCCTTCACAAGCACCTGAGTTATCAAGTTCATCTGTTACAAGTAATTTTGACCTGATGGGTTCTTTTGAGAATCTGATGAAGGACTATTATGTGTTACAAGAACTGATTATAGAAACTCAAGAGAAGAATTAAGTGCTGACTACTGAGAATCTAAAGTGGAAAAACTCTAATGCTGCTGAGATAACTTCTCAATTGATGGGAGTAACTGATGAACTTGATGTTCTGAAAGTACAGCTCTTAGAAAAAGAGAAGGTTGTAGAGTCCCTGAAAGGAAAGTTAGAGAAATCCACTGAAGAAAATCAGTCTATCAGAACTAAGTTCAATGACCTCTTTGAGAAACATGAAACTCTAAAGAAAAGTGAGGATAGTTTGCAGAGAAAGTTAGCTCTATTGAATTCTGCATCTAAAGCAATAGATGAAATTTAGAGTTATCAAAGACCTGCAACTATAAAAGCTGGATTAGGATATATTCCAGGGGGAACCTCACATGATGTTCTGAATGCTGCTTCTACAAGTGGCACTAAGACTATCTTTGTTAAACCGGTGGTTTGTACTGATCTTCTTATTGAAGAACAACCCCGTGTTTTGGACAAGGGTAAAGGACCTATGGTTTCAGAGAACCTGAAAGTACAGGAAAGAAAGCCCAAACCTCAGGAAAAGGCTAGAAAACCTGAACAATTAGTAGGAAATCCCCAGGCCAGTACTTCTAAGTCTCAGGCTAAGAATACTAACCTGAAGAAATCTGCCCTGAACCATCAGAGGAATCCTCAGAAGAGAAACACTCAACAGAGAAATTCTCAAATGAGGAGACCAAGTCCTCAGGATACTGAAAGACCACAATTTCAGTACAGGCAACCTAAACCCCACTTGCCTAAGGGTAAAGGTTTCCTGAACCCAAGTCACCAGAGACAGAGATCAGCTGCACCAAAGCCAAAGCAATGGAACAAAAGGCCTGAACCTAAGAAGAATTCAAAGGCTCATGTTCATGCTAAGGCTGGCACTCATACACAGGATACATCCAAGGCACCAAGGGTTGTGAATGTGTATGTAGATGTTTATGGAAGACAAATCAGTCACTCTAAAGTCATTAGAGTTATCAGGCAGATTTGGGTTCTAAAAGGTACAACTAACCTAGTAGGACCCTACACCAAATGGGTACCTAAGGCCTAATTTGTTTTGTAGGTGAAGGATAAGGGCACTAAGCTGAATGAAGACAACATAGCCCTGATAAGGGCACCTACTGCATGGTACTTGGACAGTGGATGCTCAAGGCACATGACACGATACAAATATTTGCTCACTAACTATGTTGAACAGAAAGGCCCTCAGATAACATTTGGAGATAATTCCAAAGGACAGACAGAAGGATATGGAACTCTTGAAATTGATACGGTTCATATCCATGGTGTATCATATGTTTCTGGTTTAAAGCATAACTTGCTTTCTATCAGTCAATTCTGTGATAAAGGATTCAATGTTGAATTCTCAAAGAACTTGTGCTATGTGAAAGATAATATTTCACAACAAGTATTACTGACTGGTACTAGAAAAGGAAATATGTATCTTGCTGATTGGAGACTTACTCCTATGGATACATGTTTAATGGCCAAAAAAACTACTGAAACCAGTTGGTTATGGCACAAAAGACTGAACCATTTAAACTTCAAAACTCTGAATAAACTTGCAAGATTAGCACTTGTAAGGGGTTTACCTAATGAAGTGTTCAGTAAAGATCATGTTTGTGATGCTTGTCAGAAAGGCAAACAGATTAGAGCATCATTTAAAAGCAAAGTGGAAGTTTCTACTGATAGAATACTTCAACTGTTACATATGGATCTCTTTGGTCCAGTAACACCTGTGAGTACTAATGGCAGGAAATATACACTGGTAGTTGTTGATGACTACTCAAGATATACATGGGTCATTTTCTTACTTAGTAAGAAAGAAACTCGAACCAAATTGCCAGAGTTACTTAAAAGACTCAGCACTGAAAAGAATCTGAGTGTGGTCAAAATCAGATCAGACAAAGGCACCGAATTTATCAATCGTATTATATCTGATTATTGTGCAGTAAATGGAATAACTCATGAAACATCATCTGCAAGGACCCCACAACAAAATGGTGTTGCTGAAAGGAGAAATAGGACTCTGAAAGAAGTTGCAAGAACAATGATTGCTGAAGCTGACATTCCTAAGAGATTTTGGGCTGAGGCAGTTAACACTGCATGCTATTCTTAGAACAGATCCATGCTGACCAAGAATCAAGGAAAAACTCCATATGAACTGTGGAATTAAAGGAAGCCTCTTGTTTCTTTCTTTCATGTGTTTGGTTGTAAGTGTTTCATACACAATAATGGTAAAGATCAGTTGAAAACTTTTGATAGCAAAGCTGATGAAGGGATATTCAGAGTTTACAACTGTAGAACTCTTATAGTGGAAGAAACACCTCATGTTGTTTTTGATGAATCTACTTGTGTTCATAAGAAATGGGAAGTTGACTCAGGAGACTTGACAAAGAGGATCACCAGACTTAGCCTGAAGAAGAATGTCAAAACATCATCTGAGCCTGAAAAGAAGAAGTCAATCACTTACTATGAATGGAGTGAAACTGATTCAGAAGAAGAAGAGACTTAGGATGAAAATACTGAGGCTGGTGGAAATCAGGATGAAAGTTCTCCACTGAAGGAAAGCTAACACACTAAAGCTGACCAATCTGAACAAACACCAGCGGAGGATGTGGTCACAGCTGAGGCAAACTCTGAATCTATCAACCAAGGGGGAACAAATGTCACTGACAATGTTCAAAATAAAATATCCCCTGAGGAAGATGATTCACTCTTTCCTTTCTTGTTGTTCCCTGAGTTTAATGTATTACCAAAACCTAACATTTCTGATGTTGAGGATAATACTGAAGGGGGAACATCCAGAAGAACATGGTTAGATAGTCAACCTACAAGTCATATTGTGGGAGAATTATCTGAAGGAGTAAAAACAAGAAGGTTCCATGGAGAAAGTGCTTTGTTGTGCTGCTTCCTATCTGAGAAAGAACCTATTGAGATTGAAGAAGCTCTTCAAGATTCCTTCTGGATTATGGCTATGCAAGAGGAGCTAAATCAGTTTGCTAGGAATGAATTTCTGGGAGTTAGTAGATAGACCTAAGAAGCACAATGTGATTGGAACTAAGTGGGTATTCAAGAATATAAGAGATGAGAATAATGTTATTGTAAGAAACAAGGCAAGGCTAGTTGCACAAGGTTATTCCCAAGAAGAAGGCTTGGATTATGATGAAACCTTTGCACCAGTTGCAAGACTAGAAGCCATTAGATTATTTCTTGCATATGCTGCTCACATGAAATTCAAAGTATATTAGATGGATGTGAAAAGTTCATTTCTGAATGGTGTGCTTAAAGAAGAGGTTTATGTGGAACAACCTCCTGGCTTTTGTAAGAATGACCAAGTTTACAGGCTCAGGAAAGCCTTGTATGGTTTGAAGCAAGCACCCAGAGCATGGTATGATACTCTATCTCAATTTCTTATTGACCATGGTTTTACCAAAGGGACTTTTGATAGAACCTTGTTCAGGATAGAAGATGGGAAAGATATCCTACTTGTTCAGATATATGTGGATGACATTATCTTTGAATCCCCAAATCATCAGTCGTGTGAGAAGTTTTCTACACTGATGAAAGGTAAGTTTGAAATGTCAATGATGGGGGAGATGAATTTCTTTCTAGGACTTCAGGTGAAACAGTCTAAAGAAGGAATTTTCATCAATCAGGCAAAATATACCAGAGATCTGATTGCCATGTATGGTATTCAGAACTGCAATGCAGTTAGAATTCCCATGAATCCTAACTACAAGATGGATCCTGATCCTGAAGGTAAATCAGTTAACCATACTGATTATAGAGGGATCATTCGATCATTGCTCTATCTCACAGCAAGTAGACATGACATTACTTTTGCTTTTGGGATATGTGCAAGATACCAAGCTAATCCTAAGACTAGTCACATGGAAGCTGCCAAAAGGATACTGATATATCTAAAAGGCACAGTGAATAGAGGATTATGGTATCTAGCTGATGATAACCTTGAATTAACTGGTTATTCAGATGCTGATTATGGTGGTTGCAAAATTGAGAGGAAGTCCACTTCAGGAACTTGTCAATTTCTTGAAAGCAAGCTGATATCCTGGTTTTCTAAGAAGCAGACCTCTGTAGAAACTAGTACTACTGAAGCTGAGTACATGGCTGCAGGAAGTTGCTGTGCACAGATTCTCTGGCTAAGGCAACAATTGAGAGATTATAAGATTATGGCCAAAGAAGTTCCCATATTCTGTGACAACAACAGTGCAATTGCAATATCTCAAAATCCTGTACTGCACATTAGATGTAAGCATGTGGATATCAGGTACCATTTCATTAGAGACCATGTAGAGAAGAAAGACTTCATGATGGAGAAAATTCATACTGATAAACAAAGAGCTGATATTCTTACTAAGCCTTTGGCTGAGTCAAGATTTCAGGAACTATCAGTTGAATTAGGGTTGTTGGATCCAGGTGAGTAAGTTATCCTGAAGAGAGAAGCTCTTCAGATGCATGATTTTTTTTTTCAGTAAGAAAAACTCAGGACAAATACCATTCAGGATGGAAACTGAGAATCAGGATGGTTTTGTCACGGTCAGTGTTCTGTAAGGCTTATGTATTTAACTAATCCTGAAACACACTTGGCACATGCATTTACTCACCAGCATTTATTTCAGTCAGTAATCATTTGAAATAAATACAAAAGACCTGAACTTTTAGCGGGAATGTTTGGAGAATTATTATTGGCTAAAATTTTGGCAGAATACCAAAGGTTTACCTCGATTAGAGTGATACATCATTTTGTCACCCTATTGTGCTGCCATTAAAACTGTTTTTCTGCTCATTTGCTATTAATAACAAATAAATCTTGAGATTATTTCAAACCTAGATTAAATCTAGACCGTTCATCCAGATTCAATCTTAGCCATTGATCCATGTTGTACGATCATATATAAACCACAATTTACTTCATTTGCAAACATTTCTACACTCTGTCCCTACTCAAACCACTCCAGAAATTTCAAACACTCCAGAAATTTCAAAGCCTTCATTTCTTCTAAACCTAACAATAGAGTTTCCTAGCTATGGGATGACAAAGAATCTTGCAGAAACACAAAAATCATATTTCGAGCATGTCGTTGCCATGGTGGAAAACAAAACGACACTGATTGAAGAAGAAGCCCTAAAAATGCTTCAAATGGCCCGGTTAGACAAGCTGGTTAGCAACACACCAGAATTAGAGCTACCGCAAGAGGTCTTACAATTCGTTGTAAACCTAAGAGAAGGAGACAACGACTCCCTAGTTTCACAACTCTATTTTGGCACCCATGCCAAATCCAAAGCCGAAGTAGTCGTCACCAGAGAGGTACAACTTTCGCTTCAAAACATTAATGATGTTTTTGAGCTAAGTAATAGGGGTGATGATCCTGCTACTTATATGATTGGGCGTGAGCAAGAAATTCTTGATAGATTTGCAACATCCAGAGTAGGGTTGAAAGGAGCATTAAACAAAAAGTGTCTAAAACCTGTCTATAAGGTATTGATTGATATTGTAGCCAAGTGCTTAATGAGCACCTCTGGAAGCCTAGAACAGGTGAGCCGGAACAAGTTAAGGCTTATGGCTGCAATAGAGGACTCACCATCCAGAGATTTCAATTGGCTAAAGTTTTTAGTTGATTGTATTCTAAGTCAAAGCCCAAAGTTGAAATATGATAAGGGGACGTTTAAGAAGTCTGGAAGGGTACTGTTTGAGACGAAGATAAACTTTTTGATAGAAACATTGCCAAGGAAGAAAATGTTTCTATGATCAGGGAATGAGTTTTCTAGGAACAGGATCATGTTCAGAAAACCAAAGTCACAGAAAAGAGTCCTGACAACCTCAGAAAGCAGGAGCTCAACTGCTCAGGATGAGCCTGAAGAGCAGGCTGTCCAAAGTGAGCCTGAAGCACAGACAGAACAAGTTGAGATAGAAAGTTCTGAGTCTGAACAGGATAGACTTACTATTGTTGATATTACAAGGACCAAAGGCAAGAAGGTGGTGTAAATGGCTGTAGAGGATCCTGAGAAGAGGAAGAAGGCTCTTGAACATCTCAGAGTCAAGAGGGAGGTTTGGTGAACAAAAGAAAGCTCAGGAAGAGCAGAAGAGAAAGAAGCGCCTGAGGAAGGCCAGTGAGATGGCTTCAGGAGAGAAATCTTCTTTGGATACACTTGTGAAGGCCGTTTCACAAGCTGCTGAAGCTGAAGCTACAAATATCCCTGAAGAATATGTATTTACTAAAATTCTCACCACCAGCATTGGGGATGATAGAATTACCACAGAAATCTTCACAGGTTCCCAAAAACCTGTTGAAGAAAGTCAAATACAGATCCCAACCACTCACCCCTCAGAGCCAAAAATCCCCATACCTTCTGAGGCAATCTCTAGCTCTGAAGAGGAGTCACCTGTTCCTGAACTCAGGAAAGGTGAAGCTGAAGAAAAGGAGTGGAGATTGAAGGCAGGAAGATTTGTGTTGGACAAATTTCCTGAACTTGCCAACTATCCTGATCTTTTGGATATGTTTGTAAGGCTGAAAACGGCAATGCTGATAGTGAACCAATCTTTTGCCATGATGCTAAGGATAGGAAATTTCAGAGAAGACTTCTGGGCAGAAAAGGTTGCTGAACTTGATGCCTTTTCAGGCTTAGGCAAGAAAAGACTGAGGATTAAGGCTAATGAATTTGAAGAATTAGTGAAAAAGAAACTTGCTGAGAGGATGGAGAAGGATCAACCTGGGGAGACTTCTGAGACTCAGGATAAAGATAGGACTGATCAGGACCCTGCTGAGGGTAGTCAAAAGTCTGCTGAGGCTGGAGCATCAGCTCAGGGGGAAACAACTTGGGTCATTCCTGAACTTCAGTTAGCCACAATGGATGAGCACCATTAAGAGCCAGCAGAGAAACCTATTGAGTCTGTTGAAGTAGGTCTTCAGACTGAAGCAGAAAGAGAGATGCCTTTTCCACCTCAACCAGCTGTTGATTTCACACCCATCCTGGAGAAACTGACCAAGTTCGAGCCAATAATTGATCAAGTGGTATTGATCGAACCACTGGTGGATGAAGTGTCCAAAATTGCTGATACACAAGTTTCTCAGGATGAAGCTATAAAAGCACTGAGCTCATCCATGGTAACATCTGATCAGGTAACTTTACTATCCTCTTCTTTTGATAGTAAACTTAGTGCATTCAGTACAAAATTTGAGGATGTTGCTAAGGAGATGAAGGATGAGTTGGAGAGACAGTTTGACTTGAAATCTAAAGCTCTTGAGGATTTCCTGAAATCCAAAACTGAAGAAATGATCATGTCTGCTGTTGAAGAGATGAGCACCTCCTTGATGGAAAAGATGCAAGCAACATATGGTGGTCTTGCTGAAGACACTAACACCGGCCTGAATGTACTAAAGAGGATTCAGGATGAGCACTTCCACGTGGCTACAGAAGTAAGGTCAATTGGTAGAGAACAACTCCATATGGACAAAACCTTATCTGAGCTGATAGTCAATTATGATGCCAAAAAGGGGGAAAGCTATAACAAGCTTGCTGCCCTACCATCTCTGGAAAGACAATCAGAACAGTTTCATACTGAGATCCACAGAGGGAAGAGAAAAGAGGCTGAAGTTCTGATTCACCCTGAGGCTGCCATGGAAGTAATCGAACAAAGGGCAAAGAGGCATAGGACTCATGAATCCAGTAAGCAAGGAGAATCTCATGCCATACTGAACCCTCAGAAGAAACTTACTGTTGCATTTGTTGAGAAGCCACTGAAGTTCAAACAGTTAGCTAAACCTGCAAGTAGGAAGCCCACTCAGAGGAAGTTGGTTGCTGATTTTGAAGAAGATGTGGAAGAAGTTGCTCAGGAGATTGCTGAAAAGGATTCAGAATCAGAGATGGATGATCTGTTTAAAGAAGGTTTTGGTGAATATGATGTATCCACCAAGAGACTGAACTGGGATTGGCACAATACTGTGAAGGCTATTGAGGTTGAGCAGAAAAGAAAAGCTGCCACCTCAGTGTCAGGATCAGAGATGACAAGAAAGGAGAGGGAAGAAGCTAAGAGAAAGCTTGGAGGCTTTCAAAGAATGGTCAGAAGGAGAAGAGGCACAAAACCAAGGAAGAGACAATGGCCACACATAGACAAATGGATGCCTATTGAGATGAATGACAGATGGGAGACAACCAAAAGAGAATTTGTCTTCAACAATGACATTCTACTGAACTGGTCTGAACCAAATGCTGATAGAGATGAAGCATTCATTGCCTACCTGCTGCAAAACTACACTGACATCTGGCAGAAATGGTTTGATATATTTGACACCTTGGGATACCAGCCAAAAGCTCCAGGACAGATCAAGTACCCTCCTCCAAGATACAAGAACGGAATGATCAACTATGATTTCATTCATGCTGACTTTTTGGATCAGGCTGAGTATCTGGGACTGACGGGAGATGATGCTGAAACTCTGCAGAAGAGAGAAGAACTGAAGATCAGATACTATGATCTTTTCAATCTGAAGCCACCAGCTGATGAAATTGATTCTGATGAAGAATGATGTGTCTTATTTTTCTTTGTTTTGCTTCAGTAGATAACATATGAAAACCCTCTGTAATCATGTACTGATGGTTTTTTACCTTTAATGAAATATCTACTGATTTTCTGTTGATCAAAAGATAATATCTCATTATCTACTGATTATTTGATGATTGCCTTACTTGTTTTTACTTGCTTTATGAATTGAAATCTGAATAGATGTTAGGTTTATTTCTTCTTGCAAGCTGTAACAAGATGGTTTTGGCATCATCAAAAAGGGGGAAATTGTTGGGAGATGAATTTAATAAAGATTTTGATTAGATCCCAAAACCCCTGAGTATGACATATTTCAGGACAATCTTGATAGTATAGGATCAGGTTTCATATTGTTGTTAGGATTCAGGATTATCTGCACCATGTATAGTCAGCAGATATAATAGTTTAGGTTTCAGAATTTATCTGAAGTTCTCAGAAGATCCCTGAAGACCAAAACATACTGAAGACCGAAATCATACTGAAAGATTAGTATAAGCCTGAAGGCTAAAAGATCCTGAAGATATGAAAACCCTGACGACTCTTGTGTACTGAACTAAAACACCCTGAACATAACACTTCGAGTTAAATAGTGTTTGTTCATTCTTAGTACATGGAAAAAGAATGTTATACGTTCGTGGATACTAAGGAAGATATCTACTCAGTGTTGGTTGACAAAAAGAGCCATTTTTGTTGTCTCTGTTCAAAGGAAGATGTTGACCAATGAGGAGGCGACAACAACGTACTTTACTGACACTGAAAGCGACATTTCCCTGAAAAATGTCAGCATAGATATTTGTCTTGTTCACAGAAATTGGTGATTGGCTGCTTGACTGGATATTTCCTAAAGCATGCAAGGGCTCGTTCAAACCCTAACAAAGTCGTTCATCAATTACTCAAAAAAGTAACCCGAGATGCTATCTCTCCAACGGATAGTTTTTCAAAGGAAGACTTCGTGAGAGTTGCCTATAAATACCAGAGACCTTGGACACTTCAAGGTTACGGGAAATCAAAGCAACTCACAGCTCATTCGTATTCAAGCATTCTTGTGAAGCACTCGATACCCTTAGAATTTCCCAAGTGTTTCATCTTTGAAGAGAGCTCATTTACTAAGCCTAGATTCAAGATCTTATCCAAAGCTTAGTTCGAGATATCCTAGCCTTGTTACTTGTGTTTATTTGTAAAAGGATATCTCACCTTAGTTGGAAACCAACACAAAACCTTTGATTAGGTAAGTTTGTGTGTGAAGTAGTTGGAAGTGAGAGTTGTAAAGACTAAGTAAGTTGTTTTGTTCAGTCTGAAAACTCTAGAGAAGAAGTTAGTAAGATGATTGTTCAGTCTGAACGCTTGTGTGTGTATTGAGTTAGTAAGATACAGTAGTTCAGCCTTAAAACTCGTAGTAGAAAGTTAGTAAGCTGCTGAGTTCAATCTGAAAGCTTGAGGTAGTCGAAGTAGTGTGTTAAGGAATTTCTCTGAACATCAGGGAGAGTGGACGTAGGAGCTTTAGCCTCTGAACCACTATAACTTGCTGTGTTATTTGCTTTCTGCTTTGTTTTAGTACTTCTTGCATATTTCACTAAAAGCATTTCTGATATTCAGTTGGAATCAATCCACTGGACTTGCATTAAAATTGATCATAGGCTTAACCACTGTTTCATTAAGGAAAGATTTTCAGCAAAGTAAAACGAGAATAAACTTAGGGCCTACACTTTCCGAACTCTAGATAAGCTAGTATAGATAGTTGTCAAACTGATA
Source organism: Stenogyne calaminthoides (assembly GCA_037126765.1). Taxonomy (NCBI): domain Eukaryota; kingdom Viridiplantae; phylum Streptophyta; class Magnoliopsida; order Lamiales; family Lamiaceae; genus Stenogyne; species Stenogyne calaminthoides. The sequence continues at coordinate 28,787,573 of JBBCBC010000021.1, forward strand.
AACTCTCCTGAGTAGTCAGTAAGATTATTATCTACTCCAAGCTTATTTGGACTCTGTAGAAGAAACTCAGGATCAGTTGAGCTAATCTGAAGTCTCTGAAAGCCGCTCAGTGTTATTATCTCAGTAGACTCTTGTTTGGAAAATCGGGATGCCAGAATCTATTCGAGGTGATTATTTAAATACATATTTAAATTAAACAGTTAATTACTAACATTAATTAATCCTAAATCAATTCAACTTAATAATAAATAACATGCGTACACATAATTCACGTAAATCCTAAACATGCGGAACTAAGAGTTACGGAATTACTAACCTCTTGAAGAATCAAACGGATGAATCAACCCAAGAGCCTTCCCAAATATATCCCCAAAGTCCACGAACGCTATCCGGTGGGAAGATTTTAACGAACGATTTTAATGGGAGAGAAATTAAATATTTTGCTACCACCTTTGTGAATTTCTAATATTTCCAACACATGGAATTGCACTTGGGAATGAAGAGCTCATCCCCTATAAATAGGGAGGAGGGGGGCGAAATTTAGGGCTAGGAAAATAAGGAAGAAAATATTTTCTTGATCTCCAAGAAATCTTGAATATATCTCCTATATTCTTTTCTCCTTAATTAAAATTTCCATAAAAATCTCTTTCCCCTCTTCTACCCAATATTTTCGAAATCTACACTATAGAAGGAGTCAAGATTTGACTTCTTGAATTAATGGGATAATTATGTATTCCTACAACAATTATCTCTTTCCATAAAATATCTACAAGAAAATCAAGACAATCTTTTCTTCCTTTAATAGACAAGATTTTCGAAAATTACACTTTGAATATAACAAGAACATTTTCTTCTCTCTCTCATTAATTGGACTTTATTTTGGGCTATTTGGGGGGCCTTTAGGAGAATTAAGATTGGACCTCCAATGGACTATGAAGCTATAATATTTTGGGCCAAATATTATTCAAGTCCATTAATATTAATTTACTCCACTATAAAATTAATATTGAACTATCCATCTTAACCCATATTACGATTTCACATATAACATGGCTCCCGGTCATTATTTTCCGCGTTTAAGATTATCTTAGTCCATTAATTAATTAATTAATTTTGAACAAGCTTTATATTAATTAATATCTTTGTCCTTGGAGTAAAGACAACTCAACATTATTATCCATGCCGGAAATAAATTTTCACTTGCAAGATTTGGCATGATAAAGGATATGAGCCCGCCAAGGAGGCAAATCAAGCAAGACGTACTTACACGCGATTCTCCGTATTAAATGTCAGCAATCGTCATGTAATTAATAATATTGCCCAAGATATAAGGTATCGAATTGCATTGACTCTCTTTCCATCATAAGTCAAAGCAATAGTTATTAATTTCACACGATCCTATTTAAGGGACGGAGATTAAGAAACAACGCACCACTGAGATCTAATTCTTGTATATTCAGTACCGAAGAATTTGTCCTCCTGTAGGTCCTCATTCAGCGCACCTAAATGCGCTAGTGTGATCCCTTGGTTAAGACATACCAATCTGGGTCTCACACTTCAACCGTTCATGATGGTTCGTTCATTTCCATCTGAGTTGTGAATTTGTACTTAATTACGAGGGCTGTTAATTTGATTTTCATTGATCGGGTATCACTAAATTAACTACAACGTAATACATACCGTCTTATTGAACGGATTTGCAATAAACATATATAACATTCATTCATATTTAATGCAACAGTGATTAAATAATTTATTTTAGTAAATAAATAAGAAACTTCAGTTTGGTTATACAAAGTAAAATCATACTTTTCAGTATAACCCCAACAATCTCCCACTTATACTCAAAGTCTGCTTTTAAGTATACTACAGCATGTCTCATGTTCTATGTGACATCTAATGTCACCCTACACGAACCTAATAATATTTCTCCCACTTATACTCAAAGCAGATTGGCAACGTCCTTGACACCCATTCCTTCCACATATCTCTCGAATGTACTCTGAGGCAGACCCTTTGTGAATGGATCTGCTAGGTTGTCTTCCGATTCAATCTTAACCACCTCAATGTCTCCTCTCTTAACGATTTCTCGTATGAGATGGTATTTTCTTTCAATGTGTTTGCTGGCTTTGTGGGCTCTCGGTTCCCTTGAATTTGCAACTGCTCCGGCGTTATCACAGTAGACCGTGATTTTGCTGGGCGAATTCGGGACCACGTCCAAGTCCACCAGGAAGTTCTTGAACCAAACCGCTTCTTCCGCTGCTTCACAAGCAGCGACGTACTCGGCTTCCATGGTAGAATCAGCGATGCATTTCTGCTTTACACTTCTCCATGTCATGGCTCGTCCCCCCATGCAGAACACACTACCCGAGGTAGACTTTCTAGAGTCAATGTATGATTGAAAATCCGAGTCCGTGTAACTGATGGGGATCAAACTGCCTGACTTGTAAACCAACATTCTATCCCGTGTCCTTTTCAGGTACTTCAGAATGTTCTTTACTGCAGTCCAATGCTCTTTCCCAGGGTTACTTTGATATCTTGCCACTATGCCTACGGCAAAGCAGATATCTGGTCTCGTACACAACATTGCATACATGAGGCTTCCCACAGCCGAAGCATAAGGGATGCCCTTCATGTCATCTATCTCTTTCTGTGTCTTGGGACACATCTCTTTGGATAGATGAATTCCGTGTCTGTAGGGCACAAAGCCTTTTTTGGAATCCTGCATGCTGAAGTGCTTCAAAATAGTATCTATGTATGAGGCTTGCGAAAGTCCGATCATTCTTTTCCTGCGATCTCGAGTGATCTTGATACCTAGGATGTGACCGGCTTCCCCTAAGTCCTTCATATCGAACTGTTTTGACAACCATACCCTTACGTCTGATAACACCTTTACATCATTTCCGATGAGCAGAATGTCATCCACGTATAGTACCAAAAATACCAATGCAGTTCCGTCACGCTTTTTATAGACACAACTTTCAAATTCATTTTGATCGAATCCGTAGGATTTTATAAGTTGATCAAAACACTGATTCCAAGCTCGGGATGCTTGCTTCAGTCCATAAATGGACTTCCTGAGCTTGCAAACCAGATGCTCTTGGCCTTTTTCAATGAAGCCTTCGGGTTGTTGCATATAGATTTCTTCATCAAGATTTCCATTTAGGAAAGCTGTCTTGACGTCCATTCACAAGATCTCAAAATCTAGATGTGCAGCAATCGACAAGAGAATGCGGATGGGCTTGAGCATGGCTACGGGCGAAAAGGTTTCCTCATAATCGATCCCTTCTTTCTTAGTGTACCCTTTCGCCACTAGTCTTTCTTTGAAGGTTTCAACCCTTCCGTCCGGTCCCCTTTTTCTCTTGTATACCCACTTGCATCCGATGGGTTTTACCCCATCATGTGGTTCGACTAGCTCCCACACCTTGTTGTGATCCATTGAACCCATCTCGGCTTCCATTGCTGTTTTCCAGGATTGAGCATCTTTGTCTCGGATCGCCTCGTTGTACGACCATGGATCTGACTCTTCTGCGGAGATCAAGTCCGAAGACTCTCCGATCCCCAAGAATCTCTCGGGTTGTCTGATAACCCACCCACTACGACGAGGTTCCGATTGTGTGGGCGTGAAGTTTGGTATATCATTTTGTATAGTTGGCAATGGAGTTGGCCCCCTAAGTTCTTCTAAGGTAATTTCACTTCTAGGCTTTCGACTGTTCATATAGTCTTCTTCCAAAAATCTAAAGTGGGTACTGATCACCACCTTTTGATCTTCGGGACCATAGAACATGCATCCTTTAGTTCCTTTGGGGTACCCTATGAACATCCTTAATTCCGAACGTGCATCCAATTTACCGGCTTCCTTGTCTAGCACGTATGCCGGACACCCCCAGATCCTGATGTGTCCGAAACTGGGCTTGCGCCCCGTCCACAATTTTCTCGGGGTTTTAGGTACCGATTTAGATGAAACTAGGTTCAGAATATAAGCCGTTGTTTCTAATGCGTAACCCAAGAACGATTTTGGTAAATCCGCATAACTCATCATTGACCTTACCATTTCTAAAAGCGTTCTATTCCTTCGTTCTGCAACCCCATTTTGTTGATGGGTACCGGGTGCAGTCAACTGGGATGCAATCCCCACTTCCGATAGGTAGTTCAGAAATTCATCGCTGAGGTATTCGCCTCCACGATCAGATCATAGAAACTTGATACTTTTTCCCTTATGATTCTCTGCTTGAGCCTTAAATTCTTTGAATTTATCAAAGGTCTCAAATTTATGCTTCATTAGGAAAATGTACCCGTAGCGTGAGTAATCATGGATAAAAGTAACGAAATACTCGTAGCCACCTCTAGCTTTGATTTGCATTGGACCACACACATCAGTGTGAATGATTTCTAACACTTCTTTAGCTCTAAGCCCCCTTGGCTCCAAATGCCCTCTTGGTCATTTTACCTTCCAAGCACGATTCACAAGTCGGAAATGACTCAATTTGGAGAGACCCAAAAGAACCATCTTTCACCAACCTTTGAATATTTTTTGGGTTAATATGAACTAATCTTAGGTGCCAAAGAAGTGTCTCGTTCACGTCAGCCGAGCGCTTTCGTTTACAAGAAATAGTAGATGTGTTATAGGATGCATTTTGTGAGTGATGTGCACAGTTAATAATATAGAGATTGTTCCTTAAAGTTCCACGACAGATAATCACATCGTTACGAAAAATAGTAACATCTTTATTAAAACGAATAGAATATCCATCGTTAAATAACTTAGAAATAGAAATAAGGTTTTTTTCCGAAAAATAGGAACATAAAGAACATCTCTTAAAATTAACGTCTTGTCTCCAAAGGACAGGTGCACTTCTCCCACTACTTTAGCTGCCACTCTCATAGCATCGCCTACCGTGATGAGGATCTCACTCTCACTTAGTCGTCGGGTCTGCTTGAAACCCTGTAATGTGAAACATACATGATCAGTGGATCCCGTATCCAATACCCACGAATGGGTAGCATACTCCGCCAAACAAGTTTCAACAACTAGCGAGTGTGAATTACCTTTCTTTTCATTCCTTTTGGGTTTGGAACAGGCCGACCTTCAATGTCCCTTTTCACCGCAGTTGAAGCACTTCCCCTTAGCCGGATTCTTTGCTCCACCATCCCTCTTCACCTTTCCTTTGTCTTTGGCAACACTCGAGTTATCTTGGCTTTCGCTTTTGGGCTTCCTCTTCCTCTTACCTCCCTTTAGCCTGGAAAAAAGGGACGGCCCAACCGCCGCTAAGGCTTGACTGCTCTCTCCTAAAATTCCTTCAGCCGAGACAAGAGCTTGCAACAGATCAGGCAAAGTGAACTTTTGATTATTCATTTGATAATTCAGCCTGAACTGTTCAAAGCTCTTGGGCAGGGAATGGAGTATGAAATCGATCTGGATCTCGATGTCATATTCAGCTCCAAGCACCTGGCGTTTGTTGAGGTGAGCCATCATCTGGAGAACATGTTCCCTTACGGATGTTCCCTCCACCATTTTCATAGAGAGCATGTCCGTCATGGTGATCTGCTGAGCCACACGATTCTGATGTTGAAACATCGCTTTAAGATTGACCATGATTTCCGCAGCGGTTTCAACATTTTGGTGTTGGTGTTACAACACATCTGACATTGAAGGCAAGATGGTACACTTTGCCATTTCGTTAGAACGCTCCCAGTTATCATATTCTTTCTTAACCACTTTGGTTGACTCGTCAGATGGCTTTTCTGGTTTAGGTGTAGTAAGAACCCAGTTATGGCTTTGTGCAGTGAGGACAATAGAGAGTTTTCGATACCAATCAACAAAGTTTTCTCCAGTGAGGAGGTTATCTTTCAGTATATTGAATAGTGGATTAAAAGGTTGCGACATGATGAACTGAAATAAACATATATTTTGTATCAAAATCCAGATCAACACAAAATTAAATCACACAATTCAATCACATGATTCATATTAAAATCTCAAAAAAATATGAACACGCATCAGCCAGCATCTCAAAACAGATTTAAATGAGCCTCGTGGGAGGGTCATCATTTAAATCACATTCAACCAGGTTACAAACAAGAACAGTTACAAACCTTTAATTTAAAAAAAAATTAATAGTCGGCTCCCACTTGACCAATATAAAATTGACATGGACTTCAGAGAAGTATATAAATATCAATTTTATACCTAAGTAATAACCATGATTAAATAGAGAATTATTACTTCGCTTTGATCGAGCCTCGTTGGAGGGTCATCATCGCCACTAATAATAATTCACAATCATCCTTTTGGGAATTTATTCATGTGAAAGCTATATTTTGACCATCCCGTAGAGGAATTTCTCCAAAAGATTTCACAAATAAATAAATCATGGAGGTCAAAATTAATTTGTGTCAAAACAAATTAATTATCATAACATACTTAGTAATTTTTGAATTTGAGATTTTTCGTTGGGCAATTCTCATGCAAACACATTTAAACAAATTAAATAAAGCACAAGAAAAAACAACAGCAATAAATCAAGCATAGCAGAAAATAAACACATTGGGCACAAATTATCCAACTGTCATGGTTTGATTTTCCTTGGCATGATTTTGAAGAAACGCCGTCTTGAATTTCTCCCACTCGTTCGTCTCGAAAAGAACTCCGTCTTGAAACGCTACGCCAAGCAGCTCGCAGCCGGGATGCCCGCCTGCATCCGGCTGGCCGCTTGGCCGGGCGTCCGTGCCCATGCGCCTAGGGCGCAGTGCACGTCGCCCGTGTGCCATGGCTCTCGGCAGCACTGGCGGCCTCGGCAGCCTTGGCCCGCCCGGAGCGCTTGAGCGCCTGTCCACACGCCCGTATCACCTCGTCTGCGTGCCTATGCCCACGCGCGTCCACCTGGGCTAATCCCGCCTTGGCGCCTAGTGCCTAGGCCTGTGCGTTCAGCGTCGTCCGCGCTGCACGCGTGCCTCCCTTGGTACGTTTCGTGCGGCGCACGTCGCCCACGTACGGTTCCGGATCCGTCTTTAATTTGCCTCCGTCTTTGATCAGGTTACAATTTATTTAAAGAAAAATAAATACCTTAAATCTAGACTAGTCTATTACATTGAACAAATCAAATAGCCTAATCTACTCGTGGATTTTCTCACGAAAAAAACAAATCCGAACGAGTCGAATTAAAAAACCATTCATTCATACGCATGAAAATAAACACATTAAATACCATGACAATTGGATACCTGCAAAACAGATCTAGCAATTCTACTATCCAATTTCAATTTAATGTCCAACAATTTAAATAACAATTTAAAAAATCAGAGCTCGAAACCAGAGCTCTGATACCAGTTGTTGGGAAAATCACGATGCCCGGATCTATTTGAGGTGATTATTTAAATACATATTTAAATTAAACAGTTAATTACTAACATTAATTAATCCTAAATAAATTCAACATAATAATAAACAACATGCGTACACATAATTCACGTAAATCCTAAACATGCGGAACTAGGAGTTACGGAATTACTAACCTCTTGAAGAATCAAACGGATGAATCAACCTAAGAGCCTTCCCAAATATATCGCCAAAGTCCACGAACGCTATCCGGTGGGAAGATTTTAACGAACAATTTTAATGGGAGAGAAATTAAATATTTTGCAACAACCTTTGTGGATTTCTAATATTTCCAACACATGGAATTGCACTTGGGAATGAAAAGCTCATCCCCTATAAATAGGGAGGAGGGGGGCGAAATTTAGGGCTAGGAAAATAAGGAAGAAAATCTTTTCTTGATCTCCAAGAAATCTTGAATATATCTCCTATATTCTTTTCTCCTTAATTAAATTTTCCATAAAAATCTCTTTCCCCTCTTCTATTCAATATTTTCGAAATCTACACTATAGAAGGAGTCAAGATTTGACTTCTTGAATTTATGGGATAATTATGTATTCCTACAATCATTATCTCTTTCCATAAAATATCTACAAGAAAATCAAGACAATCTTTTCTTCCTTTAATAGACAAGATTTTGGAAAATTACACTTGGAATATAACAAGAATATTTTCTTCTCTCTCTCATTAATTGGACTTTATTTTGGGCTATTTGGGGGGCCTTTAGGAGAATTAAGATTGGACCTCCAATGGACTATGAAGCTATAATATTTTGGGCCAAATATTATTCAAGTCCTTTAATATTAATTTACTCTACTATAAAATTAATATTGAACTATCCATCTTAACCCATATTACGATTTCACATATAACATGGTTCATGGTCATTATTTCCCGCGTTTAAGATTATCTTAGTCCATTAATTAATTAAGCCACTGAACAAATTTTATATTAATTAATATATTTGTCCTTAGAGTAAAGACAACTCAACATTATTATCCATGCCGGAAATAAATTTCCACTTTCAAGATTTGGCATGATAAAGGATATGAGCCCACCAAGGGTACAAATCAAGCAAGACGTACTTGCACGTGATTCTCCGTATTAAATGTCAGCAATCGTCATGTAATTAATAATATTGCCTAAGATATAAGGTATCGAATCGCATTGAATCTCTTCCCATCATAAGTCAAAGCAATAGTTATTAATTTCACACGATCCTATTTAAAGGACGGAGATTAAGAAACAACGCACCACTGAGGTCTAATTCTTATATATTCAGTGCCGAAGAATTTGTCCTCCTGTAGGTCCTCATTCAGTGCACCTAAATGCGCTACTGTGATCCCTTGGTCAAGACAGGCCAATCTGGGTCACACACTTCAACTGTTCATGATGTTTCGTTCATTTTCATATGGGTTGTGAATTTGTACTTAATTACGAGGGCTGTTAATTTGATCTTCAGTGATCGGGTATCACCAAATTAACTACAACGTAATACGTACTGTCTTATTGAACGAGTTTGCAATAAACATATATAACATTCATTCATATTTAATGCAACAGTGATTAAATAATTTATTTCAGTAAATAAATAAGAAACTTCAGTTTTGTTATACAAACTAAAAGCATACTTTTCAGTATAACCCCAACAACTCTGACTCAGGGCAATTTGTGTTTCTCAGGACTGAAACTCAGGATAACCTGACTCACTGATTTCAGTAAAGTTTTTAATAGTTGAAAAATCATTATTCACTTGTATTCCCCCCCATACACGTGTGAGACTCATTCACTCCGGGACCAACAGGTTGCGTGAAGCGGCCTCCGTAAGAAGACCACGAGACCAACCCGCCTAATTCGGATAGGACTCGTCTCAAAAGTCGCGGAAATCTGCCCCCCGAAGTCCGCTCCACGATTGGTGCGTATTAAAGACATGCGACTTCTGGCCCGTCAAGGCAGAATTAGCGATTTCCGGAATTGTAGCCCTTTCATAGGCATTATTCCTTATGTAAATTCCCGCCCAAAGGGCGAGAATCATAGTATAAATAGGCCTCCACGGCCAAATTTGTAAGAGGTTGAACATTCTTAGTATTTAGGCACATATATCTTACATAAATCTTGGCTTGGACGCCCCCGGACGTAGTTTGATTCAAAAGACGAATCGGGTCACCAATTGCTTGTTTTTCTCTACTGCTTTGATTGTCTTTTGCTCACATATATCATAAATTCATGGTTAAACTGGGCAAATTAGAGCCAGTTACAACAATTGGCGCCGTCTGTGGGAACTTTTCTTGAAGAATTACTCCAATTCTTGAGAAGGCTCACCGTTCAAAAGAAAAACTCAATCAAACAATGGCAATCAACCACGGAAAAGCTGTTACTGGGAACAAAACTGACGCGCTCGATGGCGTCAAAGTATCGCTGAGCTCCTGGCACACCCACCGGGCGGCCCCGACTCGCTCTCCCGACTGGTGGAACCTTGTCCAAACAGCGGAGGATGCCAAGGCTGTGATGGTTGTCCTCAATAAAAAGTGCCTCAATTTCGGCGTTAAGGGGGAACAACCGCCAGCAAAGGAAATAGCCCATGACTCCAGAACCTCCAAGGGCAAGGGCGTCCTGAGGGAGAAGGGGCGATCCACAAGCCAACTGGCGTATCACGCGGCCAAACACACAATCGTCCAGAATCATCGGGCCCTGGACAGACCAGCGGGTTCGAATAATGTATTCACCCGCCTAGGAAGCCAGGCGGCACGGAAGTTCCCCATCAGGAGCGAGGCGAAGCCCATTCTCATCCGCGCCATGCTGAATAGGTGGAAGGGGATCTTGCCATTGCCCTAGACATGAACCACGGGGAGTCGCCAAAAAATTTGACATTTCATCATGATCGCGGGCAGGGGGCCAATAACCCGCACGACGTCTAGTTTGAGGAGTTGGCAAGAACTGTCCAACAACTGTTGGAAAAGGTGGGAAACCAAGATGGAACATCGGCGTCTGATAACTACCTCGTTATCCCAGATTTGCCATTGGGGACTATGATCACTCTGGCACCTACCCAGAGAAAAATCAGCATAGTGGCTCTAGATCGCTATAATGGGAATACGGACCCCAAAGTCCATGTGGCGAAATACAACGCATACATGGCCTCAATGGGGGCATCGGACGCGACGAAGTGTAGGCTATTCTCCCTGACACTAAGAGACCAGGCCCACATGTGGTACACTTCACTACCTCCTTTCTCCATAGATACTTTCGAGCAGCTGCCGCGGTTGTTCTTAAGCCATTACACGACAACGGCACCTCGGCCTGCGATAAGGCAGCGGCTCATGAACAAGCGCCAGGGAGAAACTAAATCGATCAATCCTATGTTGAAAGGATCGACAGGCTCATCATTGAGGAAGACCTCATACGGGATGAAGCCAAACTGCTGGGGGCCGTATCCGGCCTCAGGAAAGGTACCAAGTTATGGCGGCTCATGATCGCCGACTATCAAACCAGCTATGCCGACTTCCGAAGGAGGGCTAGCGACCTCATCCATACAATGGAACTGTTAGAATCCCAGCTCTCAGAGACGAAGGAAGTCGCAAAGCCGAAGAAGGATTCCAAGAAAACCGGGGGTCATTACAAGGCACCCGACAGCTTCAAACCATTTGAAGAGTCCATTCCGGTGAAGCTGATGGAGGCTTTAGGCATGACGCCTGGTGTTGTCTATACCCAAATCTAGGGACGAGAAGTTAAACAAGACAAACACCAAAAATAGAAAGGAAACACACAGTAAGGGTGTAATTGCAGACGTTCGAATTAGGGCTTCTCCGCCTTGCCCGCGGCGGCGACCATGGATGATAGGGAGCTCACGGCCCTCACAGCCCTTACACCTGACCAAAGGGCTTTGATTCTCCACAGAATTTTAGGTATTGTCGACAACACCCAGTTGCTCTCCTAGTGGTTTGATTCGCGTGCAAGTCACGCCGCTGCTGAGGCTGATTTGCAGTCTCCCCTGCACAAGCCCGCTGATATCCCCACTATTTCTGGCGTATTGAACGCCGCATCACACAGGACTAGCCCGTCGATGCCAGGGCACCACCACTCTGAAGCTTTTGCTGCGATTTCGGGGCGAGGGATTTAAATTGACGCGGCACATGGCCTCGTCCATGCCGGCTGAGGCATTTAGAGCTCCTCCTGCTGAGGGACAACATCGTCTTCCAGGGATTGCAACAGGTATTGTGCCTAGGGTAAATTTTGGTATTTTGAACGACTTAGGTTCTCTAAGGTCAGGGACTGGTTTTCCAGGTTGTATGCCTGCTGGTAATTAGGGTATTTTGAATTCTTTGCATAATGGTGTGGGTTGTGTTGATGGGATTAATACTGGTATTTCGAATATTGGTACCTCTGTTTTGAACTTGGAGGCTGTGGAGCATGGTCTGGTTCCGTCTCAGAACCACGCTGATGCATTGCAGCAACTGGATCTAGTTATGAAATCCTTTGCCAATGGTTTGACTCCTTCATTCACTAGGCAGCCCCCTGTTTGAAAGGGAGAGTTTCTTTCGGTAAATATTGATGATACTATTCACCAACAGGGAGTGAAAGAGTTACAGAATTTGCTTATTGGGCGTGTGTTGTTAAAATCGGGAGCTAAACCATTACCAACCAATGATCTTAAAACTTCTCTGGATTACATATGGCATGTTACAGGTGTATGGAAGTTTGTTACCTTGGGAAGAGGATACTTTAGCATGCAATTTGCAGACTTACCGGAGAGAAATAGAATCTTTGCTCGACAATCCTGGCCTCTGGACATAGGGACATTTAGGCTTCAAAGATGGGTGCCGCAGTTCAACCCCTATAAGGTAAATCCCCGATTGTCAATGTTTGGATTCGGATTTTTGAATTGCCTATGGAGTACTTCTATGCGCCCATTATTGACCGAATTGCTTCAGCTAACGGCCCTATGGTTTGCATTGATGAACACACCCTCGAACTATGTGTCACTTTGCACGAGTCTTGATAGAGATAGACCTTCGCAAAGAAAAGGAGTATAAAATTATGTATGAGCGATCAGGTCACTGCTCGATTGTTTCAGTGGGCTATGAACAATATCCAGAATTTTGTGCACATTGTCAGGTATACTACAAGAAAAATGCTGAACAACAACGGTGGAACACCATTGTCTTTCCAACAAAAAACTTGTTGGAGATTCATATGGTAAGAAAGATGACCGTGACAAGCCTCCTCCTCGGGGAAAGATTGCAAAGCAGAGGAATTGGGTCAGAAAGGATTCGACAGTACAAACAGAAACCCCTACTCCACTTGTTACTTCGGGCACGATAAATGACATTGAGTTGCTACCCCCCTATGATATTATTGCTTCAATTAATGAGAAAATCATAGGCCACGTGGACTGGAAGCTACCACAGGCTGACACAGATGTGATCGAGCAAGAGAAAACGAATTAGGACTGGCAATTGCCAAAGAAAATAGCTTCACCATCTCGAGTCATTTCGGCTTCTCCTGAGCCTGCTACTTTCAACTTCTTCAAGAATCTAGTCTAGGGTAATCCAGCTTCGGACTCGGATTCAAGAGCCTCACCCACCTCCGCTAGATGGTCAGACATGCTAGATGAAGATACTAAGGAAGATCTAGGGGTAGTAACATTTGGGCAGATCATAGGGAACACGTCTCCGACGAGCATAGATTATCAGACAGTGCTAGCTCCACACGAGCAGCACTACTTTGAGGCCTCTGGAGGCAAGTTGTCTCCAAAAGATCCCTCGGGCAAGCTGATCAAAGCAAAACTAAAAATGGCCCGAACGGAGGATAACAAGAGAAGACAGGAATACAACACACGACTAAAGGCAAAGAAGAAACAAGACGCCTTAGACGACTCCTTAGATGGAGCTACTGATGCTAGCTAGACTTCTAGCTTCATGATTTTTGATATACCTTTTGGTTATATGGTCACTTTTGGGCCATAGACACTCTCTTCTTGTTTGGGTCACTTTTGGGCCCACACTCCTTTTCTTTTCCCTTTATAATTTTGCTTATTCGCCAGGGACGAGACATGCTACACGCACCTCACCCTATCAAAGATAAGAGCCAGGAAAAACCAAACAAGTTTTGCCACTATCACGCCCAGAAGGGACACTACACCAACGAGTGTAGAGATATTTTGAAGCAGCTATGGAAACTTTATGAGGATGGTGATCTGGATGACTTTGTCAAAAATACTAGGGCGAACGACCAAGGTGGGCGAGGTCGATAGCAGGATCGTTAGCCAAGACAGGGTGAGCAAGCACAACGAGAGCCCATCCATGGGGCCGCACAAAGCGAGCTGGCTGTACCACCCATACAAGAAGGCGCGGGAGGTCGCGTCATTCATACCATCTCACCGCTCGCCACGATAGGGGGCCTTTCTCCAGATTCCTCATCAAAGTGACGCCTGAAGGCGGAGTTCAGGGCAATGGAGAGCGCCAAGAGAATGGTTCTGCCAATCCTAGCCGTGACCGAAGAAACCCACAAAATCGAGTTTGGGGAGATGGACAAAGTTGGAATCGTTTACCCAAACATCGACCACTGGTCATTAAGGCCAACATCATGGGAACAACTGTATGTTGGCTGCTAGTCGACGGAGGAGCTTTCTACAACATCCTTTTCAAGAAGACCCTAGACCAGCTCGGGGATTATGAAGCATACATCGCCCCATGCGATCATACGGTGAAGGGTTTTGGGAACGCAACGGTTAAACCTCTGGGCATGATCCGCCTGTCTGTGGAGCTCGTGTCCACCCTAGACGAGAAGGTTAGGAACACTAGGCTCCTGGATTTCCTTGTAATCGACCTCCTGAGCACCTATAATGGTTTCCTCGGGAGGCCGTTTGAGCATGAATTTGAGGCTGCATCCTCCACTTATTATTTCTGTGTAAAATTCCCCACCAAGAGTGGGCTAGTCGGGACCGTTAAAGGTGACCAAGTGGATGCAAGAGGATATTTTCTTTATTCTTCATCTCATTTCAATTCGGTGCACACATCTAGTCATCACATAATGACCTTGGATCATAAAATGCATGATAACGAATTGAACACTGGAAAGACGAATAAGAAGAGGAAGCATGATAACCTCGATCCAAGGATGGGCCCAGAACCCGAAGACTTTATACTCGAGGCCGAGATAGACAATCCACGACTTGATGGGCCCAGAGCAGTACCCGGAGAGGAACTCCAGAGGGTCAAAGTAGATCCAACCCGACCGGTCCTAGAGATCATCATAGGATCCAAGATTCCCGGCAACCTGAAAGTCGAAGTCGTCGACTTCCTCAAGAAAAAATTGGATGTTTTTACTTGGTCATACAAAGATTTGATCAGAATCAATCCTGAGATCGCATGTCACCAGTTACACATTGACCCAGCACGAAGACTAATAGCTCAAAAGAGAAGGAAATTTGGACCTGAAAAGTATGCGGCCCTCACTGAGGAGGTAAAAAAGTTGCTTGACAACGACTTGATCATGTAAGCCGACCAACCACAATGGGTCGCGAACGTAGTACTCATAAAGAAAACAAACGGAACTTGGCGACTTTGCATTGATTTCACAGATCTCAACGAAGCATGTCCCAAGGACTTCTGTCCCATGCCGCATATCGACCACCTGATTGACAACACGGCAGGCCATGAGATGATGTCTTTCATAGATGCGTTTGCTGGGTATCATCAGATAGCAATGCACGAGCCAGACAGGTAGAACAATTCGTTCTTGCCAGAAAAGAACATGTATTGTCGGAAGAGAATGCCTTTTGGCCTAAAGAATGCCGGGGCAACGTATCAAGGGCTAGTCAACCACATGTTTGCCGAGCAAATAAGCAAGTCGGTGGAAGTGTACGTGGATGACATCGTCGTCAAGAGCTGAAAAAGGAAGACCATCTGGCCCACCTAGCGCAAACTTTCAAGATCCTCAGGAAGTTCAATATAAGACTCAATCCAAAAAAGTGTAATTTCAGAGTGGAGTCGGGAAAATTCATGGGGCATCTAGTCAGCAAACGTGAGATTGAAGCAAACCCAGCCAAAGTCCAAGCTATCTTGGATATGGGAGCCCTCAAAACCGTGAAAGAGGTTCAGAAACTGACCAAGTGTCTGGCCGCGTTAAACAGATTCTTCTCCCGAATGGGGGATAAGTGTAAGCCCATGTTCGACACCATCCGAAAAAAGGCGAGGTTCGAATGGACGACTGAGAGTCAGGATGCCTTTAACGTGATCAAAGCATATCTGGCAAACGCCAGCATTTTAGCCAAACCAGTCCCCGACGAGAAGTTGTTTTTACACCTGGCGGCGTCGGAAACTGCTTTAAGCGCAGTGCTCGTGCGAGCAAAAGGTCAAATTAATCTTCCCATATACTTCATCAGTCAGACGCTAAATTAAACCGAGCAGCGATACCCTCTCCCGGAAAAATTAGCTTATGCTTTAGTCATGAGCGTGAGAAAGCTGAGGCCTTATTTCTTCGATCACCAAGTTGAGGTCCTCACTTCCTTGCCCCTCCGCAACATACTCCATCGACCTGATACATCAGGCCGGTGCCTTAAATGGGCCATCGAGGTTGGGCAGTATGGGGTGACCTACGCGCCGCGACCTACAATAAAAGCTCAGGCACTGGCCGATATCCTCGTCGAATTAACTCTCCCCCTAGGGGCCAGCAGCTCGACTGGCCCACCATGGGAATTGTGCGTAGAAGGATCGGCAAATGCTAACAAGTCAGGGGTAGGAATAGTATTGATCAGTCGGATGACACTTCTTTCCAAAACGACATCACTGTCGACTCCCCTGCCACCAATAACGAAGTTGGATACGAAGCACTCATCAGCGGCTTGGAAATGTCCACGGCGATGGGCATCAAACGACTTCAGGTACATACGGACTCCCAAATTGTAGCACGCCAAGTATCGGAGGAGTATGAGGCCCGAGATGAAAGAATGTCGGCCTACCAAGAGGTCGTCAAAACACTTTGCCTGAAATTTGAACTAATTCATATCAAGCTAGTACCAAGAGATGCGAACACACGAGTCGATGCATTGGCACGACTAGCGACTTCAGAGGGGCCGGTTGTGATATCCTAATTTCTTGCTATTCATTTATCAATGCATTTCGTGTATTAATTATATCACTTATGTGCTACTTGTGTTCAGGACTATTTTATCTTGTGTTTAAATTGCTTGTAAATATATATTTATTATAACACTTTTATGTGATTAATAGTCGGGGAAAATCCTAGTATCATTTGTTGAGATTAGTGATGTTCGAGTGAACTATGTGAGCTACTTGATTAATGGTAGAATAAATTAAATACAAAGCATGGAAGAAAATAAAATCATAAATAATTTTTATACATATTTGCACTTAACTATGTATATGATATTATATGCTTATGCATGGATGAAATAATTCCTATAAAATATTTTACCGGGCAGAAGCGTGCATGTTACATGTAGATTAATGAGACCCTTCATTATTAATAAGTGAATGAATATATGTTTACAATAACTTCTAGTATAATAAAATAACATTTATAATACGGTAATAAAATAAAAAGAGGGAAGCTTAAGATGGAAGCAATTTAAAAGGCGGTTGATTAGGAATGTGTGCTAATATATATCTCTCCATCCTTTCTTCACAATCCATATCCCAAATATAAACATGGCCGGCGCTCGTATATCCAAGAGGAAAAGAAAATAGTTGTATTTGGCTTCTAAACTCCTGGTGTTTTATCGATGGAGAAGAGAACTTTTAAGGATGACCAATTAATATTGGTAAGTATATATCTTAGTGTAGAAATTTAATTGTAAATTTATGTACTTTGAGTTAGGGTTTGTTGCAAAAATAGGACCATGTATGCTTCTATATATATTTTGACTTCCACTAAACAATTTATCTCATGCATATTCTGTGAATAGGATTAATTTACTTACGATCTGGTATTGATTAGTAAGATATAATCTATTAATTAATTAAGCTTATATTGTTGTAATTATTTATTTGTGTATTACGGATTAGTAGACTTTCTGTTGTTATGAGTTTCACGGAATTGAGTGAATCCCTAATTAAGCCTATGATTACAGCAGTTTAGTTAGGTTATAGATTAATGGTGGTTTTTTTTATATGTAACAAATAACATGTAATTCCTTAAATTAATATAACTTTTATCTAACCCACTATTGGAATAATAAAAGTAGGAAATTTAAATAATTAGTTGTAGTTATGATTTTAGAAAATGATAGGTGTACATCAATAATAAGTATAAGAATAAATCAAAAGTAATTGCCTTTATAATTCGTTAGTCACTTTTAATGATACTTATAATTGTTTTCATTTGATTTAATAGTGGAAGAGGATAAGATGACTTACAACATAAGGGTTCGGGTTATTGTCTCTTTTCGGATACGAGGTAAGTAGAAATTCATTTGCAACTACAATACATAAATGTAGGTCCCGAACGGGTTTCAGTGAGGGTTGAAGTCTAGAGAGGAGGGGTGAATAGACTTCAAAAACTTTTTAGTGGATCAGGTGTGATTTGCAAGTATGCCTGATCAGAGTGCGATGAGGATCAGTTTGGACTGATATCCGACTTATTGATCTGGCAGACAGATCAGTTCGGCGTCTATCAGTTTAACTGATGGTGCGGAAGATTAGTTAACCCGTGTGAAAATCAATTTTACTCAAATAAACATTCTGACCAATCTGGTTTGAATCAGATAACTAAAGTGTTAAACTGATCAGATCACTAGCTTGATGCTAATCTGATCCTGGTACAGAATATGCATGCAGATAATAAGAGTAGTGTGCAAGTATGTGTAAAGAAGATTAAAGGCACACAGATTTATAGTGGTTCGGACAACTTGTCCTACGTCCACTCTTCCCTATCAACAGGGGCACTAACATAACCAACTGGACTTAGTTTAATGTGTTAGTCCAACACAGTACAACCAACAAATATTTAACGAGTTCTTAATCAACCAATCCCAGAAATCGAATCTAGAAACTCTAGATAGAAATTCTGCTATAACAAACTTAACCTAACAGTGTTTGGGTATAAGATTTGTTTTGTTCCAACTGGAATACTATCGTATCTTCTAAGTAGCCTAAAGCTAGAGGATAAGTATTCTGGCTAAGAGTTAAGGGATGAACACATAAGAATAAATCTTGAATTTGTGTTCTTCGTGCAGAAATCTTGAGAGCTTGAGCTTGTGTATAATTTCCGTAACCTTACTAAGAAGGTTTGATCCCATATTTATAGGCACGAAATCGAACTAGTTGTTGGAGAGCAATTCGAATTTCGGTATATTTTAGGTAGGTCTGCAAACGGATTTGACGTGCTTCAGGGGCGGCATGGCCGAAAGCATGGAAGTTTGTCCTTTCTAGCCGTTGACACTGAACCACCATTCTGCAGACTGTCTGTACTCCGTACGTGCGTTGTCATCTTCTCCTTGGCTATCAAGTACGATTCGCAGCACTTGAATAAGCAACAAGGTTGACATTCTTCTTGTCAGAAAAATATTCCTTGTACTGGATAACATGGAAGTAGTTATCTGATGGAGCTGATACAGATCAGTTGACCACTGATCTGTCTACCTGATTTAGGTCTTCTGCTCGTAAGTTGTCTTAGCACAACTTACTGACCTTTCCTTGTAGTCATCTGATGTAGGTCGTCTGGTCTTGATGTCTTCAGTCTTGACTTGTCTGCTTCTTGTTGATCAGTTCTTCAACATCTCTAAACTTCATGACTTATCTGATTCTCAGCTTATCTACTTTAATCACTAGATCTTCATCATCTGATCTTCGAGTTAGCTGATCTTCTGATCTTTAAGACTTAACCTATACATATTGAGTTCCCCCTCAATATGTGACCTATCTGTTACTTCAGCTGTCTATACACTTCAGTTGTTCATCTTATCTGCTATTCTATATCATCAGTCAGCTAACAGGTCTGATTGGTCCTATTACATTATTTGTTTTGGAACTTCCATCGAAACTATAAATTTCCCAACAATAACCATAATATTATGTGATTTATTTGTGATTAAATGACAATACGTGGATAATATGTGGATTGTGAGATTTGATTGATATTCAGCGATTACCGTGGAAAGAGCTGGCGAGCTCGGTATTTGATGTAAATTGGATATGTGAAATGTGAAACTTGTGAGTTAATCTGTGTTGCATTGCATCATACATATCATGCATTATTATGAAATGAGATTTGATCAAATGATGTGACTTGGCCACTGATTATGCACCGAGGGCGGAAGGGGCGACCTGGGGGTAATGCGACCAGGGAGACCCTGGCGTAGTCCACTCAGCGTAGGCCACCGTTTTATATATATGGGTGGATTGAGCTTAGTCCGGTGTATAATAGTGAGTCAAGTGCCCTACGAGTGTTTCATAAATAAATTGGTGATTCCAAAGGAGTGTATGGGGAGGATTTTAAAAGATTCACAGCATCATGCATAATTTCTGCTTACTGAGATTTATATGTCTCACCTAGTTTATGCATTGTAGGTGATTCTGATGATATGTGACGTGCTGGCCTTACTGGACGAGCTGTGGGGTTTCTACAGGTTTTGAGCAGCTGTGTACATAGATGACAACCTGTCGGGCATGTCGTGGCTCATTTTGCTTATGTTGTTGTATGTTATGCAACTTTAGGATATGAACGTTGTTGTGTGGTTTGGTTTGTGCTAGTTTGTTGACTTGGAGACTGTGAATTGCTGGTTTTGAAATTTGTGTTGTTTATATGAATGGAAACAGGTTGATGTGTTGACTTGTGTGATATATCAGGGGGGTGAGTATATGGTTGGTAATGCTTAGGTTGTGTGATTTAAAAAGGTTAATTTGTGTTAGGGAACGAATGTTATTTTGTCGAAAAAAAAATTAGCAGGTTTACAGGTTGAATTATATTTATAATAATATAATATTAGGTTAAATAGGGTGGTCGTCTCACCGACAGAGATGAGGGATGACACCATCACAAAGTTCTCCCACCCCTCCACTGCTAACACAACAGTCGCTACCCTAGACACCGCGAACGTGAGCTGGATGCACCCATCATCGACTACTTGATGACCGGAGTATTACCAACAGATAAAATTCAGGCAAAACAGTTACAACTAAGGGCAGCAAGGTACACACTGATTAATAACGAATTATATAAGTGAAGCTTCAGCACACCACTGCTCCGATGTGTTACACAAAAACAGGGGCAAATTATCCTATGGGATATTCACGAAGGGGTATGTGGAAACCACACTGGGCGGCAATCACTCTCTCATAAGACGACAAGACAGGGGTATTTTTGGCCGACTTTAAGAGCCGATGCCATGTTTTTCGCAAAGAAATGTTATAAATGTCAAGTTCACGCACCATCGATCAAGGTCGCCCCAGAAGAGCTCACCAGCATCCTCAGTCCTTGGCCCTTTGCAAAGTGGGGGATAGATATCATAGGGCCACTACCAAAAGCCCTGGGTGAGGTCAAGTATGCCCTAGTCGTGGTGGATTACTTCACAAAATGGGCCGAGGCTGATGCTTTGGCAAACATAGATCAAGATCACATCATCAAATTCATATATGGACATCATCTGCAGATTCGGCCTACCATAAGCAATCATATCAGACAATGGGAAGCAGTTCGATGGCCTCAAGGTCGATAATTTCTTCAGAAAATGGAAAATCACCAGGCTCTTCTCTACCCCTTATCACCCTCAATCGAATGGTCAAGTTGAAGCGGTGAACAAGATCATCAAGCACACTCTAAAACCCAAGATCGAGGGAGGAAAGGGAAATTGGGCCAGCGAACTGCCAGATGTGTTGTGGTCATACAAAACGACCTGCCAAAATTCAACGGGGGAAACCCTATACTCAATTGCATTTGGCACAGAGGTAGTCATACCATCAGAGGTCGAACCTTGCAGGTTGTGATCGATCACAACGATGAGGCTTTGACCAGAAATCTAGACTTGCTCGAAGAGAAACGACTAGAGGCAAGTATGAGAAATGCAAGATACAAACAACAATCGGAAAAATACTACAGCTCTAAAGTACGACTTCGACAATTCAAAGAAGGGGACCTGGTCCTAAAGAAGACACTCAGAGTAACCAAGGGGACTTTCGGACCAAATTGGGAGGGACCATACAAGGTCACCCGGGTATTATCCAACGGTGCCTACGAGCTCGAGAACCCAGCTGGACCCAGGCTCAGTACCCATGGAATGCATCTCATCTAAAGAAATACTATCAGTAGGATCGAGACCATTGTACTTGTAAACTTTCAGGCGAGGTAATAATAATGATATAAATTCTTTTTCACAATTCCTGTGTTTGAACCCAGGGAGGCCGCATATGTAAAACAACGACCTCCCCGGTGTTGTAACCTAAATTTTACATCTAGGGCTACAAACAAGTAATATATGAATTCTGAATGAACAGTGAATGAAAAACGCAAAGAACAAAGAACTTGTTGACCCAGTTCGTCTGGGAGGACTACGTCTGGGGGCGTACCAAGTCAGGGTGTTTTACTATCTTTTTCCTATGTATTCTCGTGTCTTTTTTCTCTTGGGGTTTGTCCCCTATTTATAACAATTATAAGGTACAAAGATGAAAACCCTAACGGGCCACTTAATGAGCCTTCTAAACAGGGAAATACAAGATACACTAAATCTTCGCTCGGATCTTCAATAGATGTGTAAGATCTTCTATTTCCATAATAAATACCGGGAATCTCTATCTTGATCCACTTTCCTTGCTTGTCTTCATTTTGACTCACCTGCCGACCTCGCCTACGGAACGACCTTGAGGGAAGTCGCCCAATTAGGCGAGCTCGACTCGTCTTCTTCCTTAATCGCTGTCAGGTCGCCCTATGGGGCCAAACTCGGCTCCTTGTACTTTACTTCTAAACCATGGTTGCCACGTCATCACTATTTACCATAATTGCCCCCAAGAGCGGGCTTCAACTTTGTTCGGAGGTCGGTCTTGATCTTTGTTCACATAAGAGTTTTGATTTCCTCACTTGAGGTCGCAATCTTTGCCCCTGTGTATGCTCGGAATGCCTTCATGAGGTCTTGATCGTCACACGTAGATGATAATATTTCTGGTATTAAGTTTGGATCTTCAACTTCAGACTTGGATGTGTTCTAGCGAGCTCAATTCTCCCTCGTGCCCCCAGGTCGGAGGTCTATCTTGTGCTCATTGTTTATTAGAAGGTTTATCTGAGACTGATATTTGAGAATGAGCTCATCGAGATGCTGGGCTCGTCGAGAGTCTTGGTTGCTGGTTCATGCTGCGACTTGGTAGGTATTTGATTTTTCTTTACTTGTGCTCGTACTTTGAGGTGAGCCTCTTTGTACGAGTCTTTTCTGTGCTCGCACTTTGAGTTGAATCTCTTTGTGCGAGACTTTTCTATGCTCGCCGATGAACATTTCTGGCCGAGCGGTTCGCGACTTGATGTACTTAACCTTTGGGCCTTCCGTCAGTGAAACTCATTTCTTTTTCTACCTTTAGCATTCCGACTTGATGTCCTTACGCGACTTTAAAATTGCATATGCTCTTGTCGTCTTATTTGGATGCAGCTTATTTATGAACTTTGCTTTGTCCTCTTACAAAGTCGGGGGAGGACCGCACCGCTAGGGTGGCGATATCGCCGCCAGTATGTCAAAAGTCGTACCTCGGGGGTTGATGTTTACTCATGCGACCTCCTTCGGTTTAAACACCCAGGAATTATGAAAAGAAAGGTAACATTTTATTTGACTTGCATTGGCTTATGATAGATAAGACTATCGAATCTCGCCGAGTAGGCGGAAAGTCGACGCCGAAGAGGCGGGCAAGTTGACGCCTTAGAGGCGGACCTAATCATCGCCACGAAGGCGGAATGTCAGTGCCGAGGAGGGGGCTGGTCGATGCCTTTGAGACGGACAAAATCATCGCCACGAAGGCAGAATGCCAGCGCCGAGGAGGCGGGCTGGTCGACACCTTTAAGGCGGACAAAATCATCGCCTTCGTCGCCACGAAGGCGGAATGCCAGCGCCGAGGAGGCGGGCTGGTCGACTCCTTTGAGGCGGACAAAATCATCGCCACGAAGGTGGGATGCTAGCGCCGAGAAGGCCGGCTGGTCAACACCTTTGAGGCGGACAAAATTATCGCCACGAAGGCGGAATGCCAGCGCCGAGGAGGCGGGCTGCCATGGTTTGTTCGACCATTTGAGGAAATTCTTTGGGAAGAGAGGTTTAGGTTAAAAGACCCTTGAAAAATTTGTAAAGATATTATTATGAGGTTAGAAAATGCTTCTGATATTGTTTGGTAAAACTGATTCTTATCAGTGTTGAAAAGGAGACTTGAATTTTGAGATTATTAACACGATCTATTTCGAATTTTTATGGTATAAAATAACCTTGGAGATTTCTGGGGTTTTGCCCCTGGGATCGGGTTTTGATATTTGTTTAAAAACATATTTCATGGATGTGCAAAGGTTTGGGATCCCTATGGTCTTGCCCCAGAGTCTAGATTTGATTCTCGTTTGTTTAGATCGTTTGTATTAGAGCGATCTTGTTGTTTCAAGAATGTGAAAGAAGATTGGCATATAGGTTTATAGTCATTTCGGACTGTGTCGGTTTATAGTAGTTTTAGACTGTTTTCTAGTTACTTGAATAACTTCTGCGACTTTGAATCGAGTTATGTTCTTGACGTCTTATTGACATTGCGATCTAAACGAACTTATTCTTTGTCGTCTTATGAATTCGTGACAAGAATCGAGCCATTTAGGCCGCGACCTCATCGACCTTGGGATTCGAAAGTCATGGCCACGATGTGAGCTAGAGGATATTCCGGAATGTGACTTTAAGAAAGTGTTTTAACTCGGTGTCAGCTTGGATTGAGATATTCGTTTGATATGAAAAGGTCGTCTTTCGAGGTCGTTTTATTGAGGTTACAACTCTCTTTGACTTGTGAGTTGAAGGACTTATTTGTCTTCTTACTTAAATTGCGACTTGATTGCCTTCTGGTTTGACCATTGTTCCTGTCGGGGTCGACAGGGTCATTTTTTTGAACTGCGGCCTTGTTAATTTGAGGTCGACGGGTCTTGTTTGTTTAAGACCGCGACTTCATGATTTTGACGTTGTCGGGTCTCCTGGTTTGAGACCGCGACTTTATGAATTTGAGTATTTTCCTTAATCGTTTGACGCGATGTAAGTTCGAAGTCGGATTATAAGTTCGCTTCATCTGTATGAGACTTTTGAGTGCTTGTAGATGAATTTTGTGATAGTCCCTTTTTGATGGTTTATGTTATTAGTAAGGATTTGAAGTTAGTTTTAAATAACCCTCCAAATTTAGTCATGCTAGTTTGAGTTTCTAACGTCAACTATTGTTCTCAAAATAACTCGAATAGCTCGAGATACGAGCACTTATGCCCCCGTCTTTTAATATATGTGAAAGTGCGGATACTGTAACATATATTTAAAGGAAGTAAATAAAATAGAACCTGATGCGAGTGGGCTAAAGGACTGCCCGTAGATTCTTTGAGTTGCCCCCGAGGCTTCGTGTGCCCGTGCAATTTTCTTTACGAGAGTCACAGATATTTCTCCTCACAAAAAATAAGTAATTCGTTAAATATCAAGTTATTCTCTTAGTATGAAACTTGGAGATAGTATCAAGTTATAAAATAATTCTATGTTTTCTATTAAATAAAAGGATTGGGTCTATTTTGAGTTAAACCCAAAGCAAGAGAGCCCAAGTCTTTTTACCAATAAGCAATTGGCTTAAATGATGAAGCCCAAGCCTTTTTGGTGAATAAGAAGAAGTCAGCCGCTCTTCCAGCAGCCGTTCACTTTCCTTCTTCATCCCTAGAGAAAATTTCGCCCATCTTGACTAAAGTGGACCAGTGATCACGCCAATAGTCCAACGCTATTTCTTTCATCGCCTAATCCGCTCGCATACTTCTCAATTTTGATGACATCGCGCATCTCGTGCCCCCAATCGACGCTCCTTCCTCCGCGTCTGAAATCGTGCAGCGCCATGTCAACGCTGCTTGGTGCTGTGACGGAGCTTCACGACAGTCAGGCGGCGGCTTGGTGTCTTTTAGAAGTGGAGAGGCAGACGCGGCATTGCGACGACATTGCGACGGCTTTGCTGTGGAGCTCCGGGGTGGACAGCCTCCGACTTGTGCACTCAGCGGAGCGATTTAGCAGTTGGGTCGGATCCTCAGCGTTGATATGGTGGAGAAGGGTGTTTTCAAGAATCATGTGGCCGCAATTGTCGGCGAATTTGGCCATAATGTGGGACCCAATTGCGCGAATTGGCCTTGATTTAGGTTCGATAATTTGGATTCAACAACAAAAGGGGAAAAGGAACAAGTCCTTGAAGACTCATGACTTGAGGAAGCAGATTTAGGAGATACCTTCCTAATGGTTGACGCCCTTCATTATCCGTTAACAATTTCAATCATTGTTACTCATAATCAGCATTGAATATTTTTTTTTAGGGTTTTTCGTAGATGGATGTTGGCGATGAAGGCCTATGAATGTAGATGGATTTGTAATCCAGAACCAGCCGTAGTCTGTGTGTTGGGATATTTTAGTTTTGATGAATTATGCCAAAACATTATCAACTTGTGTTTTTGTTTAATCTACGAGATAAAGTTGAGGGGAACGAAGAACAAATTGGCGGGAACTCACGTAATCGGATGTAGATGATCGAGATCGATTTAGGTCAGTAGACGACCGATCGAGATCGATGAGAAAGATGAGTTCTGGAGTTAAGCGATGGTGAAGCAAAATCGAATAGAAGAAAAGTCGAAGATCGGATGACCAGAGGCGGACGTCGGATGATCGGAAGAATGAGACGAGCTAATTTGGTGATCGGATGAGCAAACAAGTCCGATCGGGAAAGAAACCGACCGTAAGATCGTAAGAGAAGGTTGCGGATCGGAAGAGAAAGCGGATGAGACCGATCGAGATCGACGTGATCGAGATCGGATATGAAGATGAGCAGATGATCAAGATCGACGCGATTGAGATCGATGCGGCTAAACCGATATGCTAACCTAATATGCTAACCTAATATGCTAACTCGATGTACTAACTGATGCGATAAACCGAGCATATGCCGACCGATGCTATACTAACTGATCATGTGAGCCGATCGATCAAGCGAGAAGAAATCGATATCGTGAAACCGAAACAGATATCGATCAAAGTAGAAGTCATCAAGAGAAGTCATCCAAGTCATAATCACCGAGAATCGTAATCATTGATGATCGCAATTCGAAAAGGCTAGTGACTCGAGGGTCGATTGTCCGGAAGACGTGAAGAATCGAACTCACCACCGAGTGTCAAGATATTCGACGATAAGGTCCGGCCAAGAGAAGTCTGTCAATCAAGAACTCAAGACTCGTAAGATCCTCAAGATTATATCCGTTAGATTCAAATTTCGACGACCAATGAGATAAGACAACAAGCCCGAAAAAGTCGTAAAAATCTCATAGTAATAGTATGGATTTGAATGTGACTCCTTCCAACCAGAAACATTCAAATCCACACTATAAATACAAGTTCTTCCTTCATAATTGTGGTGGAAGAGTATTGATTTCTACAGAGCCAAATCATCTAGTCTTTCCACCATAGAACACAGAGCAAGAAATACACGCATACATTCAAGAAGTGTTCTACCCTAGATCTAAGCATTAATGTCATATCCTAAGCTTAGAGTGATTTTCCCAACCTTAGCATTAAGACTAAACAAATGTAAGGGAAAATCTCATCCTTGTTGGAAACCAAACAATCTTATACCCAAACCCAAGAGTTGGTTAAGTTTGTAGGTGAGTGTGAACTCCCAGAACATCTAAAGAATCCCGAAAGGGAGGGTAGTAATCCAAATGAGGGTGATAAGTCCCGTTTGAGTGTGAACTCGGTAAACATCTGTTGGGTGTTGGACTAACACGTTAAACTAAGTCCAGTTGGTTAAGTTGGTGCCCCATGAAGGGAAGAGTGGATGTAGGAGTTGGACTCCGAACCACTATAAAATCGTGTGTTGTTTACTACTTTACGTTCTTATATTGTCATATGCCTTCGTTTATAAGCATAAACACAACACATAAGCTTAAAATGCAAAAATCTGGAATCACTCTTCCCTCACCCCTGTTTTATATGCATCGAACTGAAATGTTTTGCTTCCGCACGCGCAAAATCGGTTTTAACCGGGACCATCAATTGGTATAAGAGCGGGTAGTTCAATAGGTCACCAGATTTCAAAGTGACCACCTGAACTGATCTTTTTAAAACAAAAAAACCCGATCTCTGAAAATGCATATATTCTAATGTTTTGGCGTCATTATCAAAAAGGGGGAAATTGTTGGGATATTTTAGTTTTGATGAATTATGCCAAAACATTATCAACTTGTGTTTTTGAAGCTAATCAACAGATAACAAGTTGAGGGGGAACGAGAGAACAAATTGAGGGGGAACTCACGGAATCAGATGTAGATGATCGAGATCAGACGAGGCTGCAGACGAGACTAATCGAGATCAGATGAGAAAGATGAGTTCGAGTTAATCACGAAATGAGCAAAATCAATAGAAGAAAAGCTAAGCCGGTGATCGTAAGATAAGATGACTGGAGAATGGGTTTACTGGACGATGATCAAGAACATACGAGCCGACGGTGATCGTAAGAGCGCATGCCGATCGAAGAAACCGACGTAAGATCGTAAGAGAAGGTTGCAGGTCGGAAGAGGAGAGATGAGATCGACGAGATCGACGTGATCGAGATCGATATGAAGATGAGCGGATGATCAAGATCGACGTGATTGAGATCGATGTCTTAAACCGACATGCTAACCTAATATGCTAACCTCGATGTACTAATCGATGATCTATACTAACTGATCACGTGAGTCGATCAGATCAAAGTGAGATGAAATCGACATCGTAAAAAACTGTATCTGAGATATCGGATCGCGAGAAGTCATCAGAAGAGAAGTCATCTGAAGTCATAATCACTGAGAATCAGAACTCTGCTGATGATCAGTTAGCTCGAAAGCGCTTAGTGACACGAGGGTCGATTGTTCGAAGACGTAAGAATGAACTCGGTCACCACCGAGTGTCAAGATACCTGATCGATAAGGTCCGTCAAGAGAAGTCTGCTGAATCAAGAACCTGAAGACTCAGAAGATCCTGAAGATTATATCCGTTAGATTCAGCTGACGTGGACCAATGAGAGGAAGACAACAAGCCTGAAAAAGCTGTAAAAAGCTACAGAATAGTATGGATTTGAATGTGACTCCTTCCAACGGTAACATTCAAATCCACACTATAAATACAAGTTCTTCCTTCATAATTCGTGGTGGAAGAGTGTTGAAGCTACAGAGCCAAATCATCTAGCCTTTCCACCATAGAACACAGAGCAAGAAATACACGCATACATTCAAGAAGTGTTCTACCCTAGATCTAAGCATTAATGTCATATCTAGTTTAGAGTGATTTTCCCAACCTTAGCATTAAGGCTAAACAAATGTAAGGGAAAATCTCATCGTAGTTGGAAACCAAACAATCTTATACCCAAACCCAAGAGTTGGTTAAGTTTGTAGGTGAGTGTGAACTCGGTAAACATCTAGCAATCCCGAAAGGGAGGGTAGCAATTAAAGTGAGGGTGATAAGTCCCGTTTAAGTGTGAACTCTCAGAACATCTGTTGGGTGTTGGACTAACACGTTAAACTAAGTCCAGTTGGTTAAGTTGGTGCCCCATGAAGGGAAGAGTGGATGTAGGAGTTGGACTCCGAACAACTATAAAATCGTGTGTTGTTTACTGCTTTACGTTCTTATATTGTCATATGCATTCGTTTATAAGCATAAACACAACACATAAGCTTAAAATGCAAAAATCTGGAATCACTCTGCCCTCACCCCTGTTTTATATGCATCGAACTGAAATGTTTTGCTTCCGCACGCGCAAAATCGGTTTTAACCGGGACCATCAATTGGTATCAGAGCGGGTAGTTCAATAGGTCACCAGATTTCAAAGTGACCACCTGAACTGATCTTTTTAAAACAAAAAAACCCGATCTCTGAAAATGCATATATTCTAATGTTTTGGCGTCATTATCAAAAAGGGGGAAATTGTTGGGATATTTTAGTTTTGATGAATTATGCCAAAACATTCTCAACTTGTGTTTTTGAAGCTAATCAACAGATAACAAGTTGAGGGGGAACGAGAGAACAAATTGAGGGGGAACTCACGGAATCATAGGTAGATGATCGAGATCAGACGAGGCTGCAGACGAGACTGATCGAGATCAGATGAGAAAGATGAGTTCTGGAGTTAACTGATGAGCTGAGCAAAATCAGAATAGAAGAAAAGCTAAGCCAGCTGATCAGAAGATAAGATGATCGAACGAGACGATCGGATGATCGGAAGAACATACTGGTGATTTGGTGATCGGAAGAGCGCATAAGCCGATCGAAAGAAAACCCGACGTAAGATCAAGAGAAGGTTGCAGATCGGAAGAGGAGCAGATATGAGATCGATTGAGATCGACGGATCGAGATCGAGATATGAAGATTAAGGAGATGATCAAGATCGACGTGATTGAGATCAGATGTGCTAAACCGACACGCTTAACCTAATATGCTAACTCGATGTACTAACTGATGCAGATAAACCGATATGCTGACTGATATACTTAATCGATCATGTGAGCTGATCGGGGATCAAAGGAGAAGAAATCGATATCGAAACCGTAAATCAAGATATCGATCGAGAAGTCATGTAAGAGAAGTCATCTGAAGTCATAATCACCGAGAATCGTAATTGGCGATGAAGTTAGCTCGAAAAGCTAGTGACTGAGGGTCGATTGTTCGAAGATGTAAGAATCAACTCGGTCGGACGAAAGTGTCAAGATACCGACGATAAGGTCCGCTGGAAGAGAAGTCTGTGGAATCAAGAACTGAAGACTCAGAAGATCCTGAAGATTATATCCGTTAGATTCAGCTGACGTGGACCAATGAGAGGAAGACAACAAGCTGAAAAAAAAGCGTAAAAGCTTCTTAGAATAGTATGGATTTGAATGTGACTCCTTCCAACGGTAACATTCAAATCCACACTATAAATACAAGTTCTTCCTTCATAATTCGTGGTGGAAGAGTGTTGAAGCTACAGAGCCAAATCATCTAGCCTTTCCACCATAGAACACAGAGCAAGAAATACACGCATACATTCAAGAAGTGTTCTACCCTAGATCTAAGCATTAATGTCATATCCTAAGCTTAGAGTGATTTTCCCAACCTTAGCATTAAGGCTAAACAAATGTAAGGGAAAATCTCATCGTAGTTGGAAACCAAACAATCTTATACCCAAACCCAAGAGTTGGTTAAGTTTGTAGGTGAGTGTGAACTCGGTAAACATCTAGCAATCCCGAAAGGGAGGGTAGGCAATTCCGTGAGGGTGATAAGTCCCGTTTAAGTGTGAACTCGGTAAACATCTGTTGGGTGTTGGACTAACACGTTAAACTAAGTCCAGTTGGTTAAGTTGGTGCCCCATGAAGGGAAGAGTGGATGTAGGAGTTGGACTCCGAACCACTATAAAATCGTGTGTTGTTTACTGCTTTACGTTCTTATATTGTCATATGCATTCGTTTATAAGCATAAAC
This sequence comes from Stenogyne calaminthoides, assembly GCA_037126765.1. Classification (NCBI taxonomy): domain Eukaryota; kingdom Viridiplantae; phylum Streptophyta; class Magnoliopsida; order Lamiales; family Lamiaceae; genus Stenogyne; species Stenogyne calaminthoides. Next base: position 28,818,603 of record JBBCBC010000021.1, read on the forward strand.
ACAACACATAAGCTTAAAATGCAAAAATCTGGAATCACTCGCCCTCACCCTTTTTTTTTATATGCATCGAATCGAAATGTTTTGCTTCATCAAGACGCATAAAAATCGGTTTTAACTTAGGGACCATCCTTTGTGTTTCTTGCTGATGAATGGGTTGGAATGGTGTATGAACTGTGATGTTTTTGTGAAATCTGGGTTTGAGTTTTGGATGATTAGTGAGTGTTTAATCTGGATTTTTGTTTATGAGTCCTAACGAATATTCAGTGAAAATTCGTTAGATGTTTCCCACAGACGACGTCATTTGTTGTAACCTAAATTTAACATCTAGGGCTACAAACAAGTAATATATGAATTCTGAATGAATAATGAATGAAAAACGCAAAAAACAAAGAATTTGTTGACCCAGTTCGCCCGGGAGGACTACGTCTGGGGGCGTACCAAGCCAGGGTGTTTTACTATCTTTTTCCTATGTATTCTCAAGTCTTTTTTCTCTTGGGGTTTGTCCCCTATTTATAACAATTGCAAGGTACAAAGATGAAAACCGTAACGGGCCACTTAATGAGCCTTCTAAACAGGGAAATACAAGATAAACTAAATCTTCGCTCGGATCTTCAATAGATGTGTAAGATCTTCTATTTCCATAATAAATACCGGGATTCTCTATCTTGATCCACTTTCCTTGCTTGTCTTCGTTTTGACTCACCTGCCGACCTTGCTTACGGAACAACCTTGAGGGAGGTCGCCCAATTAGGCGAGCTCGACTCGTCTTCTTCCTTGATCAGTTCCAGGTCTCCCTACGGGGCCGAACTCAGCTCCTTGTACTTTACTGCTAAACCGTGATTGCCACGTCATCACTATTTACCACGTGGCTGCTGACCGATTATTATGGTTACAACACCCAAAAAATGACTTTCGACATATTTGTCGCCACCCCAAGCGGTGCGATCCTCCCCTAACTTTATAAGACGACTAAGCAAAGTTTAATCTAAAATCACAATGCATATAAGACGAAAGAACACATGCAAGAATTAAAGTAGCATAAGGAAATCAAGTCGGCACAATAAAGGAAAGAAAAAGACAAATTTCATTAATGACAACAAGCCCGAAGGTCGGTACATTATAAGAGCCCGAAGGTCGGTACATCAGAGAGCCCAAAGACTGGTTACATCAAGTGGCCTAAAGCCAACAGGAAACGAAGATACATCGTGATAACTGAAAGCAGATGATTTACCAATACCCAACTTCCACGACTGGCAGACGACTTCCGGCTTTGGAGCATGCTGATCAAAAGTATTGTTGGAGATGGGGTTCAACAACTTCTAAATCTCCTTTTTCTTATTAGGATTCTTGAATTTATCATTCTTAAGAACAACAAGAATCCCATCAGCAACACCACTGATTATGTTCAAAGGCTGCCCACCTAATTGTTGTTGAATAACACTGGTGGATGTGTGGGCAGCTCGCCTCCTGGATCTTGGGCTAGTAAACACCTCCCCTAGAGGCTGGTGGTGGCCTTCTCGTCGGAAGGGACCGCACCCGACACCCCAACGACCTCTTTCTGGCCCCCAGCCTCGCTCGTCTGAGTCTCAAGGACCACCTCGAAGTCTCCTGCGTCTCATCAGGATCAAGAGTGGGGTACACGATCTGACTCTAATTGGGGAAGAAGGACAAGTCAATGCCCATTTCTTCCAGATCTTTAATCTCCAGCACGACGTCAGAGGCAGGGAGAAGTCGCGAACATATGCAGCCAGCTCAGCCACAATTTCAGTGAGGTCGGAATCAGGATTCTTCCGACGAACGGCTCGGATGGCACCTGCGACCGCCACGACATAAGCAAAGTTGGCGTTCTGCTCTTTGACCAGCTTGAAGTGTTCGTCTTTGGCGGCCAGCTTCTCCCCGACCTCGACATCCTTACTGGTCAGCTCCTCCTTCAGCTGGGCCACGACATCCTTCTCCACCCCGAGCAGACCCTCAGCTTCCTTCAGCTGGACCTCAAGCTCCAAGTGTTGGAGAATAAGTTGCACAGATCTATTCGGGATGAATATTTAAATACAAATTTAATTCTTATAATTATTACTAGCATGAATTAATCCTATATTAATTCAAATAATAATCCAACAACAAATCATGCATATAATTAATTCACATAAATCCTACGCATGCAGAATTCTAGGAGTTTACGTGAACGTACCTCTTGGGATGGCAACGGTCTGGCTGATTAGACTCACCAAAAGAACTTCCCAAGTATTCTCTTAATCCTTGCTCGACTATCCGGTGGTAGGACACTTGCGAACAATTAACAAAAGGAAAATAAATTATGTTGCACCACCTTTGTGGATTTACTAATTTTTCCAGCACATGGAATTGTACTTGGGAATGAAAGAGTCATCCCCTATTTATAGAGCATAGGTGGTCGAAAATTTTGGGCAAAAAATAATGTAGGAAAATCTTTTCTTGATCTCCAAGAAATCTTGAATATATCTCCTATATTCTTTTTCACATAATTATAATATTCCACAAAATCCCACCTACTATCTGTTATGGGATATTTTCGAAATTATAGGCAAGAATCCAAGATTTGGATCTTCTTGAATTTATGAGATATTCTTGTATTTCAAGAAATACATATCTTCCATAATATCTTTTCAAGAAAATCAAGAAAATCTTTCTTGCCCTTTATATTTCAAAATTTTCAAAATTTTCTTCATGAATAACCAAGTGGGAGATTTCTTGAATTTAATGAGATAATATTTTATTCCAAGAATACATATCTTCATTCCATAACAAAATTCAAAGAAAATCTTTCTCCCCTTTTTATCCATAAATTTCGAAAATAATGGAAAAAATAAGCAACAATATTTATTTTATTTTAAACACTTTTTTCAGTTATTGGACTATATGTTGGGCTACTTAGGGGGCCTTTAGGAGAATTAAGGTTGGACCTTCCAATGGATCGTGAATTATCAATATTGAGCCACAATATTATTCAAGCCCATAAATATTAATTAATCCCACTACATAATTAATATTGCACTATCCATCTTAACCCATATTACAGTCAATATGGCTCCCGGTTATTATTTCCCGTGTTTAAGATTATCTAGCCCATTAATTAATTCAAGCCACTGTAATAGCTTTCCATTAATTAATATCTTTTGTCCTTGGTTAAGGAACGATTCAACATTATTATCCATATCGGAAACTAATTCCACTTGCAAGATTTGGTATGATAAATCTTATGAACCTCCCAAGGGGACAAATCGATCAAGCGTACTTGCACACGATTCTCCCTATTAAATCTTAGCAATCACATGTGACCAATAATATTTCCCAAGATAAAAAGTATTGAATCTTGTTGATTCTCTACCCATGATAAGTCAAAGCAATAGTTACCAACCACATGTGATCCTATTTATGAGCGAAGATTAAGAAATAACGAACCATTTCGAGGTCTAATTCTTCCTTGTTGGATTCAAGAATTTGTCCTCTCAGGTCCTATTCAGTGCATCAGTCATGCACTAGTGTAATCTCTTGGTCAAGACAAGCTAATTCGAGCCTTACACTTCAACCATTCACGATGTATTGTTCATTTCCATCTAGGTTGTGAATGGCTTACTTTTAGTTACAAGGGACTGTTAATTTAATCTTTTGTGATCTGGTATCACTAAATTAACTACAATGTAACACATACTATTTATTGAACAGTTATGCAGTAAATATATGTAACATTCGATGATATTTAAAGCATCAGTGATAAATAATTTATTTCAGTAAGTAAGTTCGAAATTCAGTTTTTGATTATACAAAGTAAAAACATACTTTTTAGTATAATCCCAACAATCTCCCACTTATACTCAAAGTCTGCTTTTAAGTATACTACAACATGTCTCGTGTAGTTCCTAATTCGTGACATCTAATGTCACCTACACGAACCTAATAATTTCTCCCACTTATACTCAAAGCAGATTGGCAACGGTCTTGCACCCATTCCTTCCACATGTCTCTCGAATGTATTCAGAGGCAGACCCTTTGTGAATGGATCTGCTAGGTTGTCTTCAGACGCTATCTTTGCCACATCTATATCTCCTCTCTTAACGATTTCTCGTATAAGATGGTATTTCCTTTCAATGTGTTTGCTGGCCTTGTGGGTTATTGGTTCCCTTGAATTTGCAACTGCTCCGGCATTGTCACAATAAACAGTGATTGTGTTGGGCAAATTCGGAACTACGTCCAAGTCCACTAGGAAGTTCTTGAGCCAAACCGCTTCTTTCGCTGCCTCGCAAGCAGTTACATATTCGGTTTCCATGGTAGAATCTGCGATGCATTTCTGCTTAACGCTTCTCCATGTCACGGCTCCTTCCCCCATGCAAAACACACTACCGGAGGTAGATTTTCTGGAGTCTATGTCTGATTGGAAATCCGAGTCCGTGTAGCCGATGGGGATTAGACTATCTGACTGATAAATTAACATTCTATCCCGAGTTCTTTTCAGATACTTTAGAATGTTTTTAACTGCCGTCCAATGTTCTTTCCCCTGGTTACTCTGATATCTTGCCACCATGCCAACGGCAAAGCAGATATCCGGTCTCACACACAGCATTGCATACATAAGGCTTCCAACAGCCGAAGCATAAGGAATGCCTCTCATGTCATCTATCTCCTTTTGCGTCTTAGGGCACATTTTCTTGGATAGATGGATTCCATGTCTGAAAGGTACGAAGCCTTTCTTGGAATCCTGCATGCTGAATCGTTTCAAGACAGTGTCTATGTAAGAAGCTTGCGACAAGCCTATCATCCTTTTCTTACAATCTTGAGTGATCTTGATCCCAAGGATGTGTGCGGCTTCCCCTAAGTCCTTCATATCAAACTGTTTTGAAAGTCATGCCCTTACGTCTAATAACACCTTCACATCATTCCCGATGATCAGAATGTCGTCTACGTATAGTACTAAGAATACCAATGCAGTTCTGACACGCTTTTTGTACACACAACTTTCGAACTCATTTTGATCGAACCCATAAGACTTTATAACATGATCAAAACATTGGTTCCAAGCTCTGGATGCATTTTTGAGTCCATATATGGACTTCATGAGCTTACAAACTAGGTGTTCTTGGCCTTTTTCAATGAAGCCTTGGGGTTGTTGCATATATATCTCTTCATCAAGACTTCCGTTAAGGAAAGCTGTCTTGACATCCATTTGCCAGATTTCAAAGTCAAGATGCGCAGCAATCGATAAGAGAATATGGATGGACTTGAGCATGGCTACGGGCGAAAAAGTTTTCTCATAATCGATCCCTTCTTTCTGAGTGTAACCTTTCGCCACGAGTCTTGCCTTGAAGGTTTCCACCTTCCTGTCCGGTCCTCTTTTTCTCTTATACACCCACTTGCAACCAATGAGTTTGACCCCATTAAGTGGTTCGACTAGCTCCCACACTCTGTTATGATTCATAGAACCCATTTCGGCTTTCATTGCTGTTTGCCAAGAATCTGCATCCTTGTCTTGGATTGCCTCGTCATATGTCCATGGGTCTGATTCGTCTTGTTCGGGAATCAAGTCCGAGGACTCTCCTATTCCCATGAATCTCTCGGGCTGTTTCACAACCCTCCCACTACGACGAGGCTCCGGTTGTGTAAGTGTGTCGTTTGGTATGTCATCTTGTACAGTTGGCATTGAGGTTAGCCCCCTTAGCTCATTTAAGGTAATCTCACTTCTGGGTCTTCTTTCGTTCATATAGTCTTCTTCCAAAAAATCTAAAGTGGGTGCTTATTACCACCTTTTGATCTTTGGAACCATAGAACATACACCCTTTTGTTCCCTCGGGGTATCCCACAAACAACCTTAATTCTGATCGAGGATCCAATTTACCGGCTTCCTTGTCCAACACGTAGGCCGGACACCCCCAAATCCTCATGTGTCTCATACTAGGCTTGAGCCAGGTCCACAATTCTTTGGGAGTTTTGGGAACCGATTTGGATGGCACCAAGTTCAGAATGTAGGCTGCTGTTTCTAAGGCATGACCCCAGAACGACTTGGGAAGATCCGCATAACTCATCATAGATCTAACCATTTCCAAAAGAGTTCTGTTTCTTCGCTCTGCAACCCCGTTTTGTTGAGGGGTTCCGGGTGTAGTTAGCTGGGATGCAATCCCTTCATCAGATAAGTAGTTCAAAAACTCATCGCTGAGGTATTCGCCTCCACGATCGGATCGTAAAGACTTGATACATTTTTCCCTATGATTCTCTGCTTGAGCCTTAAATTCTTTGAATTTCTCAAAGGTCTCAGATTCATGCTTCATAAGGAAAATATAACCGTACCTTGAGTAGTCATCAATAAAAGTGACGAAATACTCATAACCTCCTCTTACTTTGGTTGACATTGGACCACATACATCTGTGTGAACGATTTCTAAAACTTCTTTGGCTATATTTCCCTTGGCTCCGAATGCCCTCTTAGTCATTTTACCCTCCAAACATGATTCGCAGGTTGGAATTGGTTCAACTTGGAGAAACTCCAGTGAACCGACTTCTACCAACCTTTGGATCCTCTTTGGATTAATATGTCCCATTCTTAGATGCCATAGAAGTATCTCGTTCATGTTTTCTTTTATCAAAAACAGTTGATGTGTTATAGGATGCATTTCGTGAGTGGTGTGCACAGTTAACTGTATAGAGATTATTCGATAACGTTACATAATAGATACACTCATCATTTCAAGAAATAATGCATTCTTATTAGAAGAAACTTTGTGTCCTTTAATCAAATTTTAGAAACCGAAAGTGAATTCTTTCCAAACTTAGGGAACATAAAGATAATCTCAAAAAACTTCATCTTTAAAAGACAGTGCACTTCTCCCATCGCTTAAAAACTTACTCTCATGTAGCATTGCAATATCTCGCTACTTGCGAAGTATTGCAATAATCGTTATTATCGTAGCATTGCAATATCGCCACTTACGTAGCATTGCAATAATTGCTACTTCGTAACATCGCCCGATTGTGATGAGGATCTCACTCCCACTAAGTTGCGGATCGGCTTGAACCTGGTGAAGCAAACATGATTAGTGGATCTCGATCAACCACCCACGAATGAGAAGTATACGCCGCTAAACAAGTTTCAACAACTAGTCGTGAGAATTACCTTTCTTTCCGTCCCCTTTTGGGGTTGGAACAACAAACCTCCATTGTCCTCTTTCACCGCAGCCTTAAGCACTTTCTCTTTGGATTTTCCTTGACACCACAAGCATTCCTCATCTTACCATTGCCCTTGGTGATTGAGTTTTATTGCTTATGGCTTTTTGGTCCTCTTCTTTTTTTTGCCTTCCCTTGGCCTAGAAAATGAAGACTTACCACTGCCGTTAAAGCTTGAGTTTGGTGTCCCATCAATATCTCTACCGAGACCAAAGCTTGCAACAAATCATTAATGAGGCCAAAATGCTCGAAACTTTTCAAGAGAGTGAAATACCAAATTCATCTGAGTCTCCAGATTATAATCTGCACTCAGAAACTCAAGTTTGTTTAGATGGTCCATCTATTTTGAGGACGTAATCCCTTACGGGTTTGCCCTCCACCATTTTCAGCGACGACATTTCTTGCAAGGTGATCTGATGAGTCCCGCATTTTTGACTCATCAGTTGGCTCATCTGATTTTTGGTGTGTCAAGAATCCACTTGTGCTTTTGTGCAGTTAGGACAATCATAACTTTTCGTTTCCAATCAATATAGTTTCCATACATATTGTATTGACTTTAAGTATATTAATAGTGGATTAAAAGGTTACGACATGCTGAACTGAAATAAATAACTATATGCATAAGCACAAGTATATCACAAGGTTCGATCACATGCATCATATTAAAATCTCAAAAAAAATATGAACATGCATCAGCCAACATCTCAAAACAGTTTAAATAAGCCATGTAGGGTGGGTCATTATTTAAACACATTCAAGGAGTTACAAACAAAACAATTTATAAACCTTTAATATCCAGATTAATAGTTGGCTCCCACTTGACCAATATAAAATTGACGGGGACTTGAGGAAGTATATGCATATCAATTTTATACCTAAGTAATAACCATGATTAAATACAAGATTATTATTTCGCTTTGATCGAGCACCGTGGGGGGTCATCGTCGCCACTAGTAATAATCCACAATCATCCATTTGGAATTCATTCATGTGAAAGCTAACTTTTGACCATCCACAAATAAATAAATCATGGAGATCAAAATTAATTCAATTTTATTATCCAGAATAAAATTGTCAATTAATTATTTAAACATACTTAGTAATTTTTGATGGTGAGATTTTTCATTGGGCAACTCTCATGCAAACACATTTAAACAAATTAAATAAAGCATAAGATAACACAATGATAAATCAAGCAAAGCAGAGAGATAAACATATTGGGCACAAATTATCCAATTGTCATGGTTTGATTTTTCTTGGCTTGATTTTGAAGAAACGCCGTCTTGAATTTCTCACTCGTCGTCTCGAAAAGAACTCCGTCTCGAACGCCATAAATGGCTTCATAATCGGGATGCTGCCTAGCATCCGGCCGCCTCTTAGCGAACAATCGGCGCCCGTCTTGGCAACTGCCGCTCATTGGCCATCGCCGCTCGACATTGACCTCGGCGAGAGTCGCCAGCGTCGGTCTCAGCGACCTCAGCGAGGGCTCGGCAACAAAGCGCGTACCGTGCGCATCAGCGCTCTTCGCTAACCTCGCCGACCATGGAACTTCGGCAAAGATCACAGCGCGTCAGCGCACCGTGGGCGTCTTCATTCGCCTCATCATCCGCTCCGCTCTGTACACCTGGCGGCGCTATGATCCGGCCACGTCTTGTATGTTCGATCTCGCGATGCTTGGCCCTCGTCGCGCTTCGCGCCGGGCGCGCCGTGCGTTAAGGTGCATCAGCGTTGCGCGCGTGCCTCCCTTGGCACGTTTTGCATGACGTACGCCGCCTATGCCCGGTTCTGGATTTTATCCTTTAATTCTTCGTCTCCGCCTCCGTTTCCGATCCGGTTACAATTTATTTACAAAAAATAAATAAACCTAGATCTAGACTAGTCTATTATATTGATCAAATCAAACAAATCCTAATCTACTCGTGAATTTTCTCGCGAGGCAAAATGAATCCCAACGAATCGAATTAAAAACCACAATCTATATGCATGCATAAATAAACACATTAAATTCCATGACAATTGGATACCTGCAAAAAAGATCTAGCAATTCTACTATCCAATTTAAAATTTAATGACAACGAATTAAATTACAATTTAAAAAAATTCAGAGCCCGAAACCGTGGCTTTGATACCAGTTGTTGGGGAATAAGTTGCACATATCTATTCGGAATGAATATTTAAATACAAATTTAATTCTTATAATTGTTACTAGCATGAATTAATCCTATATTAATTCAAATAATAATCCAACAACAAATCATGCATATAATTAATTCACGTAAATCCTACACATGCGGAATTCTACGAGTTTACGTGAACGTACCTCTTGGGATGGCAACGGTCTGGCTGATTATACTCGCCAAAAGAACTTCCCAAGTATTCCCTTAATCCTTGCTCGACTATCCGGTGGTAGGACACTTGCGAACAATTAACAAAAGGAAAATAAATTATGTTGCACCACCTTTGTGGATTTACTAATTTTTCCAGCACATGGAATTGTACTTGGGAATGAAATAGTCATCCCCTATTTATAGAGCATAGGTGGTCGAAAATTTTGGGCAAAAAATAATGTGGGAAAATCTTTTCTTGATCTCCAAGAAATCTTGAATATATCTCTTATATTCTTTTTCCCATAATTATAATATTCCACAAAATCCCACCTACTATTTGTTATGGGATATTTTCGAAATTATAGGCAAGAATCCAAGATTTGGATCTTCTTGAATTTATGAGATATTCTTGTATTTCAAGAAATACATATCTTCCATAATATATTTTCAAGAAAATCAAGAAAATCTTTCTTGCCCTTTATATTTCAAAAATTTCGAAATTTTCTTCATGAATAACCAAGTGGGAGATTTCTTGAATTTAATGAGATAATCTTGTATTTCAAGAATACATATCTTCATTCCATAACAAAATTCAAAGAAAATCTTTCTCCCCTTTTTATCCATAAATTTCGAAAATAATGGAAAAAATAAGCAACAATATTTATTTTATTTTAAACACCTTTTTCAGTTATTGGACTATATGTTGGGCTACTTAGGGGGCCTTTAGGAGAATTAAGATTGGACTTTCCAATGGATCTTGAATTATCAATATTGAGCCACAATATTATTCAAGCCCATAAATATTAATTAATCCCACTACATAATTAATATTGCACTATCAATCTTAACCCATATTACAGTCAATATGGCTCCCGGTTATTATTTCCCGTGTTTAAGATTATCTAGCCCATTAATTAATTCAAGCCACTGAAATAGTTTTCCATTAATTAAAATCTTTTGTCCTTGGTCAAGGAACGATTCAACATTATTATCCATACCGGAAACTAATTCCACTTGCAAGATTTGGTATGATAAAGCTTATGAACCTCCCAAGGGGGTAAATCGAACAAGCGTACTTGCACACGATTCTCCGTATTAAATCTTAGCAATCACATGTGACCAATAATATTGCCCAAGATAAAAAGTATTGAATCTCGTTGATTCTCTACCCATGATAAGTCAAAGTAATAGTTACCAACCACACGTGATCCTATTTAAGGAACGAAGATTAAGAAATAACGAACCACTGAGGTCTAATTCTTCCTTGTTCAGTTATGAAGAATTTGTCCTCCTGTAGGTCCTATTCAGTGCATCAGTCATGCACTAGTGTAATCTCTTGGTCAAGACAAGCCAATCCGAGCCTTACACTTCAACCTTTCATGATGGATTGTTCATTTCCATCTAGGTCGTGAATGGCGTACTTTTAGTTACAAGGGACTGTTAATTTAATCTTCTATGATCTGGTATCACTAAATTAACTACAATGTAACACGTATTATTTATTGTACAGTTATGCAGTAAATATATGTAACATTCGATGATATTTAATGCATCAGTGATAAACAATTTATTTCAGTAAATAAGTTCGAAATTCAGATTTTGATTATACAAAGTAAAAGCATACTTTTTAGTATAATCCCAACACCGAGACCCTTTTAGTCAAGTAAGCCTTGGCAACTTCCAGTTTCTTCTGCACCCCATGGGCGGCTATCAGTGATTTGGCTTGCTTGGAGGTCGTTGCCTAGGCCTTCTCCAGGTTGGAGAGCTCGGTTTCGGATTGGGCATAGGCTTTCTCTATGTAAAGAGTAACCTTCAGGGAGTGGACAACATTCGAGTACATATTGCCCGTGACTTTTTGGCTGCGGGTAGTGGAGTGATCGTCCTTCATCCACACACGCGGCACATCGTCCGCGCCAGGTAGCTGGGCCAGTCGCCGGGTATACCATCCAGTGTGGGAAGCTTGGACCTCAGAAAGCTCAACACCTCCGGTGAGAACTTGTTTGACGTCAGGTCCTGGCTGTAATACAGAGAAACAGATACATTAGATTGACGATTTTAAGTATAGCTTCACAATCAAAAGTCATAATGACCTACCTCTTCACCATCTCCTCATCCCAACCAATCCAGGAATCATCATCCGGGTGGCGACCTCCCTCCCAGATAGGAGTCAGCAAAGGGGTTGAGCTGGGAGTCCCCCTCCCAGTATCCCGACTTGTTACGGATCAGTGCGTGCCGGCCTCAGCTCGCGCCCTCTTGTGAGGTCGCTCACCTGCTGCAGGGGCAGACTCGGCAGCTTTCTTCTTGCCCTTGTCGGCAGCAGGAGACGGGGTCAGGACTGAGGCATCAGTAGGGGCAGCCTAGCCAGGTAGGCGCCTCATGGAGCTGAGCATCGACTTTTGTCAGGAAGCCATTTCAGAAACAAAAGGCTGACGGCGATAGGTCGGAATCTCCGTATTTGTCATAAAACAAGGAAAATCATTAGAGAAAAATTTCGAGATGCGGCTGAAGAGGAATAACAAAGACTTACAGGGAATTTTGAGGTGGTGGGGGTAAGTATACAACCCAGCTTCCAAGCGGTCAAACTCAGAGTTCAACAAGTTAACGTCTCGCCAGCTCGGGGGCGTGTCTCAAACCTCCTTAAACGCCTCAAGGAAATCCCAGTATAGCTCGGAGGATCGGGGCGAAAACAATGCAAGACAGGAAAGGAATTAGATCAGTACCACCGAGTATAAAAACGTTGAAAAAAAGAGGTACCATTCTCAACACGGATCGCATAATCCATGGGAACTCGAATAGATAAAGTGCTGGAAGGGCCACCGACTCCCATGCCCCTCCGACAAACCACCATTTCTGGTGCCACCTATTGACCTTGTTCGGGATCCCACTCACGAGCTCTCTGCCCTTGAGAAGCCGCACGGCATGATAGCTTCCGGCCTGAGAAATGGGCGTCATAACATGGGATATCTCTCCGGGATTAGGCAATCTTTTCAACCCGGCCTGCCCCAACACGACCATGGTAGAGATAATGTAACTCCACCCATTTGGGGTGATTTGCATGAGACTCACACTCCAGGCCGCTAACAGATGAGAAATGGCCGGGTGTAGCGGAAATCGAATTTCGGCCGACATAGAAGGTTTATTCACGGCTATCATCCCCGGAGGAGGCTGATCAGTGCTTTCGTCTGGAGTCGGCCCATAGAAATGCACGTCCCAGGGCACCTTGTACAAGAGACGGAGTCCTTGCACATACCGGTCAGAAAGCACCAACCTGTACTTCTTATCTGAAGCGGTAAACTATGATGCGACCGACTTGTGATACTGACGTTAAAGTCGCTTGTACGGAGCTTGGCTATGGTACAACTCATAATCAAAGATTTGTTCATAAGCCCCATAATTAGGAGTCGGGGCAGAAGGACCCGCCGTTGTTGACCGTCCCTGCAGGGCATAACAAAGGAGATTAACATCCAACGGAGGAAGATGGGTGATTTCAGCCAACTCTTCCAGGAATCGGTCATCCACTGGTTCATCATTGGCGTCATCTTCCCGACGGTCGCCCATGGCCTTAGCCGAAGAACCTTCACCCGCGTGCCCGACGGCGGCGTAGAGAGAGAGGGATATCATCCTCAGAAGAGGAGGAAGCCACCATGAGCTGAGAGACAGATGGAGGGATATGCATTCTAGAATCCATACAATTAAAAAGAAACCAAAGTTTTTACCTGTATTCGATTTCGCTTGAGGGACACGAGAATGTATTTATGGCAGAAGGAAAACAAGAATCATGAAGAATTTCTTGAAACAATTCTTCGCAGAGCTTTCGCAGGGAGTATGGTTTTGAAACCTAATTCCCCGCATATTTATAGAACGAGAAGGGGGGCCAAAATGAAATTAACCAAACTTCGGCCCCTTAGCAGCAAGAAGACGCGAGAGCCTCGCGTGAAACCCACCGTGGCATCCCAATGGGCCAACTTGCGGCCCCCGCGTCATCATCCTGACATGCCATCATATCAAATCCCTGAGATCGAGGGAAATCTGATGCGACCATTCGCATTATCGAGGTGAATTTTCGCCTGCCCGAGGACTGTAAGCCGCTCAAGAGAAGATTCCCAGGTCGGGTGGTCGCAAGCCGATTTCATCCATATGTTAAGTCATGGTCTCGATGCGGAACACGCGACCTCAACTTGAGGGGAAATTATTGTGGCGTGAATAAATCCGACCTTCTACCCGTAATGAAGATGACAAATAGTCTAGCAATGGTTGCATGGTGTATAAAGAAGAAGACCACGAGACCAACCCGCCCAATTTGGATAGGACTCGGCTCAAAAGTCGCGGAAATCGGCGACTCAGGAAGTCGTAGGGCGACTTACATTTTACATCCTCAAGTCAGGCACGACCTTCATCAGCCCTGCTGACTACACAGCTCGGGTGGTCAAATATAACCCCAGGCATGCCACAAAATTCGCCCCCGAAGTCCCTCCACGATTTGCGCACATTAAAGACAGGCGACTTCTGGCCCGTCAAGGCGGAATTAGCGATTTCTGGAATTGTAGCCCTTTCATAGGCATTATTCCTTAGTAAATTCATGCCCAAGGGGCGAGAATTATAGTATAAATAGGCCTCCACGGCCACATTTGTAAGAGATTGAACATTCTTAGTATTTAGGCACATATATTTTACATAAATCCTGGCTTGGACTCCCCCAGATGTAGTTTGATTCTAAAGACAAACCGGGTCACCAATTGTTTGTTTTTCTCTACTGGTTTGATTTTCTTTTGCTCACATATATCATAAATTCATTGTTAAACTGGGCAAATTAGAGGCGATTTAAACCTAATCGACCTTGATCATATTCCATTCAGAATCGAGATCTTGTCGTCTTATCGTAATCCCTTCAACCTCTTGGTAAAAGCTCTTTCTTCCGATCCATCTTTCTGCGGCAACAACTTTCTTATTTTGTCTCGACATAAGTTGTGCTCAATCTGCAAAGATCAACAAGTTTCTTCTTCTTGATGGCAAAGATCAACGACCAGGTGTCAGCCATTGTCATCCGCGATCGAGATCGAGTTATGGTGACTTCAGAATGGACTTCTTTACCTGCTTCCCTTTTAGTTGCTTCTTTTTTTGAACTTCTTTTCTTGACCGTCCTCCAAAGCAAACTTCCTTGCTAGTTCAAGACTCTTCGCATGATCTTCAAGATCAAATCTTTTTACGAACCGTTGAAGAAAAATCTTCAATCTTGTCAACTCTTGTAGTTAGTTCACTAAAAGAAGATTCTCGATCGCAAGGGAAGATTACTATTCAGACTATGGCCTTTTCGGAACTTCTAACAACTTGTTGTGTTCTTCAATCGATTTGAACATGTCGCCTAGCTCGTGTATGCGGAGCCTCTGCGCATTGTTTTCTCCGAATAGTAAGTTTTAGACATTAACGACGGATGAAGTAGGAACCTCAAATAGGTTGTTTTTCGCATTTTTTTTCGTTCTTCTTCCACCTTTTGGTTACATAAAAAAGGTTTAAAAAGACGAGCATTCAAGGAGAAGAACTGTCTCCTCACATCGTCCTCGGTTCTTCAATGACCAAGGAGTTATCTAAACCGTAGAAGCCGTAGGTGGAGGTCTTAAAATTCTATTCAAGGCATGATTCGGATATTTTCTAGCCTTTTGCATGGATCCTTCAAATTTTCTCCAGGCAGCATCGATACTGGAGTCAGTCTTCTCCAAGGAAGTATAAATACTTTCTAGAAGAGTTCCAATATCAGAAAGAATAGATATTTCAGCTGCAAGTTTTTCGTAGAGAGGATCTACGCGCCTCATTGCTTTTACAATAATTTCATCATGCATATGCATCAGCTTGTCAACTGTCGTCTTTCTTTTTCGCTTCGACCAATTCTTGTTGTTCTTCTCTGAATCATTCGCATCGAGTTCGTTTGCGGATTGTTAAATTGAGAATCAACTGATGCCTTCACCCCATCTTGAATAGTCTTTGAAAGATAATCTAGGGATTCATCAGTCATGGCAATAACCTGTCCAGATGTTGAAGCCTCACCAGTTAGGGTCTCATCTGCAGCACCCTTGACTGGTTTACCGACAACTTGCTCATAATCCACGTATTCAGGAGCAAGGTCTTCTTCTTCTTCAGAAATACCATGTTTCTGGTGCACAAACCATCTGATGTCTTCATCAGATGCCAATTCTGCAGCACTAGCTACACCAACATTCATCTTGACCCTCTTCTCCAAGTTCACAAAATAATCAAACTCCAAGACTTCCATCAGAATAATAAAGTCTTCAATGTCCTTGAGTCTGATATCCCTCTAGAAGACGATATCCTCCATCTGCTTCCTGATCCTCGGATGGTTAACTAAATCGAGGGAAAGTTTTGATCAGATAAGCATTCACATGTCTACGTAAGAAATTCCTTTGTAAAGTGCTCTTGTTGAGGCGATTCGGGATAGTCTTCTTATTGAATGGATTGTGGACGATGGAGACAAACATTTCTTCACTCTCTCCTTCTCTTAGCACTCTCTTGGGTTCTTGAACATTTAAGATCTCCTCTGGTAGTTTCTCAAATGAGGAATGGGAGTTTGTGGTTTACTAGTCATGGGAGGTTCGGAAGGAACCTTGGGTTGAGCTTTCTGGTTGGGGTTGGGATGTGGTAGGTATTTCGGTTACAGTTTTTTTGAAGAGCAGGTGTAGATGTGGGTTGCGTTTGAGATATGAGTTCAGGTGTGGGTGTTTTTTGGGGGGTGATGGAGTGGAGCTCTTGTGGGTGAATGTGATTTGGATGTTGGGGCAGGTGATCTCGCACGTCTAAATATAGTGCTTATTGGAATATAATCAGTTGGATCTTTTTCCTCGCTTTGTTCATGTTCTCCTCCAAACTCTCCTCCGCCTTCTCCTTCCGCTTTTCGCCATCCTTTTTAGATGTCTCCATCTGCACTAACTCTCCTAATGACCTCTCGTTCAACACTTGTCGTTCTTTCCGAAATGATAACTCTTTCCTCCTCTGATTCAATTTCCACAATCTCCTTCTGAACTTGATCACATGCAGCTTCTTCAGCAATCTCTTCTAAGGGTTGTCCAGAAACCGTAGGCAGCAAGGTAGTGATCTTTTTCTGCTTCTTTGCCTGATCAACTGGTTTCTTGGTCAGTGCCTTTCTCTTCAGTGGCCTCTGCGGTTCCTGTTCTTTAGATTGGACAGATAAAGCAGCAGCCTTTGATTTCTTGTCCTTCCCTCTGCCTTCTCCTCGTGGATTGGGCACATAGGGAACTGGATCATTGTCAGTTTGTCTAGAAAGCGGTTCATCCTTCAGTAGAATGGCTTTGAATTTGGCTTGATATATTTTCTTTCCTGCCTCATTCCACTGATAATTAGGCATCTTATCAGCAAGTACCATGGACACCTTGTGAATGTTAGAACACTTCTGTTGGTCCCGGTGGAAAAACCCATGAAATGCGGAAAACACATGAAATGCATATAAAACAGGGGTGAAGGAATGGTGATTCCAAATTTTTGTTCTTTTAAGTCCATGTGTTGTGTTTTGCTTATAACCAAATGCATATGACAAGATAAGAATGTAAAGCAATAAAGAACACAACAAAGTATAGTGGTTCGAAGACTCAAGCTCCTACATCCACTCTCCCTGTTCCTAGGGAAATTCCTTCAAACTGGACTTATCACCTCTCGGGCTCGCCTCGGGACTTATCACCCTCCACGGGATTGCCTACAAGCTTTCAGGCTGACTCACTGCAGCTTACTCACTTTTCTACCTTGAGTTTTCTGGCTGACCCACTGCAACTTGCTAACTCTTTACAACTCCAACAATCACACAAACTACCTAACAATAGGGTTTGGGTTTGGTTGGTGTTTCCAACTAGGTTGAGATTTTCCCTTACATTTGTTTAGCCTCAATGCTAAGGTTGAGAAAATCTCTCTAAGCTTAGGATATATCGTGGGTTGCTTAGATTGAGTTTTAGAACACTCTTGAATATATTTGTATATCTACAGACTTGTGTTCTATGGTGGGAATGCTTAAGTATATGGCTCTTGGCTCTGTAGCATCTTTCCACATTCTCCACACTTAATTTGATGGAAGATCTTGTATTTATAGTGTGAATTTGAATGTTATTGTTGGAGAGAATCACATTCAAATCCATACTATTCTGTAAGTTCTACAGCTTTTTCAGGCTGGTTGTCTTCCTCTCATTGGTCCACGTCAGCTGAATCTAACGGCTATATTCTTCAGGATCTTCTGAGTCTTCAGGGTTCTCTGAGTCTTCAAGTTTGTCTGAGTCTTCAAAATTCTTCTGAGTCTTCAGGTTTCGTCTGAGTCTCAGGTTTCTCTGAGTCTCAGGTTTCTCGATTCAGCGGACTTCTCTTCAGCGGACCTTGTCGTCAGGCATACCGACACTTCGGGCTTCATCGAGTTGACTCTTCTTGACCAGACATCGACCCTCAGGTCCTTTTACTTCTTGACCCTCAGGTCCCCGACTCTGCTATCGATTTCTTCTTGCGATCGATCGATTCAAGCGATCGGATCAATACATCTTCAATTCAACATATCGGGATAGCATAAAGTCATACGCACCGAGGTTAGCATATCGGGTTATCTTATCGGATCTCGATCGGTCTCATGCGCTTCTCTTACGATCTGCAGCCTTCTAACCCGATTTTTACGATCGGTTTCTTTACGATCGACATGCGCTCTTGATCACCAGATTAAGCAAATCTGTTCTTGATCATCGATCGGTCTTTCGGTCATCGAGTCGGTGACTCTCTCCTTCTAATTTGCCCAGCTCATCAGTTAACTCGGAACTCGTCTTACTCATCTGATCTCGATCAGCCTTGTCTTCAGCCTCATCGAGAACTTCGATCATGTTAAATGCGATTTCATGAGTTCCCCCCTCAATTTGTTTTCGTTCCCCTCAGCTTGTTATCGTAAATTAGCTTCAATAACACAAGTTGATAATGTTTTGGCATAATTCATCAAAACTAAAATATCCCAACAACTTCGATGTCAGATACACTTCGTTCCCTTCATTCAGTCCAAACTTTGCAGTCTCCTTCAACAACCTTCCCTTAAGTAGTCCTAGCCAGTTCACATCTTGGGCTTTCTTGATGATCGTCTTCATCACACTTTGTTTCACTCCAGTTAGGGCATCTGGGCAGAAGGAAATGCCCAAAATGACATTTGAAACAATCTCAAAGAGAAGTCTGTAATTTCTCTTTAGATGGAAAACTTTGACATTCACCAACTGATCCTTGTTTGCTGGCCTTAGCAACTCAGCTCGCAGAAATTCTTTCTCACCAAGCTCTGTCTTGTATTCATCTGGAGTAATACTTCTTTGAGGGATATTGAAAATTCTCTTCAAGTCTTCATCTGAGACGACTACATCTGTTCTTCCAATAGATGATTTCAACTGATTTTTTAGATCTCCTCCATATTGTATAAAAACTCTAGTGCTTAATGTGTATAGACAATATCTTGATGTCTATAGCAGAATTGTTCGAGTCCCGAGGCACGCAGGCAGTCTAAGATTTCCAAGGACTCTGGATCGGTGGTGGTGGTGAAGACAACATACTTTTCATTTATTATGTCCTTCTTCATCGTTGCAAAGTTGCACATTTTCTTGCCTTTCCCGGATTTAGCAATGAGTTGTGCCATTTCTGTGCAAACCAAAGATTTAGTGGTGGTAAAGGGATAAGTACTTAGAAACAAAGTCCTAAATCGATTGCACATAAAAATTCAAGCATCAAATCATTTATAGCATAAACTTGATGTAGGTAGAGCGAGAATTTACACAAATCTTGCAACTTAGATCTATACCCAGAGACTAGTATCACAGATTAATTGCATAGGTAACAAATTAAACGCATGTGAAACTCCTATGATAATAAGTTTACACGTTTAAAATTACCAGTTGTCGATTCAAAAGATTTGTAGAAAATTTTGAAATGAATCGCTTAGAGAACTTGAGAAAATCGAATCGCAAGTGAGTAGTTGAATCGTTCTCAAAGATTTGGTAATTTTAGTAGTGTAAGAAAATTTTATGTGAAATATTTTAGGGGTATAAATAGTGCGAGGGAAAACATTTTGCATTTTAAATCCCATGTGCACTCGAAAGTGTCTTTGTTTTGAAATTGTGGTTGAGATTTAGCGGTTGAAAAGGGTTTTAATCATGCGGTGAGACAATTAATCCATGAGGATTTTGGATCACGAAAAAGGGTAAAAATGTTATTAAATACATATTCCCACGTCCGCATTTAATGTTTTGCGGGGTGTGTGCGTCATAAAGTAAAAAGCAACAAATAATCATATCAATTAAATAGATAAATTGAGATAAGTTAAATCGAAGCGTACACGATCGATTGATATCGTAATCAACCGATTACCACTTTGTCGAAGTCCGACTTATCGATTATTGTCGTCGTATTTTTACATTACCTAAACCTCAAGAGTTTTCCCAACAATATTTCACCTTTCGATCGGGTTTCTCCACGGCCCTTTTCGTCGATTGAAGTTCCCCCCTTCAAGCTGCTATCCCTTTTCGATCGACTCGATGATTCTACGATCGATTGAGGTTCCATTACTCAACCGATCCTCCTTTTATGTTCATTTCCTAACCAACTGGTCTTCGAGACTAATCCACCGAAGAATTCTGGTGCATCTTCTCCTAAGTCCAGAAGTCCTAGCTCATTACATAGTTCTCTTAATTTGACATCAGCTAGTGGCTTAGTTAAGATATCAGCTTTTTGCTTATCAGTATGGATCTTTTCCATTCTGATGTTCTTCTTTTCCACATGGTCTCTGATAAAGTGATGTCTGATGTCCACATGCTTGCATCTTGTATGTAGAACTAGGTTTTGTGTGATTGCAATAACATTGTTACTGTCATAGAAGATAGGCACATTCGTAGCTATAATGTTATAATCCCTTAGCTGCTGACAAAGCCAAAGCAGTTGGGAGAAAAAACATCCTGCGGCCATATATTCTGCTTCAGTAGTAGATGTGGCAACAGATGTCTGTTTCTTTGAAAACCAAGAGACCAGAAAACTGACATGTACCTGAGGTTGATTTTCTGTCTATCCTAAAACCTCCATAATCAGAATCAGAGTACCCACTAAGCTCTATATTATCATATGATGGGTAGTATAACCCAAGGTTAGCTGTCCCTTTCTGATACTTCAAAATTAAACAGCTACTTCGGTGGCTTTTGAATTGGATTTGCCTGAAATATGGCACATACACCTACTGCAAATGTTATACCTGGTCTGCTGGCGGTCAGGTATAGTAGTGATCCAATGAGAGCCCTATACTCTTTCTGATTTGTTTTCTGACCTTTCTCGTCTGGATCCATCTTGAAGATAATCATCATTGGAATTCTGGCAGTCTTGCAGTTTTGATACTTGGACAATAAATTTCTAGTGTATTTGGCCTGACAGATGAATATCCCTTCTATACTTTGTCTAACACGAAGACCCTGGGAAGTAGTTCATCGACCCATCATGGACATCTCAAATTTCTCTTGCATCGATTTCTTTGAACTTCTCACATAAGTTCTTATTGGGAGGTCCGAAGATAATATCGTCCACATAGATCCGAACCATCGAATATCTTCTCCGTCTTCAATTAAGAACAAAGTCCTATCTATCGTCCCCTTAGTGAACTTCATTTGTCTATCAAGAAGCGGGATAAAGTATCATACCAAGCTCACGGGAGCTGTTTTTAGTCCATGAAGAGCTTTTCTTAAGCGGTACCTTTGGTTACTCATTTCAAAGCCAGGAGGTTGTTCAACATAAACTTTCTCTACTAGTACACCATTTAAGAATGCACACTTTACATCCATCTGATACAGAATAAATCCTCTGTGAGAAGCATAAGCCAGAAACAGTGGAATGGCTTCAAGACGAGCGACTGGTGTAAAGGTTTCATCCTAATCATTCACTTCTGATTGTGAATATCCCTTAGCAACAAGTCTTGCCTTATTTCTGGTTATTGCATTGTGCTCATCCTTCTTGTTCTTGAAAACCCACTTAGTGTCAATCACATCTTGGTGAGTTAGTCTGTCAATAAGTTCCCAAACATGATTCCTTTCAAACTCCTCTAGTTCTTCTTGCATGGCCAGAATTCAGCTTGCATCACTAGAGCTTCCTCATTGTGAGGTGTTCCTTCAAAGAAAGATAGCAACAATACATTGCACTTTCACCAATCTGATGTCTAGTTTGGACTCTATCAGACGGGTCTCCGATGATTAGGTCATTTGGATAATTGGTTATCCAGGTCCTTCTTCCCTGATTTACATCGGTTTGGAGATCATCATCCTCTT